>CM076598.1:51840000-53040000 GCA_038502835.1 Octonoba sinensis | reverse complement strand
TCAAAAGTTTGGATCCGACGTGTTCTAATAGTGATATTAGTACGTATTTGGAACTATTTGAACTACAAGCGATAAGAGTAAAACATAGAGAAGAAGGATTTCGTGATACATTTGTTGAAATTGCTTCCCCTGGATATTGCGCAAGTAATAACAAGAGTACAAAAGGAATTCGAAAATGATTATGATCATATTAAAAATGTGTTAATAAAAAGATTTAAATTAACGCCGGAACAATTTCGACAAAAGTTTTGTCTCATAATAAGGACAGCAATTCCACTTGGCGAGATTTTGCTTTTGAACTTAATCATTATTTTGAAGAATGGATTAACGGTTTAAGCATAAGCGATTTCAAAGATTTAAAAGAACTGACAGTTACGGACCAATTGAAAAGAAGAACACCACAAGATATCCACGAACATTATTTGGATTAGTGGTATAAATGGAAACATATAGAAACAATAGTTGAGAAATTGGAAGATTACGAGGCCGCCAGGCATAATTTGCGTAAATATCCAACCGTAAATGCGAAACCTAACTTTCCCGTGCAAGTAACAGACCTCCTCCGCAAAAGATTACGTTAAAAACCACCAAAAAATTACTTCAAAATTACCGATAGAAAATCAGTCTTTTTCTTGTGAAAAAAAATAAAACTCCAACGTGCAGAAAATGTAACAGGTTCGGTCATATAATGAGTGAATGCGCGTCTCAAGGCGTGAAAGAAACTATGGTTACTCGTTCAAAAAACAAGAGAAAATTCGAAATTAATGTAAATATAAAACGGAAAGAACACTTCATCTTTGGTCGAACCGAAAGCGAAATTTGTTTGATTTCTTATTATTTCTATGTAAAAATTGGTTCTCTAAATGTGCTTCGATGAAACTAAAATAAATGGTATAAGCGGAGAAAAGATATTCCCTATCTGCTATTTTTATTCTAATGTAAATATTGATAATTATGTGCTTTCAGCAAAATTTTATGTGTTAAAAAATGTGTGTACAGATATGATAATTGGTGCAGATTTACTAGAGCAGTTAATTGTTAAGATAGATGAAAACGGAATTAAAATACTGGGTCAGACGAATTTCAAATATCCGAGCTCTTCAAACGTTTTCCAAAACAGTATACCAGACGAAAAGAAGGCGTCAATGAAAAAAAGAAAAGGCTGCAGTGAGAAATTTTTTTCCCCCACCCTAATAACGGCTGGCGAAGTTTGCTTGCCAAGAGATGACGTCACTAGAGAAAATACACGCGTTTCTATCGAGAAAGAAAAAAATAATTCGAATTCGGAAATAAATTTCATGGATAGTTTTTTGATTAGGTGGAGTTTGACCTTGGTCACATTTCAGAGCGTCGCATTCGTAATGAAGTAGAAGACTTAAAACAAAGGACACTAATCTAAAAATGAACATTATATTGACAGATGAAACGCCGCCGCCGGTATGTTCCAAAGCTAGGCGTATGTCTTTCACTGAACAAAAAATTGTGGAAAAACAAATTTCGAAATGGTTAAGGGAAAAAATTATTAGAGAATCGGTTAGCGATTATTATTCCGGCATTATTTTGACAAAAAAGAAAAGCGGCTCCCACTGCCTATGTGTTGATTACAGAAAATTAAATAAAAAGACAGTTAGGGATCATTTCCCACTACTACTTATTAAGGATGTGTTAGACCGTCTCAGTGACGCAGAAGTTTTCACAAGGCTCGATTTAAAGAATGGTTTTTTCCACGTTGATATTGATGAGAAGAGTAGAAAATGTACATCCTTCGTTATCCATAATGGGCAGTATGAATTCTGCAAAGTTAGTTTCGGATTGGCTAATAGTACTAGTGTTTTTCAGCGCCATATTTTCCAGGTGTTTAGAGAACTGCTCAATGGCAATACCTTTGTCATTTATATGGACGACATTGTCATTCCTTCACATGACGAGAAAGAAGGTTTAGAAAAAATAAAACGAGTGTTCAAAGTAGCTTCCGATTATGGACTTAAGTTCAATTTTAAAAAATGTCAATTTCTTAAACAAGAAATAGAATTATTGGGATACGAAATAGGGAATGGCGCAGTCCGACCATCCAGCTATAAAACCAGGGCTGTAGAAAATTTTCCCGAACCGAAAACTGTGCAGCAGGTTCAGAGTTTCCTCGGATTGACTGGTTATTTTAGGAAGTTTATCCCTCAGTATGCATTGATAGCCAAACCATTGAGTTATCTTTTGAGGAAAGAGTCTGACTTTTCCTTCGGTGCACAACAGATCGAGTCGTTTCAAAAATTAAAAAGTCTTCTATCAGAAAAACCAGTTTTACACATATTTAAGCAGGGTCAAGAGCGAGAGTTGCACACAGACGCAAGTAGCCATGGTTTTGGCGCAGTTTTGTTGACAAAAGCGGATGATGGTCATCTCCATCCAGTACACTATTTCAGTAGAAAAACGACATCACAGCAAGAGAAGTACAGTGGCTACGAGTTGGAAGCGTTGGCGGTCATTGAAGCGTTAAAGAAATTTAGAAATTACCTTCTGGCTTCAAAGTTTAAAATCGTAACAGATTACGCAGCGTTTCAGAAAACCCTACAAAAGAAAAAAAAAGACTTAACACCGAAAGTTGCCCGGTAGGTTATGTTTTTAGAAGAATTTCAATACAAAATCGTTCATAGATCTGGAACATAGATGAAACACGGTAGACGCGCTCAGCCGCAATACTGTTTTAGTGGTAACCCGCTTTCGAGATGAAATAACATCTAAAATCGTTACAGCTCAGGAGGAAGATGAACATGTAAAACTAATGAAAACATTGCTTCAGAAGCAAGAACGGGACGATAATCTGATAAAAAATAATGCATTGTATAAGGATGAAAATGGTAGGGAACTGTTAGTGGTACCGGAAGTGATGTCAAATGAAATAATTAAGATGATCCACAGAACAGGACATTTTGTTGTTGCAAAAACAATGGATATGATTCAAGCAGAATTTTTTATTCCGGAATTGAGGAAGCATGTTGAGACTAACTTCTAACTGTGTAGAATGCATCCTTGCCAACAAAGAGTCGGGGAAGCAGGAAGGATTTCTCAATCCCATTCCAAAAAATGATAGTCCTTTATATACGTACCATATTGACTTTATAGGCCCCCTACCCTCGACGAATGAAAATTACCAACATATATTCACTGTTGTGGATTCGTTCACAAAATTTACGTGGTTATACACCGTTAAATCCACAACAGCCCAAGCAGCCGTAGACAAGTTAGGACTCCAACACAAAACTTTTGGTAACCCAGCAAGGATTATTTCGGACAGAGGCTGAGCATTTCGATCAAAAGAGTTTGAAGGTTTTATAAAAGAAGAAAACATCAAACATATACTAATTACCTCCTCAGTTCCAGGGGGAAATGAACAGGTGGAACGAATCCACCGCACCATCATTCCAGTTTTGACCAAAATGTCTATACAGGAACCCGAAAAATGGCTCAAAAATGTTGATCGCCTACAGAGAATGATCAATAGTGTAACTCCGCGCAGCACTATATGGACCCCTTTTGAACTTCTAACGGGAGTGAAAATGCACAACAAAGAAGATATTGCTGTTAAAGAGCTATTAGATGAAGAAAGCGAGAACCACTTTACGGAAAACCGAATGGCAATTAGAGATGAAGCCAAGCATAATATCTTGAAGATTCAGGAAGAAAATCGTAAATACTACGGCAGGAAAAGAAGAAAGGCGAATCAATACAAATCGGGATACAATGCAATCAAACGAACCCAGTTTGCGCCTGGGCTGAAGCTGCACGCAGAGTATTTGGGGCCGTATAGAGTGGTCAACGCGAAAGGCAGGGACCGATATGAGGTTCAGAGAGTTGGCCTGCAGGAAGGGCCAGTTAAAACATCAACAGCGGCCGATTTCATGAAGCCCTGGTCCCGCGACTTGGACTGAGCATCGACCAACAGACATTGACTTTTTTTTCACTTTTCCTGTGACTGTTTCTGTTGTTTTTGGTTTTTTTTTTTTTTTGTATTTCTTTCCAGGTTTGTCTAAGGACAGCCAAAGTGTCAGAATGCCCGAGGTATATGATGCGAGGAGACACTGACGGCAGCGCCATGAGGCGGAAAGTAACGGAAGCGAGGAGCTTAGTGTGAGATTCCGTTCTGAGTGGACGTGTAAACGTTGTGTGTGCTTGAGTGTGGTGATGTTCTCAGTTGAAGCTTTTTCTGTAAATAGTGATTTGTACATAGACAAGTGTAAATAGAGTCATTTTTTATATATTTCATGGTGAGTCATTATTTAATTAGCCCCTAGACTAGAACAAGAGCCTACATATATATATATTTATGAAATGGAAAAAATATACATATAAAATTAGTGGGTTTGTGAAAAAACAACAATTAAATATTAAACACTGAACCTGGCAAATCACAAATACAAATATTAAAAAATGAAAAAGAGCCTGCCTCTTCATCAGTGGGAGGGAGCAGGAAGCATATATTACGAAATATTGGCATTGCAGGTTTCTGAGAAATCCCAGCATAGCAGGTGAGAAATTTTTTATTTATAACTAGAAAAATGAGGCTGGGAGTTGCAAGCAAAAAAAAAAAAAAAGTGAATAATCAAAAAAATTTTTTAACCAGTTATAAAAAGACCAAATTTTTTTATTAAAAGAGGTTTCAAATTTACGTGATATTGACAGAGTCAAAATAAAAAGATATAAAAAATATAAAAAACAACATGCTATAGCCAAAATTTCCCCTCCCATTACAGTTAGATTCACTTTGTTAACTTTTGACTATATATATATATATATATATATATATTATTATTATTATTATTATTCGTAACGATTAAAAAACGACATTTCATTTAAATTAAGCAGAAATACTTATAAGTTCTTAAATTTCACACTGTCAATGAACTAAATAGGCAGCAAGTAGAGCCAGGGAATCACTACGTTACCCAATCCAATGTTTACTATAGCGATTTCAGCCTTGGTAGAATAATCTGAGCAGCTGCACTCAATGGCTAATTCCAACGGATACCTCAATCTAGTAATTGCTCGTCTCGCGAAATTAGTCTTGCTATGAACTAGCTTTCACTTATAGTTGACGTTTCATTTCACGCAATGTTAGCGCACACGCGGAGACGAAAAGTCGACAATTTTATCCTTAATTAATCTATTCTATGAAACAATTGTATCAATACGTTAGCGATATGTCATTTTTTACCCATAGCGCCATGCATTACATGAAAATAGTTTTTCAAAAAACGTTCAGTTGAATAATTTTGTCACATTTGTTATTAGTTTTGGCAGTTGCAACAGCTTCGAAATTGCCCCCTGTACTTCGTCAAGTTACCTCTAACATTTTTCCATCAGTTTTTCTCTTCAGCATCTGTAACGTGTAGTCACCCCACTGGTTAAATCTATAGCGTGAATTAAAACCAAAGTTTTATATTGTATTATACAAGTATTCCCTTTTGTTAAAGTGTTGTGAGTGAAAAAAATGTAATATTATCTGCAGAATTGTACTGATGTTTCGAAGTAATAATTTAGTTTCATATTCCACGCTAGAAAAAAATGATAATGATAATAATAATAATAGTAAGAATAGATAAATAAATAAATATTAGTAATGCGCAGTACATACAATTCATATCATTAAAGCGATTTAGAATAGGAACATAATTCATTTGTACTACAGAACTGCACAGATGGTCAAGCGGAACTTTTGCTGTTTACACATTCTGAATAATGTGTAAACAGCAAAAACTATATTTTTTTTAGATAAATGTATTTTTAATTAGAATTTGTTTTGCAAACGATGAAAAACGCACAAGAAGTGTACATCAATAATCTAGTGCTGGCTGAGAAGTATTTGAAAACTTAAAAGAAAAATAATCAAATTGAAGACTACAATTTTACGGCATAAAACAGACCGAAAAGAAAACTGTCATAATTTAAGCAACGATTGAAAAGAAAAGCCGTTTCTTTCAACGAAACCATTTTCACTTTATTTACAACTATGGGCACTTTTTAAGATAACCATAAAATAAAGTTGCTGCTAATCCTCTTTAAATCATTAGAGTCGTTACCTTTTTTTTTGTATCGTAACGACTTCTACAAGACTTTATCGATGTACGTAGATAAATCTACAAGCCATTAAAAAATCTATGATGCGTAATTGCAGGTTAATGAACTTTACTTTTTTTATTCCTCCTTTTTTTGTGAGCAATGAAATAATCCTTTGATCTTTCTTCATTATGAAATGACTAGAAACTAAAAAGAGTATTTCTTTCAATATAAATTTCAATTTTTTTTCTACACTATACAAATTAATTAATTTTGTTACTTATTTTTCTTTATGTTTTTTCTTCTCGTAAACCTTAATTACAATGCATACAACTGGCACTTATTTTTAAATTTAGAGCACATAAGGGGGAAACTTAATCCGCGCTTACTTACATACTTATAACGCAATAAATTATCCTTGACAAAAAATGTGGTAAGAAAAATTGGATGTAAAGGATGGGGCTTAATTTTAATCTATTTTGGTGCAACGTATGCATTTTTGGTGCACAAAACGCAAGCCCGGAAATATAGAAAAAATAAGCACTCTTCTTTGCAGCCATCAATTGCTACCTTTTTTGGTGCAACATACCAGCAGATGTTTTATAGTGATCACATGTGTAAAATGGAGAACACATATGACATTTCTATATTCGTTAAATTTAAGGCGATGTAATTATCCTATGGAATTACAAACTGTCCAATGCGGCACACAAAATTTCTGGACTTACACGTGAAAGATTTCATATGGAAATATAACATGAATTAATGGTGTTTATACTTCTAATGGTATGTATGCGATATCTTCCAAAACTAATTGCCTATTCGTGATGAAACGGTCAGTTTTGTTTAAAAGAAAAGAAAGGTTCATGGAAATAAAAACTTGCAAAAGTCTTCTCAAGCTGTTTTATTGAAAATATTTCAAGATAACCACGTTTTGAAAACGAACTGTTTTAAAACATGATTTTGATGTTGTCTGAAAAAACGCAACAATTATGTATGAGTGATTACTTTTTATATCCACATAATGACCAAACGTTCTGAAGAAAAATATGACATTGTAATCATACTTTTCTAAAAATTTCAAAGTAAATAACTATCCCAAAGTCATCCAAAACACACTCTCATATCACTATAACTAAAGGGAGCATAAAGTTTTCTAATCAAAACCTAAGCTTTATAAATAAAAAATCCTAATCTAGCTCACACCACTTCCACCATGCAATAAAAAAAATAAAAAAAAACGGGCACCTGAGAAAAATGGAAAAAGAATAATATTGATAGTATTATATTATTTAAATCTAGACTATTTAAAATTAACATTTAGATAATAATTCACATTAGCGCTAATTCAATGGATGTAATTCACTTTTTCCCCCGTAAATTAAAAAAAATACTGAATACCCAGTAATTTATAGTAGAAGCTGATAAAATATTTTTCGATAGAGCGTTAAGATGTTTTCTATTTGCATCATGAATTCAAAAGTCCAACTTAAACTTTTATAGCAATCATTTTACTTTCATTTCGTACGACAAGAAAATATCAGTTGAAATCCTGTAACAATTATGCTTATGTGAGCTAGTAAATTATTAGGAATGTCATGGATGCCATCCTAAAAATGAAGGAAAACCCATAAAAACTACAAAACGTTGAAATTACTGTTTTGTGCAATCTGCATTTTATGACATGTGTAAAATCAACATTGGTAAAAGATTAAAATTAGGAAAAGTGTAGGGCAATCATTTCATTAGATTCAATTCACGCATTTTCCTTCTAAATTTGAAAATATTAATGCACGTTCATTAATCTCTTACAGAAACTGATAAACCATTTCTTGATTGATAAACAGTTTGAAATCTGTGATTTACATCACAAACTGGAAAATCCATTCTAAACTTATGTAGCAATCATTTCAGTTCCACTGCGCACACCAAAAAGATATTAGATGAATTCCAATGACAATAAATGAGCAGTTTTGTGAAGTAGTATATTATTAAGAATGCCATGAAATGAAACGAACGGGTGGGAAATGCACCATCCAAGCTGCATTAATTGAGGTAATGAAAGGAAAGTTCGAAAGTGATCAATATAATCCAAATGTAATCAATCTGCAGAAAAGAAAGCTACGCCCTGAAGTCGTTCCAGAATGAAATATGAAGTCTTCGCGTCATCTTTGGTAATTTCCTAAAACATTTTATTCTTGTAAAATGCGAAAATTAATCACCGGCAATGGGGAAAGAAGCGTTTTGTATTTTTTATGGGTTTCTTGGTATGAGGGGAAGACATTTTTTATTTCCAAGACGGGTGACCAGCAATATGTTATTAAGTTGAAAAGAACTTGGGGCCCGTGATAGATCGTGAAAAAAAATCAATTTCTAGTGTCGCTCTATTCATCAAGAGAAAATAACAATTTTGCAGCTTTCGCTCTATGATAAGCTCTCTCATAAAATCGCTAACACAACACATTAGTGCTCACTTATCGAAAAGTTCTCCCTGAAAAGTTTCGTTCTCTTATTCATCACCAGTGCGCTGTCAAAGTAATTATTAGAAAGGCAATGCAGCTTCGTTCCCCTAAATGTTAACATATGGATTATTTTTCCCTTACTAAGATCTGCTCTTGACTGATGAACATAGGGAAAGTTTTTGCGGGGTGATAATTCATATCTTTTCACCCATTCCATTTCTTAATGACGGTTTCTCTATCTGTCAAGGAGAGACGCACTTTTAACCGCTTGATGAAGAGGAATTTCGTGCTGTTATTAATATTTTACGTCAGTTCAACTTAAGAAAAACTGAAGCGATTCTTGATTAGAAATCGCGTTTATTTTGGAGTTAAAGTAGGAGTTATTTTTACCTTCCTAAATATTCATTTAATGGATGAGCCTATTCTTCATTTCCTCTTTCTTTCCTCTCTCGTCATTTGCAACTCGATAGCGTTGCGAATTCTTTCCACCTTTCTTTTTCTTCTTAGCCAACTAAAGTAATTTGGAATGAGTTTCGCTGATGAACACTATTATCACCGCTAATTTGAGCGCAGTTTCAAGCTTTCTGCCATGATTTTCATTTGACTTAAGACAAATGACAATTGAAAGTTGGTGCTTTGAGTGGAGGAAGCAGTTTTAGCTGCTTAAATAGCTAAAACTTATAAAAGTGTCGCCGTAGTTTTTTAGGATTAAAATTAAAATAATAATTGCTGACCACCTACTTTGATTATTCATCATGTTTAGTAAGATTAAAACAGTAACATTAATACTGCACTTGTACAAAATAACTTAATGACAATTACATCTTGTGCAATATATATATATATATATATATATATATATATGTATTTATTTATTTATTTATTTATTTATTTATATATTTATTTATTTATTTATTTATAGACGTATGTCAATCAAACTTGAATTTTACGTGTAAGGGCCATGGGAAAAAAAGACGTTTGCAATAAGGACAAATTAATTATAACTTTTACCTCCAAGTGACAAGAAGTGCATAAAACACACACAGACAAAAAAAAAGGCAAATTGAGAAGCAGGAAGCCCTTACCCGGTGGTAAAAGTTCGAACTATTTCTCCATTTTCATTGCAAATTTCTTTTTGCCATCGTTTATGTAACGTGTGAACCAAGATTCAATGACATAGTTTTATCGAAACGAACTCTACGTTCGTCTAAAGAGGGTAACTTTAATTATGACCACGCTGTACATATGAAGTATGAAACATCAATTAGTTAATTTAAAACTAATTTAACTTCAAATTAATCTTACAAAAAAGTAACTAGCCTTCGTAAATCTTGCTAGGAGGCATGAAGTTTCTAAGACAAAATGTTTTATTTGAAAATGTATTTGTTCATGTTGCGAGTGGGACATTAATCGGGACATTTGTGCGGTCCCACCCGCACAAATTATTCTTTGTATATATATATATATATATATATATATATATAACACATTTTGTTTTTAGAAACTTGGCACCTTGCATTAAAGTACACGAGTACGTGATAGTTACTTACTTCCAAAAATACAAAAATTGAAAAGTTTCTTTGAAAAAAATTGAAAATACAAAAATTTCTTTGATTGTAGTGAAATTTATTAGTGCACAAATGTCATACCTGCAACAACAATAAATTAAGTAATATATATATATATATATATATATAAATAAATATACGCAGTGTGTCGAATAATTTTTAGAACTAGGTTTAAAGAATAAAATAAAAACTGGTAAATGTATGTTTTTAAGTATTTTTATTTAAACTAAGGTCCTTCGGCTTCAATACATTTGTTACAGGGGTTTAACAACGAATCGAATGCGTGCTCCAGCACACACTGTGGGACTCCCTCCAAAGCTCGCATCGAAGCTGTTTGTGTAGTGTCAATGTCATCAAAGCAAAAGTGTTGGCAGTGGATCAGCTGATAGTTAAAGAGTTTCACGAATGCTCGATTTTGAATAAATTTGCAAGTTTCAAAATCCACTATACATTTTTCACTGAATTAAATCTTGTTTTTTTAAACGATGAAAGCACTTCTAAAATACATGCAGGAAAATATTTTTAAATGATACGTTTTTATGTCATTAACTAGTGTTAATATGTCACTCGCAAAACTTAATTTTTCTGGGCACCTAATTGTTTTTTCTGCCATATGTGTGGAAGGCAATAGTGTTTAATATTTCAAGTTAAGCCTTAGAGGTATGACTATAATGCAGTCTTGTTATTTCATATCTTCATCATAGGAGCAGAGAAGAATTTCTAGGAAACATTTTTCTAAAGAAAATTTATATATTCTATAAATCTATAAGTCAATAAGAAAGCAAGCTTCTATAAATCAATAAGAAAATTAAACTATGCAGGGTCGCACCGACGAGGGGAGGGGGTTATGGGAGGACTGACCAGTCCCCCCATAAGACTTAGAATATCCGGTATCCGACCAATTTTTTAAATATCCGGACCTTCATCCGGCTAATACTGCACGAAAAATCTTGGTATGAAATTAGGTTAATTTTAAAATGTCATTTTTATTTTCTAGAGCAAATGTCAGTATATTACATTGATCTCTGTAAAATATTAATAAGGGTCTGCTAAACCACTAAATGGACACTAAAACAAAACAAAACAAAATTGGAGACTTTTTTTTTTCTTTAATTGATAATGTATTTTCTGATAATCACGCATGCCCATTAAAGCCGTTTTCTACATAATGTAAAAGATGTAATAGATGTGACTAAATTAACGAAATCATTTATACTAAATTTATATTTTCTATATAAAAAATTAAGTGCAACGAGTAGAAAAAATTATTGTTTAAATAATAAGTATATCAAACCAAGCAAAACAAACGAATTTTTTAGAAAGACAATATAAATAATAATAATAATACTAATAATAATAATAATAATAATAATAATAATAATAATGATAATAATAAAGAATCAGTCTTTAAAATGATGCAAATCCAGAGACTTTGAAAGGAGTGTCAGTATAAAAAAAACCCGGAGTCAACACGTTTTTAAGCCACTCCGACTCCTTTACCCCAAAATCAGCCCGATTCCAACGCGGCAGCTCTGATCAAAATGTTGAAGAAAGTGGCCCCAAAAAAGGCTTAAATTTTGCTTCACTGTACTTTTATATAGCTGCTGAGAAACACTTTTTTTTTTTGGTCTTCAGTATGAAAAGTTGGTACACAGAGATAATGTCCTAATTTTGCACAGAAATAAGGCACCTTCTTAAAAGTAAGCTAATTTACTGTATAAGTGTGCCTTAAAATGCGTATTTTTAGTTTCTTTTAATGCTATAGTAAAGTTTCTCAAAAGCTCAAAAGATTTATCCTTTTTAGAAATGCTAAAACAATTCCGTTTCCTTTAAAATCAACACATTTTAATTTATTGTGCTACTTGTAAACATATTGCTTTTAAAATATAATAAAATAGTTTATCCAGTGAGTTTAAGTTAAACCTAATTTTTGTTTACTGATTAATATACCCTTTTCTAATAAGTTGATACGTAGTTTCTTTATTCCTAAATTATTTTTTAGTCTTAGTTATTTTTCATACTTCTCCATTCAAAACCTCTCTGCCTCGATTAGAATGTTATGCGCATATTTGTTCAGAAGACATCAATGTTTTTTACTAACTGAAAGATTTTTCTCTTTACATGGAAAACGGAACTCCTTATACGGAAAAAAAATCAATATTAAAGGGGGAGGGGGTAATCAAAAGGACACAATGAAATTAATAGTTAAACATTTTTTTTTTTAATCAAAAGTGTTCTCATTCGTACAATTATACTGGTCAACGCCGTGTTTTGCCCCAAAAATGAATTTCACTTTTTCTGAAGTACTTTTGTACGAAAAATCTATATCTGCTTATCAAAATTTTTCTATCGCGTATAGTTTTATAGTTATGAGGAAAAAAATGTTCTATTTTTACGTTTTTACAGTGTTTTTCCGATCATGCAGCATCGTTTTTATGAGATAAAGTACACAAAAGATCTTGAATATCAACCGTAAAATCAGTGGTCATTTTGTTTTGCTGGAAAAAAAACTAAGTGAAGAGTCGCAAACAGCTCCGCAGCCCCCCGAACCAAAGTGCTTATTAAATTACAGCACTGGGTGCGGGTCTCGGAAGGAATTTCGCGAGAATGTGGACACAAAGGCAAATAGGCAAAAGATTGCTGCTGTACGACACGTTTAATAAACATGAGCTACTATTTTTTATCACAGAAGTCTCCTGTTGGTGTAAAAATGCCCCCTGAAAACATGGGAGCTGTATAAGCGATGAACATGAAGAGCGGTTCCATCAGGATTCAGTTATGGAAAAGATATATCAAGGGAAGTGGAGTGCAACTATATTAGCAGATTACTGCTGGACGTTAAGAAGGGACATTGTTGAAGCAAAGTATGCCAGAACCTGTCAAAATCGATCCTTTTACGGTAAATAGAAAATTACTTGGTGTTTTAGTGGAAATTCTTCTAATGTAAAAAGTACAATGCCCTTAAAAATAGGGGGGGGGGGTCCTAAAGACATTATTTACTGAGCTTAGAAGTATTTTCCAAGCTGAATTAGAAAATGAAAACCATTTCCCTTGTCACTTAAGGGTTTTGCTTGTAAGGTACTGCAATAATTTAGGGTAAATGTTATTAATGTAAACTATTACAGCACCTTTCACGTAAAATCCTTACGTGATAGAGAAAAATGGTTTTCATTTTCGAGTTCAGCGTGAAAAATACTTCTCAGATTAGTTAACAATGTCTTTGGGGCAGAATGTTTTTTTTTTTGTAGACCAGTGTCATTGCACTATGTGAATACGCACACACGCACATGTACACATCTGTGTATGTTTATACTTTTGGTTTCTTTCTGTAATTGTAATTTGTGTATTAATTTTCTTGTCTCAATTCAATTTTAACGATATATGCATAGAACTTATTTTAGTGATGACGTTTAGCAATGACACCACACTTTAATTGCTTTATTTTTTATGTTCAGTGAAATATTTTGCGCGTTACAACGCGTAATAATAATTCAACCCAGAGGATATCTATCCCCTCTGACATCTCTTAAAAGTATGGTCATTTTGAATGTTTCCGTTAGAGATTTCCAAATCGGTTGCCTAGCCAGCACATAACGCTAAATATCCTTTTATAGTGGATATAAATTCTTATACTTCTCTTTTCCTCTTTTGTTGTTTTGAAAAAGTGTTTCTCCACTTTATCCTACCCCTACCAGAGCCATAAATTTTCTTTGTTTCTTTATCCAGCAATATTTCAAGCAGTATGTCGGCCCCCATTTACAATCCACACGCATTCAGAACGATTAATCAGCTGGTAATGATCGTAAATTTGATCCTCATCTAATGGCTCATTTTTGTCCTAAATATTAATTTCCCTCTTGTAATGCGCGTAGTTTTTCTCCCTTTATTTCAATGCAGTGTTTTATAACAACGTAGCGTATGCTTTTTTTCCAGGAAGGATTTTTTAAGTTAAGTCGCTTGAGGTATTTGACAGCAATATCATTATAAAACAATTAAACGTGATACCTTTCTCACGAGAAAAAAAGCTTTGTAAGTTTTTAGTTTCTGTAATGTATAAAAAATAGGTGATTCCTCAAAGAAATAAATTTATAGATACTGAAAATTATAAGAATGTATATATATATATATATAGTTGGTCATTCCGAACGCACAACGGCGAAAAGAGAAGGGGGATTTCATTCCGTGCAGGACGAACTTACATGTGGTTCCTTTTCCAGACTCAAATAAAGTCAACTTGAAATCCAGCGTATTCCTTTAAGTAAACGTATGATTCTGCGTCAACCACGAAGATAAGAGGTAAGCCATAGCTATACTTGGGTCACTTCTTTCTTTTCAATCAGAATTTTAGGGGGAAAAAAATCTACGGTATCAGCGAACCTTCAGCAATAAGTATTCAATTTGTATTTACAGATTTTTAATCAAGCTGATTGGAAATGGTTTAGGTCCCGTTAAAATAGAAAAATGTTCCAAACCGTAAATTTAACTCTGAATTAGATGGACAGACTGCTGCCGGCTATTTAACCGTAATTTCACGATGAAATTTCTAACAGTGTTGGGTTTCCCTTGGATTTAGCAAATATGGCCTATCAAAGTTTGCAGTAATACGTATGCATGGAACAACCCCTACCCCACACAAGAGAAAATATGGTTACGACTCTGATGGCAATGGGAGATATCCCGAAGAGTTATTACACTGTTAAAAATTCTAGTTCAACCTTTCACCAAAAAAATGGAAAACAAAAACTGCAACCAAAATTTAGTACTAAGTTGAACCATTATAATGATGTAGTTTCAACTATTTTCACTGGAATCTGAAACTAGGAACCATGATAATGGTTCAACTTAGTACAAAATATTGGTTGCAGCTAAATTTCACTATTTTTTTCATTTTTTGGTGAAAGGATGAACTGGAATTTTTAACAGTGTACTGGAAATGCGTCGCTTAGGCTGTCACGGAAACGAAAGGATAAATTGATAAACAACCAATTTCTCTTTTTCAGTGAGTGAAATATTTTGTTTTGTACAAGGTGTATTTTACGTAAGTTTATTTGTTTCAAATTAAGGAAAAGAGAGGAAAGTAGTAAACATGCAACGCGAGATTCCTAAAACAGATACAACTCAAAGTATGGATTACAAAAATAATAATTTATAAAAATGTAAAAAAAAAAAAAAAAAAACACTTGGATCAAGAAGAAATATTTTGCAAAAAATCACTTATTGCTTTTAAAACATACTACCATTACGTACTATAATACGTAGAAAATAAACACAGAGACCGGCACACGAATAACTTGGCAGCACTAATTGGTATAGTTAGAAATGAGAGGTATTTTTTGCACAAAACGTAAAGCAAAGAAAAATGGAGTGCGCTCTACTAATTTGTTTTCGGTTACTGCTGTTCCCGGTTATCCAAAAAATACATCAATTTAGGAGACGGACAATCCAGTTACTATTGCGTTGTAGTATTCATTATTTTAAACTAATTTGGATGTTGGTTCGAATGTATTCTCATGAGAAACGTAAGTACAAAATGTCGTTTTATCAATAAACTCTATACTACTATACGTAAGCTTTTTAACAAGTACTAGAGTAATGTTTTTATCAGAATTACTTTAGTAATGGCTTTAATGACATATTATTTATATTATATCTAGGGGTAGCTTCTATTAAATAAAAGAAAGGGAAACAATAATAAGAAAATGCATTTATGTTTGCACATTAAAAAAACAGTTATTTCTCAAAATGAAAGGCTCTTTTTGGCTTTTTGAAGAATACAATTTGCATTTTTCTTGTCAAACGTACGTGCTTTTGAACTTTCCAGACATTTTAATTTTTTATATTTTACACCGATTTCTATTTCAGTTTCTTGTTAAACTGGTACAATTTTAGCCTTTCTGTTAAACTTATACGGATTTTTAAAAATGCTTCTATAAATAATGGTAGTATGAATATTAAATATAAATTAAATAAACATTTACAGGTATGAAGTTTTTACCGTCTGACTGGTAAGTGAATCTTTCTTTAAAAACTAATTTTACATGCATAGATAATGCAATATGAATCTATTTTTCAAATATGTTTCTAGCCACATTCTTACTGAGCTTTTCTTATATCTTGTAATACCCTAAAAATTCAAAGAAACTGTTTTTCTGTACTTCTACAATTTATTTTTAAGAAGCAGAAAGTTTTCCGAAGAATAAGTTGTTTACGGTTAGGGACGAACCTGCACGCTTGAAAATATATTTTGCATTAATTATATTGTTTCATCGTAATAATCGATCGTTATTCTATACGTGATATGTACAAATATATAAGTGTATCGTATCCATGATAATTTGCGGTTATGATGGCTTTCCTTTTGTTATAATTTAATTGTCTTAAACATTTTGCTCAAAGTAACTACCATCACCTCATACCTGCTACCATCCATTCGTAATGCGCAACCACAATTAAAAAAATACGTATGTAAAACGTAATTATGGGTGTTAGCTTCCCCCCTCCAAAAAAGAAAGTAGAACGTTGTTGTGTTGTACAAAGTTGTAATTTTGTAGTTTTATATTATCTTCAATAGTGAAGGGGAAAATCTTACGAAATTATAGGCTTATTTATTTGCTTTAACTTGGTGTAACTTTCAATGACTACATTTTTTTCTCAGTATACGTTCAAATAATGTAAGTAATATTTCCTAACACAAGTATAAGTATTTTTCAAGAACGCTTCATCTCATTTTGGTGTCAACTCCCCAATAGGGTCTTACCCTTGGTGCAACACCCCTCCTCTCCCCGTAGTGAAGGCTACTGATACATTATATATATATATATATATATATAAATGTTTGTGTGCGCTTGTTTAATGTATCTTTAGCTTTTAGATAGAGAAACGAAGTTTCATAAACCAATAAAACAACACGTAACGTTTGGGGAACATAATTGAATGTGAAAAATTATTGCTGATTCCAAAGAAGATATTTATAAGAAATAAAGGACCACAAATTCTCATTTCTCAAAAGTTAGAAAATTTCTTTTAGAAACAGCTGCTGTATCACACAGGAACAAAAGAATATCCTCCTTCTCCCTCCGTTCCTTCATTTTGAACTCCTTAGATAACCATTAACGTAAAAATACACAAGCACAATTATTCTAAAAGAAAGATTGCTCTTACCGTTAAACAAAATTTAGGACGTACAAACAAAGATTTTTACCTGAAACTAAATTAATGAAAGAGAGAAAATGTTGTAGTCAACACTTTGGTAAAGCCCTGCAGTTTTATGGATGCTAAATAATTATTTTTTTCTGATAGTTCAGCTATAGGCTCAAAAAAATTATTTTTAACATTTTATCATTGGGATAGCAAACGAAGTTGAACAAAGTTCTAGAAACTTTTTTTAAATAATGTTTTTAATAAAGTAGGAAAAAAATATTACTTTCAAAACTGGTTAAAATTATGGCTTCTTGCATCGTGTCAGTGTGTACACATTACAATTAATATATTTTTGTAAAATGTGCGTTGAGTTTTGATTAACAGCATTTTAGTATTTTGTATTACATTTTATTCCAAATTCAATATTTTTTTTTTTTTTTTTTTATTTTTTTTTTTTGACGCTGTCTTATACGTGTATAACACATATTGTGGCACTAAAAAGTTTAAAAAATGAAACATATACTGTCTGTGTTATTCTATGTTGTAGTATATCGCGGCGAAAAACATTTTGATAGTACAATTTTTTACTTTCTTCAAAGAATTCACATTTAAAACATTTAAAAGTGCATTTACAACTTTATTTTTTTATTTTAAATGTGATAAGAGTTTTGGAAAGTGTTGTGCATCTTTTTTCTTTTTTCAAATAATAGTGTTATTTTATATTGAAAAAATAAATAAATAAATAAATAAAATCATAGCTTGAAAAAACTGAATACATATAGTTACAACGTACAGGTAGTTACTGTATAAACAATGCTTCTATTTATTTATTTTTTGTGTAGAATAGATTGTTTAAATTTCTTTTGCAATACACTAAATTTGAAAAAAACTAAAAAAGCATTATTTATGACTGCTTATTTTTCATGCTCACATTGATTTTTGTCACTATACTACAGAGTTATTCTAAAGTAGAGGTGAAAATTACTTTAATTCACGAAGTTCTATAACCTGCTAATGTTCTTAAAAGAGCAAAATAAAATTTCAAAGTCTTTTAAAACGTCGTCGGTTAGACAAAGAAATTTCGAAATGACATTACTAATGTTTGCCGCTGTTGAAATGTATTTGTGCGTAACAAACATTGGCTTAAAAGTTTTGGGAGTTCTTCGTAGCAAAGATTTTATGTACTTAAAAGGGGATGGAATAGTTTGGATGTTCGAATTAGGCAACTAAACAGAGAAAATTTCTTTCAGAAGCGCAATTCTCTGAGGGGAGAAAATGGGAATAAAGATATATATATATATTTATATATGTGCACGTACGTTTTTTTTTCCGTTCGGAAAGTGGTCTTTTATAGTAATTGTAGAGTTCTATCATATTTGGTATATTCATTGCTAATGAGTCCACTTCCTTTTTGAATGTACACTCATGGACAAAAAAAAAATAGCGCACCAAGAAATAATTGCGGGATCGTAACGAAACTTGGCATGAAGTTACATGTCGGGGAGATATGCAAATGATTAGAAATGCAGCGTGATTGCGCATTACGTATAACCGGTAGAGGGCATATAACGTCGTTCTCCGTGGAGTATAAAACAGGTAACCAAAGCTTGTTTGAGTGTGCTGAATCGTTTACAAAGGAAGAGCTGAGGTAGACATGCCATTTCGCAGTTTTCGAAGACAATATGAACAGCTGCTGCAGTTTGAGAGGGGGATAATCATCAGCATGATGGAAGCTCTGGGTGGTCAGCTAGGCGAGTAGCTCGTCAATTAGGCCGCTCTGATTGTGTTGTGAGGAGGTGTTGGAACCAGTAGACCCGAGAGATGTCCCAAGGGCCCATGTTCTGGTCTTATCTGTCCATTGTTGTTTAGCAACAGCAAATGTATTAGTCTTATAATATATGCATAATTTCTCAGAATATGCATTTGAACGTTTAAGCTATGTAGTTACAGTAGAAGTAATTTGTTGATATGTTACAACAGTTGTTAAAGAAGTAATCCTTACATGTTTAAACATTTTTTATAGATTAAGTTAGTCAACAGCTCTTAAAATTCACGAATTATATAAATATTTATAAATTTATCTTAAACATTTAAATATATTAAAAAATTGTATCATCTCCCTAAAAGATTTCGGAAAGCATATTTTACTCTTTCTTGAGGAAAACAAAGTATGTTGGGCGCTCCGTATGTAATGATCTTGGGCGGATTTTTAACTTACCTTGTAAGAATATTTAAGCTTGAATTCATACTGTGTTTTAGTTAATTGGTGTGTTACTAATTCATGTTAAATGCAGAAAAATCTCGTTTAAATGAATTTCCAAAGTACATCATGTAATGGTTATTTTGCAATGAGCTTTATTTCTCCCCCCCCCCCCCACCCAAAAAAAATAAGAAATCAAGCATCCACTTACATCACTTTATTAATTGTCAGAAGATATAGATGTGATCGGGATGGAGTCGGCTCGGATATAGGAAAGGGAGCAGTGCTGGGGCGAGCATGGATGTCATCGGAACGAATATTTGTAGTATGACCCACCACCCCCAAAAGGAAACCATATTGTATAAACTTGCAGCTTATATTATTTTCAATAGTGCATCAAAAAAAGAAAAAGAAATTACAATTTATTTATTTGGCGTAATTTTCTGTAAAATGCATTTATTTTCAGTTATGATGCTTTGAAATGGCATTCGCAAAATTGTGTAATTCAAGTATGTATTTTATAAAAGCGCTTTATCTAATTTTGAGCGTAACCCCAATAACCCCCAATAGGGTATCACCCAGGACGGACGGTATCCTCTGCTCTCTCGTGATAACGCTACTGGGGGAGGCAATGGGCGATTCCCCCCCCCCCAACATTAAGTAATGTTAAACGTTATAGGAATAAAGTACAAGCGTCGATTGTTTTAACCCATTGCTACAAATTTTCAGAGATATAGCTAGAATCACCAAAGAAACTGCATTCTAATCAGAAAAATTCTACATCCGCCCCGAATAGGCTTAAAGACTAAGTAGGAAAAATTGAAAAATAGTTCAAATCATAAAATCTATGACAGATACTTTCTATTATTTGCTGGTTATAAAACTCCTTTTTACAGTAGCGACTTTGGCACAATGTTTAGTGAAAATGAGATCTATCCTAAATCATTCTACATTTGTTCACTTTCTTAGAGTGTAAAATAGTTGGTTTAATTTAGTGTTGGTTTATAAACTTTATTTTATTATTATTAAAGCTTATTAATTTCATTTTATATTATTATTAAAAGTTTATGATTATCTTCTATGTGCTGAATGACAATGAATAGTTGTTCCTCTGATACAATGCTCTTAAATACACGACTTAAATATTCAAATGCATATTCTAAAAAAAAAAAAAACTACATATATTTACTGAATTTGAGCTTAATCCATTAGAACGATTAAAACTATAATATAAATCTCATATACTAACACTTACAAATGAATAGTTAATATTTGCTTTATTAATGTCAACAAATGTTAACCTATTCACCTTTTTTCTTACCCAATTGCAATTAATATAGCTAAATATCAGTCATAATCTTTACCCCCCCCCCCCCCAAAAAAAAAAAAAAAAAAAAAAGAAAAAGAAAGAAAGAAACAACAGTAAATGCGCCGCATCCATAGCGCAGTTTCCGTTTGCATCACTTTAAACACTTGCGATTGGTTCCCTTGGTTTAGTGCCTTCCGTCCTCTGACTTCAAGATAATGAACTCGTCCGCCGACTCGACTGGACACGAAAACACCTCAAATCGGGCGAGGGTAGATTACTCCACGGGTGGTTTGGGAAAACCGGTATTCGTTGTCGGCCGACTCGACTATACCAGAACAACCACCCTAGGGTGGTTGTTTCTTTCTTTCTTTTTCTTTTCTGTTTTTTTTTTATTTTGGAGGGGGGGGGGGGAAAGATTATGACTGATATTTAGCTATATTAATTGCAATAGGGAAGTTTTCGATTTTCTAATTTTATTTTTAATCTACAGAATAACATATTTTAACACCATCTGTGCAAAAAATTTTGTAATACGATTATTGTTTATTTTTTAAATAATTTTTTAAACTAATGCGCAGTCAGGGATCGCGAAAAAAACTTTCTGCGCATCGGGCATGATTTGCGTCACAGGCTGGATGACGTGTACAGCTTGGCGAGCGTAAAGCCGGCCATTCACAAGCGAGCCATGTGGAGTGAAGCCGTTTGGAGCTCATCTATTTGGATAAAACGATTTAAAAGTTCAAATCTGCATGTATATAAAAAAAGAATTGAAAAACAGTGGCCTAGGCAGTGGTTACTAACACACGTAAATCAAAAATTGGATACATCGGTTTGCCGAACTGTTTGCGAATGAGCGAACGCATAATTTGAGCTTCTGAGGCTTGTTTATGTTTTAACTTTTGCGGAAAATAAAATGAATTTCGCCAATATACAATAAATTTAGCCAAAAATGAGTTTGGGTGTAATTAAAAACTAAAATCTCAACTATAATGAAGTTTACCTGTTGGAAAGAAACATTTGTTGATACATAGACCCCGTTTAACGCAGTGAAGATGGCCGAATGGTTAGGGAAGAAAGCTTGTACACCGTTCAACCATGGTTCGAGTCCCGGGGATTAAATTTGCGTTTTCTCCAGCAAATGTTTTGCTGCACTGTTGATTTTTGATAAATTGAATATAAAAAGGGCGCTTTATTTGGCGTTTTTTCTCGTGCAGGGGGGGGAGGTATTTAAAACTATTAAAATTATATATTAAATTAAATATTCATTGCGTAAAATATTTTTTTAGAATGAATTCATCGAACAGACTCTATTATTATTAATTTATTAGTTGCTAAATTTAAGCATTTTATGTGGATACAAGATATTCTTTCTGAACATATATACGGGGGGATTTCTTGTTTCTTTGTGTTATACTTTTGTCGTTGTGCTCTTTCTTACTTTTGCGTTCGATGAATATGTCAAATACTAATTACAAGTATTGTTTTGTGCCTGGATGCACATCAACGACTAAAAAAACTACAAGCAAACGCTTCATTAATGTTCCAAGGGACCCTAACTAAAGTTCGAAAAGCGTGGCTATTTAAATGCAGAAGCGATGTTTCTATGAAGTCACATTTTCATTGCTGTGAAGATCATTTCTGTAAGTACAACTAAGACATAACAACATATCTACTTAAAAATTACAGTACCGGTTTACATTTCGTTCGTGCAACACAAACTGATTAATTACAATACAATGGAAATAACACAGAACCGGAAAGAAATCATTTGAGTGCAGCCGTATCCAGAATTTTTTTCGGGGGGGGGGGGGGGGGGGCTGACTTGGACACGCTTGTGTTCAGAAAAGTTTCAGGGAGGAATATATGCTTCATTGCAAACATTTTCGGGAAACCCCCTTTCCCGCTTCTGGATACGGCATTGGAGTGTAGAAAATATTTTGAGTTATTAAAAATATTTTGAAATATATGGGAAAAAAGCGTGACATCATTTATGAACTGCCATTTCTCTGTATAATTCTTGAAAGATTAAACAAGGACTCGAGTATTTTTCAAAATAATAGAATGAATTTAAATATAACCCTTTTAAAAAAAAAATATTGGAAGCATTTTAAGGGATTCCAGACAAACAGAAAAATATAAAGTTGAACATGATATACCACGATTGGGAAATGAAATTTAAAAAATTCTGTATGGCATTTAACTGCACTACCTGCATTTTAAAGTCAATAAAAGTTGAAACATCGTTTGGCTTAATGCTTTTTCTGTGCTAATTTGCAGGCACTGGCGTAGATAAGGGGGTGGTTTTGGGAATACCCCCCCCCCCCCTGAAATGGTAAAGATTGTCTAGAATTGGACTAATTTTTCTTGGAAAACAATGAAATTAGCAGACTTCTCCCGAAGAACCCCCCCCCCCCCCCCGAAATCCAGGTCCAGCTACGCCATTGTTTGCAGGTGTTTTTTCACATGATCAATTCAAAAATCTCACCAATGTTTTTTTGAGTTCCACGCTTGAACCGCAAATAAAGAAAACGGAATTTTCTTTAAGTAAAAAAAATTTAAACATCGGAAATCCTTTGCAGCATAATAATATTCTGCATTTCAAAAATATAAGATTCATTGCCAAGTAAGCGATAAGCTAAGTAATATGCACTACACTAAATAGCATCATGAGCTTCATTGGGGTTACCAAAACATTACCAAAATGTCGCCAAGCAGCAAAAATACACATAACTGAATAAATAAAACGAATTTTAACTTGGAAATGGGTAATCAAAAACCTCGGTGTCTAAAAGGGATCTTACTGTCCATGATGAATAAGAAAAATATAAAAAATAGACAGTAGTTTAATTAAATGGACGCACGTTTAGTTAAATGAATCGTTGAATGAACGCTGCAAAACACGAGGAGTTCGAAGCCGTTCGAGGCGCGAGGTGCCCGCTGACGTCAGACAGTGACGTATTAAGCTCCGCCTCGTTTTTTGTGGATGGGATTTTTAAAAATTAATTAAAAATGAATGTTCAATTTTCTTTGTTTGGCATGGGTGAATTCTTGAGTTTTATAACTGTCTTAACAATATCTAAGCATCAAAATAAGAAGATTCGGTAGGTGGAAACTTCCCTATTGGGTAAGAAAAAAGGTGAATAGGATAACATTTGTTTACATTAATAAAACTAAGCAAATATTAACTATTCATTTGTAAGTGTTAGTATATGAGATTGATATTATAGTTTTAATAGTTCTAATGGATTAAGCTCAAATTCAGTAAATATATGTAGTTTTTTTTTTTTTTTTTAGAATATGCATTTGAATATTTAAGTCGTGTATTTAAGAGCATTGTATCGGAGGAACAACTATCCATTGTCATTCAGCCCATAGAAGAGAATCATAAACTTTTAATAATAATATAAAATGAAATTAATAAGCTTTAATAATAATAAAATAAAGTTAATAAACCAACACTAAATTAAACCAACTATTTTACACTCTAAGAAAGTGAACAAATGTAGAACGATTTAGGATAGTTCTCATTTTCACTAAACATTGTGCCAAAGTTGCTACTGTAAAAAGGATTTTTATAACCAGCAAATAATAGAAAGTATCTGACATAGATTTTATGATTTGAACTACATTTTCCAATTTTCCTACTTCGTCTTTAAGCCTATTCGGGGCGGATGTAGAATTTTTCTGATTAGAATGCAGTTTCTTTGGTGATTCTAGCTATATCTCTGAAAATTTGTAGCAATGGGTTAAAACAATCGACGCTTGTACTTTATTTCTGCAACGTTTAACATTACTTAATGTTGGGGGGGGGATTGCCCATTGCCTCCCCCAGTAGCGTTATCACGAGAGAGAGAGGATACCGTCCGTCCGGGGTGATACCCTATTGGGAGTTATTGGGGTGACGCTCAAAATTAGATAAAGCGCTTTTGAAATTGTATACTTGAATATTACAATTTTGCGAATGCCATTTCAAAGCATCATAACTGAAAATAAATGCAGTTTAGAGAAAATTACACCAAATAAATAAATTGTAATTTTTTTTGCTTTTTTTGATGCAGTGTTGAAAATAATATAAGCTGCAAATTTATACAAAATAAGGGTTTCCTTTTGGGGGTGGGGGTGATACTACAAATATTCGTTCCGATGACATCCATGCTAGCAACGGCACTGCTCCCTTTCCTATATCCGAGCCCAGCCCATCCCGATCACATCTATATCTGCTGACAATTAATAAAGTGATGTAAGTGCATGCTTGATTTCTTTTTTTCGGGGGGGGGGGGGGAGAGAAATAAAGCTCATTGCAAAATAACCATTACATGATATACTTTGGAAATTCATTTAAACGAGATTTTCCTGCATTTAACATGAATTAGGAACACACCAATTAACTAAAACACAGTATGAATTCAAGCTTAAATATTCTTACAAGTTAAGTTAAAAATCCGCCCAAGATCATTACATACGGAACGCCCAACATACTTTGTTTTCCTCAAGAAAGAGCAAAATATGCTTTCCGAAATCTTTTAGGGAGATGATACAATTTTTTAATATATTTAAATGTTTAAATTAAATTTATAAATATTTATATAATTCGTGAATCTTAAGAGCTGAAGCATGTTGGCTTAATAGATGCACCCGCAGCAAATTTATTGCTATTCTAATGATTTATTATCCGTATCGCACAAACGCCAAAACTGCTCGACAACTCCGAGCTGTCGAGCATTTGCGGCGGAGAAACGAGTAGTCGCGCGTAGTTGCGGTCGATTCGATAAGAGGAGAACACCTCAAGTCGGCTCGAGTGACGGAAAAACCGGTTGTCTAGGGAAAACGCTGAAAATTCTTCCCTTCTCGACTCCCCGCGCCGATTTCTCGTCTACTCGATAAGACCAGAACATGGGCCCAGGCTCAGGACGCCCTCGACAGACCAGTCGTCGAGAAGACCGCCAGCTCGTAAGAAATGCACGCGTACAGCCAACTGCTTCATCGGCCGCCATCCTGGCACAGGTAGCACCTTCACTAGCAGCCCCTGTGTCTTCTGGAACCATACGAAGGCTGAAGGACATTTGGTATCGCGGCGCCCATTACGTGTGCTGTCCATGATGCCTACCCATCGACGCCTCCGTTTGGAGTGGTGCCGCGCACGAGGAAATTGGATTGCAGCGAAATGAAACCGACTTTAGCGACGAATCCAGATTCACTCTCAGCAGTGATGACAATCGTGTTCGTGTGTGGAGACCCCGTAGAGAACACCTCAATCCTGCCTTTGCTTTACAGCGACACGCCGCTCCCACAGCTGGTGTGATGGTATGGGGTGCCATTGCCTACAATACACGGTCACCCCTAGTATTGACCCGTGGCACCATGAGAGCCCAGCGGTATGTCCATGACATCCTGCAACCGCATGTGTTGTCACTCATGGCACGGCTCCCAGAAGCCAGTTTTCAACAAGACAATGCTCGACGCCACACAAGCAAGGGTGTTACTACCCTTCCTTCGCCTGCCCGATCCCCAGATTTGTCTCCAATCGAGAATATCTGGGATCATTTGGGACGGCGAGTTGGGCATCCTAAGAGTTTGAACGATTTAGAGGCAAGGTTACAGCAAATAGGGAGCGAAATGTCTCAAAACATCATACAGAACTTGTATGCCTCAATGGCCGATCGTATCGCATCGTGCATTCGCGCTAGAGGGATCCAACTGGGTATTAAATTATCCGTTCTTGTGCCTGTTTTTCTAAAATAAATGATTTTTTTCTTTGATTTTCAATTCATTTACTTATATCAAAGTAGTCATTACGTATGTAAAATTTCGTTTCATTTTGACGACTCCTTCTCGGTGCGCTAATTTTGTTATTTATGAGTGTATATATATATATATATATATATATATATATAATAAACCTCCACTGTGTCTGTATATGCATATATATATGCTAAAAAGAAAGTTAACAGAATGTATTATGTTTCATCATATTAACGATAATATATTTTATCGGTATTTAATGCTTTAAGAAAAAATTACTGCTTACAGAACGTAGCCTGTTAGGGCTAGTCTACAAAGTTTAAGAAACTTTTGCATCAGAAAAAAAATACTGACAACACAAACACCAACTCTAATGCTGCCTTCACACCTATGGACGCGGAGACGAATTTTCCTGCTGCCTTCACACCTAAAGCGGTTATCACACGACAGGAATTACAGGCAAACGCAACCGTAATAGGAATCGTCAACTCTATCGGAAACTGGTTTTTCTACCAATTTCCCCCGTAGTTTCTTCAAAATGCTCGTGTGCTATATCAACACACGGTTGCTCGAATTAGAAGCAATTCATTATCTGTGCAAGAAAAAAATTGCTTCTAGAACGTTTAATTTAAGGCAAATCAAGAAAGGACCAATTATGGAGCTGGGATTTCATGACGTCAAATCAACTTTCCAGTAAACATGGCGGTGAAGGATTTGAGGAGTGGCGATCGAAGGATAAATGTTAAAACGAGAGTGAGACATCGAAATTAGATTTTGTTTGGTTTAAATTTGCGAAATCATGATGAAAAAACATTTGTAGGATGTAGCGTCGCTACTTTACTAGTGCAGGACATTGCAAAGACTGTCTTATGATGAAATCGCTACCAAAATGCAAGTGCGTTTCAGGTCATAAATTTAGAGACAGTATGACTACCGTTTTTTTTTCTCTCATTTATATATCATGGACAACCATTCAATAGAGCGTTCAGCAAAATTAGTCCAGGCATCATATGTTCTCTTCCATTTTTGATGATTTTTTAACTAATACCTCTTATTTTATTTTAATTAAATTTAAGCTGCAGTCCTATTTTATGATTCGTTAGAATTCGAAGTTTCATATTCAGTAAGTTGTGCACAACTCCCAAAAATTTCCGTCCGTGGCGCTCCTGCTTATGTACACAACAGTTTTATACAACTTTAAATGAACAGTTAGAGTCACAATAAGAAAAAAAAACTATTAATTAGATTGATATTAAAGGAGACACAGAATACCAAATAATAATATTTTACCAAATTTTATTTCATAATCAATAGGGTCACTACGGGGGACGGTGGAGGGGCCGGGCCACCCCGGGTGTCACCCAAAATGAGATATAGAGTTTTAGTAAAATACATGAACTTGAACTATACAATTTTAAGGGTGCTATTTCAAGGTATCATAACTGAAAATAAATGTACTTTAGTGAAAGTTATCCCAAATAAATAAAATTAAATTCCTAAAGTGGTTTTTTTTATGATCCTCTGAAAATAATATAAACTACAAGTTCATACAACACAACAACGTTTCTTTCTTCTTCTTCTTCTTTTTTTGGGGGGGGAGGGGGGCACCAAAAATTATCGGCCCCGGGTGACACTTATGCTAGGAACGCCATTGCTTTAATACAATTCCATTAAAATTAAAGATCTTGTGATGAATAAACTCATAGCATATAATGTGATACTAAAACTCGCAAAATATGTACAACGTTTTAACAAAACTTTTTCAGATTTCATGTGAATGTATTGCATCATAATGTAACAACAAGTTGTGATCACAATTTTTCTGAAATATTTAAGCAGGCAGAGCCGCCTCAAGCTTATATTTTTGGGACGGGAGGGGGATTTTTAATTTCCCACTGAAACTTCGTATTTCACCGAATCGCGAAGATCAAACTTAATTAAACATGATCCTATTGATAATAAGTGATCATTATATACATAAAAAAAATTGATGCCTTGCAATTGCAACTGCTATTGACAACTATATAGTTGTCAGTCAAAAATGAAGAACTATTGTTATACCAAATGGTCAAATTTACCACGGTCTGTCAGAATTTGTGGAATAAGAAAAATTTTTGGAGGTCACAGTGACTTTCCGTAAATTTGCATGGGGGGCAGCCCCTGAATGCAAAAACCAACTTGTTTGAACGAAATATCAAGTATAAAAACGGTAAACAAATGCCCAACACGAGGATATAGATTAGAAAATGGTAGCTAGTTATGAGCAACCGTCCGAGAAACCGGGTGCAAACCTGTAGGAAACTCCGGATCGAAAATTTCCTCCCGAGGTTGCCGATAGAACGAGGTGGAAGTAACGTTTGCTTAAAAATTCCTGTCGTGTGATATCCGCTTAAGGACACGGAAACAAGATACACGCGCCGTCGCTGCGTCGCCGAGAAATTGTGTCCGAGACCCTTCACATCTGGCAGCGGCGTAAAGACCGTATTTTATCTCGCGCATGCTCAGTAGGGTTTTTATTTTGTAAACAAACTGAATTTCGCGCGCAGTTCGTTCTAATTAACAATGATAAAATAAATACAATATAAAACCCTTAGTATGAATCAAATATTGATTTTAATTACAATTATTTGCTTTTTCTGCATGCACTAACTGAAATATATATGAATATCTATTTTTTATTTTCGTCAAAAGACCTCAAATGATGTGTTAACAGTCTTGCAAAACGACCCATCAATGTCCTCTTGAAAAAATTTTTACAGCATCATATCTGTGGATGCAAGTGCATCCATCAAAGCTTCATTCTGCCTCTTTCATTTGCTTTTAGATATCAAAAAGGCATTCTTTTTCCTTATGGTTTGGGGTACTTGGAGTACCTGAAAAGAAAAAAGTTTGCATCTGGAATGTAGCTGGGAAAATATAAAAAATACCTGAGAATTCAAATTTTACTTTATAACATTCATTATTTGAAATTACTCGCATGACCGTAGGACCATCTTAATATTATCCAAATTAGGTAATAAATAATTGCTCATAATACTTAAATTTGACTTCCAGAAACTTTCCCCTCATTTTGTACGACACTTGAGTTTTCTGGAAATATGTTGTCCATACACATTTCAAGAATTGTCATTGTCTCTGCTGTAGAACAATAAGACAATTCATGAAATTTTCTACCCCACTGTTAGCCAGGGTTGGCAGGTTTTTGACATGCGACAGTTTTAACCATAGTTAATACTAGGGATGTAACGAATAGTGATTTGGCCGAATACCGAAAATTCGGCCATTTCTTCTAGGCCGAAGCCGAATATTCGGTTGCCGAATATTAAAATTTCTGGAAAACCGTTGTAATAGAAAGTATTTGTCAAATTAAAAATTATTCACAAACACCAACTACACACAATGTATGATGTGTGATGTAATTCTGTTTGTTAAGAATTTAAAACTATCTAAAATTGATCTATTTTCTCTATTGTTTTGAATGTAATAAAACTAAGAATTTCACTCGCAAGTGGAATAGAAATGACAGGTTTTAATGTAAGCATTAGCATTATTTTACTAATTATTTAGTTCAAATGAAAGAACTAATATTGCTTAGTGAACTTTTACCTTGCTCAAAACTGTTTTATGAAGGTATTTTAAAAGTCAATATTTTTATTTTATGGGATTTTTTACATGCCTATTTTTTGAAGTTCTATTAAAATTTAATACATTTAACAGGAATATATTTTTTTTTTCAAAAACCCCAATAACTTATGCTATCTAAATATTCATGATATATTCTAGGTTTTTCACAGTTCTCTCTTACCCAATATTCACAATAAATCAATCCACCCAAACAAAGTCTGACTTCTACTTTGTTAATAATAACAAAATAAATTTCTCATATTCTCCGCAATAATTAAAACTATATATTAATGTATTCTTTTGCAATAATTATAATACAATTTTAAATTTTTTAAATGTACTAATTTCTTTATTTTTTTACATTTCTTCTGCACCAGAATTATTCGGCCGAATATTCGGCTAGGTGATGAAATGACTCCTCGGCCAGGCCGAATACTGAATAGTCGTCGAATATTCGTTACATCTCTAGTTAAAACCAGCTTGTAAAAAACCTCCCTGTCAAAAACGTCAAAAACCTAATTTGTAAAAAAAAATCAAATGATTTAGCAGGATTGGAAAGTGAAAGAAGGGATTTTTTTAGGAGAAGGGGATATATGGTGAAGACAGATTTTTTTTATCAGAACATTTATAATTCTCAGATTGACATTTATTGCCTTGTATAACTTTACCCCCCCCCCCCCTCTCCCGTTGGCTACGACTATGGAATCAAGCAAAAGAACTAACTAAATTTTATACAAATGAGAGAGTATTTTCTTATGAGAAAATTCTTAATTTTCGAATTGTTATTTATATGTAAAACTTCAGACAATTTCGGGCGGGGGGGGGGGGGGGGGTATCTTAGCCCCCTGACGGCCTTGAATTATACAATTTGTTTTTTTGGAAATAATAGATATTTTATTAATTTTTACTACTCGCATCGGCTATTGTCCTAGTGAAATCATAACAAAATCAAGAAATTGAATGTTCAGACAGTTAGTATCATAATAATATAAATTAACAGATTCGAAAAACAAATATAAAATTTTTGTACATAAATAAACTTACCATCCACGTGTAACTTTTCGGCAAGTGTCATCCACGAATTATCCTTTTCTTCTGCATCTCGGAAATCTGTTCGCCAGGCATTATACAGTCATGTACATTCTCTGACGAAATTTATAATTTCTTCTTCCATTTTTAAAGCAAATATCAATTAAGAAACAGCGAAACAACAACAAGCAAAAACGAAAAAAGAGTTGCAAGCCAAATTTTTGCGCGGAAACGTAGCGCAAACGAATCATCGGTTCTGATTGGCTACTATGCTTGGCAACGGACACGCAGAAAACGAGAATTTTAAAAAACGGGAAACGAAATGTATACTGCGCGGCGAAAAAGCATGAAGAAAATCATGCTAAGAAGCAGAATGAGTGATGATAGATTCACTGGATTAGCGTTATTGCATATCCATAAAGATATTACATTGGACGTTCAAAAAATTATAGACAGATTTCCGAAAGCAAAAAAACGGCAGCTTGTGTTCCTTTTATACGGGCTTTGAATAAACGTATATGCATTGAAAAAATGTGTTAGTAAAATTTTAAATATCACTACACTAGCATTTTCTTTTTTGTTGTTCCTGCTGTTTGAAAAAAAAAGGGGGGGAAGAGGGACTGTTGAAAAGGAATGAAGAATCTCCTCCATCCATCCTTTCCTTTTATTGAACCCCGAGATTTCCAAAATCGCCCCCCCCCCCCTCTTGAAGATTTTCTAGATCCGCCCTTGTCACTAGGACAATAGCCCATGCAAGTAGTAAAAATGAATAAAATATCTATTATTTCTAACTCAAGGCCGTTAGGGGGCTAAGAGCCCCCCCCCCCCTTCCCGCCCGAAATTATCTGAAGTTTTACATGGTATAAATAACAATTTGAAAATTAAGAATTTTCTGATAAGAAAATACTCTCCCATTTGTATAAAATTTAGTTAGTTCTTTTGCTTGATTCCATAGTCGTAGGCAAAGGGAAAGTTGGGGGGGTGGGGGGGGGTTAAGTTATACAAGGCAATAAATGTCAATCTGAAAATTATGAATGTTCTGATTCAAAAAATCTTTCTTCACCATATATCCCCTCCCCCAAAAAAATCGTTTCTTTCACTGAAATTAAATTTTTAAAAAATGTTTCACAAAAGTTTCATAACGTGAAATCAATGGAATAGTTCCATGAATGCTCTTCGTCTGCACCTAAAGTTATTATAAATAACCATTCAAATCTTTTCGCCCCCATGTAAAAATTGAAATGCAGTAACCCATTCTAAAATTCAGTTAGCAAACCATAAGTACCAAATTTTAAATGTTTTCAATTCAGATGTACTGGATTTCTTAAATGAAAGATAAACTTTATACAAATATTTTTTTCCAAAGCACTCATCTGATAAAAATTAAGAAAATGTTTTGTTTTTCTACCATAGTTATGGTTCTTTTGTAAAATAACTGTCAACAATTTCAATTTTCCATCAGGTAATTGCTTCACTTTATGTTTTTTAGTTTCCTGTATTACGACAAAATGGAAAAATTTAAGGAGTTCATTGTTCGGACTTGTGTAAAAAGATTAAAATATAAAATAATTTAATCTTTTTATACAAATTGAATTTTTGTATTGACTAATGATTATTTCTTACTGGTATAAGTTTATCTTACTTAGGGAGTATCTCCTGAAATTAAGGACAAATGATTAATTTTGAAAAAGTACAAATTTTGAAAATTGTACTTTTAATAATTACAGCATACATTTACTTATTATTTACATTATTAATATTCCGTAACACCACGTAAAAGAACCACGTAACATACGGTAACACATGACTAAATTTGAGCAATTTATAAAAGCTGAAAGTAATTAAAAGTATGCATTCACAATAAAGTGATTCATAAAATAAGTGTTTTACAATTTCTATTTAAAAAATTGTCATTCATTGTCAATTGTCATCATCAGTTAACGTTCACACATTGGCGTAGATAAGGGGGCAGTTTTGGGGATAAAACCCCCCTTAAATGGAAAAGATTGTCTAACCAATTTTTCTAGTAAAACAATGAAATTAGCTCACTGTTCCCGAAGAGATCCCCCCCCCCCCGAATTCCGGGTCTAGCTACGCCACTGCGTTCACCAAAGTATTCTATAAATAGAATGTATCTCAAGAATGCACTGGCAGGGCACAGCAAAAGATATGTTTTAGGACTTAAAACCACAGCATCAGAAAACAGAAACCCGTGTTTGTACACTTAAAAAATAATTGATTTTTATGAATAAAATCACTCTCAGGCATAGATTCTGGCTGTGCTACAGCAAGAATATATTTTTGTAGTTTATACTCAGCTGTTTTAACGCATTTATGCTGTTTTATTAAAATCTATTGATTAAAGTCTAGCCAATTCTGCTAAATCATTTGATTTTTTTTTTTTTTACAAATTAGGTTTTTGACACTTTTTGACGTTTTTGACAGGGAAGTTTTTTACAAGCCGGTTTTAACTAGAGATGTAACGAATATTCGGCGACTATTCGGTATTCGGCCTGGCCGAATAGTCATTTCATCACCTAGCCGAATAGTCGGCTGAATAATTCTGATGCAGAAGAAATGTAAAAAAAATAAAGAAATTAGTACATTTAAAAAATTTAAAATTGTATTATAATTATTGCAAAAGAATGCATTAGTATATAGTTTTAATCAATAAGAAATATTTTTGAAAAAAAACAACTTCTTTAAAACTTTGTCTTAGGCTTGACTGAGCAAAAACAGACTTTAAAGTTGTAATATTGTATTTGATATTTAGCATTTGCTACCAAAAGCTGGCAAATGGTTAATTATGATGGAGAATATGAGAAATTTATTTTGTTATTATTAACAAAGTGGAAGTCAGACTTTGTTTCGGTGGACTGATTTATTTTGAATATTGGGTAAGAGAGAAATGTGAAAAACCTAGAATATATTATGAATATTTAGGTAGCATAAGTTATTGGGGTTTCTGAAAATAAAAATATATTCCAGTTAAGTGTATTAAATTTTAATAGATCTTCAAAAAATAGGCATGTAAAAAAATCCCATAAAATAAAAATATAGACTTTTAAAATACCTTTATAAAACAGTTTTGAGCAAGGTAAAAGTTCAGTGAGCAATATTAGTTCTTTCATTTGAACTAAATAATTAGTAAAATAATGCTAATGCTTACATTAAAACCTGTCATTTCTATTCCACTTGTGGGTGAAATTCTTAGTTTTATTACATCCAAAACAATAGAGAAAATATATTAATTTTAGATATAGTTTTAAATTCTTAACAAACAATTAAATCACACATCATACGTGTGTGTAGTTGGTGTTTGTGAATAATTTTTAATTTGACAAATACTTTCTATTACAACGATTTTACAGAAATTTTAATATTCGGACGCCGAATATTCGGGTATTCGGCCTAAGACATTGGCCGAATATTCGGCTTCAGCCTAGAAGAAATGGCCGAATTTTCGGTATTCGACCAAATGACTATTCGTGACATCCCTGGTTTTAACCATGGTTAAAACCGTCACATGTCAAAAACCTGCCAACCATGGTTAACAGTGAGGTAGAAAATTTAATGAATTGTCTTATTGTTCTACAGAAGAGAAAATGACAATTCTTGAAATGTGTATGACAACACATTTCAAGAAATCTCAAGTGTCGTACAAAATGAGGGGCCAATTTCTCGAAGTCAAATGAAAGTATTATGAGCAATACTTTATTACCCAATTTGGATAATATTAGGATGGTCCTACGGTCATTCGAATAATTTCAAATAATGAATGTTATAAAGTAAAACGTGAACTCTCAGGTATTTTTTATATTTTCTAAGCTACATTCCAGATGTATACTTTTTTTTTTTTCCGGTACTCAAAGTACCTCAAAGCATAAGGAAAAATAATGCCTTTTTGATATCTAAAAGCAAATGAAAGAGGCAGAATGAATCTTTGATGGATGCACTTGCATCCACAGATATGATGCTGCAAAAATCTTTTCAAGAGGACATTGATGGGTCGTTTTGCAAAGACTGTTAACACATCATTTGAGGTCTTTTGACGATAATAAAAAATAGATATTCTTATATATTGCAATTAGTGCACGCAGAAAAAGCAAATAATTGTTAATAATTGTAATTAAAATGAATATTTGATTCATACCAAGGATTTTATATTGTATTGATTTTTATCTTTGTTAAGTAGAACGAACTGCGCGGGAAATTCAGTTTGTTTACAAAATAAAAACGCTACTGAGCATGCGCGAGCTAGAATACGGTCTTTCCGCCGCTGCCAGATCTGAAGGGTCTCGGACACAATTTCTCGGCGACGCAGCGACGGCGCGTGTATCTTGCACTTGTCTCCGTGTCCTTAGGTGTGAAGGCAGCATAACAGTTATCTAAATTTATGCTCGCAGAACTGCAAACTTCCTTTCTTAGGCTCATAGTTGTATTTCTATTTTTTTTTCCAGCTAAAACTTTCTTACTAATTTATGGTTTCTCTCTTGCATCATATTTTTTTTATTTTATGTGTTGTTCCCCAATACAAGTATTACATCTAATATCTAAACTATGCTCGATTAACTTCCATAGAGGTTGGTAGGTCTTAACTGTATTTTGAAACCTTATTCTTTTTCCGAAATTTTCTAAATCTTAGACAATTTATCTGATGCGTACTATTTATCTTCCTTTAAGTTGCTTCTTTTATTACATAAATATTCTTCCATTTGAAAGACGTAGTATTTCAAATGTTTCCTCCAATCATACGCTTTATCTGTCTCTCTAAGGTCTAGTACACTATTTTAAATTATCTTTATGTTCACGCTTTATTTTTCGCATTTTAACATATGGATTTCAATAGTTTGATTGTATTTCCTAAAATGTTCTACCACATTAGTTTCCGCAACATTTAACAAAAGATCAACTAGTTTAATGCCTCAACACAGCAGAGTTTCGTACAGAATTAGCCCTAAAAGAAGTGTATGACTTCTTGTGTCTCAAAACTAAGTTAAGAAACCTCACATTTCACACATTCTGACAGATATTTAAAAAAAACTATCAAATATATTTATCTTTCAATGTAACAAAAAATTTAAATTTTAGTTCAAAGTCTTAATATAATATAAATATAATATAATCCAATTATCTAATATATAAAATTTCCATGTCACAATGTTAGTTACCGTACTCCTCCGAAATGGCTTTACCGATTTTTACATGCGTATTCAGTAGGTCTGAGAATCGGCTACTATCTATTTTCCATACCCCTAAGTGATAAGGGTTGTTCACCCTTAAAATTTTTTTTTTAATTTTTGGACGAAATTTTTTGTCTTATTTTTTTATAATGTGGCATTAAAAAAGACATACAGCCCTAAATTTTTACTTTTTCATCACCAACCCCTATTTTTTTATAGCCATTTTAGTAATTTAATCATTTTTCATCCCGCTGGATAACTGATCAATTATAGTGTTTTTAACTGTACTTCGATTAAAAATCTAAAATTTTTTTTAAGAAAATAAACATTTATTTTTATTATTAAAGTTTAATCCTGATATATGCTTAGTGTTACCAATCTTAAATTCTTAAAATTTGCCGCGCCTTTACTGGTGAGTGAAATGCCACACTATACCATAGACTGAAGCCGGTCTCCTGTTTCACTCACACAATAAGACTTCTCTCACTCCCTACACAGTTTTCGGCCATCATCATTGTTTATGTATCAAGTGTAGTAGTAACGTTTACAATTATCATATTAATTCTATTTATATGTGTTTTGTACAGTGAGCAATGCCAAGAAAACGCAAAGGGGCTGATTTGAGCCGTAATACAAATAGGTCCAGAAGTATGAGAGCTAAAAGATCCCAAAGAACCGAAGAACAAATCCAGCAACAAAATGCTGATGCACGTGTGAGCATGCAGCAATTGCGTCAAGAACAATCAGAAGATACACGAGCTGAGCGCAATGAAGTTATACGTTTAGAACAACGACAATCACGCCGTTTCACGGTTAATAGACGCAGAACAAATGACCAACAACGCCAACAGGTACATCGTGCATTTACATCTGATTCATTTTTGCGTCTAGCATTCCAGTATGAGCCCGATATTGAATATTATGCTCATTCAAAAGTGGAAATTGGTGCTATGGATAAGGAATGTCCGCATTGTCATGCTCTCAAATTCAAAAATCACCCACCTGGGATGTGTTGCGCGTCAGGAAAAGTGGAACTACCTGAAATTGAAACACCACCTGAACCATTGAACGGTTTACTTATCGGCACGGATCCAGATTCTAACGTATTCCTAAAGTCAATTCGAACATTTAATTCATGCTTTCAAATGACATCGTTTGGAGCAACAGAAATAGTTCGAAATACTAATGCTAATGGTCAACAATACAATTCTACATTCAAAATCAGAGGCCAAGTTTATCATAAAATGGGCTCATTGCTGCCAATGCCAAACGAACCACATAAATTTTTACAAATCTACTTCATGGGCGGCGAGTATTCCGGAAGTGCACTTGCCAATTGCGTGAATGCACGTTGTGACTATAATAACCTTGATTCATTTTTTGCCAGACGCATCGTCAGCGACTTGGACGCTCTATTGAACGAGCACAATGAATTGTTGAAAATATTCAAATCACACATGTACAAATTACAAAGCGATAATCACGCTATTGTCATTAATCCTGATAAAACACCAGCTGGAGAACATATTCGTAGATTCAATGCACCTGTTGTTGAAGACGTTGCTGGAATCATGGTTGGCGATCGTACAGGTACACGAGAAATTGTGATTCGTAGAAGAAATAATAATCTTCAGTTCATTGCTGATACACATCGTTCATATGACGCTCTCCAATATCCGCTAATATTCTGGAAGGGGCAAGACGGATATTGCATAAACATAAAAACAACGAGATCCCGTATCAGGTACTTCATTTATTATGAACTTGATCATTAACCATTTAACAAAACAATTAAATTATTGAACGTAATTAATTTAAATTAATATTCATAAATATATTATTACAGGAGCTGAAACAAACAAGAACGTTAGCTCGAAAGATTATTATGCGTACCGATTAATGATTCGTCGTGGCCTGGACAACGTCATTCTACGATGTCGTGAGCTTTGTCAACAATTCATGGTCAACATGTAGGCGAAGATAGAGGGCGAACGACTACGATACTTACGATATAATCAACTCAAGCTGCGTGCGGAAGAGTACATTCACTTACGAGACGCTATTAACAACAACGCCGACGTCGCCGATATTGGTAACTCTGTCATTTTACCATCATCGTACGTAGGTATGTATATATGACGTAAACCACGTCATATGCAAGAATATATACAGGATGCTATGGCTTACGTGCGCGAATATGGACGACCGTGTTTATTTATCACGTTCACATGTAATCCAAAATGGCCAGAGATTACACCTTTGCTATTGCCTGGCCAAAATGCAATACATCGTCATGACATTACAGCACGTGTATTCAGACAAAAGTTGAAGTCTCTAATAAGTTTCATTACTAATTTACATGTATTCGGTCCCACACGTTGCTGGCTGTATTCAGTTGAGTGGCAAAAGCGAGGATTACCTTATGCGCACATTTTGGTTTGGTTAATCGACAAAATCCGTCCTGAAGAAATCGATAGTATCATTTCTGCGGAAATTCCAGATCCGTCTACTGACCAGGTGCTGTTTGATATTGTTACAGCAAACATGATCCATGGTCCATGCGGTACTCTTCATCGTTCATCGCCTTGCATGGCAGATGGAAAATGTACTAAAAATTTCCCTAAAGATTTCACTAATGATACGATAACAAATACCGACGGATATCCAATATATCGTCGAAGAAATCCCGATAATGGCGGACAATCATTTATTTAAAATATCAGCAACACAGACATTGACATTGACAATCGTTGGGTGGTGCCGTATTCGCCTCTGCTAAGCAAGGCATACAATGTTCATATTAATGTTGAGTTTTGCAGTTCTGTGAAGAGCATCAAATATATTTGCAAGTATGTCCATAAAGGCAGTGATATGGCTGTGTTTGGAGTAGAAAATACTAATGTAAATGCTCCTCCAATGAATAAAAACGATGAAATTACGCTCTACCAAATTGGTCGGTACATCAACTCCAATGAAGCTGCTTGGCGTATCTTCGGTTTTCCAATTCATGAACGGGATCCAGCCGTCCGGTTAGCCGTCCATCTTGAAAACGGGTTAGCCGTCCGTTCAGTTAGCCGTCCATCTTGAAAACGGGTTAGCCGTCCGTTCAGTTAGCCGTCCATCTTGAAAACGGTCAGCGTGTATTTTTCACGAACGAGACAGTGATTGATCGTGCTACAAATCCACCTAAAACTACACTCACTGCATTTTTTGAATTGTGTAATAGTACGGATGATTTTGGTGCCTTTGCAAGAACATTACTCTATTCACAAGTACCACGCTATTTCACATGGGCTCAAACAAAAAAATGGATGCCCCGCAAGCGAGGCTCACCAGTTGATGCATGTCTCAATTTATTTAAATCGAACGCTTTGGGGCGATTATTTACAGTCAATCCAAGACACACTGAGTGCTTTTATCTTCGACTGTTGTTGGTTAATGTTACTGGCCCATTATCATTTCAAGATATACGTAAAGTGAATGGGCAACAGTATCCAACATATAAAGACGCATGCCTTGCTGGAAGACGACAACCAGTGGGAGCGTATGCTTGCTGAAGCTGCATTGAACTGTACAGCAATACAAATTCGTCTACTATTCGCTATAGTGTTGACTACATGTTTCCCAGCTCGAGCACAGATATTGTGGGATAATCACAAAGATTCCATGACTGATGATATATTCCATCAACATCGTACACGGTGCAACGATCTAACGATAACATTCAGCGACGCTATGTACAATGAAGCATTGATTGCTATTGAGGATCTTTGCATTGTCATTACCAACTTATCACTCACTCATTTCGGTATGAATTCGCCAAATCGAACTGCATCTGGTTTAATTAACACTGAAATGAATCGTGAACTGCAGTACAGCACTGTAGAAATGGCAGCGATTGTTACTCGCAATGTCCCACTAATGAATGACGAACAAAGAACCATTTATGACCGCATTTTGCTCGCAGTTTCAGCAGGACAAGGTGGGTTCTTCTTTTTGGATGCACCGGGTGGAACTGGCAAAACATTCCTTATTTCACTAATTCTTGCTCAAATACGATCAAATAATGGCATCGCATTGGCCGTTGCATCATCCGGCATTGCGGCAACATTATTGGATGGAGGCAGAACAGCTCTTTCAGTATTTAAGCTGCCACTAAATATTCAAAATAAACCTGACGCAGTGTGTAACATTAAAAAACAATCGTCCATGGCCACCGTGCTGAAACAGTGTAAAATTATCATCTGGGATGTAATTATCATATGGCACACAAACATTCAATTGAGGCGTTGAACAGGACATTGAAAGATATTAAAAACAACGACAAACTATTTGGCGGCACTCTGTTGGTGCTTTCAGGTGATTTCAGACAAACACTTCCCGTCATTCCACGTTCAACATACGCTGATGAGATCAACGCTTGCTTAAAATCATCTCCATTGTTGCGTAATGTTGAAAAAGTACAGCTGAAAGTAAATATGCGCGTTCAAATGCTTCAAGATCCATCCGCTGAAACATTCTCAAAACAGCTCTTAGATATCGGTGATGGAAAAGTTGTTACAGATGAAACTGGATACGTAAAATTACCGACCGATTTCTGCACAATCGCTGATTCACAAGATACTCTCATTGAACAAATATTTCCCGTTGTACACACACAGTACATAAATCATGAGTGGCTTGCAGAAAGAGCTATTTTAGCAGCAAAAAGTGCAGACGTTGACAATTTAAATTTGAAGATACAACAGTTGTTGCCAGGGAACTTGGTATCATACAAATCTATTGATACAGTTTGCGATGCCAGCGAAGCTGTCAATTTTCCCACAGAATTTTTGAACTCACTGGATTTGCCAGGCATGCCACCGCATAATTTACAATTGGAGGTTGGATCTCCAATTATCTTGCTTCGTAATTTAAACCCGCCACGGCTGTGCAACGGTACGCGATTAGTCATTCGAAAATTGATGAAAAACGTTATCGAAGCCAGCATTTTAAATGGCAAGTTCAAAGGTGAAAATATATTAATACCACGGATTCCTATCATACCTACAGATGTGCCAATTCAATTCAAACGAATTCAGTTTCCGATTAGATTGGCATTTGCAATGACAATCAACAAATCCCAAGGCCAAACGATGTCTATTTGTGGCTTAGATTTGAGTACAACATGTTTTTCACACGGGCAATTGTACGTAGCATGCTCTCGAGTGGGTAAACCATCCAGTTTGCTTGTGCTCGCTAAAGATGGGCTAACAAAAAATATTGTTCACGCTATAGCATTAAAAGATTGATGTTGTTTGCTAGTGTTACTGTCGTAATTAATATGTGATATGTAATTTTAAGAAATAAACTATGATAACTTAAAAATAATATTGTTTGGCGTTTGTTATTTTTATATTCCCTTATCGTTCATAGTGCTCCATGCCTATTTCACGCATATACCATCACTTACACTTATAATAAGTAAGTTACTTTTTGTCTACACTAGAATTTATCTAGAAACTAGAAATAATTTATAAGGCAAAACAACGTTTTCCGGGTCAGCTAGTTATAATATAAATTTACTTGTGCGTGACAGACACAACACTTTCAATTTTCAGCTGTCATACTTTAAACTGCGTTTATTGTTTGAAGCGAAACACATCCTAATTCTTTTATTTCAATTGCTTACGGAGAACTGCTTTTCGTGAAAATATAAAAATGTTAGGGTAAATGTGGGATAGACGCCATTGGGGGATAGGTGCCTAAGTAAACGCGTAGTGATTTGTACGAGAATTACACCCGAAGTGTTTTGTTACAATGTAAGCTTGCCCCCTCACTTCTGCCAGTCGATGCCTCGCACTTTGTTGGAACGAACGTGTCGCGAGTTGTGCAGCGTAAAACGAATTAAATGACGACAGATTGGTGTATTTAGGTTACGTATAATCTTTGTGCGCCTGGAACTTTTGATGCTATAAAGTAAGTGTTTATTTTTTTGTATTTCTAATATATTTATGTATCAAATACAAACATTTAAATGTTATATCGGTATTTTTCAACACGATTTATTAGTTAGATTAGAGGGCGTCTATCCCACACAAAAATGATAGATGCCCCAGTTTTTGTGAGTATAGATGCCCTTAGAAGCATCTATCCCACATTGTATCATGAACTCAATTACCTGGACATGCCACGCAAGTACGTGAGCAAAGAAGGAGCACGGCCCCGAGGCGTGTGGACCAAAGACGCTATTAAAAGCGCTTTCGAAGAGATGAGACAAAACAAATGTTCTCTTAATGAATTATCTCATCGTTATGGCATTCCACCTATAACTTTGAGGAGAAGATTTGCGAAACAAGATACAAAAAAAATTACATTGGGTAGTAATCAGACCTCATGCAGCAATCAGACATTGCGAAGTTTAGACGACAACGAGGTTCGCGTTAAACCAACTTTGGTTCGAACTCGAAGTTCTTCACCACCAAATCCAGGTCTAATTCACGAGTTTTCTGGTAGCTCTAACACAGCGGAACGGGACCTTCCTGATTCTCCATCTTTGCTTTCTCAGCAACCTAGTGCAGGTATACAGAAGGAGACGCCTAGCAAGTATTTGCAAGAATGTTCTCCTGTACTGAAAATTACGGTACCTTTCTACAAAAGAGGAAAACAGTCTGCTACAGTTCTGACTTCCAAGGAGAGCATTGCTGCTAAGAAAAATAAAGGTAAAGCTACTAATAACATATCATGTAAAAGCAGCAAACAAGCCAAAAAATTGACTAAAAAAAGGTCGAGATCAGCTTCAGAGGAGACTTGTGATTCTGGTGATTCTCTAATAAAAAAGGCATCTAATGTTAAGAAAAAGACAAAAGAACAAATATCCAAAAAACAGTGGTTTACAGAAAGAAATCAAAATAAAAGTGTGAATACTCAATATACAAGTCAGCGTCCCGTTCGCAATGTTCAGACTACAACACAAATTGGCAAAATTTCCCATGAAAACCACGAAACACTTTCAAATGATAATAATCTAACATGAGTCAGACTCTTCTCAGAGTGCGACAACTGAATGTGTAGAATGCTTCGAAGATATTGAAACGACATAATCGGAGGTAGACTGGATTCAGTGCATCATGTGTAGAAATTGGCTGCACGAAACCTGCGCAATGTACGGCGATTATTGTAATCAACGTAAGCGTTTAAAACTACGTCAAGAAAAAAAGAATAAAAATTTATAAATTGTGTAAAAGAAACTTATAAATAAAAAAAAAACAAAAATCATAAAAAATATTTAAAAAAATTTATGCAAAAGAAAAAAGATATAGTTAAGATTTTGGCAAGGCACTGCTCAATAAGAATTTGTGATAATTATTTTTAATTTAGCACCAAAGATGATTGTGCCATCTACCGTAAAGTTAGGACATATTTTTTATCAAAAAATTATGATTATTATAATTAATACAAAATATTTTAAGTTCAGTTGATTGTATTATTTAGCAAATGTTAAATAAAGTTAAGAAAATCATAATATCCTTTCATTAATTCCTTAGCGCAACCATCCCACAAGTCAAAATATCGTAGCGGCGTCTAACCCACATTGTAAGCATCTACCCTCATTCATAAGGGTATTTATTTATATGTAACTAACTATAAATAATACAAACAACATTAAATTATGTAAATTATTTTGTTTATTAATAAGTACACTAATCATCACAAAAGTTAAAGATTTTTAAACTCTCATCATCTCTATGTTACTCGCCCATTTCAAAAAGTTTGGCAACTATCCCACATTTACCCCTCTGCTAAAAGCATTTATTTTCGTGAGCCGTAATTTTGACGAAAATGAAGATATCGGTGATTTTGTCAGCTGAAAATTTCGTGATTTTTATATGAACCGAACCGAACCGAAATTTGAAAACTGACGAAAATACCTGAATATATAACATCAGCACTAAAATCGATTCACGCTTCTTGGCTTGTGCGCATATTTAGCAGTGTTGAAGCCAAACATGAGATAAATTGCTTCAAAGAAGCTGGTATACATATTGTAAGTGAATGAGCTGTATTCTAGTAGTTGTATTACTGTTTTATATTCAATAAATACTAGTATTACTCAAAAAACAGTTGTAGGAAAGAAAGATGTCAAGAAAGAGTTTGCAACTGCATTAGCTACTTAACTTTTAGTAGGTGAAAATGTGCCGATTTTTTTATTATTATTTGAGGCAAAGAAAAAAAAGTATCTCGCGAAAATAAGTGTTTTTAGAGTATTGCAATTTTTGCTGTAATGTTAATCTGAAGATTTCAAAGATAATGAAAGAGCAATATGTGTGAACCAACACTTCAAAAAAACGTATTGTGTTACAAACTTTGTGCCACTGGTTAAGACATTTTAATTTTTCTTTTAGTTATAAAATGAAATTATTAAAAAGCTTAAATCAATGATACAGGAGAAATGAATGAAAGAAGCATGACTGAACCTTTTAACCTTTGTTTCATAAAACTAAATATTCCTTACATTAAAGAAAATTATGAGCCTTTTTAATGCATAAATGTAACATAAAACTTCTTTTAAAACCTCGATATCAGTCGAGATGAATCACATTATGCGGAAAGCTCTTTTAAAAATAAATAAATATATGCTTAGAAATTTCTAAGGAAAACGAGTGACTGAATGTCGAAGTGTGGTACGAGTGATACGTTTTAAGTAAAAGCCTTCAGTTTTCGAAAAATAATTCCTGGTTAAATTAAAATTCCTGAAAAAAAACTAAAAATAATTTTGCCTATCAACACAACAGTACTCACAACCTTTCTCAACTACTGAGAAAATTTAATAACAGAAAATGAGTTTAAAACAACATGTATCGATCAAGTATATAAGGAGGTATGTATAACTGCATTTTACGCATTGCCTGTTTCAATTACTTTTTACATTACTAAAAAGCTACTCTTCTTTTTGTAATACCTGTTATCCTATTTTTTTATTAATAGTTGCAAATCAAAAAGGTTTTTTAAGTTTATTGAAGAATCATATAACATTATGTGAATTCTTTTGCGAAGCACATCACCTATAAAGGTTTGAAAAAGGAATTTTCGTAACGCAGCCATGTATACACTCCGATGTAATTCTATTTATTGCTAATTTGTTACGAATGTTTGATTTTAATTAAATATTACATATTTCTTGTTCATTTTAGCAGTATCTAGTTCGGAATTTATTTTTTTCAATAATGAAAATGGCAGAAGAGGAAATAAATGTTACGCTTTGGAATACAACAAAGCTGAAATGCAGGGTTACATTGATTTCGAAACATTGCATTCTGTATTAAATTTAGCCAGGCGTAAATTAAGAGCAGAAAGTGGAAAATATCATATTGGAATATTAATTCACTTCTTCACAATTCCAAAAGAAGAATGAAATGAACCTATTCATTTTTTACGCTATTAAAAATCCGCACGATATGTACAATTATTGAATTTTGAAATATATAAGTTAAAACCCTAACATTTAAAAGGATTGAATACAACGAAATTTGATGAAGGTGAATAATATTGAAGATGAACATCAATATTATTTTTATCAGAAAATGTTACAGATTCTTGTAAGAACTTCGAATAAATACATGAGGATAAAATTAATTTAAATTTATAACACAATGAATACATGTTTATTTAACAGTTAGTACTTTTTAGAAAGCATTCTTTATTTGGGTTACATTTTAGCATCAAGGAAAAAAGGAAGCAAAATGGGAAAATAACGAAGGAAAGAATGACGTAAAAAGTAGAACAGTGGTTTGAAATTAATAAAATAAGTTGTTGTGATCAAGTGGTTCTTATTGGTTTGTTACTTGTGACGTTCATTTAGTGGTCCTTACAAAAGGCAAAATACTGTGAGCCGTGAAAATAAGCACCAGACTAATCACAGCCTTTATTCTTTCTGCATGTTCTATTTTCAAATACTTAAAGTTAGTTATACAAGAAGTGGCGTAATACGTAACTTAGTATATGGAGTCTCAAACTTTTTTATCCCTTAGACCGCTTGCCAATTTTTTGTTCCGTAGTTTTCTATGGGTTATTTTAACAATTAAGGCAATATTATTATTTAAATGTTCAAAAATGAAGCGAAACTAAGGATAAGATTTCACTAAAGCCGTACTAAAACAGTCGATAGAGAGCAAAATGTAAAACAAATGGCGCTTGAAAATTGAAATGTAACTAGAAATTGAAATAAAAAAAAGGGGTTTTCTTTAAATATTTTTTTATTATGCAAAATTTTGAAATTCATCCATCAATACTTCTTGGGGATGTCTTATCTATGGCCTTGCTAGTGATATAAAAAGAGCTAATTTTTATGAGTTATGCGCACAAAAAATGAATACCTACTGACTCTATTTATGAATAGACTTAATTAATACGTAATGAGCTTTTTTTATGAGTTTGGTATACAGAAATATCATGTACATATTGGGAAAAATGCGTTATGGTTAACATTTTTCTAGTAATAACCTACTCAAATAAAGTCCAATTTCGTAGATGCCCTTTTACATCTCATGAACCTCTAATTCGTTTTTTCTTTGACATGGATCCCTTGTAGATCGGAATAAACACCTGGGGGTTCATACGGACACCACCTCGTGAGCCACTGCTATAGATGTACTCCAATTCGTTTTCTCATATTATGAAACTATTATTTTGATTAATATATTATTTTTAGTTTAATAACCTTCAGGCGATAAAATATTTACCAGTTTAAAATCGGTTAACTACTTTTAATCAGAAGCTTCTCAAAAATTTAAAGTAATGCAACTTTTAATTTCCTTATCTTCAAGAATTCAAGTATGTAATCTGTAATGTCTTTCGCTGCTTCAATTAGGAAGATTAGTCACGGTAGGCACAAAATCTTTCTTCACTCAAGTTTAAGCAAAAATCTCCTCTCTGATATAAAGAGAAAAATGCTCGGCATTTTGCAATTAGACACATTGCATGTAAATTCCAGCCAAGAGCAGTAATTTTCGAGAATAACTTAATGCACGTGGACAAGGATTTAATCATTTGCTGTAAATGTTATAATTGAGGGATGTGTTCGTGATAAGGTATTCCTGAAGATTACCTTTCTTGAAAGACGATATATCATTACTCAACATTTTTTGGAATTATTTTGATGGATGCTTAAGAAATAACGGTGTCTCATTACGTTGGCTTAAGATAAAAATGCGCTCTTAAAAGTCTACAATTTCGTAAGATGTAAAAGACATTTGTGATTACTTCTAACGTAAATTATGTTGCTAATAAAACAACTCATAGATTCAGTAGATTACTCACAGGAAAACGTTGCTATAGACGAGTGGAATTATGTACTTGAATAGAAACGATAAATTCTCGTTCGAAAAATTTTAGTTTTTAAAATATTAATAATTTATTGTTTTGTTTGTTTGTTTTTTTTTAATATGTATGATTTAACAGAAAACTAGTCGGAACGAGCTTTATAAATTATGCATCTTTTCCTTTTTGATATTACCAAGCTATCAAAGTTTACTCAGGGATAAACATTTCGAAAAATATTTTATGAGCTTATAAGCATTTCTAAGATCAAAAACAAAAGTCAAGTCTAACTCGTTTTTAATGTGGAGTGTTAATACTTTTTGCTGCAGCTTCGAAAATTCAGAACATTTAAACACATGTAAAGTATCAGGAAAAAGAAGAATCATTAGGAGAACAAGGACGGGTGTTGGCAAGCGAAGCAAGCTGGGCACACAGCTAATTTTTCTCACTAAGTTTACAAAAATATAAATATTAGTTACAGAACAGGGGAGTTAATGAGTGTGGCGTGTGTAAATAATGTAAATTTAAAACAGAATTAAATATAAAAATACAAAACAAACAATAAAATTACGGGAAAAAAACTATAAAACATTCAATTCCATTATCTTTTCCCTTTAAAGCAGCTAACAATAGAAATATAACTTGAGCAAATTATTTATTTATTTAAAAAAGTATTAATAAGCAAATTAAGAAAAAGCTTTACAATGACTGACTAAAATTAAGTAATTAATACGAAAAAAAGCGTTTCGTCATTGCAACGCAGAGTGCAACTTTTGAAAATTCGTGCTTAACTGCTAGATAAACCTAACATACAAATAAATAAACCTTAAATAATTGAATTTTAGCATTAATGAGACAGGAAAAAAGTACCACAACTTTATTTTCTAATTGGAGAAAAAAGTCGTATGGTCACTAACCTTTGCAGACCTAGTGCATTTCCCGGGAACCAGTATCCATTATTTCATGTTGCACGACTTTCGGCGAATGCCATTGGCACATGTTAATTTAAACGTCTAGTTTCTTCACTGGAAGGTGCAAGCACTAGGAGTTCACTTTTTCCGAGAGTATCCAAGCCAAATGGATACTCAAAGGATCTTTAACTTGACGCAAAATCATACGACAAGGAAATTCGATTTTCTGCATCTCGAAAATCCATCAATATCGGTCGGTGTTTAAACCCACGATCTTGGGCATAAGAGTCTTGTATTAAACCACTGGTTTGAAAGTGGCAGTGCCGGCGACTTAGAAATATTTAAAAAGTGAAAAATTACAAATTCCGACTCCAGAACTCAATTGCCTCATCTATACTTGTCGTCATACTAATGCACATATTTATCAAAAAATAGCTTTCAAAATCGATATAAGCCACTGTTATCATTTATACATGCTTAATATTAAGGTAGCGATTACCCGTTTAATATCACACTTTGTTTTGTCACATTTAGTACACAATTTACATAATAGTTTGAAAAACCCGATGGAAACGTATTATTTAAAATTTTATTCTTTAAAAGAATAATTACCTTTGTCCAAAACAGTACTACTCTTAAAAACGGGTTTTAAAATAATAGTTTGAATAATTATACCGTCAGAAATGTGTTATTATTTTGCTTACAAGTAGAAGAGTTCCATTTTATATATGTATGCATATACTGGGAAAAAGTATAATTAGCCAGCTGAAGTAGATGTGCAATAATAATATTCGAAATTGCTGAAATAATTCCTATTGATATATTTTTTTCTTTAGTTTTAGTTTTAAAAAAATAATGCAGGTATGAAAAAGTGATGGGGAGGGGGAAAGCTAGAACGCTGCTTTAACTATAACTGGAAACCATTTTTTTCAAAATGATCGCTAAAGAGTGAAATAACCCAATTTATGTAACAATGCCTTAATATAAGAAATAAGAAACAAAATAAGAATTTGCTTCATGTGAGAAATGATCAAATGTCGAACCAAAATAAAAGCAATAATATGTATCATCTGCACTTTGAGTGCTTGTATGAAACTTTGGGTGTCAGCAGGCGTTTCATTCCCAGATGTTTCAGCTTCGTTATTAAAGCAAAAATTTTAAAACGTGCTGCAATTAAGAACATTGGATGCAAATTACATCCAGCATATCCAAAGTTCCTAGATAACATAATGGGAGTGGACAAGGAGTTAATCATTTGCTGTAAACATTATAATGAAAGGTTTTAATCGTGATAAGGTATCCTGGAATATTACACTTTCTGAGAAAATGCAGATAGTATGACGTTCTTTCAAAATTATTGATGATCGATGACTTGATGATAATGGGCACGCATTAAAATCTTTAATGCATAAACAAAGTGTAGATTAGCTATTGAGAATTTAACAACGAATTGTTTAGCTATATGATATTGGGGTAATTTACCAAACTGCCATACAACTTTCACGGGTAATGAACGCTTTACTTTTTTTTAATATTATTATAAAGTAATTAAGAACAATATAATGTTTAGAGACAATTTTAATGTATAACTTTGATGCTTAGAAATGTGCACTATATTTACTTTAGCTATTGGACCTTTTTTCATATGACAAAACACATATATCGAAATCTTTTTCTTAAGGAGTTTTTTGATTGCCCTACTTATGCCAAATAAATTTTATTTAGTAAATAAATATTAAACGTGAAAGTCTTTAGATGATAAACTTTACTGCTTAAAAATCGCTTTAGAAAATTTAATTTTGCCATATATCTGTTGAAACAAGTTCTGCGTATATTTACGCGGAATAACCTCAATTATAAGAATCCTATATATATATAACTGCATAATTTTGTATATATAAATGCATCGACACAACATATTTGATTCACCTGTTCTCTAGAGTATACACATACGGCATTATTCCCTTTTTTCCTAACAATTCAGTATCCCTCGTATATTCGAATATTGGTACAGGAAACAAACTATTCCCTGAACTCTGTCTAACTACGCTAGTATTTCTCGGGTGATATATTGCGTGAGACAGAATGATGCTTATGAGTAAGACATAACAGAAATCTAGATCATGAGAATGCGTTTAGTTGTCATTTCGATCAAGCGTCAACTTAAGCTCCTCCTTGTTGACAAACGATCATCTCTGGGTTTATGTTTAGAGCATGATGGGGATTCCGTATTAAATTGTGCATCATAGATACTGAATTGAGTTAAGTTTATCCATCATTTATGTACAGCGCGGTAGCAGCGGAAATCTTCGCAAAACTCCTAGTATCGCTTGAGTTATTATGAAATTAATTAGTTAGTGAAGCAAAACTATGTTTAGTAATCAAGCGTTTCATAAAGTAGTGATATATTACGTATAGGTATAGAAAGTTGAGATACGATATTTTTTTTAAATAGGTTTTTTACAATAAATAAACGTATTCGTTGATGAATTTATGCACTTATTTATTCAAAAATTGTAAAATAAATAAACAGTCAGAGTCAATTTAATATGCATAAATAAATAATAATTAAACCTATTCACACATTTCAATTATTTGCTTTATTGTGAGGTTGGTACCAAAAAATTCCAAATTTGTATTAAGGAAGAACATTTACCAGAATAATAACTGCAAGTGTTGAAAAAAGTATATATATTAGCGTAGAAGACTGAATTCCATATGCATACTGATCAAAGCATAAAAGAAGGTTCATCATTTAAAGGCAGGAGGGGGGGAGTTGCTCCCTTAAAAAATTTTAGAACGATTTTGGCGCTACATGAAATGCATACTTTATCTTTTAATATTAGTAGAGAAGATTGAAATTCAATTCAATACACTCAATCCACTAAGTCAACTAAACAGCATTTGAACTTTTCTATTTGTATTTTAACCACAACATCGTTGAATTGTCTTATTTTTTGCATTTTCACAGTACGAGTGTTGTTTCTTTACACAACACCAGAATTCTACGCCTCTTCAATTAAAAAAAAAATATTTGTTTGCTGAGAAGAGTACTACTTCAATTTAGTTTCAAAAACTTATCTTGAGTACTATTTTGCGTATATCCGATTAAGGGTAAGTGAGCTGTTTCACCTTTTATGCGAAATTATTTTACCAAGAAATCATACAAGTTTATAGAAATTATACTAGTATTATTTCACTGCATTATACACAAAAACAAAAATTATTTGAAGGAAACAATCATTAGAATTCCGCAAAAACCCTCACAGTTTCAAATTGCTCTTTTGATGTGCGGCAATTACGATGTACAAAGTACTTTAATGTCAAAACGGAAATTACTTACGGTTTCTGATCTTGTTTCTCACGCAATCGAAATGGTTTTTTTATTGGAAAAGAACAAATTTCTTCTTTATATTTTGGCTCATCATAAATCAAGTTAACTTGCCAGTAATTTACTGATAAATAATGATCCCATGATTACTTTTTGAAGCATGATTCAATTCTGCACTTGAAAAAATCATTGATAACTTTCCTTTGATTTATGCATCTCATCTTTCCTTTTCATTTCGTTAAAATTTAAAATTTTGCTATTAGTGCTTTATCTAGAAAAATGTGCTATAGAATATTTAACTTTAAAAATGACTTTAATTTTCTTTCCACAGCTAACTGTTTAGTAATTTTTTGCAATTGTTGTACTGTAATATTAAAACGTCTATCAATAAGTTTGAGCAATATAATGCAAACTGAGCTAACATTTAACTTTTTTTTTGTATTTTTATTTATTTCTTTTTAAAGTTTTCTTATTTTAATTAATTAGTTCATTAATTTTGACTAGTTCGTGTGACTTTACTTCCCCAGGGGCAAAAAAATTAAGATATATTTTTTCTTTCTTTCTTTTTTTAATGCGTATAAAATGAGCCTGTTTAACAGTAAAAAGCTTTTGCTGTTATATTTTGCATAAAAATATCTTTCTTACATTTTTTCCTCATTTGATTGAAGCACAGTTAATGTTGAATTCATTTAAACAAACATAATCTTTCATTTGAAGTAGAATTTTAAATTTTCATCGTTATTTTAGAGATATAGGTATAAAATATAAGATGCAATACCGAGCAAGAGCCACCCCTTCAAAACTACTTTATAAGAAACTTTTTTGTTTAATTAATTTGTGTATTCACCTGTGTCGACATTTTATTTACTTAAACATCAACTGCGTTCAGATTTAAAATCGACACTTCAAAATATTTTCGATAAATTAGTGCGGAGTTAAAGAAAGAAAAATTTTTTGACTAGTTGCCATTCTAGTTCTATTCTATATATTATCTATGTTTTTAGATATATACACCTAAAATTTAGGAAATTACACAATGGGAAATGCAACATTATAATGTACTTGTATATTTACAGTCAATGAAAAAAAAATATATATATAGAAAAATCTCATGATTTGTAACTTATATAAATACTTCTCGTCAAAGTTAAACAATTCAAAACATTTATATTACTCATAGGCATTCTGTTTTCGTATCTTTGTTTCGCAAACATGACTAGGAAAGTACATAGTTCACATCTAATCAAAACTGTTCTTTATGAATATTAGAATTTAAAAAAAAGAGCAACCAATTAGTTATTACTTAATAAAATTTTTAATTTGGCGTAACTAGTTTTGTTACCGACGTTTAGAATATAATTAGTTTTATTATGGAGGATTCAGTGCTCCTTTTTTACTTTTCAATGCAGAGTCCGTTCCAATCAAAATGCAGAAATATTCTCATTAAGATTAAATATTAAACGCGAAAATAATCAAGTAATAATCTAAAGTACGAATTATATACTGAAATAATTTTCACTGTTAAAATCATTTTGTTAATGCTAGATAGTTTATTTACTATCAATAATATTTAATTACTAAGAGAACGCTTTCATTTTTTTAACCATTTTATACAGTATATTTTTGCGAATTCAGCTAAGTACTAAACCACATTCAATTGAAATTCAACTAGAACAATTTTTTTCCGATAATGTGCCATTTTTGATTTTAGCAAAGCTGCGCATTTACAATCGGTTCCGGATAAATTAATCTCACAGTAAATTAAATCTCAGTTCAAGCGCAAATATTAATTAGAACGAAAACAGCTTAAGGATAATTAAAAGAAAAAAAAGCAATCATCTGATTAAGGTGTTTAATTTCCTTGATTAAGGCTCAATTTGTAAATTTCTATGGATTTATACATATTTAATAACCGTACTAGATATTCGTGTTAACGTTTCGGCGCGTTCCAGTATAACAATCCCATTTATTGTGGTAAAAAGTACAAGTTAAAAAAAAAACATTGTATTTTTTCTTTTTAGAAAGCCCTAAAACTACCGCATATTTATGAGGTTTTAACATAATAGTAGTACATTATTATATTAATAATGTACTATATTCAGATAGAACAAAAACAACGTTAATGGGCTCTAGTAAAAATGGTAGGTCGGTTTCAAGAGCTATTAGCTCCTTCGTCAGTACAGAGCGAGGAAATGAAATACTAGTGTGGATAAGAAGTTTAAATACATAAAACATGGATACTGAGCCAATTTCTTATGTATTTTTACTTCTTGTCCGCACTAGTACTTCACTTCCACGCTCTGTACTGACAAAGGGGCTGATTGCCCTTGAAACTGGTCTGCCATTTTTAATCTTCTTACTTGCTCTTGTTAGCGTTGCTTTTACTCATTCTGAATGGACGCGAAAAGTGAGTTCCCCTCTATATTAATGTACCATATTATGTACATTTAATATATTAATAAACTGTCTTCAAAAATTAATCTATTTTATTGTACCATTAAAAAAATATTGCATTTAACATAAATGTAAGACTTCTTTTTCACGTGAATGCATAAAAACAATTTTAAAAGCATAATAATTATTTAATTGAAAAATATGCCTCCTATTCATAAGCACTAATGCCTTTTAAATTAAGGGAAGTCTTGTGATTCTCAATACACTTTAAATGCGTACGTATTTTAAGCAGTGCTTCAGTTTTCTCTAAAACTGAAAATAATTATGAAGAGAAAAATAGTTATTACAGAATGGAAATTGAATAATATGTATTTAACGACTCGGTATCATTCAGAGTTTGCACTACATGCAACCTAAAAAGTGTAACTACTAAGATACATTCTTCTCATTCCTCGTACGCATAAAACATTAGCAACTTGTTGATGCATCAGAAATAAAAAATTAATGCATTTATATATGTTCATCAAAAAAAAAAAGGCAATTATGACTTTTACATGATCACTAAAAGGAAGAAAAAAGCTCTATTCCTTAGAAAAATCTTAAAATTAAAGAAAAAAGGAAAAATAATCTTACCTGAAGACTTAAACATAAAAAAATGACGTCTACATTCTGAGCACAACGTTTCTTATGAAATAGTTTGAGAAATTTTCTTTACTAATTCCAATGTTACATTTGGTTACACTTCAGCAGACAGTTATTGTAATGAACTTGATTCGTAAATAAAACTGCTTAAAGCAGCGGTTCATAAACTGTGGTACGCGTACCACTAGTGGTACGCAAAGCCTCTCCAGGTGGGACGCGTGCCGGCAAAAAAATAGAAGATAATTTAAAAGATTAAAACATTACAAAAAAATTAATTTAAAATAACTAAAATACTGTTTGAACGAGTCAACCGAAAGTGACTTGAGCGGTAGACTCGGTGTAACGAGCGGGGCGCATGTAGGCACCGAGGCGACGACACTAGTGGCACCACATTTTCAGTTCTACAGGAGTTACGCATTATCAGTGTTTCAGTTGTGTTCAGAGGCATCACATTCTCTTCAGAGAATTTTGGCTTAAAGCTGAAAACGAATTCCCGTTATTGTCAAGAAAAACATTGATGTTTCTCATTCTGTTCACAACCCTATATCTCATCCGTGAAACTGCTTGTTTCAATATGGTATATATTAAAAATAAATATAGAAGTAAATTAAATGTATACCCAAATTCGAGGTCAAAACTAACTTCTACTGAACCAGATATCACCTCGCTTGTAACTGCCATGCAGCAGCAACCTTCTCATTATTATTATTTTGTATCCATTTTTATTACGTGATAGGTATTTTGTACTTAAAGAGGTATTTCTAAAGCTGTTTTGAAAGTACGTATTAAAAAAGTATTTAATAAATTTCATACATTTTATGTTATATATACAGCAGTGGTACGCAAATGGTTTGCGAGAAAGATGGTGGTGCGCGAATAAAAAAGTTTGGGAACCGCTGGCTTAAAGAATATCGGTGCAATTTCAATACTCTGAGCATATTGTCTATGAAAGTACGATCAGAGCACTGGACTAATGGATACTAATAAGTAGAAAATAATGAAACCGCGTTTTCACTTTATATCTCTGACTACACTTAATAAATTTAGAATATTCAGAAAATTGTAAGAAGTATATGGAATTATTCGGCGCCTATTTTGTTCTATATTACATTTCTAATTGTTTTTTCTTGCGTAACTATTTTAAAACTCGACTTGTGTCATTTTTGTTGATAAAAAAATAGGGTCGATTACTACATTGTATTGAATAAATAATATTATGCATAAAGTGTAACTTATCCTATTTCCTATGTACCTTTTATCTGTAAATACAAAATAAAATAATATAACATTAAAACAAAGGGTAAAAAAATAAATAATAAAAACAATTACAGTGGAGCACCGTTTATACGTTTCTCGTTTATACGTTTTTATCATTTATACGTTTTTTTGAACGGCCCCGGCGAGATCCCATACAAACTAATGTTAAATAATTTCGTTTATACGTTTTCCTGAAATTGCGAGTTTCATTTACACGTTTTTTCTCTACCCATGTCATAAAGAGAAAACGTATTTTAACCTGATTTTGCGCTGGCGATTGTCCAGTTTAGAAATCGCATTTGACCTTGACCCACACCTGCTGTGACCACTTGCGGTGGTCACGCACCTGGCTAAATGAACAAAAGACATACCCCGGAAGAATGCGAATATCCACAGATAAGAGCGTTCTGATTGTGGTGCAATACCTAGAAATAGCAGGTGACAAGCGCTTTTCCTCTCCTGGGATCCGAGATTGAGCGTAGGTAGCTGCCATGGAAATTTTGCCATGGCAGGCGCCCTACAATTTCAGTAAGTAGCCTGAGGACTTTATGGCAACCCTGCTCCTACCAGCTTTATAAAATTCTGGGACCTATCGTTCACTAGCATTCACGATGGCTTCGAGCTCGTGTAGTAGAAAATCTCTGTCTCTAAAAGAAAAAATGTGCATTTTGAAACAAGTGGATGAAAACCTTCATTTAAAAAGAATTGACCTAGCCAAAAAATTAGGTTTACCTGTTTCAACTTTAAGCACGATAATTTATAAGCGTAAGATCATCGAGGAAAGCCATAATCAAAGTGGTGCTAATGCTTCAAAAAAACTTCGAGTTCAAAACGGAAAATTTCCGGATGTAGAGAAAGTGCTTTTACAGTGGTTTAACCAGTGTCGTAGTGCAAAAATTCCCATCAGTGGTCCTTTGCTTATGGAGAAAGCGAAAGAAATTTCGAAGAAGTTAAATGTAGAATGCGATGCATCATTTTCCTCGGGATGGCTTCATAAATTTAAGTTAAGACACGGCATAACAGGCAAAACTGTAAGTGGAGTGTCTGGAGATGTTGAGTGTGAAACAGTGGATGATTGGATTCAAAATAAATTGCCTGAACTGATAAAAGAATATGAACCAAAGAACATTTTTAATGCGGATGAAACCGGCCTATTTTACAATCTTCTGCCGACTAAAACTCTTGCACTCAAATCGGATACATGTCATGGCGGAAAAAGAGCAAAGTACGGTTGACCGTGCTATTGTGTGCCAATGCAGATGGGTCAGAAAAATTACCTCCTTTGATCATTGGAAAATCAAAAAAGCCCCGCTGCTTTAAAAATGTAAAAACATTTCCAGCAAAATACATGGCCAACACAAAATCATGGATGACCATGTCTTTCTTTACCGACTGGTTAAAAGCGTTGGATTATAAAATGCGAAAAGAGAAACGGCGGATCATTTTATTCATTGATCAATGCCCAGCTCATCCACCTAATACGGATTTTCTAAAAAATATAGCTGTCAAGTTTTTCCCTGCCAATTGTACCAGCAAACTGCAGCCGCTGGATTTAGGAGTCATAAAATCCCTTAAACAACATTATCGGAAACTTTTAGTGCAAACAGCTATCGCTACTTTAGACAGCGGAGAATTCGAAAAAATGAGCATTGATATCTTGCAAGCTATGAATTTCATAATGATGGCTTGGGAAAGTGTTTTACCGAAAACAATAAGAAACTGCTTCAATCTTGGTGGGTTTTTCACTTCAGTAGATGTCACTCCTAATGAAAACGTCGAACCTGAGCATTTTGTTCCACCTGAAAACTGGTCAAATTTGAGTGATGTTACTACATTTGAAGAATTTGTGAAATGTGATTCGGAACTTGCAACATGTTCGCTTCTAACAGTGGATGAAATGGTCGCAAATGAAGAAACTAGCAGTGAAGAAGAGGATAACTGCACTGAAAAGCCACAGCCAAGTTTTCAGCAAGCTTTGGAGGGTTTTAATATCATGCAAGAATATCTCCTTGGTAGTGATTTAAATGACAATGTCAAGATGGCACTTATAACTGTGAACAAGGAACTCTTTTCTGTGCATTCCAAAAAGGCGCTACAACCCAAAATAACAAAATATTTTGGGCATACTGCATGAATATGAAACGTAGTGATTGTAATGTAATTCAGGAATACAAAAGTTAGTATACTATACATAATTTCATTTTACTATGTCTTACTTTATAAACTAATTTATAATGTATTATATGTTTAGTATGTATTATTAAAATTATTCATTATTTATTTTTCATAATACTATTTTAAGTTTCTGTTTTGTTTTTTGTTAGAAAATGTTCGGTTTATTTTGTGATTTTCGTTTATACGTTTTTTCATTTATACGTTTTTTTTTGCTCGGTCCCTTGAAAAACGTATAAACGGTGCTTTACTGTATTATTAAGCAGATATGCATAACTAAATATACACACAGTTGTATTCTACCTGATAACGAAATCTAGTTTGTCAGAGTTTGTAATTTGTTTATCGCGTCTCACGTACATCTATTATAAATTGTTGTTTGATTTATTTAAAGTTTAACTTGCAGTTTTATTGCACCGGTATGAACAATTAATGATGAGTTTCCAGCTGCGAAGTGGTAAAAATCTATACCCTTGAATAAAAACAACATAAAAATGTAAGCACAACATTTGCTTTATCAGGACTGAATGCTATTATTTTTGAAGTAATCCGGCATTTTAATAAATAAATGTCATTATTACACTCATACAATGATGAGATATTCGTACAAAATTATATGAAGCGATGGTTTGCAAGAGAACACCGTGAATAATTTCTAACTTTTGAAACACGCTGCAATTTGAGTCCGATTTATTGAGTCCGATAAATCATTTCATTTTTCAAATGAATAGCCAGGGCTTGAGAATGGATTTGAAAATCCAAACGACCATACGTGTTCTAAATTCATTTCACATCAAATCAATATCTATTAGTATTAGATTCAACGTAGCGTGAACCAACAAAAATTTTTATCGCAAAATTTAGCAGACAGTATTCAATAAGACTACTGAAGCATTTTAATGTAACAATCGTATTAACGATGGTAATTTTCAGTTCAGAAGGAATGCGATGAAAACTCTAAGCTAATATATTTTTATTACTAAATACGTGAGCGGTACAATTTATTCAGTTACTAATATCTGAACGTTTCCTAGGACAAAACGGTTATTTTTATTACGTTTGTAACGTTGCACTATCTTTTATAACGTTATTAAAGCATGTTTTAAAGACACTTTACTTCATGGCACTAACATAAAATTAATACTGCATATAAATGTTTTTTTTTTTTTTTACTTAAGACTTTTTGTACTATTTTTCTTAAAAACCACGTGTTTTTTTGAGTATAAAAGTAGCTTTTGAAACAGTACACGTTTCATTGTTGCGTGTATTTTTTTTACAGATTTTTTTTTAAATTTAGTAATTTAATTTTAGTTCAATTTAGCAATTTGCTATTGTCAAAACTATTTTCGGAAATATTTCGTTTTACTACTTTTGCCTTAAATTAAGCAAGGTATAATGCCAAGGTTAAACAAAGCAAGAAGGTTTTAAAGACAATTCATACAACAGGACCCAGTAAATACTAATGAACCCTTAGTATACTTAAAATAATAAAATAGTAATGAGTTAACAGGGGTAGCACAAATGCAATACGTTATAGATGTAGACCATACTGCTTTGTTGGATATAAGGCACTTAAGGGAGGAGTGAACGTTGACCTCTTTAAAAAATCTCTCATGTTTGCAATCTAGTATGTTTTGATTGCATGCAGTGATTCCATAATGGGTTGCTCCACTGAAAAGAACAAACTTTTCTCTTTCAAAATATATGTTTAAATTTATTTTTTAATTACAACTGTACCCGTTTGAGTACAGGTAAACATAACCTCCAAAAAAAGCACCTTTCATAGTGCGCAACCCTTTTTTCAAAAAGTATCCATCACACAGCTTTGAAATTTTTTGTGCTTACATTTTATGCTATGTTCAACAAAAATACGAACCAGATTTTTTTTTACTCAAACATAAAAAATATATATAAATTTTTAAGTTTTAACCAACTTTTTTTTTTTTTACAAAAAGTTGACTCTATCTTAAAATAAAACAAAAACGGAAAGGAATACACAAAAATCCATTCCTATTATTAAAGATTACTTATCTACAAACATTGTTTTTTAAAAAATGAAGAAAATCCATCCACAAATACTCAAATAAATGGTTGCGCAAGATGAAAAAACATCGTTTTGAGAAAATTGACGTTAAAGTTTTGACACAGTTTTGAGTATTTGTGGATGGATTTTCTTCATTTTTTTAAAAATGTTTGTAGATAAGTAATTTTTAATAATAGGAATGGATTTTTGTATATTCCTTCCCGTTTTTGTTTTATTCTAAGATAAAGTCAACTTTTTGCTTTAAAAGAAGTTGGGTAAGAGTTAAAAATTTATATTTTTTTTTTTCTGTTTGAGTAAAAATAAAATCTGGTTCGTATTTTTGTTGACCATATCATAGAATGTGAGCACAAAAATTTTCAAAGCTGTGTGATGGATATTTTTTGAGAAAAGGGCTACGCACTATGAAAGGTGCTATTTTTTGAGGTTATGTTTTCCTGTACTCAAACAGGTACAGTTGTAATAAAAAAATAAATTGAAACATATTTTGAAAAAGAAAAGTGTGTTCTTTTCAATGGTTTAACCCATTATGGAATCACTGCATGCAATCAAAAGATACAAACTTGCAAACATGAGAGATTTTTTAAAAAGGTGAATGTTCACACCCCCCCCCCCCCCCTTAAGATGCATGATTAACAAGAAGTTCCGTCTAGAACTATACGAGCCTACTTTTCCGTACACACCAGCTTCAGATTTATATTCTAGCTATCTCTCTCTCTCTCTCTTTCTCGTTTAGTTTAAGTTCTTAATTGCTTCAGATATACCTTTTTCAACGGTTAATACATATTCATTCAATCATTCATTTATTAAGTCATTCATGTATTTTTTCACTCAGTTATTCATTCATTCTTCTGCTTATTCATTTAATCATTCATTAATTCAAAAATATCCTTGAAAATCCCGATCAAAAAATTTCATAGGAAAATAGGCTAGTTAGTTCTGGATGAACTTTCTATTTGTACATGTTCTACGTCATAAGAGCTTTCCGATAAAGTTTGTTCCAAGAAAATCGGTCCGTTAGATCAGGAATTATATAGGATTGAAATTTCCCCGTAGGCGGTATGTTAATTTTTTTTGAACTGTTCAAAAATGAACAATAATCGTTCAAATCAATATTTCACGCCAAGAACTTCTTCCAGTGAGCTTGTTCATGGGATCTTGAATCTTGTACCCAGAGTTTACATAATTTGCTTCATTTTCACCCATAGGCGCTAATGTTAAAAATTTTTGAACTGTTCAAAATTGAACAAAAAAAATTCAGATCAAAAAGTAAAATATGGAAATGAGATGTCCTCGCCGAGATCTTTCGAATGCAAAAAGAGTTTTTCGAATCGGACAATTCGTTCAAAAGTTATTAGAGGGGGGGGGGGGACAGACCGACAGACCGACAGACACACATTTTCCCCATCTCAATACCCTACTTTCAAATTTTTTATTTTTCAATCTTTATTTAATTACTTGACTTATTTTTGACTTTTCTTGATTTCTAACGATATTTTCACGATACATTAAGCCTTCTTTCATGCTTTATTATTATTTTTTTTTAGTTTTACGGGAAAGTAGGCTAAAAAACTGAAAGCTGAATTAGGAATAAACATTCACATGAATTGCTTTTCTGGATGTTTGAAGGAAAAACCAATCAATAAAAAAACTAAACATTCCGACTGCGAAATTAAGTGAAAAACACACAACTATGTTAAAGATATTAGATTAAATATGTGATTTGTTTTGTGTAGAAAAACTGGCTTGTACGGTTTTACGATTTTCACAGAGTAAATGTGTTGCTTTTCAGAGAGTAAATCTATAGTTAAAAAGTTTTGAAATTATTACCTGACGACTTTACTCTTAATATGTAAAAATAAAAAAGAATGTACACAGGTTTGAAAATTTATAAGTGTAGACGTCAATTTTTGAACTCAATAAAAATATTTTTCTATAAAAAGAAATATAATAATAAATTAATTTTAAAAAACAAAAATAGTTAAATCATTTAAAGTCCTGTAGCCATAATTTTAGTTAATCAAACTTTGTATTGTAAATCAACCTTGTGAAGAAACTTTTGTTTTAACCAAAACCAGTTATCTAACCGTTTTTCATGCTCAGTTTAACTCAGCACTTCAATCGCAGAACAGTTTCCAAACAAATCCGTTGTCAATGACTCTCGAAATGATGCCGTGTATCAAATGAAGAGCCTCTTGAACGCTACATCAACACTGACGGGAAGGAGTTATTAGTAATGTCCAAAGCTGTTAAAGATGATCGCTTGAAACATATTCTCTGGTTCTGGGTTAGGCAGTGCTCTGAATCGAATATTGCACTGCGACTTCCAATAGTATGCAAGTAATGAAGATCAATGTAAATATTCAAATTTACAGATGATTTAGCTTTAGCGAATAGTTTCATTTAAGTTATCGACTGCCCGTTGAATTAATAGCTTGTAGAATTACAAATGCTAGCCTCTAATGTAAACATCATTAATTAACAGAAGGGGACGATCGAATATTTGGGAATAGTATACTTCACACACGCATAGCTGATGCATGCATTCATATATACGTATATATATTGACGTTCCTAACAAGGGTGACACAAGTTCAGTAATTTGTGGTGTAGACGAGGGAAAAAAAGAACTAATTAATGATTCGAAATCGAGTGATTCGAAAAGCGTGCTGGGAAAAAAAATTCTAACACGAATTTAGAAGTTTCGAACAAATTTCATGTTAAGCAGATAAATTACCGCTTTGAATAGCATAATGTTTAGAAATGTAAAAGACTTATTTTGTCTCCTATTTTGACACTTATATTAACTGCTCAAAATTGTTAAAAAAAATGAAGAAAAAAGAAAGAGATACAGAGAGAATGAAAGGAAAACGGCAAAATCTAATTTAAAAGAAATCGCTTCGACTCATTCTACGGACTCATTTTGTGCCCACTTCCACATAGTAATGTAGAAGGACTAAATCATATTGGTTAAGGATTGCACGAAGGAGAGTTTTTTAACCAAGTTAATATTTGTTCTAATATCCAATTTGAGATAACAGTTGAAATTCCTCATTTTATAATAAAAAAAAACTGACATACAAACTTGTAAAAAAGTATCCTTAGCAAACCACACAAATAAAGTTTTCTTTAGTCATACATTTCTGTATATTTTTGCTAAATTGGTACCTAACAAAAAAATGCTTTATTTTTGTACTTTTTTTTTGTTTGAAGGAAGGGGAGAATAATTACGATTTAAATATAAGTTATTATTTACACTAACAAGGATGACAATATATGTAAAAGAGGGAAATAAAATATTAGCTATTTAAAACCTTTATGATTAAACTTTTTTTTTTTTTTTTCAAATATTTTCCTATGGAATTTCGTATTTTATTCGTAATTTAGCTATTATTAAAACAGAGTTCCAGTATTTAGATGATTATTGTGCATTTTGAAGACGAGTCCTGCACATTTATACCAAAGTCCTACAAAATTATCCTTAGGGAAATATCAATGTATAGGCATTTCTCAATAGTTGAATTGCTTTCAATAATAGGAATTTTCCTTTGACAACCAATTTCTTGACGATGTTTTTTCAACATTAATTAGTTTTTTCTCAGCTGACGATGCGAAGTATCTCTCAATTCAAATGAATTTCAAAACACAGATTAAAAGTCCAAAGCTTAAGGCAACTTTGCATTAATGTTGCTGCAATTATTCAAGGCAGAAGGATATGAAAGCGATAGTAGTACCCATTCGGGCATTGTTCCATTTTTGAATTTAAAGGACGTGGCGAGTATTTCATTCGAAATTCTCAACATTATTTTCCACTAGTCGAACATGATTTGCGCTTGACTGCTTTTAATCTGGAATGATTCGTTTGAAAATTGTTTCGGCCACATTTTTGTGCATTTATTAGGTTCTTACAAATTCAATGAGTGTGCTTTATTTCCTTCGTAAAAATTAGTAAAAATAAAACTGGAAAGAGAATCAATCATAAGTTACTAAAGAAATGAGTGTGTTTTTAATGTCTAGTTAAAATAAATATTTGGAAATATTGAGACGTGATCAGAAATATCGGATTTAATTCATCACTATTTATACAATAAGGTGCAACGTTCAGCACAGTAAAAAATTCTACTTCAACCTTTCACCAAAACGATGAAAAAAAATTGCGGAATTTGGTAGGAAAGTTAAACCATTATAATGGTTCCTATTTTCACATTTATGGTGAAACTGGGTGAAACTCCACCATTATAGTGGTTCGATTTAGTACCAAATGTTGGTTGCAGCTAAAGTTCACAATTTTCCCACTTCTTTTGGTGAAAGGTTGAACTAGAATTTTTTACAGTGTAGTAAGATTGCACTTCTTCATAAATGATTAAAATCGTTTAAAATCATGCAAGCTATTTAAGGCGTGAAACTGCACCAGAATTTTAAATGATTAAAAAATATATACTGTGTATTTGGCAGTCAAAATTACGTACAACTAGAGCAGAATGATGTGAAACTGCACAAATAGCGCACCAATGCATATTTTCGCAAATGTTTTCCGCTATATGTTATTTTCCTCAAAATATATAACTTTTAAAAGCAATTTTTGAAAAAGCACATATTTACGGAAACAAATCACTTTAAACTACAACGTTTAAATTACTTGCTACAATAACGTATTTTTCGGTGTTTTACTTCCCCTTCTCTAATGAGTTTTTAGATTGGTTTCTAAAATGCTGTAAATCGATGGAATAGCATAAAACATCGTTTCCTCGTTCAATATTTAGCTTCTAAAAGGACTGGTAAAAACTTTAGGTAAGAATTTTAGTCAGAAACCGTCAGCATAAATAAAAATACAATTAATTAAAATGCATCTAAGGAGAGAACAAGTTATATTTTACTGAATTTGAGTCGGTATTAAGGCATTTAGTTTTTATAGAGGTTAATCCGAATATAAATTAAAGTTTCAATAACTTTTTAAAATGATTCATGCTCTATTTAAAAAAAACTACTTAATATTATATGTTAAGTTTTTACGATTAAATAAGAAATAATGCGTTTATAAATAACTGGAAGTTCTTTATTTTTCATAATTATACAATTTCATTTAAAGTTCCTAAGCATGTTTAGGTTTGCTAGGGTTTATTATTGCTTAAGTAATACATACGTATTGCTATGGTTTACACGAATTTTATTCACCGTTTCCATATGCCGTTTGGAATAGCGATAAGTAAGTTTAAAAGTGTTTCACTATTATTATTACTATTACCATTATTAGTATTTACCATTATTATCTCAAAATTAATATCCATTGAAGTGTAATCGCTCCACTCATGGATTTGTTATATCCGTAATATAGCTTATTGGATTACATTAATCATTAACTGATTGTTATTTTCCTAGCGCGATAGTCAAAATGAAAATATTCCTTGACGATATTCAAATCCGTATATTTGAATATTTGCCTTGATCTAGATTGTTTGCATATTGAGGAGCACAGAATTAGAGGCATAGAGTAACCATGTTCTCGAGAATACCTTCAAAGCGATCATCTTTAACGGTGTTAGGGTTTGATAATAACTCCTTACTGTCAGGCAGATCTATTGAATACGGAGTTCCTGGCTTTATAATATGCGTCTTCATCATTTCGTTTATTGACAAAGGATGCGCTCATAACCAAAGTTAAAGACCCCATAGCAAAATATTTTTACGCATTTAAACGAAATAAGTATTTATATAGGATTGAGCACTGTTCATTCATTTTAAAGCCGGTAATAATAAAGAACCTGTAGTTTGTAATGTTAATATATCGTCCTGTAAACAGCTCCGTAAACTCCGTTGGATAAATAAATTAAAAATATATGACATGCATGCGAACGTTTTCAAATTATGACATAATATTAATGTTTATCTAACTAACCATCTGTCTGTTTTCATCTATTTTATAGCAGGGGTTAAAGTAAAACAATTTTTCGCGTTTATTTGCTTAATTGCACACTATCAGAAGCCCATTAGTCTTAAATAAACGTATTACTTCAACACAATGCGCTTGTATTTTTCTAGGTACTATTTATTAAAACAATGCCTAAAACAATATTATTGAAGTAAGTAAAACTTTCAGCTCCTTTTCATGAACCTACGTTGGAAGCAATATTTATTTATGTAACAATTTTTCGCTAAATCATGAAATGAAATTAATTCTCAAATATGCAATTTCAACAGAAGAAATCATTACGATAGTCTTCACAATTATATGCATGTTCTTTTTCCTAATAAGTAGATATTGTTGTCCTTATAATAATAAATTAACTTTGTGCAAAGTAATAGAAATAAAATTTCACGTTAATTTAAAGCACAAATGAGCATTAAAACGCAGACATATGTTTCGGGATTGCTTGGAATCCCTTTTTCAATGCAACAAGGAGCTTCTAGATGCAAAACATCCAAATGAAGCAAACAAAACAACAAAAAGAAAGCTTATATAGCCTAACAATTAACTGTAAACCAATGAGAAGAACGGCAGTGTGAAGTGGAAGTAGAAGTAGCAGGGAAGGCACCAATAAGGAGCAACAAACGAATCCAGTTGAAAGTACAGGAAGTAAAAAGGAATAACAATAAAAACAAAGCAAAAAAGACAACAGCATGCATAAAAATGTGAAAATACATGAAAATTGCAAAAATAATAAAATACAATACAAAGAATAAAATGGAAATAAAATGAGTACAGAAAATACCAAAACAAAAAGCAAAAACAAAGTACACATATAAAGGAGGGGGAGGAGGGGGGGGGGGAAATAGACACAAAAAGGAAAACTAACAAGAAAACCAGAAAGAACAACAAATTAAAGGAACTTATGCCAGACCTGTGAAGAATAAGGAGTTGAGGAAGAATCATTAACCAAATTAGAACAATTCCTGTTAATATGATAAGCTTCCCAAAAGTCATTCTCATTGGTTTACAGTTAATTGTTAGGCTATATAAGCTTTGTTTTTGTTGTTTTGTTTGCTTCATTTGGATGTTTTGCATCTAGAAGCTCCTTGTTGCATTGAAAAAGGGATTCCAAGCAATCCCGAAACATATGTCTGCGTTTTAATGCTCATTTGTGCTTTAAATTAATGTGAAATTTTATTTCTATTGTTGTCCTTAATTGAGATGGGCAAAGAGTGTTGCTGCATTTGCTTTCTCTTTAATTGCTACCCGAGGCGTCTAGGATATCGCTTACAACAGAAAAGCTGGAAATGCTAGAATAACGCTGCAGAAGCATCATATTTATTCCAGAAAGGTTTCAACCAGTGTTTGATGCCTTTAATGAATAGCAGAAACGAGAGTGATTTTCGTAAAAATGTCTCATTAAATAATGGTTTGTTATAAAAGGGAAGAAAGATGCCATTTTCCTACGCTACAAAAAAATGTTATCATCTGCAATATCATATATATTTTCATCATAAATCTTATGCATACATACTTGAATGAATGAATGAATTGTTTAGGGGGTGGCTTTAAGGAGCACTAGCACTGCGACCTCAGGTCTATTGTACTAACAACCCCAAGTTAGTGAGTCTGAAACAGACCAGTGGCTGAGACGAATTTCAGCAATAATTTAGCAGGGAAATTGGGTAATTCCCAGGGTTCGATATAGTGATAACCAAGATATTCAAACCGATGAGCAGAGAAATAATCACATTCACACAAAATATGTGTAGAGCTTTCCTCTACATCATGACATCCTCTACACATTGGGTCAGCAATCATGCCCATGATGTTAAGATGTCTCTTGAGATTGCAATGACCAGTTAAGAGCCCAATGATTACCCTAATCTCATTTCTACTGAGTTTCAGCAGTTCCTTAGATCTTAACCAAGGGTAATTTTGGTTAAGTTCTTTCGCCTGTTTTTGATTATTGCTTTTAAGCCAGGCATTGTGAGCCTCTTTTAGGAGGATTTCCTTGATTGTTTTCCTTATTGCACTGTAATGCAGACCAAGGACAGGTTCTGGGCCAATGAAAGGAGTTTCTGTGCCCAATTTAGCCAGTTGGTCAGCCATTTCATTGCCAAAAATGCCACGGTGACCAGGCACCCAATAAAGAGTCACCTTATTCATTGCGGCCAGTTCAGCAATAGTGTTATAGCAATCCCAAACAATATTTGAAGAGAAGCAGTGTTTTTGTAGTGCAAAGAAAGCAGCCTGGCTGTCAGAGAAGATTTTGATGGTTTTGCCAGAGATGCATCTATTTAGGCAATTATTTGCGCATGCCAGGATGGCCATCACTTCAGCCTGGTATACCGTTGCTAGCCTTCCCAAAGAAGAGTAGATTCTAATTTTATTATTTGGGCAAAAGGCACCATAACCTGTGCCATGGGAAGTCTTAGATCCATCAGTGAACCAAACTTCGTTGGCGTGGCCAATAAGCTTAATAGGATTTTCCCAATCAGTTCTGGAAGGGAATACAACATTGTGTTTGACATTGCGTTTAAGCATCCAGTCCGAGTTCATGGAAAGCAATGGGTGATCCCTGATCAGTGTATCAAATTTATATAAGGATCTCTCAGAAGATACTTTCCATAGTTTTAGAAATTTTATTCTTTGGGAGCAAAGGATTGCTTCCATCTCTACCTGCTTATAAAGTGGTAGAATGCCTAGTAATAACTCTAGGGTCTGAGAGGGGGTAGTCCTCATGGCACTAGTCATTCATATAGTTGCCATTCTTTGGAGACTAGTAAGCTCTTTCATTGTTGTCACACGGCAGGCTTTGTTCCACCATGCGATAGATCCATAAGTTATAATGGGGACGATTACTTTAGTATAGATCCAATGGACAATACTAGGTGAAAAGCCCCAATAGGGACCAATTGCACGTCTCCAGGCCCAGAATATTCTCTTTGCCTTGGTGGTGCTGTACTCGACATGACTATTCCAATTTAAAGTCTTGTTAAAAATGATACCAAGGTATCTAACATCGTTAGAGTATGCAAGTTTAGTATTAAAAAATTCTATACTTTGCACATCTTTGATTCTTTTTCTAGTAAAGAGTACAAGGTTTGTCTTGCCAGGATTAACAGTCAGGCTAACTTCCTTGCACCAGTTTTCAACCTTTTTGAGGGCAGATTTCATGAGGCCAATCACAGTATCCTGGAATTTTCCTCTTACTACTAAGGTTATGTCATCTGCATAACCAATACAGGTCACACCTGACAGATTAATTTTATTTAATATTTCATCAACAACAAGGCTCCATAAAAGAGGTGAAAGTACACCTCCCTGCGGGAAGCCTTTTCAGTTCGTAACGCCAAGTGTGTCTCCTAAAAGAGTTGCTTGTACTGATCTAGTAGATAGCAAGCAACCAATAAAGGTGCACACCAGATGATCGACGTTTTTTCTCATAAGAGCATTTAGAATAACATGAGTGGGCACACGATCAAAGGCCCCTTCAATATCCAGGAAGGCAGCAAGTGCCAATTCTTTACCGTTTACAGCTCCATCTAGAATTGTGATTAATTCATAGAGAGCAGTGTCAGTTGATCTGCGAGGTTGATCGGCATGTTGTTGCCTGGAGAGTGGGTTGGCTTTCAGCACTTCGTCTCTGATGTGCCTATCAATCAACTTCTCTAGGGTTTTGAGAAGAAAAGACATAAGGCTAATAGGCCTAAAGGCTTTGGCTTCGTTGTAGTTAGGTTTACCCGGCTTAGGTATAAAAACAACCCTGCAGGTGCGCCAAGCGGTAGGAACATAACCATATACTAGACAGGACCTAAATATCCTGCTGAAGTATGGTATAATGATGTCACTTCCTTTTTGGAGTAAGACAGGTATTATTCCATCTACTCCAGGAGTTTTAAAAGGCAAGAACGAGTTGATCGCCCAAGCAATTTTATCGCATTTTACGATTGTTTTAGCTAGGTGCCAGTCTGCCTTTCTGCCACGTGGGGAAATTTGAGGAGTATCCATCTCCTCATCTGTTGCAATAGTTGAGTCCTGGAGGTGAACCCTGAACATTATTTCTAGTGTACCTCTACCATCCTCAGTATAAGTTCCGTCTTCTTTTTTGATGGAACCGAGTTGACAGAGCTTATCTCTTGATAAGATTTTTGTGAGCTTTGCAGCACTTGACAGAGTGTCAATTTGGCCACAGAAATCCCTCCAGGAATCCTGTCGACTTTTCTTAATGGCATTATTATAACTAGTAAGAGCAGCTCTGTAAACTGACCACTCTCCTGTTTTTTTGGCTCTATTAAAGAGCTTTCTGCAGTTCTTGCGAAGACCACTAAGATTTTTATTCTACCAAGAGACGCGGCTTGGTAAACTAGTGGTGACTGCTTTGCAGTTATTTTGATATGCTTGAAGTATGGATCGTTGCACGAAGTCAACGGCCATCTCAATGTCAATCAAAGAATTAAGATTAAAAAGATTACCTCTGAGGAGAAGTCCCAAATCTTCTCTGTGGGAATCCCAATTGGTGAATCCTTTGTCCTGCTGGGATGTTATTTCAGGACCTGTAAGTGTCATTTTGATTAGTTTGTGGTCAGATAAAATAATCTGGGATTATTTTATCTGACCACGGACACGTGCCAATCATTGACGCAAGCAGAGGTCTTGTCATTGCAAAAAGTAATGTCAATGACTTCACTTCTGCTGCGTGTTACAAAAGTTGGCTTATTGCCAGAATTTAAGATAGTTAGGTTATTACAAAGAATAAACTCTAGTAATTCCTCACCTCTTTTGTTGCAGTTACTGCTGCCCCAAATAACGTGGTGCGCATTTGCATCACATCCCACGATAAACCTCCAGCCATTTTTAATGCATTTATGCACAAAATTCCTGGCGTGAGGCGCTAGAGGAATTTCATCCTCATAGGGAAGATATGCCGACATTAGGCAAAAAATGTCTTCATTATTGTGAATTAGCCGAACAGCAACGTTATCCCCATCCATATAATCCACCATACAAAGAGCTTTTAGTTTTTTGCTAACTAAAATACAAGCTCTAGGTCTGCTACAAGAGCGATCGAAAAACAGGTTGCCGCAGTTACCTAAACCAAGTATTTTACCTCTATTGGTCCAGGGTTCCTGCACTAAGGCAACATCTACTCTTTCTTCGGCCAGTTCTTTATTTAAGAGGGCAGAAGTCGATTGGCTGTGGTGCAGATTGATTTGTGCAATCTTAATAGCACAAGCCATAGACACAAGACACACAAGGTTACTCTGAAGGCAGAGTTTCAACCTTGGGAGAGAGGCTACCCTTTAGGGTGCAATCGGAATCATCTTCAGACTCTATAAGACCTAAAAGATGAATTTGTGAGGAAATTGAAACACTAGATTCATCAGAGGTGCTAGCAATACTCCTAGGGGAAACACTAGGATCTGTATGAATAAGAGCACTTACTTTTTCGGAAGACGAAATTTCTGTCATAGTCGTCTCTTCTGTTTCTGTAGAAGGAAGAGACGAGGACTCCTCCATGGGGGTCTCTGTAACTCTTGCAGGGTCTTCCACGGATGTTGTTGTGGTCCCTGTAGTGACTTTGGCTGTTGCATTAGCTGGCTTGGGGGCTTGAGGGTCATGAAGGATCTTAACAAGACCCTTGCCATAAGCACCTGCATAAAGCCCCATGTCATTATCCCTGATGTATTGGGCAGATTTTTGGTCAATCTCTATGATCCATTTTGCAATGGTATTAGAGATTGTTCTGGTCTCTTGAACGTCATTCAGATGTGTCGAGGCCCTCATTGCACAGACGAAGTCTGTTGAACAATTTGGACGACTCGACAATCTTTGTGTTGCGGGTTTTGAAGAGAATCTTCACGGGTTTTGGTAGCTGCGAAACTGGCAATATTTCTATCCCCAGCTCGCGCCACTTATCCCCAGAGAAGAACTCTTTTAGCCAGGCAGCAGTGGCATCATTTGCGTAGTTGATGATAAGGGCACCACTAGCCAATTCCGAAGAGTTGATCTGGGGGCCCTTACCCTCCTGCATTTCGTCGATTGCATCGTCGATGTCACAGAAGATTTCATCGACTTCTTTCTTTGCAAGTTTCTCCTCTGGATGAGATGTCTTGATGACGGCCATCTTCACTCCAGAGAGAGCCTAACTGTAGGATGGACCAGATGTTTTTTGCTTCTTAACAGTAGGCAATTTTGCGGAAGGTGAAGGAGTTTCGGGTTCTGACACCCTTACTCTCTTTGTGGCTTCAGGTTTTTATATCTGCTAGATCCTGATGTTGTGCGTCCCTAGCAGCCTTCATCAGCCTCTTCCTTTGTCCTTTGGACAGCTTCTGAGGGTTTTCTCCGCCGGCTGCCGAGGCAGTACCAGCAGGAGAAGACGTTGATGCTTTGGAGATAGCTCCGGTCTCTTGGACCGTCGAGACGATGCCTTCGAGAACCGGAGCATTGATTTTAGTCTTGTGAGCCACCGAAGTGGCACCAACAAGAACTGAAGAGGTTGGTTTGTTGGCTTCAGATGAGGGACACTGTTTGGGCACCACAGCATCTGAAGCAGTAGGATTTTTAGGTGTCTTGCCACCGGGTTTTTTTAATCTTTTAGGTTTCATAAAACGGTTAATTTACTGAGGGTCTAAGATGTCACCACCTGCATGGACCCTCTCTACAGGTGGAAGGCTAAAAAAATACAACGTGGATCGCCACTCCACGAGGTGAACCATTCGCAACAACCTTTGACCCCGGTTGCCATGTGCGACGCACACTCTCTTCGGCACGGTTCTCACACCTTGGATTTAGGTTGCCGTTCACCCACTCCAGCCGTCCTGTCCAGTGAGTCACAGGGCAAGCCCAGGACACCACTAGACATTCTGACACAGAGCAGGCTTATGCCATGGACATTTTGGCACCTTCCTCTTTTTTCAACCGGGCTTGGGACCGGCTTTAGCAGAGTTTAAGAGTTTACATACTTACATAATGTCTTCTTTATAAACTATGTACATATGTATTCCCTACGTTAAAGTACACAAAGTAAAGCCGGTAGATTAACGCACGAGTGTAAAAAAAGGGAATAAAAAGGTTTTTTTTTTCCAGTTTTAATGAATATTACAGACTGCATTCCTTATGCATGCATTTCCATCACTATTTCCCTGTTATGCTGTAATTTAAAACGACAGCATGCATAAAGCCAAGGCAGCTATTGTTCGCTCCTCTCCCTATATGGCGGATGAGATTGCGCACATGGGAGTGCCCGTAGGAGATGGCTTTCGATAATAAGTAGCCTATATTGATAATAACTGCAAGTAAATTGTCAAAATAACTGAAAAATTGCATGTTTAGAAAGTATCTTGCAGTACTTGCAGTCATCACAATAAAAATCAGAGGAACATTTAGTGAATGATGTTTCTTATAAAATTCCTGATCCAAACTAAAAGTTCCCCCTCCCCTTTTTTTGATGACCAAATACTTATCCAAAGTACATTTGTTGAATTTTCGGTACATAAAGTTTCCGACAGTTCCTGAGAAAGTAAGGACATTGTATGTGAAGTACAAAGTATTTTCCTTGTAGGTACCTTGTAAGATATGAAGTAGGTTTCTTGTAGTACCTTAATAATGAAGTACTTAAAAGGAAAATATATAATCAACACATACGACAGATCTAGAAAAAAACAATGCGACAGAGACGACAGTTTGTTTTCCAGACTTCAGGAGAAGCGAAAAATATCTTATAATATTTGAAACTACAGTTGCTTAATTGTTCTTTACAATTTCAATAAAAATAGTTTTGAAGTTAAAATTAACTCCCAAAAAGAATTTTCATAGTTGAACCTCCATCTTCACTTCACCGTCGATGCACAATTTTAGCCGCGTAGCCCGCTCTACAGAAAAACATTGAACTGACGGTGAAACATATTCGGTAAAAAAAGGTTCCAAGAGTGAAGAAATATAATTTCATCCCTTTTTCTTCTTTCTCGAACGAAGTTAAATAAAGTAAAGTGTTTACCTGTTAATTGTTTTAACGTAAATTGTTTTATAAAATATCTACCTCCCCCCCCCTTTTTTATGAATAAGCTTAATTTTTCGACACAGGTTTCAAGAAAAACGATCTTTTTAAGCTGTACGGAGCAGCACAGTAAGACCTTCCATGTTTATCTAGGTAAACTATTTAATTGCTTTAAAAAATTTAAAAACTATATATAAATAAAATAAATAAAAATATAATTAAACAACAATACTTTCACAGTAGTATCAAATTGTGCGATACAATATGGGGTACACAAGTAGGGTTTTGAGATGGGGAAAAAGTGTGTCGGTCTGTCTGTCGGTCTGTCGGTCTATCCCCCCCCCCCCCTAATAACTTTTGAACGAATAGTCCGATTCGAAAAATTCTTTTTCATTCGAAAGATCTCGGCAAGCACATCTCATTTCCATATTTTACTTTTTGATTTGAACAGCATTTAGTTCAATTTTGAACAGTTCAAAAAATTTTAACATTAGCGCCTATGGGCAAAAGTGAAGCAAATTATGTCAACTCTGGGCATAAGAGTCGAGTTCTTATGAACAAGATTACTAAAAAGTTCTCGAAGGAAAATAGTTTTTGAGTTAAACAATTTTTGTTCATTTTTGAACAGTTCAAAAAACTTAACGGTACTTTTTCCATTATCCCGGCGCAGGCGATAAAGTCGCCAATAATGATTCAACGAACGCCAAACGGAATACCTCCACTGCTAACCTTTTGCGTGTTTTGTTGCCTTGGCGAGATTTGCGCCGGGATAAAGGAATTCATTTTGAAACAGTTCAAAAAAAAAAAAAAAAAAAAGAAGAGAATATTAGCGCCTACGGGGAAATTCAATCCTTTATAAATCATGATCCAACAGACCGATTTGCTTGGAACAAAATTTATCGGAAATATGTTTGGCCGTAGAACATGTACAGATACGAAGTTCAACCAGAACGGAACGAGCCTATTTTCTTATGAAATTTTTTGATCGGGATTTTTAACGATATTTTCGAATGAATGAATGATTAAATGAATGAGTGATGGAATAAACGAATAAATGAGTGAATAAATCAGTGAATAAATAATAAAATAGATAAATGAATGTATGAAGTGAAAAATAAATAAATGAGTGAATAAATACATAAATGAGAAAATGAATGAATAAATAAACGAATGACTGAATAAATGAAAGAATGAATGTGTGAGTTAATGAATATGTATTAACCGTTGAAAAAGGCATATTTAAATTAATTAAGAACTAAAGTTAAATGAGGAAGAGAGAGAGAGTGAGAGTTAGCTAGATTATAAATTTCAAGTTGGTGAATACGGGAAAGTAGGCTCGTATAGTTCTAGACGGAACTTCTTGTTTTTAGTTGGAAAAGTAAAAAATTACAAAGTGGGGCCAATTTCAACGCACATTCTTTTCACACTCCCTTAATATATAAGAAGCAACTATTAAAAATATATTCCTTTAATTCATCAGAAGTAAAATATGTTATTTTCCATATTACCAAAAAACAAAACAAAAAATGTTACTAAGTATTATGCATGAAGAAAACTTTTACGTGGCTGTGTTGTGTATATATATATATATATATATACAGTAAGGTCCGAGTTAATGTAGGCCAAGCGCGCACCTCGTATAACCAAAAAACTCGGAAAACCAGGATTCACCTAAATCGTCTATATTTAAGGACATGAAATATAAATGTACTCTTCTTATTAATTTTTATACTTGACGTACTGTTTCAATATGATACACATCCAACAATTGTATAACAACTGGAAGTTAAAATTCTCATGAAAAACTGTTATTGAAGTTTCTAAAGTATTTTATTTATGGGATAAAGCATATATTTGCTGCAATGTCAGGGTTCATTTTGCGGGTAGTATCATCATAATTGAAGGAATGAGCTCTTATTGCTTCATAAAGAGAAATCCTAAAAACATGTTCTTCAGAACTCTTTATTTGTCAGAATGTAAAAAAAGAATTTTTAGGTAGCTCGGCTAAAGCTGGACTCGAATACTCGAGATTCTACTGTATATATATATGTAACATCACGGTTACATCAGCATTTCATTTTATCGAATGTCCGTCTATGAAGCCATCGTGGAAAACAGCCGTGACCAGAGTCCATTTAATCATTGGTTTATTTGAGTTTCATCATAGGAAATACACATTCAAAACAATACAAAGACGAACACCAACATCAACGTTTTTACAAGAATATTTACACCGTGAAACCCCCGCGAAAAGCTTGCGAGAGCATTTTATACCTTCTCGAGCTACATGCCACGTGATGATGCACCGATATTGCTATTCGTTACTATTTTTAGTTCGCATTACATAATCTTTCCCGCGTTAGTTTCCCGGGCTGGGGGACATATAAAAAATATCTATGTTTCAGAAACGAAACAGAATTCAAAAAGGGGTCTAAAAAAGTTATTTAGTTTTCAATGTTATATATATATATATATATCTATATATATATTATCTATTTCATACATATATTTGCAACTGTTTAAGTGTGCTGCCTCGTGCGCCTTTTCACAGTTTGATTCACTTTATTAATTTTTGATTATATATATATATATATATATATATTCAAAAAAGTTTGTAATTGTATAAAATTAATAAAAAAATTTGTAACAACTTATCATCGCATCGATTTTGGAAGAATGTTTTTTTTTTTTTTTTCTTTTTTTTTAAGTTTATTTGTCTTCGCTAAAAGCTTTAAATATTTAAGATTTCAAGTTCGGTATGCGCTTAAGCATCAAACAAAGAAAATAATCAACGTCTTCCCGAATTTTAAGAGCAAACAAGCATTGGGTTAAAAGAAAACATTTCTTCTATAGAAACAACTGCAAATGCAACTCGAGAATCACAAGTACTATTCCCGAGTTATCAGCCGTCCACACGTGTACATCGGAAGGATTTATTTACATTAGAACCATAACTTGGAAAGCTTAAGTACAGGGAAGTACACAGTTAGTATCCCGAGAGACGATTTGCACACATCGTTAAAGCTTTAAACATTTGCTTCCGCTGCTTAAAAACATTCAGCTAACAAAACTGCAATTTCAGAAGAGGAAGAATGCTGTTTGCCTGAAATTTTATTTCAACTCTTAAAGTAAAAGTGACTTTTGTAGATAAGAAGGCTCAGGAAAGCGACGACCATACTCCAATGATAGGGGACTGTTTTATCTAATGTCGAAACTCATCCTGCTGACAGAGCAAAAAATATATTTAGTTCTCAATTAAAAATATAAATTTTAAAAAGCTTGAGAAAGGTCTATATAAAGTAACTAGCAATTTTCTTTTCTTTTTTTTATTTAATTATTTTTATTTTTATACATTTTAGTGTTATTATTTTAATTATTTTTTGAAGTATTTCAAATAAACACTATTATTTAATGGAGTAAACGGTTAAAGCCATCATGTAAGCACATGTACTAGATATTAGCTTATTTAATAAAGAGCAACTGAGTGCAGTACGTTATGTGTGCGTAAATGTATTTTGGCAGAATATTTACTACACCATTACCGTAAATTAGAATAAATGTCCTTTTTTGGAAACAAATCATAAAATAAAAAGCACATGATTAAATCTGGATACTTAAAAAAAAGAGGTAACCTTACTCATTTTTGAGCATTTTCCCAACTTTGTATAGTTTTGAGTAAAGAAGTCATAATTTTGAACAACACAAGCACTCATTATCGTGCATGCATACTTTGATGCATCATTGAAGTAGATTTTTTTAAGGGTACATTTAATTCTTAAGAGGTATTAAAGTATTTTTCCCTCTCGGGAGCATTTCCGAACAGCCCACCTAACAATTATAGGCAAAATTAATCCCCAATTAAACATATCAAACCAATACATTTCTTTCGTAACTTAGCGTGCTTTTATTTCTTTTCATTAACGAAACATTTATATCTATAAACCTCCTTTAATACCCATAAATTCCGGTTGTAGAGACATAGATAGGTACTGTTTCAAAAAGTACAATGGATTCAATAGTCATTAATAACATCAAGACTTTAGCACTTATGTTTAAAACTTCAAACTCAAAAAGCAGAGCATTGATGTTCTATACATTAACTGTACAAACTAGTTTAAACATTTACACGGTAATGTTATTAAGGTCAATTCTATTTTTCTACAAAACCTGAAAAGATTGTAACTTTATCCGTTTATTAATTTCTCAACATTTTTTAAGGTAAAGCTGAAGAATCATTTATACAGCGAAATACGTTATGATTCTTTGACACATTATCAAACCCCACATACTTTAAAGTTAATACGCTGTATAATATCCAAAATATGAAGGTGGTAGAATAAAAACTGCGTTGTGAAAAACGTAAGAAGGATGATAAAATATTTATATTTACCTTCGGATAAAATGTTAAAATAGAGCAATCCTACGTATAGTCCTTACTTCTAGCGCGTCATTTTTTTATCATCAAAGAAAAAGGTTTTTATTAGATAGCAAGGAAATAATGAGGCTAACGTTACTTTTATTTAATTCATTCCTCAAGGATGTGTTGATTGCAACTTTTAACAACTTTCTTCATTAAATAGTCTTTTCTTTTACTAAGATATTGCGGGGGATTTTTATAACAATTACAATAATTGGGAGGGTATATTCCTCACATTTGAAGAAAAAAAAAAGGAAAACATTTCATTCCCGAAGAAAAGCACTTAATGATGTGTGTACAAAAAGCATTTTTCTTTGTGGTTGAGGTATTGTTATGCAGTTCATTTATTAAATTTAACGTTGAATGAATTACCATGCATTTTTGTTGCTGGGAAAATTGACGTATTCGTTATTGATACGAATTTAAAAATAAATTTAAAATTTATTTTTCTACACATCTGTACCTGGGAGGTAAAAGGCACGAACAAATCTTTCCAGGAGATTGTTTAAATTTTGTTTCGTAATTACTTATTCACTGGATTGCCATTTATTAAATAAAATATTGTATGTTATGCCGGCATCATGGCGTTGTGGTAAGACGTGGAGCTCGTACGCCCCAGATTTGTGGATCGAGCCTGCCAGTGTCGGTGTATTTTCAAGAAGCCAAAAATCGTCTGCGCCCATGTCGTATGATTATTCGTCATGTAAAAGATCCCTTGAGTAGACATTAGGCTTGGATGCTCCCGGCTAAATTAAATTCCTAGTGCAATTTTTCATCAACAGTGTCCGGGTGCTCGCCCTTTCAGGTGGAGAAACCGGACGTCAAAATTAGTATGCGACAATGGTACCACACTCATTGTGGTGCCGCTTAAAGAGATGGTATCAATCTCTGGGGAACGAACCATGTCTGCAATTGGTAGAAGACAACAGCAGGCCATTAGAAATATTTAAAAAATATCGTATCTCATAATTTTTGACTTTTAACATTTTGACATCAATTTTTAAAACTTTATGCGCTTTTTTTCAAAATGGACATAGTGCCATTTACCTCCCATTTTGGATATTTCAATTAGGCAAATGACTACGTTTTCATCGTTGTTAAAGGACTCCAACGTAGTTTGATACACGTATTAAACTGACAATTTATGATTTTGTTTTATCCTTAGTTTTTTTTTAACCCCTTGGCCAGGAATGACGAGTAGCATCCGTCATCCTTAAAACTAGCCAAAACGGACAATGACGAGTAACACTCGTCATGAAATTTGTAAGACAATACGGCTTTAATTTAATCCAATATAAATAATAATCAACTCAAATAATTCCATTTAATTATTTTTGATATGTCTGACTGATATCATCTCAGCTAAAACTTTTCTGATTCAGAAATTAAATAGTCGTTTCTTAACACCCCGCATGCTTCAGATTAGTTTCCAGGTTAAGGGGTTAAAACCCAGTTACTGCTTTTGCTGAAACAGCTGAAGTTTATTGTTTTGCCAAAAATAGCAAGCCAAACAGCGAAGTTACAGTAACAAAAGTAAGAAATATGGCTAGTTGTTTTATAGTTGGAAATTAATGGCTTAAATAAATGTTTAGTTGTAATGAAGTGACTGCCTGTGGTTGAAAAAATGCTGTCAGAAGTTTCCTTTCCAATGCATGGTCTACACTTTAAAAAAATTCTAGTTAAACCTTTCACCAAAACAAAAATTGAAATTTAGTTGCAACCAACATTTGATACTAAAGTTGAACCATTATAATGGTTCCTGGTTTCACATTCATAGCGAAACTAGGAAAAACCACATCATTATAATGGTTCAACTTAGTACTAAATGTTGGTTTTAGCTAAATTTTTAGCCATTTTTTTTTTCATTCTTTTTATGAAAGGTCGAACTAGAATTTTGTGCAGTGTAGTCTGCGTTTCTCTTAATACCGACAATTCGATTAGGAAAAAAAATCTTGACATTGTTTTGCATAAGTTTAGCAGTCCCAACATTAAAATAAATATCTGATGAAAGCATCTAAAGAAAAGTCCTCTAGGAGTAGAAAATCACCAAAACCCTCTATTCTACACATAAATACTCCTCGCCCATAAAATACAAGAAAAAAGAACTGAAAAAAAAAATCATTTTAAAGAGCCAGCTAATTTTTCCAAAAAACCAGCTGTTACAAAGAAGAACCAAAATGAAGAACACTCTTTTTTTTACCTCTTAATTTTGATATCCTAGCATTACCATTAACGTAAAAATGCTGAAGCACACGTTTTAGAAAAGCAAGATTACACTTCTTGAATAAAAACTAGGTACATCTCAGTAATACTGTATTTGCAACAGAATAAATCAAAGATTGCAAAACTTTTACTCAGCACTTTCGAAAACTTCTGCTATTTATGAATGCAAAATAATTACTCTTTGTTAGAGTTTATTCTCAGGGAAACTGAATGCAAGTTTTTAAATATTAAGTCATAAAACGGAATAAAAATTAGCTTAAAAGGCAAAAAAAAATTTTCAGAACATTTGTAAGGTTTTTCCAGAAAATATTATTTGAAATGAATGATTTTAGCAAGAAAATTCGTTTTATAAATGCGGAATGTTGTACAAAGTGCTAGGATTTACTGATGTATTGAAATTTTTGCCCAGAAAGTCATTTTAGCTTTAAAAAATTGCGGCATTTAAAATATGAAATACATTACGAATTTTATGCAACGTAAAATTGTTTTGATGATCTTGCCACAAAAACTTCTTTTGGAAGTACAGTTTTGAACAAAAAAAAAAAAAAAGAATATTTTCTAGCGTAGGCATCAGTTTTGCTGTCATAATTTCGCGGTTAAAAACAAATAAACCACTACAAACAAATATATTTAAACTCCTGTATACGAGACACCAATATTACAAAAATATTTCTCCATTGAGAGTGAGGTGTCCAAAAAAGATGTTTTTATTTTTAGGCTGACTGCTTAACTGACGCGGAACAAAAAAGTGCCCGGCTAAGAGGAATGTTCGCATTTGAGGGATGTCCTTTAAAAGGAGTTTTACTGTAGTTACAAATACTTTGATTACAATTTTATCTACGAAGAAATCATGGTCGTTTGAGCAAGTTTCGTTTACAAATAATTCGGTGGACTTCCAAAACTGTACGTCTCGCATATGATTCGGGGAACTTTTTTACTTATGATTTTGCTATTTTTTAAGTTGTGTTAATTTTGATATTTTTTTAAACGTAAAAGATCTAATTAAAATGTTTTTAATTAAAACAGTAGTTATTTCAGATAACTAATACATTATATTTACATCAAAATCTGATGAAACCTAAAACAATATTTTTTGAAACGTGAAACTGGTTTAACTCTTTTTCAAAAATTATTCAATCTTACGCATAAAAAAAATTTAAAACATGCAACCAACTCTCCCAACATTCAAACTATTACTCTTTACTTCACTTCTAACTTAAACTTTCACCATAATGTTTGTTAGAAATGATTAACTCTTCGTCTTTTCGCATAAAGTCATCTACGAAAATTGCCTGTCCACGTTGGAATTTTCCGTCTAACGCTTCTAATGCTGCATGCCAAGAATTTTAGCTTTTATATTCATCATGTTGTAGCTTCTGCTGAGTTTAGAGGAAATAATAGTTTCAAGGGTGGATTATGTTTTTACTTCTTTACACTACGTTTATTACGAGATGTACGAAAAGCGGGTTAATTAAGAAAGTTATTATTTTCGCTTTCTTTTTAAGCATATCACACGTATCCTGAGTTCAGACTAAGGTTAACTGGAAAATATTTAGTTCCATCAAACAAAAGAACATACCATTAAATAATAAAGGCCTAACAAGTGTGTTAAGCGGCATTTTTATAGTTTTGTTCTTTCTTCTTCTACGTGCTGAGTATTAAGAACATTTTTAAATTTCAAAGTTAAATTTTAAAATGGTCGTTAGGTTAATAAATATTTCTAGATTTTTTTTCCCTTAAAACAAAATGTAAATATTTCACTCTAGCAAAATTACTTACAGCTTATTGTGAAGATAGTGTAAGAAATGTCTTAGTACATAATGCCATATATTATCATTCATCATTAAATTATTATATGTTTATTACGATCAACTGCATAAACTACTAGAAGTGACTCTTCAAAAAGCAAATATAGTGTTTTCTGTTATTGCAGTCACTGATTGATGAAATCAACTCAGGTATTGAATAAAATTGGCTAGGAATGCTTAATATTTGTAATCAGAGCACTGTGCACCATTAATCAAAAGAAAAGTTATTGAAATGCTTTACATTATAAAATGAAATTATTTGGAGCTACCCCATTTCATCCTTCGCCCTACTTTACTTTTTTATGGAATTGACTTATTTTATTTTAAATAAATCAATTCCTACTTTTAAAAAACTTTAAAGTAGGTAACTGTCTCTCGTAACTCTACTGTAAAATTTGTATTTTAATTATTTATGGAAGCGCTTGTTTTATTTTTAAACTATTGAGGTTTTAGATATATTTTTACGAAATATAAGGCCTCCCTTACTACTCATAGTTATTTATACATTAATCTTTACTTATTCATTTCTTCACGGAAAAGTAGGTTACAAATGAAATATGTGTGGGTGATATAAGACAAATGATCAAAATGCTTTGTGCTAAAATGTAAGCACAAAGATAAAACAACGTAAAAAAGCACAAATTCAGAATAAAAAGTAACGCAAATAGCTATTTCGAAGCTACAATGGAGCCTCTTCACCAGTGCAAAAAAGAAGAAACGCTCAACACGCAGCTAGAAAGCTGAGAGTGAACATGGACTGTTCACAGCGTGTTGAGCGTTTCTTCTTTTTTGCACTGGTGAAGAGGCTCCATTGTAGCTTCGAAATAGCTATTTGCGTTACTTTTTATTCTGAATTTGTGCTTTTTTACGTTGTTTTATCTTTGTACTTATATATGTGTGGATGATTTTGAAAATACACTGGCATTTGCTGTCCTTGTGCGAAATATTTTTTCTTCTCTCCTACAGGGTATACGAATTTCTATTTTTTTTTCTTCTTATAATTTTCAGGAGACTGCTTCTAGAACAGAAAAAATAAATTTAAAAAAAATATAGGGGAACTGCTGTACTTTGATCATAGTGTACCTTCGGTCACCCTTCAGGTTTTTGACATATGCTGCTATCAATGTGGTTGCATTGCACTATCTTAAAGTGCACTCAGTTAAGTGCCAGCGAGTGTTAAAAGTCTTCGCCTACGTACTATTGTAATAAAAGTATACGTAAATATTTTAGCTCAAAAAGTAATATGTTTTGTTTTGTCGATATACTTCTTTAAAATTTGTCTATCGGGATGTGTCTTTTAAATCACATTCTATGTGAACCCCTGTTTATAGGCGAGTATTTTGTTATCCCATATTTGACCCTGACACTTGTTTGGAAAAACACTCTATTATGTACCTTGGATCAAAACAACGTCCTGTACCATCGATTAGTGATCATAAGTACTTGATGTTATATATATATATATATATATATATATATATATATATTTGGCGCTGTTCAGTATGCGATACGGTAAAAAAAAGGTTTTAAATAGAAGCCAATTACTCAGAGTCAATGAAAAGCGCAATTGAAACTATTACTGGATCCCCAAAGAAGATGACATCGATAAGGCTGGCTTATAGGGTTTTCAATGAGAGATTCGCTTCTTGACATTTTAATGCTGTTAAAATAGCAGGTACAATAATACAATTCAAGGGAGGATATATAAAGTTAAAATCCCAAATTCCTAAAAGATAAAAAAACACCATTCTATTAACAAGTTGAAATTTGACAGTGAATCAGATAGCGATGCTATTGATTTTGTTTGAAGATGAAGACGATGTAACAGACCTACAGGGCATAATAAACCCAGAAACAAATTTAAAAAAAGAAGATATTTATTAAAACATCCTAAGAAATATATAAAGTTTTTGCTAAAGATATTGTGGTAAAACAGAGTGTCATAGTAAAAATAAGTGGATCGGCTAGAACTAACGGACAGTTGTGGTTCGAAGTAAACTTTTCTAACTAGAAAGTTAAATTATTTAGTTGATAATTTTAAAGAAAATGTAATTTAAAATAAGTACTTATTTTTTTATCTCCTTGTTAACTTTAAGATAAATACTTAATGTGGCTTCTTGTCATTCATATTAATAAAAATTCCTTTACACTTTAAACATAGTGCTTTCCAATTTTGCAATGAAACAATAAAATACAATGTTTGCATAAAAATGTTGGCTTCAATTGATATTTATTTCCTTATATGCAGAGCAATTTAATGATCCAAGGTACAATAGGGCGTGATCAATGTTCTTGTACCATTGATCACATATCTATAAAATATGTATCTATTTTTTTCTTCTACAACTGTTTAATATTTAAATTTCCAAAAAATACATGAACTGTAGGAGTAATAGTGCAAGAGAGACTTTTTCCGTTGTTATATTTTAAAAAAAATATACAAATGTAAGTTGTGATCCATCGTAAAACATTATCCGTTACATATTACGCAACAAAAATAATTGTCAGCTATGACAAAGCTGAAATACAGCTATCCTAACTGTAAAACCTAATATGTGTTAGCGTTTCGAATATTGTTACTAATTTAGTTTTGTGCAATATATATGTATTAAATATCTAAGTTAACTGATGAATTCAGGTTATTAACTTTCTAGGCTAAAATTAAATCAACTTTTATGCTCTTGTAGAATTATTTGGCTTTATGAATTTTTGTGTCCGCTTCTGCCTGTTAACACTTAGTAGCATAATTGACAAAGTTAGTAACACACAGACGTGGCAAACAACATTTTGAAAACATATTAAATATTTTTTAAATTCAAAAAGCTTTACTACATAGACAAAATCACTATTTATATTAAAGGTCAGTTTGTGCAAAACTTTGGAAATTAATTATAAACATATCATCTGGTGACATGACAGTTTACACTATGGCTAGAGAAAAATATGTCCAGAATATTTAAAGTGAAGAAATGCACGGAAAGTATTCAAATAATTTATCGAAACAATGGAAAAAATGTCTGTTTTATATCATGAAAAGAAAAAATAAACCTCACTGATTGATTGTCTTTTCTTTTTCTAAATTAAACTCTTATAAAGCTAAAATTATATATATATATATAATTCTTATTTTTTTAATAACAAAGAAGACTACTATAAGTCATTTAGAAGCAGCGGATTAAGGGAACCTGGAAGTAAATTGGCCCTAGAGATCGTCATAAAAACACTAAAGACGAAAAAGGAATAATGACGCAGCATTCTATAAATTGCAGCTTCCTTTTCGCACCCAGCGAGCAATTTAAGCAGAAATGTGAAATCCATTTCTTGGGTGCGGGTGATTCATGGTGTTTCAGGGTCATCTCTTTAGGTGGTGGGTACTGTGTCCCCAACAAATGAGGCAAAGCGAGCAACCAATCTACCTGTCCAGTGAAGCTAATGTCCCACTCATTTCTTGTTTGTGAACTCGGACGCTTCCGGATTTTTTACTTTTCTCCTTCAGAATAATAACGTTACATCTACGATACATCTAATGCAATACAGTTTTATGGTGTGCCAAATTTCATTACATAAATAAGTATTACAAAATTATTTTATATTGATTTATTAAGTTTATATTTTATCAATCACGTTTTACGATTAATATACTGTTGTGGAAAGTACTATTAATATTTGTGTCATTATACCACCATTAGTTCAGAAAAACGAAAAATGTCAAAACCTTTACAATATCCCTACATGTAAAGTATTCATATTTTTCTTTTTTCTTCTTTTTTTGAGTTGCTATATCATTCCAAACGTACACTTGACAATATTAAATTAATTATTGGGACGTTTTCAATGAAAAGGTAGATTATTGATTCACATGAAGCACTTGGAGAGCATGTTCGTTTCACCCAAAACAAATACATTTCTTTATTTCTGTAAACTATAAAGGGTTGTTAACAATTTTTTCTTTAAATTATATTATTAGTAGTAGTAGTAACTTCTTTTCCTGATAGAGTAGACAAGTATTTTCATTCTTTTTAATGATAAAAAATTGTCCAAAAATCCAGTCAAACTTTATTTTATCTAATTAAAATCAACAGTCTCTACTTTTATGAAAACAATCTAACCTTTGTATGTACACTGCCCTCCATTAGTTAAGGTACAACCAGTTTTTTGCGTCTAATTTGTAAAACGAATGAATGTAGAAACAACAAATTTTGAGAAAATGTGCATCAAACAGGTTTTTTCTTTTGTTTTGAATGCGGAATAGAAATGTACATAAGTTTAATGCAAAAGTGATGCACAACAAAAAAAAAAAAAAAAAAAAGAACTAGGCGGAAAACTCTATTAATGGAGCAAACAGCTCATCGCAATTTTGCGTGGTAAAATGTCATACGCACATTACAAAAAAGGGTTCTAATAAGGGATCTGTCCATCCCGCCGTTGAATGCATTGGCGGCATTGACTTTGCATGCTTTCAATTAAGTTGCCGGACACCGGAATGTGAAGTGAAGACGAGGCGCTGAGTACGCCTTGTTTCAGCTTACCTTCGAGTAGCATTTAAAGTAGCAACCTTGCCAAGATAGTCCCAAAGATCTTTTATAGGACACAGGTTTGGGGACTGAACTGGCCATTCCATTTCTCTCTAAACCGTGAAAATCAACATAGTCCTCAACAACCGCAGCTCAGTGAGGATTGCGTATTAGCATCAATCAGAATGAAGTCATTACAAATAGCACCAGTAAATGGAAGGACATATGGATCAAGGATCTCATCCCGATATCTCACTCCGGTCAGATTTTATCCAAAGAGTACATGCCGGTCAGAGTGACCACCAATGGAGATCCCTACCCAAATTCTGATTCTACCTCCTGGTTAATTGCGAATATCAACAGTTCTGGATTAATTGTAAGTGGTGCGTTGTTCCCTGTAGATCAGTAGAATCTGTGAATCGCATTCCAGCGTGAAACTTGACTTATCTGTAAAGAGTACAGAATCCCATTGTTGTTTAGTCTGGAAAGCGTGTTCTCTACCATAATAAGAAGGATCTTCTCTGTCATACGTTCAGGGGGCGGACACACAACGAGTCATCTTGCATAGAGACTTGCATTGTAATAGCAAAAATTCAGCCCATGATGCTACAAAGTGGTCTGCAACGAACTGCGGCACAGTAGTGGTTCTTCTCCATCGGGCCGAAGGAGCTAGAAAACGGTCTTTTGCAAGTGTTGTAGCTTGTGGTCGAGTTGGAACATATCTTCTGGACACATTGAGACGTCTAGCAGCATAAACCTGTGACAACCCTATCCGACTGCCCGTCACCTTAACGAATCGGGAAAACGACCTCTTCTAGACACTGCTGGATTTTACTGGCCATTGTTAACAAAACTGTCAGCAACAGTTGAGCATCAACAAAACTTGCACACAAAATTACGAAAGATTGATATTTGCATTTTTCCCTCACACATATATATCTGCTCTTTTCTAAGCACTAAAGAAGTAAGAATTGTTTTTGCATTAGTTTTTTTATAAATTTCGTTGCTATCATTCATAGGAACTATAAATTGTATTTTTACTGCCTTTTTTTCTTTTCTTTTTCGTTTTATGGTCAGCTTCGGAAAACATGAAGTGCCTTAACTTTTGGAAGCCAGTGTATTTCTGCAAAATTTAAAAAAATGTTTTAACAATTTATGTTCTTGTAGAAGTGCTTATATGGTAAGCTGGGATTGAGTCTTATTTGAAATGAAACGCTTCAATGATTGATAAGAAAGAAACCAAAGCGTTATTAGTTTTATTAGCTCATATACATATATTACTTACATAACGTTAAGCTGTTCAACATTAGTAAATTTATAAATACTTACTTATAAAATGATATATCAGGATTGTTGAAAATATTTAAGATAGTTTTGACATTCTTAAATTTGTAGGGCACTTTCGTGTTCTTGGATGAAAGATAATTTCCTGCAGACAAAACTACTAGTACAAGAAAGCAAGACAACAAATTAAAACGTGAAATATTGTGCAAAAAGTATGGACTTGTTTTTGAGTTATATCACCTTTTTTTTAAATGATAAGTACGATGACCGTTATAACTAAGTATTTAAAATGTACTTATTAGTAGATGAAAAAGGACAGTTCACCAACAAGAGGCGGATCGCGGATCAGGGGGCGTGGCCGTTGCGCCTCCCAATGCCCTCAGGCGTTAGTCGAGTGGAGTTGAGTTGTATGCCCCCAGGCGTTTTTCGAGTGGAATTGAGTTGTTTTTCCCCTCAGGCATTTTTCGAGTAGAGTTGAGTTGTATACCCTCAGGCATTTTTCGAGTAGAGTTGAGTTGTTTTTCCCTTCAGGCATTTTTCCCGTAGAGTTGAGTTGTATGCCCTCAGGCATCTTTCGAGTAGAGTTGAAATGTTTTTCAAAAATTTATAGTTTTGGAATGGCAACACCTTTTGTTTCAGTTTAGGACTTGATGCAATGCGATGTCGATTGTAGCGCCATCTATGAGAAGAAAATGGACCTATTTTGGAACTTAGAATTTTTTTTCTAATGTTTTCTCTCAGAATTCAAGCAGGACCTATTTTATATTACAAAAAATAATTATAATGTATATTGAATTAAATTTATTGTCGCTATTTACATCCTATTATGTATTTATTTCTTTTTTCGACTTAGAAAGATTTTCTTTTTCAACCTTTTTAATGTTTCCACGTAGCATCCGCACAGGAACTATTTTATAAGTTAATTATTTTTACACTGTGATTAGAAAATTCTCGTCATTTTTACTTAGAAAAGACTTATATATTTTTTAATTTTTATTTATTTATTTATTTATTTATTTTCAGACTTAGAAAAAAAAATCACTTGCAACTGAAAAATTTTCTAAGTATGTAAAACATAGTAGAGTAACATTTTTCTGACCCGTTTTGCAAATTTTTTCTTAAATCATAATTTTAACTGCATGACACATTTCATTCTAAAGTTTTTTCTACTTTATATTATTATCACACTTGCAGTCTCCTTCAAAGAATATTTTATAAATCTCTATTATTTCACATATGAACGCAAAAAACTGAGATTTAACGCGCAAAACTTAGAACAATAATGTAAAAATACTAAGTACGAAGCATATTCATCCAGTTAAACTCAGTACAGAAATGTAAAATTGCTAAATACAAAACGTTTAAACAGCATGAAAATATAAAAGTACTAGATACGAAATGTCACAACAGCATGAAAATATAAAAATACCAAGTATTAAATGTTAAAACAGAACGAAACGAGTGTTACTACTACTAGTGCTTGTTCCAAACTTAGCTTCATCCAGCCAAATTTAGTACGAAAAGCAAAAGTACTCTGTCCAAAATGTTAAAACTTTGATTCAATTCGTAAAACAGTAGAGAATGTAAGAAATTACTAAATAAAAACGTTTGGACTTGCAAAACAAAATGATTTTCTACTTTCAAAATTTTAGAATTTCGCATGAAAATGTAACGTTTGAAACTTTGAACTAAAATTTCAACACTGAATCATAAAAAATCCGAAACAATTTAAACTGTGGAATAAAGATTTGAGACTTAAAAAGTAAATGTAAAAACACTAAAATAGATTTGAGAATCTTAAAAGTGAAATAGAATAATAACTTCACTAAAAACGTAAAACTTGAAAAATTTAAATCACAAACTCAAAACTATTACAAAGTGCTTTATGTGAAACGTAAAAGTGCTAAGATCAAAATGCTAAAACTGAGAAAACTTAGAAATACGTGAAACAAATCATTTAGAACTATAAACTTTAAAAACTTAAACTCATTCTGAAAAGAACGGAAATGCAAAATTACAAAACAAAAGTGTTATGCTCATGCAAAATATTAAAACTTAACGCAAAAAAAATGTAAGAAAGTATAAAACACCAAAAGTTAAGAGTAGTATAAAAAAATTGTTACTTAGATTCATGTAAAACATGACTCGGAAAGAGTAAAAGTAATATACGCAAATTGAAAAAAACTTATGTTCACCTACTAAAATATAAAAAAAACAAGCACAAGACGTTAGAACAGAACGAAAATGTAAAAGTATGAAACGTAAAATTACAAAACCTAAATTCATCTACTAAATGTTTGGTAAAAAAATGTAAAAGTACTAAGAGTGAAAACTAAAAACACAGCACGAAAGCTAGAAATAAAAAATACAAAACATCAGAACTTAAATTCATCCAGAAAACTTAGAACAAAAAAATGGTAATGTTCGGAAATTTTCAAAACAAAAGTATGATGCACTTAATGTAAAACTTAGTACATAAACGTAAAAAGTACTATGTACAAAATGTTAAAATTTAGATTTATCTACTAAAAGAGTGAATGAAGATGTAAAATTGCTAAGTGTAATATATTAAAACAACACGAAAACGTAAAAGTACTAAGTACAAAACGTAAAAAAGTTTATTTATCTACTTAACTTAGACTGAAGTCGTAAAATTACCAAGTACAAAGTGTTAAAACATCATAAAAATGTGAAAATATCAAGTATAAAGCAGCAAAACATAGATTTGTCTATAGAAATCGTGATCAAAAAATGTAAAAGTTCAAACAACAAAATCCTAAAACTCTGAAAAATTGAAAACAAGCAGTACAAAAACAGCAAAACCTGTAAAAATGCTAAATATAAGGCTGCAAAACTTAAATCTTTCCAGAAAAACTTAGAACGAAGTTGTAAAAGTACGGAACTTTTCAAAGTAAAAGTGCTATGCACTTACAAAATGTTAAAACTTAATGTAAAAATGTAAAAAATACTTCGTCTAAAATGTTAAAACTCTGATTTATCTACGAAAACTTAGAATGAAAATGTAATTGAATCAAATGTACTAAGTATGAAAGAGTAAAGTAACATGAAAATGTAAAAGGACTAAGTATATACCGTAGTCATCAAGTGAAACTTTGTACACAAATGTTAAACTTAAGTACGAAACTTAAAAGACAGATCTGTCTGCAGAAATCTTGATCGAAAAACGTAAAAATTCTAACAACAAATCCTAAAACTCTGAAAAAAGTAAAAACACGCAGTACAAAAACAGCAAAACTTATATTTGTCTACTGAAATCTTGATCAAAAATGTAAAAGTTCAAACAACAAAATCTTAAAACACTGAAAAATTAAAAACATGCAGTACAAAACAACAAAACATGTAAAAATGTTAAGTATAAAGCTGCAAAACTTAAATTCATCCAGAAAAATTTAGAACAAAAAATGTAAAAGTACGAAACTTTTCAAAATAAAAGTGTTATTACTGCAAAAATCTTAAGAATTACTACGTACAAAATGTTAAAACTCTGATTTATCTACTAACTCTGATTTATCTACTAGAGCAACGCCAAAATGTAAAAGTACTAAGTAGATAACGTATTCATCAAGTGAAATTTTGTACGAAAATGTAATCGTTTATGTACGAAACCTAAAAAACTTAGATTTATCTACAAAAAATCCCAACTAAAGTCGTAAAAAGTATGAAATGTTAAACATCATGAAAATGTAAACTTTCCGAAAATGCAAACATCAAAATGTAGATGTATCTAATAAAATTTAGAACGAGTAAAAGTGTCAAACTTAATAAAAGTACTAAGTAAAAAAACAAAAAAAAAAACTTATATTCATCTACTAAAACACGAAAAGGTAACAAAAATTTTTCAAAATAAACGTGTTATGCACTTACAAAATGTTAAAACTTAAATTTATCTACTAAAACCCAGAACAAAGATACTAAGTATAATACATTTTAGCAACACAAAAATTTAAGAGTACAAAAATAAAACGTAAAAAAAGTTAGAGTTATCTAACTAAAACTTAGACTGAAGTCGTAAAATTAATAAGTACGAAATGTTCAAACATCATAAAAATGACTAAATAACAAGTATAATGTATCAAAAACATAGATTTCTCCATTGAAATCTTAATCAAAAATGTAAAAGTTCTAAGGACAAAATGCTAAAGTAGTGAAAAAATGAAAAATACGCAGTGCAACACAACAAAGCATGTACTAACTATAAAACTTCTAATCTTGAATTCATCCAAGGAAGGAAAAAAAACTTGGAAACAGAAAAAAAAATATATATATATCTAAATCCTAACGAAAATTTTTAGAAATAAAACTGTTATCCACTTGCAAAGTGTTAAAACTTAATGCAAAAATATAAAAAGTACTGTGTATGAATGTTGAAACTTAGATTCATCAACTAAAACACGGAATGAAGATGTAAAAATATTAAGTATAATATAATAAAGCAACACTAAAATGTAAAAGCACTATGTGCAAAACATCAAAACTTAGATTCATCTAGTAAACTTAGTACAAAAATGTAAAATTACTAAGCATAGAACCTCTAATTTACATTTCTTTTAGTAAAAAACGGAACGAAACTGTTAGAGTACTAAAGCCAACGCACCAAACAAGGATTAATCTGTTAAAACAGTACAAAAGAAAGAAAAGTACTACATACAAACTGCGAAAACTCTTAGAACTAAAATTTAAAAATGTAACAAATCATAAAATTTTAAAACTTAACTTCATCCAGAAAAACTTAGAACGGAAATGTAAAATTACTGAAGTTTACAAAACAAAAGTGATAGGCAATTTTCAAATTATTAAAAGCAAAAATGTAAAAAGTATTAGATACAAAAAGTACGAAACATCAAAACTTGGAGTAGTATATTAACAAAACTGCAACTTCGATTCATCAAGTAGCACTTAACTCTAAAATTGTGAAAGAAATGTGAAAACTGATATTCACCTTTTAAAATGTAAAAATATTAAGTACACGATGTTCAAACAAAACAAAAATATAAAGGTACGAAATGTAAAACTCCAAAAAGTTAAATTCCTCTACTAAAAAAATGGTTTGAAAAGTAAAAGTACTATGTACATCAACTAAAAACAGCATGAAAAATTACATATAGCAAGTACAACACGTTAAAACAGCACGAAAATCTAAAAGTACTAAGTACAAAGCTTCAAAACTTACGTTGATCCAGAAAATGCAAAATGTTAAAACTTAATGTAAAAACGTAAAAAGTACCATATACAAAATGTTAACACTTAGATTTATCTACTAAAACCTAGAATGAAGATATAAAAATACTAAGTATAATATACTAAAGAAACACAAAATTATAAAAGTGCAAAATACTAGAACTATCTATTAAAACTTCAAAACATAGATTCAGCATCAAAACATATCATCTGTTTACAAAAATCTTAATCAGAAATGTAAGAGTTCGAAGAACAAAGTGCTAAAACTTAAAAAGTAAAGAAACGAAGTACAAAACAATAAAGAATGAAAGAGTACCAACTATAAAGCTTCAAAACCTAAATTCATCCAGAAAAATTTAGAACGAAAATGTAAAGCTACGGAAAGTTTCAAAATAAAAGTTTTATGCACTTGCAAAACTTAAATTCATCTACTAAAAATTCGGTTAGAAAAGTAAAAGTACCAAGAACAAAAAATTAAAAACAGCATGAAAATCTAAAAGTACTAAGTACAAAACATCAAAACTTAAATTGATCCAGAAAAACTTAGAATAAAAACGTAATTGTACGGTTATTTTAAAAATAAGAGTATTATATATTAGCAAAACGCTGAAACGTAAGACAAAAATGTGTAGAATGAAGAAGTAAAAATACTAAGTACGATATACTAAAGCAACACCTAAAACGTAAAAGTACAAAATACAAAACATAAAAAAATATGGAGTTATCTAAATAAAACTTCTGTCAAACTGCAAGTCAGGTGTTTACAATTACCCCATATATTTCGTACTCTGGGGTAATTGTAAACACTTAAATTTATCCTATTTCCATTATTCTGGGGGGACAATACGTATTATATTTTGATGCAAATTACACTTTTGTGTCTATTTTACATAACTGTTGTTGTTGTTGCTAATGCCACCTGGAAATCCAGGCCCCCCTTGCAAGGAGACCATGAATTAAGAAAACTCCTACTGATTATTAATGAACTCCGCTAGAATGAAGTACAATTTGCTCAGAGGGCTTAATGATTTTGAACCAGCTCCAGATGAGAGATCGTCACCTAGGTTGGTCCCTCAGCGGAAATTATTTCTAACTTGGTTTGCATTTGAAGCGACGATGTATTTTATGTGCACAGTTCCCTTTAGTGCACTCGGTCTCAGAATAATCAGTCGCGGGAGGTGGCCACCCTCCCAAGCGTTGACCCAGGCCAGTTGTGCTTCACTTTCGGTGTTCTGTGGGATCCAACCTTAACCGATTGACTCACTGCGGGACAAATTTTACATAAATTTGTCGCATTACTTTATTTTTTGCAAGATATTTCTCGTTAAATGATCTCAGCCGACTCATAACATAACTCAGCGGACCACAGACGGCCTGTTGGCCGCAGTTTGAGAGCCTTTGCTCCGAAACTTCTTAAGCCCTCAAGCCCACTGTGTATGAAACAATTTTCCATTTGCATCAACCTTATTCGAAAATAAATTACTGTTTACAATTACCCCAGATCTCTGGGGTAATTGTAAACACACTGGGGTAATTGTAAACATGAGCTCATTTGCTGACAAATTGTCATAAAGTCAAAATTTTTGCACACATTTACTCACAAGAAGTACAGTAGTGGCTACAATGCTCACAATTTTATCTCTGAATTCATTCAAGAGGTAGGGAAGGATCAAAAGTTAAAACATTCAAAAAGCGTTTACAATTACCCCAACTGACCCTAGTTGGGGAACCAGTCTTCGGTTAGGTTTCCCTTCATTGTCGGTTAAGAGTCACTTCTCTGTTCTCGAGAAGAATGAGTCCATTTGTGACTTTAAGATTAAAGCAGTTTTGATTTAAGCTTTTTTTTTTTTACGTGCTTTATTGTGTTGTACAACGTATTTTTAGTTTTTCCCAGTTTTAATAATTTTGTTCTCAGAACTTTAACATTTTTTATCAAGATTTCAGTAGATAAATTTATATTTTGAAACTTTATACATGTTATTTATAAATTTTCATGGTGTTTTAACATTTCGTACTCAGTAGTTTTGTGGCATCAGTGTAAGTTTTAGTAGATAAATCTTCATTTTTTTTCGTTTTGTATTTAGTACTTTTACATTTTTGTGTGGCTTTAATATATTATACTTAGTATTTTTACATCTTCATTGTAGGTTGTAGTAGCTAAGGCTAAGTCTTATCATACTGCAAATGCATAACACTTTTGTTTTGTAAATTTCCATACTATTACTTTTTCGTTCTAAGTTTCTCTTAATGGTTTTAGGTTTTGTCATTTAAGGGATTTTGGTATATGAAGTTAGCATTCTTTCATGCGTTATTGTTTTGTATTGCGTATTTTTAATCTTTCGTAGTATTAGCATTTTGTTCTTCGAAATTTTAAAATTTTTGATTAAGATTTCACTCTACAAATCTACGTTTTGAAGTTTTATTTAGATAACTCCATATTTTTTTATGTTTTGTATTTTGTACTTTTACGTTTTAGGTGTTGCTTTAGTATATCGTACTTAGTATTTTTACTTCTTCATTCTACACATTTTTGTCTTACGTTTCAGCGTTTTGCTAATACATTATACTCTTATTATTAAAATAACCGTACAATTACGTTTTTATTCTAAGTTTTTCTGGATCAATTTAAGTTTTGATGTTTTGTACTTAGTACTTTTAGATTTTCATGTTGTTTTTAATTTTTTGTTCTTAGTACTTTTACTTTTCTAACCGAATTTTTTAGTAGATGAATTTAAGTTTTGCAAGTGCATAAAACTTTTATTTTGAAACTTTCCGTAGCTTTTCATTTTTGTTCTAAATTTTTCTGGATGAATTTAGGTTTTGAAGCTTTATAGTTGGTACTCTTTCATTCTTTATTGTTTTGTACTTCGTTTCTTTACTTTTTAAGTTTTATCACTTTGTTCTTCGAACTCTTACATTTTTGATTAAGATTTTTGTAAACAGATTATATGTTTTGATGCTGAATCTATGTTTTGAAGTTTTAATAGATAGTTCTAGTATTTTGCACTTTTATAATTTTGTGTTTCTTTAGTATATTATACTTAGTATTTTTATATCTTCATTCTAGGTTTTAGTAGATAAATCTAAGTGTTAACATTTTGTATATGGTACTTTTTACGTTTTTACATTAAGTTTTAACATTTTGCATTTTCTGGATCAACATAAGTTTTGAAGCTTTGTACTTAGTACTTTTAGATTTTCGTGCTGTTTTAACGTGTTGTACTTGCTATTTGTAATTTTTCATTTTGTTTTTAGTTGATGTACATAGTACTTTTACTTTTCAAACCATTTTTTTAGTAGAGGAATTTAACTTTTTGGCGTTTTACATTTCGTACCTTTTCATTTTTGTTCTGTTTGAACATCGTGTACTTAATATTTTTACATTTTAAAAGGTGAATATCAGTTTTCACATTTCTTTCACAATTTTAGAGTTAAGTGCTACTTGATGAATCGAAGTTGCAGTTTTGTTAATATACTACTCCAAGTTTTGATGTTTCGTACTTTTTGTATCTAATACTTTTTACATTTTTGCTTTTAATAATTTGAAAATTGCCTATCACTTTTGTTTTGTAAACTTCAGTAATTTTACATTTCCGTTCTAAGTTTTTCTGGATGAAGTTAAGTTTTAAAATTTTATGATTTGTTACATTTTTAAATTTTAGTTCTAAGAGTTTTCGCAGTTTGTATGTAGTACTTTTCTTTCTTTTGTACTGTTTTAATAGATTAATCCTTGTTTGATGCGTTGGCTTTAGTACTCTAACAGTTTCGTTCCGTTTTTTACTAAAAGAAATGTAAATTAGAGGTTCTATGCTTAGTAATTTTACATTTTTGTACTTAGTTTACTAGATGAATCTAAGTTTTGATGTTTTGTACATAGTGCTTTTACATTTTAGTGTTGCTTTAATATATTATACTTAATATTTTTACATCTTCATTCCGTGTTTTAGTTGATGAATCTAAGTTTCAACATTCATACACAGTACTTTTTATATTTTTGCATTAAGTTTTAACACTTTGCAAGTGGATAACAGTTTTATTTCTGAAAATTTTCGTTAGGATTTAGATATATATATTTTTTTTTTCTGTTTCCAAGTTTTTTTTCCTTCCTTGGATGAATTCAAGATTAGAAGTTTTATAGTTAGTACATGCTTTGTTGTGTTGCACTGCGTATTTTTCATTTTTTCACTACTTTAGCATTTTGTCCTTAGAACTTTTACATTTTTGATTAAGATTTCAATTCAGAAATCTATGTTTTTGATACATTATACTTGTTATTTAGTCATTTTTATGATGTTTGAACATTTCGTACTTATTAATTTTACGACTTCAGTCTAAGTTTTAGTTAGATAACTCTAACTTTTTTTACGTTTTATTTTTGTACTCTTAAATTTTTGTGTTGCTAAAATGTATTATACTTAGTATCTTTGTTCTGGGTTTTAGTAGATAAATTTAAGTTTTAACATTTTGTAAGTGCATAACACGTTTATTTTGAAAAATTTGTGTTACCTTTTCGTGTTTTAGTAGATGAATATAAGTTTTTTTTTGTTTTTTTACTTAGTACTTTTATTAAGTTTGACACTTTTACTCGTTCTAAATTTTATTAGATACATCTACGTTTTGATGTTTGCATTTTCGGAAAGTTTACATTTTCATGATGTTTAACATTTCATACTTTTTACGACTTTAGTTGGGATTTTTTGTAGATAAATCTAAGTTTTTTAAGTTTCGTACATAAACGATTACATTTTCGTACAAAATTTCACTTGATGAATACGTTATCTACTTAGTACTTTTACATTTTCGCGTTGCTCTAGTAGATAAATCAGAGTTAGTAGATAAATCAGAGTTTTAACATTTTGTACGTAGTAATTCTTAAGATTTTTGCAGTAATAACACTTTTATTTTGAAAAGTTTCGTACTTTTACATCATCGTTCTAAGTTTTTCTAAATGAATTTAAGTTTTGCAGCTTTATACTTACCATTTTTACATGTTTTGTTGTTTTGTACTGAGTGTTTTTAATTTATCAGTTTTAGGATTTTGTAGTTAGAACTTTACATTTTTGATCAAGATTTCAGTGGACAAATCTATGTTTTGTTGATTTATACTTGCTATTCTCAAGTTTTTATGATGTTTTAACAGTTTGTACTTAGTAATTTTACAACTTCAGTCTATGTTTTAGTAGATAAATCAATTTGCTTACGTTTTTGTACTTAGTAATTTAACATTTTCTTGCTGCTTTAATATATACTTAGTAATTTTACATCTTCATCCACTGTTTTAGTAGATAAATCTAAATTTTAGCAATTTGTGCGTATTACTTTTTACATTTTCGCATTAAGTTTTAACGTTTTTCATGTGCATCACACTTTCGTTTTGAAAAGTTTCGTACTTTTACATTTTTTGTTCTAAATTTTTCTGGATGAATTTAAGTTTTGAAGCTTTATACTTAACATTTTTACATTACCATTTCATTAGAACAGTATGTCTTGCTTTGATAAGTGTCTCATAACTCAATTTATTTTAACAAGAATCAATAAAGAATGAAATGTTACCGACGTGCAGAAATTATAATTAAGTATATTTATCTTTCTGAATAAAATTAATGTCCATAAAAAAGAAATTCAAATCAAGACAGTGTATAAGAGAAACTGTTGAAACGGTTTTTTTTCTTCTGTTTTGCTTCATTAGACACCGTATTTATACAGTTGAACAAATTCAACCTAATATAGCCCAGATTTCCATGAAAATCATGCGCACATGTTTTAAAGTTACAAGTAACGGTTTCTATATTGAAAAAAAAAAATGCGTATGATATAAATGCTCCAGTTTGTGTTCTTTTAAGATTTATTAGTGATGAGTGTTGGAATTAGTGACACAGAACTGTCACTAATTATAATACTCATCATTATAGCAGCCTATAATGAAGAAGAGATAACGTGACAATGAATTATTAAAGAAACTGCAGTGCGGTTTTAAATGTGTACATTGTTTACTTGCAATAATATTTATGACTTCTTTTAAAACAAATGATGAGAAGCGGAATTATTATTTTAATAAACCTAGTCTTTTTATATTTCTCTAAAGTAATTTTTATCGAACGAACTAAAGAAAAAAAATTAAAGGATTAAAAAGGCATACAACTTCTGTAAAGCGGATATTAAAAATTGTGGACAGTCCGAAAAAGCTCAAAATAAAGGTGGAAACATGAAGAATAGTTTAAATGTATTCATACATGTGTATATGTTTTATACATACAACATAAATCTTTGTTCTACATTTAAATTACTGAAACAACGAATAATCAAGGGGGAAAAATAATACATGCGTACTTTACGTAAGTGTTCATACATGAAAGTGTTCAGTTAGTTTTTTTTTTTTTGTTTTTTTTATCAGTCGCTCGTTTTTGCTTCTTGCTTTGGAAGCACCTTTTCTAAATTAGAAATTCAATTATCAATCTCGTGCAACACAATTTTCGATCTATTAACGGGACTCGCTGATAATCTGCCCGGCGGATAATCCACTCTCGGATAATGGGGATTTGCTGTATTGTGTTTCAATGTGAAAAAAGGGGCAGGGGGAAGAGCGTGGTATTCAAATTTCCCTTAAATATGGCGGCTAACGATTTTGAGAACAAAACAGGTGCTGTTTTCATATCCATTCGTAATTTTTCTTTTTATGTAAACATTATTTAAGGATCAAAATTAGACGATCACATTGAATATATGAAACAATAAGCAGCCAAAAATAATTTGAATACCATAAATAAGAATTCCTCTGTTCTGGATGAACCCCTGTTTTAATATGTTTCAAATATACAATGGGCAGTTAATAAATTTTATAATAATACCAGAAGTTAACAGATTCTATGCATTTAAAAGTTTATTCTTATTATTGTAGTATCAAAATTTAAAAATAAATTATTCTGTATGCAAATAAATACTAGATACAACTTAAAATTATTTAATTCATATTAAATAAACAGCTATGTTAAACGGAACGATGAGCACTTATAAATAGGCTAGAAAATTCATCAGAACATTCAAAATTTCCGTTCCTCTATTTGGCTTTCACAATAAAGCCGAGATGATCATCGGATGCCTGAAAATGCAAATGAAGGCTTTGTGATAGGGAAAACATTTCAGGAAGGGGTTGAAAGGAGAGGAATTTCCATTTCGGAAATTCGTTTGACAAGGAAAGTAGGAAAAAATATACATTCGCAGATACGTAGAACTTCCCTACATTTAAGGAAGAGGGGAGTGTATTTCAAAGGGCATCTGTAGAGGAAGTCCGCCACTCTTGTAAGTTTGCCGAATAACAATTATAACAATAATAATTGATAATCGTATGTGTAATTTAGATAATTATGAGGCACTATGATATATCTATATTCTATATTGAAAAAAAAAAACGAAAGTGTGTGCTTACGTGTGGTTGTGTGTGTATCGCTCGCCTCCTGGCGAGATGGAACGGTCTAGAAAGACGAAATTTTGGTTACTGGTACCTTGGGACAGGTCCTCGTGTACCTCGAAGCGTTTTCCCTAGAATTTGAATTTTCTCTTTCTTTATTCCAATTTTAAGCAATTACATGAATTTGCTGATTTTAAGGCGAAGAAATGTTTGCACATTTGCATTATTTATTTCATTCGAAAGAGTGGAATTTTATGAACTTCGTTCCAGGCTTCTAAGTTTATTAGGGCAAAAGTTATAACTGTTTTAGAACAGCGCACACGATTGAAAAAATAATATTTTATCTTTATTAATGCCGTTTTATTAGCGAAACAGATTCTAAAAATTTAATTCATTTTCATGCATAGTTTGTGGGTTATTTTATTAACTGCAGACGATTTTCAATTACTTTATCTTGAACTTAATTCTTCTCTCTTTTTTGACAATTTAATATTTATTTCTCCAATGAAATCGCTACTTTAACTTGATTTTTAGAACATTCATGTTATAATAAGATTTACCAAATCTGTTGTCTTAATCGAAGGGGTATTTCTAGAAGAACTTCTGCCCTCATTTTAATTTTTATTTTTAGAGACTGTTGCGTTACTCAAATCTCGATAATATAGGTCTGTTGACGTTATATAAGAACTGTACGATTAAATATAATGTAATTTTTAAGTACTAATATCTTGATCATAATGCTGTTTTTAGGGATTGTTTTGCACGCTTATAGAAATTTTTGAAGATTATGGTTCTTAATTTGATTTGGAATTTTAGAAATAATTATGACGTGATTTAGAAACTGTTACTCTTATTCTAATAGGAATTTTAAGGACTCATGTCCTGATTTTAATGGTATTTTTAAAGACAATGTTCCTTATTCAAATGGGAATTTCAAGGACCTTTTATTTTAGAATTATTGCTTTTGAACAGACGGAATTTTTAGGGGTACTGCTAACCTTATTCTAAGAATAATTTTTGAAGATTGTTGACGTTCATTAGAAAAAAGTTGTCCATTCGAATGGATTATCATAAATAGGGAGTTTAAAATAAATTTTTCCATTTTTTGAGAGAGGATGTTGCTTATCTGACACGTGATTTCCCTTATTTTCTCCCCCAGTGACTTATGCAGTATTCGGCGTAACCCGTGCAAGGCCGGGCACGTCAGCTAGTATATAATATTTATCAAGGATGTTCATTTTTTTTCTTTTTTTGACGGTGCAGCATAACTTCCTTAGTACTTCATAATTAAGGCATCATTTTAAAGATTTTTTTACCGCTATCGGTGAAAAGTAAACCCATCACATTATGTTTGTCGCATAGTTACACTTAAAAAATATAAATGCGTTAATCATACGTTAAAACGCTCATTGTATTTGTTTGCATGTGTTTGTCATGTTTCAAAATTTAAACTTCCTCTGATATAAACAAACATCCATTCTATACTATATTCTCTTGCGTTGTTCGTGGGGGAATTATTCCCGCTGATCAGCTGTCACAAAAAAAAGGCTATACAAACAATTAGACATGGTCATGTTACTACACACACACACACACACAGACATATATATATATGAGGAGCAAACAGTCAAACCGTGTTTTCTCCAAAAAAAATAAAATTAAAGTTACTGGTGTTTCTTTGAACTCCTCATTAACTAGCACAAAAGTATGTTGTTATTTGTAACCAAAACAAGTTTAACGCTTGTTTTGGTTACAAATAACAACATACTTTCGTTTCAGTTAAGGAGGAGTTCAGAGAAAAACCAGTAACTTTCATTTTATTTTTTTTTGGAGAAAACACGGTTCGACTGTTTGCTCCTCATATATATATATATATATATATATATATATATATGTGTGTGTGTGTGTGTGTGTGTGTGTGTGTTTGTTTCTTTGTAGTGTGCATCCGGAAAAACAGTAAAGCCTTGAAAGATGAAAGTCAGTAATATACAGGTGTAGTTTTTACCATAGTTGTGCACTTCAAAACACGATTCTTGGTAAATTAATTTAAAAAAGTTATTACCTTTTGTTTTGCAATTTTATATACATACATACATATTGATACAACTGTTTCATTATTTTTTCTAGTTCGTGTTAACATTAGTCTATTTCCTTTATCATGCATATTTGCCCTGTCTAATTGCTCATGAACTTCAATAATTTATTACTTGACGTAAATGATACATCTTCATCTTCTTAAGATTTTTGTTTTCAAGAGCAGCAATATCGCCTGAACCAACTGCTTTAAATTATGTGCGACAGTTTTTCTCGCATATATTTTTGTTGCCAATACTTTTTTTCATATAATATTAAGATTGCTGGAAATTGCACTCTCCTTGCATTCCGCGTACTAAAAAATATGTCATTAAAAAGTAGGTACTATTGACTCGCAATAGTAAAAAAAAACATCTTTAAATGTTTACCTATTTTGCTGCCAGAAATTTATTGTGATTAGGGCTGCCACTGCATTGCATCTTGTATCTACACATTCATATTTCATCTTCATATAAGTCGAAAATACTTCACCGGAAAGATAGTTTTATTTACTCATAAAAGAAACAGAATATCACCTATTATAAAATTATCAAAAAATTGCATACCGTTTACCTTTACAAAGATGGAATAACATTATTAACATATTGTACTGTCTTTCCGGATTGATGAAAAGTACAACTTCAAACAATTCTCATACCATAATGATTTCTGACATTTTTATTTCCCCACAAATAGGTATTAGATGTAATCACGTGCTCAAAATTTCGTTATTCAGGAAAAAAAAATTCTGAAAGTTATGGTAATCCGTAAATAATACGACACTTTCATAGGGGAAACTGATAAAATTGTATTCTCTCTTCGGCAATAAAGAAAACATCTAGTCTTTTATGTAACTTTAGATTTTGGAAAAAGTCATTGGGCAAACTAATTACTTCAGTTGAAATGTGGTTCTATTTCATTATTATCTGAATAACTCTTGGGCTTAAATTCTGTAATGAAGAGTGGGTCAAAATGTGAACTAAAAAGCACAGAAAAGCAAATATAAGCTTATCATATTTTATCGGAGAGTTTCATCTGAGAAGACTGTACTATTTTGCATTGCAAATATACCACATGAGCATTTACAGTGACATTAGCAAGTAGGATAAAGTCGTTAACTTTCCTTCATCTATGATTAATTTCTTGAGGAATGAAGACAGCTTGGCAAAGAATTCTAGTTTTACTTCTCAGTTTTCCTTGAGAAAAGAAAATTTAAAAAATTTCAAATGTTAGAACAATAAAACGGAGAAAACTGATCATTGACGTTTTTTCGCTATTGCTTTAAAATATGTTACCTCGAAGCGGGGAATGGTTGTTTCTGTTTTAAACGGAAGACATACTCCGCTTCATACATTTTGGGGGATCATGGAAAAAAGAAATGGGGAATGATGCTGCTTAAATTCCTGATAGTCATAAGAATACTTTACTAAGGTTATTGTATTTCATACACATAATTTTCGTATATTAAATACTGTTACTTAAAGGTCAAGAAGGTTTTTATGAGTACATTTTTCAATATTTATTTTTAAATTCGTAACCGTTCAAAATCATTTTTCGACAAAATATCACAAAGCATGAAGGATTAAATATTCAATTATGGAAACTATTTTTCTTAATGATCAGACGAACCTTTGTAATTCGTGTGTCAGACACCAAAACGTTATATGAGTATTTGTTTAAAGAAATTAAGGATTACTGCGACAAAAATAGTATCACTGTCAACTGCATTGTTTTAAATGCAGACAACGAAAAAAATCTAAATAGAAAAAGAAAACTAGTCTATAAGGACGAAAAATAGAAATATGTATTTTACTGCGTCATAAATTGAAGTATTCAAAACGTTACATTTGCAGAAAAAGTCGATTTTAAAATAAAATCTCTTATATGTTTTGTAATACCGATATAAGAAAGAAATTTCTCTCAAAAGAAAAATAAAAGCATGAAAGTTTTTTAATCCAACTGTCAAATCTTTCTTCAGATTTTACATTCACAGCGGGTGTTTTTTTTATAAACTCGACAAGTTTAACCGAACAAATGAACACATTTCGTTTTTGTTTTAAGCAGGAAATTTAGCTGTATTCTTAACAAGCTTTCTTCAGCTTAGAATTTAATCCTGCACATTTTTTTGGGCTGATAGTACAATTGCTAAGTGTATTCTTAATCAAAACATCTTTGTGCTTTGCGGCATCAATTTCCAGAATTAGAGTGATAGCCTTTCCGTGTTTACTGTAAAACCAACAGAAAAATGTATTTATCTACAAAATCAACGCAAAGTGCTTCTTGGTATTCACAAGTAATGTTTAAAATCGCGCCTAACTATAACACGAACTACAGCTATTGACTAGAACTCCTTCTATCCATTGTGGTTTCAAGCGTGTACGAAATGTCTGCCATTTTGTTAACTGTTCCCCAATTCCTTGTAGGACGTTATTAAGCATGCATTACTGCATTACTTTAAATCAGGAATTCTCAACGTGAGTCATATAGCCCCCCTGGGGGCCACAGCAACAATCTAGGGGGCCACCGGGGAAAATATGAAATTAGGGGACCCATGAGCCTCGGTAAGGTACTATGGCTTAATATGAAAATTTCACATAGGAGTAAAATATTCCATATAATTTTGACCATCCTTAATTCTTCATACTATTTACAAGATCAACTGTCAATGTGTGTTTTCCTATATTATGGTAAGATAAACAACTCTCATGAAGAAAATCATCTTAACAAGCAAAAGTGGAAGAAAAATTTTAAGTCCACATTCAATTTTGATTCAAGAAAAATTGTACAGAAATTCCCATATTTTCTGAAATTCTGCTTAGGAAGCTTTTCACTACTGAAGAATTTGCCTGATTTTGTTGATGATGTTAAGATTCGGCTTCTTTTCTCCAAGATCTCTTGACGTGGTTTTTTCCTCAGTTTTTCAGGCTTCAATGTGTCAAATTTTCTCAGAAGCACTTTGCAAGTTATTATTTCGCTGTAAGGTACAGTCAGAATATGATCCTAGAGTACTATTTTGCTTGTTTTGTCACATAGCTTCGGTTTCTTAAATTGAATAAAGAGCTCTTTCTATCGCCGACGCAATTTTCATTACAATTTTTTTACCAATCTGGATTTTGTTGAATGTAAATTAGTCAGGTGTATCTTTTATAGATTATTTTTATAAATTAACAGATGTTTTACCAATTTTTATGCATAAATTAATAGCAAATACACGCACACACTCACATACACATGTATAAATAGATACGCACGTGTATACGAGGGCGCCACGGAAAAATTGGACAACCATAGGGGGGCCGCAAGTAAAAAACGTTGAGATATTCAGCTTTAAATATTTTTATGAATACTGTATGGGAGTTCTTTGCGTTGATTTTGTACAACACAAAACACATTCTTCCTTAGCTGTCGTTTTTTTTTTGTTCGTGAGTTAACACATTCTATAGTAGACCATACATTTCTATAAGACAAATGATCAAAATACTTTGTGCAAAAATGTAAGTACAAAGATAAAACAACGTGAAAAAGCACAAATTCAGATTAAAAATTAACGCAAATTTTAATCTGAATTTGTGCTTTTTCACGTTGTTTTATCTTTGTACATACATTTCTATTTAAAAAAAAAATGGTTTAATACGCTCAACCACCCCTCCAAGTTTCACTATCATACACAGTTATTCGTAAATGACCGAGATTTGCATTTTTCTTTGAGGTAGAAGTTATAACCTAACACAAGAATCTTAAGCAATTAACAACGAACATTATGTATTCTTTGTATTTATTTCCCCTGTTAAATAATACTTTAATGCCACAATTTTATACCAACACTAAAAGTGTTGATTAGATTATTTTTGAAGATTCCAGAAAGCATCAACGCTCTTAAAGAGATTAGAACACACTTAACTCGTGAACTCATTTGTTCCCTTTCTAACAAGCTAAACTGGTTTTGGTACTACACGCTGAGTAAATATTAAAGTAATAAAAGCAAATGAATTCTTAATTTTTCGCATTTTCGGAAATTGAGGATAAAGAAGAACCTAAACATTTTCGTTTAATTTGGGGGCGTTGTTGCAAAGCAGTTGCATTTATGTATGAAATACTGAAGAAAAGGATAAATACTTTTCTGTTGAGATAAATGCACGGAGTGTGGAAAAGGAAGTAATTATAACGCGCCATCAAGAAACTTTCTAATCTGCTTTTGAAGCGTTAATAGTGCTGTGTTTCGGAGATAGTTTTACGTTTTAAGCAGAAGAGGAAAACTAAAGAAAAACATATATACATATTTCACTAAGAAACGACGATAGATATGATATTTTTACATAGGTTTTATTTTCGCAATTTAACACTACTTATAGTCCAGTGCAGCGATTTTCATACTGTGATGCGTGCCCCCAGTGGAGCAATATTACTCTACGTGGGGAGAGCGGTCATGTCGAAAAGTCAAAAATAAAATATTAGTTTCAAAAATTATTTAATTTACTGAAAGAAAGCAATACTAAACGTTCTGACATAATGAAAAATAAAACACATATTTACGCTGACATAATATACTTATAAAGGTTTCAGTGCTGCACAATATATTTGATAATTAATTTATCAATAATAAATTTTAAAAATAGTTTAATAATTGCTAGTAACTCCCATGGGCTTGTCTTGCAGAGCGCAAATATTTTTGAAGGAAGGTTTAATATTAGAAATTGAGACTCTAGGTTATTTTTTATGTTTAGCTGAAATCTATATTTTGTCTTTAAAGCATCCACTACAGAAAATCCAGTTTTGCAAAGGTAAGATGTAGAAAATGGCAATATTATACGAAATTCTAGTTGCGGCAATTGTACTTGTGGGGGCTTGGGAAAAATACTTTGCGGTGCCCTTATTATCATCATGGTAAACTATTTTTTTTTAATTACAAGTCAATAATACCAAGCCAGCGGTCGCCCGGGTCAGCGAATGGACCACATTGCAATTTGATTTTTTTAGGAGTGAAAGAAATTATTCCGAATGCGTTTGAATAATCAAATAGGTTCTACGATAACTACAAGCAACTATTATTCTGAGTACTATATCTCAAAATGGAAAACACTATTTATTAATGAATAAAAAACGATAATTTTTAAGCAATGAAACTTACTCACGTCAGAAAAAATTCTAAAAATCCATCCTTTTTCTTTAATGGGACACAGATTCTCAAATATATTTTTGTTAAAGGAGGGTGATGGGATAATGCACACATGGGTTGTTCTGACAGCTTCATGCGACCTAAACATTTTCCAATATTGCGAATGGTTCAACGTGCCCCTATGGCCAACTAATCCGGTTTACCTCATAATTAGTAGTTGCAACGAGCTGATATTAACTAGAATTTTTATGGGTCCGTCAGGTGGATCTTACTCAGCTGAAATGATTAAAAATGGGGCAAACCAAAATTAACTGGAATGCTTTAGATTGAATAGAGCTATCCACACTTTACTAATAAATATGCTGGGCGGAGCGGATTATGCTTAATCAAGAAGCACTCATGCTGAATCTGAGATGTGCCGGATTTTATACTTATTTATTTATCTATTCATTTATTTTGGTCAATACGGTTTGCAAGTTCTCACGTCCTACAATATTTTTGTGCTTACTTTGAATGCAATTGCGCTATTGTAACTGACTTATTTCCAACTATGCAAAAAAGTAAAATTAGTTTTAAATGATTACAACAAATTTTTTTATCACTCCCTAAATATTTCATAATCGCATTACTATAACAAAAATCATTAAGCAAAAAATTACATTTTTAACGGTCTTTGCGAGTCATTCTTTGCTAATCAACTTAATTCATAAGGTTTTTTATTACTCGTGAATAAGATTTGGAGTTTTTACTTTTTTCTTTTTTATTTTTATAAAGAAATATAGGATACGTAATAGGATTAAAGTGTTTACTCGCGTATATATCGCTTTGCCATAACTCTCGTGCTATTAGTTTTGAAGCAGAAAACTTTGCAAAGCTCCATTCCCCGCAGTTTTTTTCTCGCTGGGTAGTTATCCTGTTATTTCCCTTAGTAACGCATTTATTGCTTTAACTAATGTATAATTGGATTTTACAAAATTGGACTTTAATTATCCCAAATAATGTGATTCCAAATGTTTTAAGAACACTGGCAATATACACTTTTTGGGCAGAAGTGAATATGACGGTTTGGTTCGGGAACGACACAAAACCATCCGAAACTGGAACAGATGACCTTCAAAGAAATACGTTCAGAACGATGATATGTTATGAATAATACAAGTGTAATATTTTATCAGTAATGTTTTAAACAGTCTTATGTGATTTTACAACATAAATGATAATAATGTAAACTATTATTTACCAAACAGAGGAAACTCTACTCCCCCTCTTCTATTATTAATATTTAGTTAAATGCATGCATGACAGGGTAAAACATTTATGTATTTAAGTTATAAAACATATTTCGATGTGCTTCAAACCCATTTAGTATATCAGGATGTCGGTGTAATAATTAATTTTTGCCCTGCATTGTCAAAAATAGGTGTTCTTGTATGACTACATTATATGTTTTTCTTTTTTTTTTGGCATATTCAATCAAAATAATAAAACTGAATATTAAAACTAATTCATAAGGTATAAGAATGTATAAAAAGCCAAACATACCAGAAGTGAAATGTACCCTACAAAATAAATAAACAAAATTTGATTCGAAAATGAGATTTTCACTTCTTTCTTGAATCCTCCAAGGAAATGCTAAAGAAATCTTTTAACTATCTTCAGTGGCTTATGAAACTTTGTGTGGTTTCCAAGAACTGTTTACAGTCTCCAAATGAGTACTGCATGCAAATTGCAGCACAAAAGCGAATAGCATAACATTTTGATCAAACATTTATGAGACCACATATGACTCTTACATGCCATGAGAGGGTGAATATTTTTTCCCTATGAAACTGATAACATGACTTAAACAGCACATGTTTGCAACTAATTGCTAGACTAACTTTTCTAAAGATATCAATTGTTGTAGAATAAAAAAAATCCCCTAATATAAATCGTATATGTACTAAAAAATTGAAAGAAAATTTGTGACTTACACCCAAGTAGACACAGGGCAATGAATATTTATTTGTAGGGATAAAAGAAGCAACTATCTTATCTATGGTTTCATCTGAATTTCCTTTGAAATATGACGCTGTTGAGAACTTCTTCATATTCATTATATTGCAATACTTGTACAAAGACACGAACTATTTTTTAAGCGTACTGTTCTTATATATTACAGGCTTTTTTACTGATACACCAATAATAATGAGACTGTTCAGTAAGTACAGCAGTGTGCGCCTTTTGTTTAAATGATTTTAAAATAAATACTAATAATTTGGAAGGTTTCAACTGTACCAACAAATTTGTATTTTTAAAATTTTTTAAGGTTATAAAAATATACATGCTAATATATATATATGTTACCGTTAAAGTATATAATGCAGTTATTTCATAGAATACCTAGTTATTCCATGAAATAACTGATCGTGTCCGTTAAAGTGTGTAATATGTTATTAATTTGACACTTTAACTAGTTATTCTATGAAAAAAACTAGGTATTCTATAAATTAACTAATGAGAGACAGTTAAAGTGTAAAATAAACAATTTATCTAAAATGAAATAGCTAGGTATTCTATAAATAAACTAATGGTAGACAATTAAAATAAAAAAGAAGCAATTTATCTAATTTATGCAGCGTATAAATGGTATTTATGGAAACGTACCATAAAATCATTTGTTACAACAAGGATTACTAAAATGGAATTACAAAGAACATTATTTCCAAAACAAAAACATTTTTTGTTGACACACTGCGTTTCACACGAACGTTTTTTAAATCCCTGACCAGTACCTAAACTTGGAGCTGTAGCAACCGACCGGAGCGATATTTCTACATCCGGTACTTCTTCGATTTTAATTAATTTTTGTTCACAGACACTGAACTGGGATCGGGAATATAATTGTTTTATGCGGCCGTTTCTTGTGCCCAATTGGCAAAATTCTTCTTCGGTTATTTTTATGATGATACCGTTATAGTTCATAAATGCAGCAGGGTGGAAGGTAAATGTTTTTTTCGTGCGATATATATGATATAGATTATTTTACACTTTAACGGGCTGCAGATCGTTATTCTATGAAATAACTAGTTAAACCATGAAATACAAGAGAGTTTTACACTTTAACGGACACGATCAGTTATTTCATGGAATAACTAGGTATTCTATAAAATAACGGATTTCATACTTTGACGGTAACATATATATACTTATTTTAAAATAATATATACCACTATTTCGTAAATGGTATAGTTAAAAATAATGTATCAGACATTTTCTAATAACCAGGCTATCAAAAAACCTGAACTTGTTCAAATGTTTCTTTCTGGCTTCCATCCAAGCAAAAAAGAAGCCAAAGTTTATCTCAAATAGTCATAGATACAAGTATTCAAAATTTCAATTGCATTTTGCAAAACATATAATGTTTATAGGTAGGTTTTAGGCATTATTCACAGTATTTATTTTTCTGATTATAACCATTTGATTTCTAAACGGGCAAATGAGACTTCGTTAACAGATGATACACATTTCATTTACTGCGATTATGGTGCTTTGGTGGTTGCAGAACTTCTGGTGAATGAGCAGACATGTTTTAATAACAACAGCAAGTTTATTAACTACAAAAAGGTTTAAACTTTGAATACTAATAACACGTCAAAAAAGGGCTCGGAATTACAGCATCAGAAATGAATTCTAAGTTGTAGGAATCGCAGCCCATTTACTAATTGAAAATAGTCGTCGGAATTTCAAGCAATAAAAAAATCGTGGATTATTGCGATAAACTTAAAAAAATTGCAAGCCTCATCCTGACACGAAGATTGTCAGGAATACCGACAAAATGTGAAAAGTTTAATTTATCAAACTGACATGTTAACGAGCTGCCGAAAAAGGCCGAAACTGATTTCGGTCGCTCTATCCTTTGCTTTTACAGAAATGAGCGACGAATTAGAGCTCGCCACGCAACTTAAGACGCATTCCTAAGAAAAAAGCGATTCTTTGAATATATTAAAGATTCAATCAGTTTTCGTTAGTTTTACGTTCGTAAATGCGGTTCATGGAGCACCACACGATAATAAACGTAAAATAGAACCGAAAAATTCATCTACGAATACGATAGTTTTAATATTTCGTGTAGAGTTTTAAGTAAGACTGAATGTTTTCTTTGTTTACTAGTCAAAAAGAAATTTCAATAAATGCGTTGTTCATACAGAATCTTTCACATATAAGAAAACCTATAATATATTTGGATGGTATTTGAAAATAACGTTCGACTGGATATATCATATCACCGCCTCTATTTATTGGAGAATTATATATGTATTCTACAATATATATATGTTATATATATATATTCGAGTGTATATATATATAAAACAAGGGAAAAAACAATGTTTCCTGCATAGTTAAAAATTTCCGTAAGAAAATAGTAAAATAATCATTTATTTGATTGTTATTTTACCATATTTAATAACAACAGTTGAATAATCATTAAAAAGATGGTACTTAAACCGCTGATTGTGAAAAAAATCGTTTATTCACTGTTTATCTTAAAGAACGTTTAACTAACCGTAATTTTCAAGCGCTCAATAAGAATTGGCGTCCATCTTGGTTGCGAAACCTTACCGGTCGTACGTTGTTGTTAAAAAATGAATAAAGATTTATCACTTCAAATCTGCATGTGTATATAAAAATGAAGAAAAAAAAGTGGCTTAAGCAGTGGTTACTAAATAGAAACACACACACGCATAAATCAAAAATTGGAGACATCGGACTGTTTGCGAATGAGCGAACCCATAATTTGAGCTGTTGAAGCTTGTTTGTATTTTAATTTTTGCAGCAAATAAAATGATTTTCATCAATATACAGTAAATTAAGACCAAAAATGAATTTGGATCCAATCAAAATCTGAAATCTCAATTTTAAGGCAGTTTGTCTGTTGGAAAAGAAGATTTATTGATAGATAAGCGACCGTTTTACGTGGTGTAGATGGCCGAATGACTAGAGCGCGAGGTTGGTATACCATACACCCGGATTCGATTTGTATTTACGGCTTTTTAAGCAAGCTGATTGGAAATGGTTTAGGTCCCGTAAAGATAGAAAAATGTTCCAAACCGTAAATTTAACGGTGAATTAGATGGACAGCCTGCTGCCGGTTATTTAACCGTAATTTCATGATGAAATTTCTAACAGTGTGTTATTGCCTTAGATTTCATGAAATTTTCATGCAACTGCTTGTGCGTTATGCATTGTTTGCACTACTACTCTGTTGTCTTATAACGTAAATTGTCAATTTAGAAGCTGCTTCGTCTACTTCCTTGAAATCTCGCCACACGTACTTTTTAAACTTTTATCATTAAAAAAAGCAATCTAAGTATATTTCGATCACAAATATTTTATGTCAGTGACACACACTTGCAATTTATCATTATCACACTATTTCCTAGAAAGCCATTCCCCTGAATTCCGTCTTCTCCTCTAAATTGCAACTTATAGGTATGTTTTAAATTGCACTGCGTAGTATCAACACCGGATTCATTAATCTGAATTTCGCAATTCAAATAAAGAAACTGAAGGTGGAACAAAAAATGTGCACGTACATAATAAAAAAGTGAACTTCTCTCTCGTTCTTTAAATATATTCAGTTTTCCACTCTTGGGCTTTGGGGTTAAAACAAATGAAAAAGGAAGATATGTAGGATGAAAGCTTAAAGCACTCATCTATTAAAAACTGAAAGTAAACGATGTGCTTCAATAATAAATTCCTAGATAAAGTGTCTTTGTTTTCGCCCCGATAAGTGCAACTATTTTAAACTTAATTTGCCTTTCTTTCATGCATAACCAAGAATGTTTAAAAGAACATAAATCATTTAATGATGGTCCTCTCTTTTAAATTCATACAATAGGAATATGAATGGTATTTAGCAACTTTTTTGGAATTCGAAATAGCCGGTTGGCGGAAGCCACACACGCTAGGAAATGTGACAAGAAGGATTAAATGAGATAGTAACACAAGAATTAAGTTTCTTTATTTGTAAAGAAATGCAGTTGTAAAATTGATGCTTTTCATTGCATCCGTAAACACACGTTTTAATACAAATTATATTTACCGTATAGTCCAGTCTATGAGTGCTCAAAAGAGGGGTGTAGAGTGCATGTAATATGCGAGAATTTTTGACTTCGTGACGTTGTTAGGAGTAGTTAGTAGATAAACATACTAAAAGACCCCTGCCTCTGGAAAGTGAGCTAAAGTAAGGTGGGGGAGGGAGGTAGAATTTTGTTTTTGTATTATTCAATTTTTTTGTCTCCATCAACGACTCTAGAAAATGTTGCTCTTGTCACTCAAAATAAGTCAGTGTCTCACTTGCACGTGGCTAGAATCTACACATTTTAATACAGTATTTTCAGAATTAAGCCTCCTTACACAAAGCAGTAAGTCTTTGTTGTTCTATTTATTTAAAACTGCCTTGTTGCAGTCCTAACTACTAGATCTCCATCTTTCAAAACTACTCTTTCTGTTGCAGTTACGTAATGTAAATAAGATTTCAACTGCTTTATTATACCAATATTTCAAGCCATCGAAACATTTTAGCATAATAAATTATAAATTAAATATAAGTTTAAAAGGAAAACATTCTACATAATATTTATAAGGTTACTTTACTGAAACATGGCTGTTTGTTGGAAGAAGACCCCAATGGTTTGTAAATATTGGAGTTGATTTCTTTATAATAGCTAAAATTGCAAAAAAGAACTAAATGACAAAAACGTGATTTCTTATAATTAGATTAAACCACCTGCACTGATGTGTATACATTTTGCAAGCATCAAATCTAAGTTAAATCCAAAGTTATCATAAATATGAAAAATCATTATTACATTACAATTTGAAAATGCTAACCTAAGAAAGAAGCACAAACGTCTGTTGATTTAGACATGTTATAGAAAAACTTGGAACTTATTCAAGAAGAAATCTGGCAGATTTCCAACGAGAAAATGAAGGAAAGTTTGGAAATTCTCAGGACTACGTAAATTCAAATTGATGACTGTTATTGGAATATTATTTTGTTAATGTTAAAGATTTTTGTTTTAGTTTCCTCAACATACACACTGTAGATTATTCTTTCTACATTCAGAACATTTTTAGAAAATCTTATGCAGAAACATACAGTTAATATTTCAACAAACTACTAAAATTGACCGTGATTTAGTAAGACAAATGCGGCGTATAGTTAAGAAGCTTTATTCTTCATTTTTCTGTATCGTTTAATATTGTTGCTGTCACATTTTGTTTCACAAAGTTACGAGATGCGTAAAACATCTGTTAGACGATTATGTTAGAATTTGGTGCAGAAAAGTATTTCAGCCCTACAAAAATAGCATATAGCAGTTTTAATACTGAATGGGTGTTTTCTGTATGTGTTATGTATTTTTATCGTTATTGTAAAATACCATCTCGTTGAACTTTACAAATGCACTTTTTCTATTATTATTGTTATCATCATTATTATGCGACCTATACAACGTTGTAAATAACAACTTTCCCATACAAATTATATACACATCATTCAGAGCTCCGACAAACAAGAAAAATTCAAAAACGAAAAATATTTTCTGTGTAATCTGAAAAAGGAAAAACGGAGTCTGATTAAAACTTTGCAATACATATTTGCAATTTCCTTTGCACAGTTTCGAATTAAAAACTTAAGGTTTATGAATTAGTATCCATGGTATTTTTTTTCAACTCTGAAAAATGATTAATGCGAAAAAAAAAGTAAAATAGAATAACGTCCTAACTTCGTATATTAGGTATGGAATAAAATATTCATTTTTTAACATTTTGAGGTTATGTATTTCTTTAGAGTATAGGGTCAGGTGGGGTAAAGTGGTCATACAGCAAATGAAAAGCTATAGAGTTGAAATACATAAAGGAATTGGTGTACATTTTTCATTTTAGCTTCTAATAATTAGGAATAAAATTTTACCTTCAAAATTATTTTAATAGCAACTCTTTAGGTGAAGAAGACAGTACAATTGTTTGTTTATACAACAGTTTGAAATTGAAACAGCTTTTATTACTTCTCTCTGACATTTTGTTTTAACGAATTTGCAGCAAATGGACGGTGCAGGGAGCTTCCCACAGATCTCAGAAATACTTCAGCACTAACCATGAAGTTAGATTTAGTATATTTTACAGTAGTTTAGGTAAGATGGGTAAAGTGGTCATAGTATTAGGCTTAACATGCACCTAAATGTTCTAAAATTACTTTAGCTTAATTTATGAGGTAGCCCGGGACTTAACTTGTATAGGAACTAACGGGAGCTTAGCTTCAATATTTATTTTTAATTTTATGCGAAATTTTAACAATGAGAGGAAATGAAGGCTATTTACGCATGAAAATAAATTTTGAAGACTACGGGCTCCGCACTTCTTTTGTTGGAAATTAAACCACGAGGCAGATGTTAATTAAACATTAATTTCTTTAATACTGTATTTTTTAAAAAATAACTTTTAAATTTACTTTTTAGTAAAAAGGATTAAACAGAACTGAGCTCAAATGCAATATAGATTGAAATTACTATAACTCTTCTTGCAATGGTTTCTTTAGAATTGATAAATTTTTATAAGTACTTTAATGTAAATAAAATTCAAGTTAGCAATAATTCATTTCTAAATAGACTTATCATAAATATGATTAAGCTGTAAATGTTTAGAACTAACAGTACTTCGAACAAGAACAATACATGAAAGCTAGGGAGAACTAAAAATAGCTAGGTTAAAATACTATGTATTTTCCTCCCGTTTTGGTTTTTAATAAGTTATAATTATCTCAGAACTCTGTTATTAGCAATGCTTTCTTAATATGTAGTTACAGTCTTACAACTTTGTTGTAAGACCGTCTATGAAGCAGCTGAAGAGACTGAAGTACCTTACGAGACGTTACGAAGATGAAGCCAACTTTTGACCATAATAGCAGGCATTAATAAATTATTTTGGGAAATAAAGTCGTTTCCTTTCTAAAATGAAAATTTGTTGAGTATTTTGAAACATTAAAGGTTATTAATACTCTTATATGGTCTTTTTTTCAACTATGACCACTTTAACCCATGCACTACTCACTTTACCCTACCCCATGGGGTAAAGTGGTCATAAATACATCCGAGAAAGAAGGTGCCATAAAATTATTTTGCTTAATTTTTTCTGCTCAAAATTTAATGCAATCTGTTCTTTAATAATATAATGTAAAATATCAAGCAAAAAATCTGAAGGTTTTTAACAAATTCTTATATTTATTGGCAACGAAAGTTGAAAAACGTGGATTTTATGACCACTTTACCACACCTGACCCTAGTATTTGATTCACGGTAGGAAGCTGTGAATTTCAGTGTGCCGATTTTTGGTAACTTGAAAAACTAAGGGGACAAATAAATTGATCCACAACTAGTGATTAGTCACTAACATGCACTAATGGTTTCAAATTCATTGTGGGTTGAGTAAAATTTAAGCATGTTTTCGAATTTAAATTGCCTTCGACAGTGAAGTAATAGTCCAAAATTAAATGTTTAACATAAATATGATAGATTTTTTTTAGCTTAATGCAGATGACCGAAATCACCCTTAAACTTAATTTGCATTAAAGAATAGTAGTTAATAAAACTATATATTTTTGAATGTGATGATCATAAATACAAAAAAGACAAAATGAGGGCAAATTGTAGCTTCAGTGTCTTCTATTGTGAAAGCTATTAGGTTTTTCTTAAAACTTTTACATAGAGTTGCCCAAAAGCATATATTCTGGTTTCACGTACTTATAATTGTTACAGATGTCATTACTGTCTTCGAAAAGTGGCCCATTGTGGTTTTAAGTTAGCAAATTTAGCTCTCGAAACTTCTGTCGACGCTACAAAAATTTCAAGCATTTTCTTTTACAATCCAGAAACACTGTTTGTTCTTTTATCTATTAGAAATGATACAAATAACAAAACTCCTTATTTTTATTTACTTATAATGTCTTAAGTTGAACGATACGCATTTTAAATATCATGGTTTTAATTCCACTAGAGTTTGCCCAGCAGTCGAAATTCGACAAAAAATTAATATCATTTTTCAAGTGCAGCCTCGAACATTTCAACAACTTTTAGTCATTTTTGTTTTTGCTGTTCAACAGTTTGTTTTGTTTAAATAATTCAGTCTTAGATAATCGCTCTTCAGTGCAACTGATTGACCATTGGCTTAGTTAATTAATTTTATGCATTTGTAAAACATATTATACATACATTTTATCTTTCTGTACTCCTTCTTCTGCAAAGAAAATAGAAATACAAATTTTCATTCCACCAGTTTAGTATTGAACCAAATCAACAATACAAACACGCACTTTCAATTGAATCAAGAGTTCAAAATGCTAATGCAAATCAACACACTTACGAAACGTTGATTTAAAGCAAAATACCGCGTTATCGCACTTATTCATCAACTTACATTACATTAGACATTGTCGGCTTCAAAGGGTATTTTATTTTGTTTGACATTGTACTGGAAAAACAATCTGACTGACTTATCATATATGTATGTGTATTGGAAGTAAGTTTATCGTTATTTTGCTTTGGCATTTATTTAATAGATTACATTTTCTCTTTTACTTTTCCTTAAGATGGTTTCTTCATTGAATTATAAATAGTAAAAAACGCACTGAGTACTGTACAAATATTGTAGATTGTAGATGTAAGGAGTAGTGTGAAAGTAAGACGAATGAAGACTTCCAATAAACAGGCTTCAAATCTACGTCGAAAGAAGGAGAGAAAAAAATAATTAATAATTTCTGAAATTTTTCATTGAAAACACTAAAACTCATTAACAGCTACTAAATTTTAAAAGTAAAGAAATTGGGTGATAAATAGTGGAGAGCGTGATCCGTAACTGTTTTGTCTTTGTCTAGTTTTGTATAGATTAAAAAGTCTTTTAATATCGATACGCATTGGAAATATCAGTTTCAAAATCTAATGACTAGGAAATGACTAAACGTAAAGTATTAATGACAAATTGAAGCATCATCTGCAGCTGTTAGAAGCTCCGTTATTTTTAGTGCAATTAAATTTTTTACAATTACCCGAAAGCATAGCTATTTGTTAAATTAACTTCAAAATAATAAAACAACGAAAACTTGAAGCTGACTCATCTAGAAAAACTGAAAAAACGACGTTATCCCCAGCAAAGTTGGTTATAATATTCCTTTCCTTCCACTCTGACAGATTTGGATGCTTTAAACTTAATTTGCGGCACTCTTATGCATAAATAAAAGGACTCAAAGCCACATAAATCATTAAAAAAGATCCAAAAGATAGTCGTTCATGAACTGACATATCTCAACAACGCGTGAACAGACGTTTTAGGGAAAGTTGTACAGTCAGCAGCCTTCTTTTAAAAGACAAGTAAAGAAAGAAAGGGGGGTAGGGGGACATTTTTTAATTTTTTTTTCTATCCATCTTTTTTGTTTCTCGAGATCATAGCTAAATAACTTAATTATTTCAATGAATTACATTAGCTCTTGGGAGAAAGAGGTAAGCCATTCATTAAAAAAAAAATCCTTCCCATTTTGCTTGCTGCTTAAATAACAAAATTTAACAAGATAAACAACATTATATTTAATTTGAATTCGTAGTTTTTGTTAAATTTTTCTCTAAAATTTCTTTTACACTTCCTCAATGTTTATATAGTTCTAAGATGCTATTATAGTTGTTAGGATATAACCAAATGTGTAACGCATTTTCAAGGACACTATTCTTTTACTATTTTAGCATTCGGTAACATGACTCTATATTACTGTGCGTTGTTGATTATTTTGTCACATTTCTCCCGATTTCCTGTTTTACTTTCGTCCTATTCATGTTACTTGTTTTTCTTTATGGATGGATTTTACGTTACACTGAATTATATATTTTTTAATTTGTTTGATGTACTTTCTTATAAGGGTTTTTTTTTGTATTGTCTAAACCAGTGGTCGGCAATCCGTCGACCGGTCGATCTCGAGCCCATTTTCGGTCGATCGCGGGACAGTTTATAGTTTTGAAAAAGGAAAAGAAATAAAAATGACTTTTGGATCAGAAGGCGAACTTTTTTTTTCTTCAGAAAATGCTTATTAATTTCACTCTTAGAAATTTCATCATGAAATTACTGTTAAATAATCGGCAGCAGTCTGTTCATCTAATTCACCGTTAAATTTATGGTTTGGAACATTTTTCTGTCTTTACGTGACCTAAACCGTTTCCAATCAGCGAGGTTAAAAAGCCGTAAATACAAAAGTTTACGGTTTTTTAGCTATTTAAAAATGGTTTCAAAACAACATTTTTACCGTTTTTGAACCATTTCGAGGTGTTGAATCTTCAAGGCGTAGAAACCGTAAACGAAGCGTGCGGGAAGCGAACCCTGGGTGTACGGTACACCAACTTTGTGCTTTAGTCATTCGGCCATCTACACCACTTAAAGCGGCCAACTGTTGGCCTTCTTTTCCAACAGACAAGCTGCCTTAAAATTGAGATTTCAGTTTTTTATTGGATCCAAAGTCATTTTTGGTCTAAATTTACTGTATATAGACGAAAATCATTTTATTTGCTGCAAAAATTAAAAAACAAACAAGCTTCAGCAACTCAAATTATGGGTTCGTTCATTCGCAAACAGTTCGGGAATCCGATGTCTAAAATTTTTGATTTACGTGTGTATGTGTTTCTGTTTAGTAACCACTGCTTAAGCCACTTTTTTTTCTTCTTTTTTGATATACACATGCAGATTTCAACAAATAAATCTTTATTCATATTTTAACAACAACGTACGACCGGTAATGTTTCGCAACCAAGATGGACGCCCGATTCTTATTGAGCGCTTGTAAATTACGGTTAGTTAAACGGTCTTTAGGGGAAAAAGAGAATAAACAATTTTTTTCACAATCAGCGGTTTGAGTACCATCATTTTAATGGTAATTCGACTGTTGTAATTAAATATGGTAAAATAACAATCAAATAAATGGTTATTTTATTATTTTCTTACGGAAATTTTTAACAGTGTTGTCAAACCATTCGTCGGGCCTTAAAAAATTAGCCAACAATATGGAATGTCAGTCGTCTCATTAGGTATGCTCTCGGTGAGTTAATTAAAATATGTAACGGGTTTCACATGTGTGTTATTTTAAAAACAAACAGCCAGTATTTATCAAATGTAAAAGAAATAATATGTTAGTATCTGAGATTTTTTTTTTTTTTTTGGATGCGAGTTGACGGTGTTAACACAGCAATATTTTAGAAATTGTAAAGTAGGCATTTTGATAATTTGAAGACAGGCGCTGTCCCAACTTGTTCTATTAATAGAGTATTTCACGGAAGCAAGGTTTTTCATATATTCTTATATTTCGGCGACTCAACGAACCGACTCGATGGCACAAGAGCTGTCGAAGCGCGCTTCGATGAAGAAAGCCGCAAAACAACGATACTAGAGACGCTATAAGGAGAGACGCGACATATGCAGGGATAAAAGAAAGCCGCTTTTTAACCACCTCGGGGCTTGTTGGGGAACTTCTCGTAGACTTAACACAGGAGAAACGAGATGGGTTTACAAAAACGCGTATTTCACGGAAGCAAAGTTCTTCAGCAAAATTTTAATGCCATATTCCAAAGGAGGAAAACATAGGCTTCAATTTCATACCATTTTTATGTGTCGAAAACGCATATTAATTGTATTAATTAAAGTTTTACTGTTCGGAATCTCCCATCTTCTTTCCAAACTTCTGATGGGCGAAAAAGAGAAGTTCCTTGGCTGTTTTTTGGCGGAAGTAGTTGGCGCTGTAAATAATTTATCGGAGAGTGAATGTCCAAACACTCCGATGAATGATTTTTTGAGGTTCTTTTCTTTTTTAAATTAACATGCAAACTGTGCTGAATTAACAGAAATCATTATTATTAAACAGTTGTGCATTCGCAGCTTTAAGAATTCATAATTAAAAAAATACGACAGACATGATATGCATATCTAACACAATCGTTCTCATCCAAATTAGTGAAGCATTATGTTCGTGTTAATGTGTGACATTATATAGATTGTTTTTAAATGAGTTAATTATTAATTAAACTTTATTTAGTTGTTCTAAATCTACTTGCTTTTTATAAAATATGTTAATACAAAAGGAATTTCTCACTGGAATTTTCATTCATAACAGAAAATTATGTTTGAATAGACAGGATTTTTTTGACAGGACGGATACACATTTATTTGATGTGTATCCGTCCTGTTGTCTTAGAGAATTTTTTAGCAATTGCATCTTATGCAATTAATATTTATTTGCTGGCTATGAATAAATATCAATTATTCAACAAAGTACATCTGATTTTGATGTACAGTAACTATAGAAACACTAGGAAACTTTTGGATAGGTGGATTAACGTCATGTTTAATATTGAAAATTAATTCAGAGATAATGACTTCACGTCATTAGTTTAGTCAGTGTATTACTGAATCAAAATCAACTGAAAGTCAATTACTGAATAAAAAAACCAGCATCACTGTGACTTTCCTTATGCTCAATCTCATCGTTATCCAGCTTTTTAAGTAATGTGAATTTGTTGATTGGATACTTGTCATTATATTTATCAGCATATCAATACCTTAATGTATACCACGATCACGAATGTCCCAGCCTTCTCTATTTTCAAAAGATTGAAATATGAACTTGGGGATCATTCATAAATGATGTCACGCTTCGAGGGGGGAGGGGGGTTCGGGAAATTGTGACAAAGTGTGACAAGGGGAGGGGGTAACAAGAAGTGTGACATCATGCATTATGCAACATAGCGTGACGCGTGACAAAGGGGGGTAGGGGATCCGCTGCAGTGTGACATATTGTGACAAAGGGGGGAGGGGGGTCAAATATATGGGAAAAAAGCGTGACGTCATTTATGAACGGTCCCTTGGATACAAATAATAAAAGCAAAAAACTGCAGTAAAATTCTGCAGTTAATTCAGTAAAATTCTAAAAATAATGTAAACAATATAATACAAATATAGCCTTGAACTTACATTCAATCTTTACGAAAAATCTTGAAACATTCTTAACGTATCTTATACATTTTAAAAATTATCTTTATTATTTTGAATTTTTCCTTGCATTTTATTGGAGATCATATTTTTAAAACGAAGATCTTTAGTCACCCGAAAAAATAATGTATAAATAAATAACTAAATAATAATAATTAAAAAAAAACAATAGAGGTAGTAATAAAGAAATTAACTTTTATACATAATGCTGGATATAATAGGTCTTTCATAGTACTGAAATACAAACTTAATACATATTACGATGTTTAAAACTACTTGTAGTTTTTAAATGTTATATCCATCAAGGGCATGCTGAGATCGAAATATTTTTTTTTATAATTCGTAAAATTTGCTTTAAAGTATACTTTTTAAGGATCTGTACTTACAAAATTCATTTCAAAATATGTTTCTTATTCATGGTGTATTTTGGCTTACGATAATGTACCTCATATTGCACAATAACCCAAAAACTCCAATTCAAAACATATGTATATTTTATTTGTTTCAGGGCTCGAAAAATCTTTAAAATTGTACATGACGGTCCCGAACCCTCCCCTTCCTACGCCACTGATATATATATGTATACATACATACATATAGGAAAAAAAATTGTACATTTAAAAAAATAATTGTAAGTATATAAAATCAAAAAACTTAATGGGGACTATAAATATAGCTGTCTATCTAACTATATATTACATCTATATATTTAGTGCAAAGAAGAAACGTTATTTCATTTTTCACTAGCAATATACATTTTATAGGGTAGAAATAATTTTTATAGCACGCATAGTTTGCGAGCATGTAAGAACAAAAATAATCAAGTAAAAAAAAAAAAAAAAAAAAAAGTCTAAAACGGCGATTAAACTTTAAACGCTGAGTCCTGGCTCCTGTCCAGTAACCTTTTGTTACTAGAGGGGATAATTAGCTTAATGGCAAGGACCCCCGGAAGAACGACTCCCCCATGCTCGAAAGGCAATTCCTTTACCGCCTCGAGTAAAAACTGGCCCAATGTCATCTCTTTCCTTACAGCCTCTTTAGTTTTCGCTACTCACCCTTTTGAGTTTAAAGCCGCGTACAGACTGGAACACTAATGGGCGAATGAGCATTTTCGGAGTCATTAACGACTAGTGTGGACGGCGTCCGAACGGGAGCCCCCCATTGCGGCGCGAACGTCCTCCATGCACGCTCATAGAGCGGTTTTTGGACGAACCCTTTGAGCTAGTTTGGAAGGTTTTGAACGCATTCCGGCGAACAGTGCAGAGATGGAAAACTGGAATCAAGCCGACATTTTTGGCCTCATTGAGAAATACAGAGAGTTCCAAATACTTTGAAAACCTCAAGAGTCTTATTACGTCAACCAATACAAAAAAGAGGATGCATGGAATGAAATATCTAAGCAATTAAATATTAGCAAAGAAAATTGTGAAAAAAAAGTAGGAAAGTCCTTTCAATTTTAAAATTAAAGTCTTGCCCCAAGTTTCACCCAAAGTGAAACTGAAAGATATTTGTTGATTAAATTCAAATTTGGGTTTCATATCTATCACACTTGCTCCCATAAATGAAAGCATTATACACACGTAGCGTAACTGTTGCCTTTGTACTTTGAAGTAGGAGAGAAAAGTCATAACAAACCATTACCAAATACAGTAGTATTAAAGCATTGGAAGTTAAAATAATTAAACAACGTACGTTTTAAATGTTAACGAATTGCAGACGATAATTAATAAATAGAAAATATTAGGTAAATATAAAACGAAATATGCAACAATTTAAACTGAAACTTTTGGTTTAAAAGCATATTTTGAGCTTGAAATATTGTGATACGTTTTTATCTTCGAAAACCTTAATTTTTATTAGTTATTCATAGGTAATGGAATGACACAAATGGATGTCATTCTGTTACTATGCGATTTCAATAACTTTAATTCCATAATCGAAAAATTTATTTTCATGTGAAATGTTGAAAATAACTAGAGAAATGTTTTGTAATAAAATGCAGTTCAATGCAGCTTTTTTCTGGCATCAGTTAGCGGAATTATTTCTGCATTATTATTGTTATTAAACATAGTTGCAATTGCAAGCCACGTCCTTACCACGAAAGGGCTGAGTTTGAAATGTAATTTTAAATTGAAATGTTGATTAATTTTATGTATTATTTAAAATTCATTGAGAAGTTCATAGTTTGAACTTGATTTTTTAATTCGAAATGTACGCGCAAGAAAGAAGTGTTTCCTAGTGACCCAACATGGCGGGCGGTTTGCACGGAAAGAAGCAAATTGGACTAACTCAAACCCCTTAATAGATCAGCGAAAGAGGGGCTTCCCGGGGACTCCAAAACCCCCTCAGCAACCCCCCACTGACCTAATCTTGCTCGTTTGCCCATTTGTGCTCTAGTCTGTACGCGGCTTAAAAAGGAAACATGAATAAAGATTCAAGTTTGGAGATAAAAATTAATTTAGCTTAGCGAATAAAAATACTATCAGTATTATTGAGTATTCTTCAACTGTTTATTTTATTAGATACAATATGAAGTATATCTTATTCAAATTTTCACTTCAAGCAAATGTGTGAAAAAGGTCAGTACCGGGTTTGAAGTTTTCCGAGGCGAGACAAAACTATCCCTCCCCACCCCTCCATCTAATTATTACTCACATTTCATAAACTTTTATGCACTGCCCTTTTTTTTTGAGTATTTTCTACTTGGTGGCCACTGATAAACCCAGAAAACTTTCTTAATATTTCCACGACATGGCCCTTTCATCTCAACATTAGGCGCACCCCCCCCCCCCCTTTAAATGCGTATGTGAAATTCTGACAGTTGAAGGGATGGATTCTCCCCCATTTAAAAAATTTTGAGGCCTTAGGAGATGCATTTGGGATTGCAAAAATATTAGAGAAAAAGCAAACAAAAACTGCTTAAAATTTAAACGATTTTACTCATAAAAATACTCATAGAAATTCAAAACAAAATGAGCATTTTTTTTAAATCAAGGGAGCAGGACCCCCCTCCCCCCTCCTCTTACTAACGTCCATATCGAAAAGACACACGTCTGCCTTCTCCCCCCCCCCCTTCCCAAACGACACTTCCGACCTCCCGCCTCTTCCCAAAAGGATGCTTTGAAAATTTGGAAAAGAAAAACTATTTTATTGTTTAAGCATAGCATGAATTATATTTCGCTACTACAAGGGGAAAAACCCTTGACTTTTTTTAATTTAAATTTTGACATTTGCAAAATTTGGGTGCCCCCAGAGGAGCGGCCGACTAATCAACAACGCAACATATTGAGTTTACCTAAATTTTAGTTTCCGACAGCTTAAACAAATAAATAATTGTATTAATCGGTTTTAATCGTTATCAAAGTAGCCGGTCAATGGTCAAATCAGAGCTCTGAACCAGGATTTTAATTCTCTTTCCAAAACTTAAATTTTCTTAATTAAATATTTTCCCATTTTTTATTTTATTTTTTTTTTCTTCTTCTTTTCCTTTGCCTTTTTATTTTTTGCATCACAGTTGAATTTGCCCCCTCCCAGAAGTGCCTCCAGGGGGACATTGCCCCCCCCCCCATATCCGGCACTGAAAATGTTCATGGATTGATAATGTTTTTAAGATAAAGTTAACATCAACATCCCCAAGCAACACGTTGATTTTCATTAATGTGTCTATATTTTTTAATATCACTGCCCCCACCGTTAAATAACTGCTCATTGTGCGATCGTCTTGCAACATATGTTTAAAATTTCACTGGATCAAAATCAGAAATGTGTACCTAAGTGATTGACAGTAAAATGAAGGGAAATAACAAACAAAACTGATCGACCATTTTCATTTCCGTTTCTGGTTTTCTTTACGAAACTCTACACTACATTTAGTTACAGCCAAAAGATTTTGCTGCACAAAAATTCTGCAGTCAAGTATCGACCTAGTTTTATAATAGTTCTGCGGAAGGACAAGATGCATTTTTTAATTATTTGTCACTTGTTAACAATTTAATGTTCAAAAAACAAAGCATTTTTCTTAATTTTACTTCTATTTAATCGAATTTTATACTATGCAACAAAATAATTAATAAATATTTGACGGGTGAGAGTAAAAGCTTGAAAGAAAAATGTGAACATGCATAACTTTCAAACTTTTTTGAAATAGTTAAATTTTATTAAGAAATGTATGCATTTTTTAAAGATTAGAAACGCATTTAATTATATTAGGAAGTACCAAGCTAGAGAAAAGACTTTTGACAATAAAATTAAACATTTTAGGATTAATGCTAGCGTGTCAAAAAATTCAGTTTATGAAATAAGGTAAATCTCTCAATCTACAGCATGAGAATTTATTCAAACATTTCACATACGTATTGAATAAGAAATTAAATAAGGGATTTTTAAATTAGTTTTTCATTTGATTATTTATTTAGTTATTTATTTATTTGCGATTAACTGCAAATATTTAACATGTTCCTCCTGCGTAGAAGCAATTTATATGATGACTGAATGTGTGTAAGAGAAAAAACATTATCGTCATAAGTGCATAGTTAATGACTTTTATTTTCTGAATTTTTCAAATTTAAAAATATTATTTAACAGTTTCCACCTTTATTTCAAGTGTTTTATATGATGTTAAGAATCACGCATGCATAAAGAAATTTAAATAAAAATAAAATTAGAGGTATTATCTTTTGACGTTTGAAAGTTCGTCCTTATGATCACGATTCACGAAATTTTGATTAAAAATTTCAAATTTAAGTTTTGGTAAAAAAAATTGTTTACCTTTTAACAAAGCATAAGAAACATCGGAAACTTACAAAGTCCAGTTCCCATTGCGTATGCAAAAAGATCACATTTTTTTATATGTGGGCAAAAATTTATGAAAAACGGCAATTAAAATTAACTTTTTTGAGTAAAATAATTTCAGAATTAACTTTTAATAAGGGGACGTTGAATCATTTTAATGATTACAGATAAGTTCGTTGGAACTCCGGGATAAATCAAAAACAAAGAAAAAATTTCCAGATTTCTATGATATCCCTGATTTAAAGGGTTCTGTCGCCACCTTATAAACATAATTTACGACTGCGGGGGCGCTTTCATGCTGCTAGGAACGAGGGGGGGGGGGGACAAACAAGCCAAGTTAAGCGAATGTTGTACACAGGAAAGGGCTTTCAGAAATTTCCAGGTTCTCCACTGGTAACAACTAATAAAATTTGAGCTATAAAAAACAGTAGGTCTTGAAAACCATTAAGACAAATGAATAGGAACTTTGGTAAATACTAAATCTATTCCTAATAAACTTAAGACTTAATGCTACTTGCTAGCATTATTTTTTATTAAAATAAACAAAATTGTTCAATCAAAATATTCAGTAAAAATAAAAACACTACGTAATATAACAGCAGCAGTATACAATATGATATAAATAATGATCTGATAAATGGGAATATAGCTGAAAATGTTTTCAAGCTTTGACAGCTTTTCTCCAAAAACCAATACTAAAGGAAGAGGAATGTGAATTGGTGAACAGACTGGAATTCAAAGCGTTTTTTAAATAGCTATTCAGGCAACATCCCGTTAACCGGTATGATTATAATAAATGTTTGCTTCACTAGGCTAATTTTTCGGTTTGGCTTAATGTTTTATTCTTGAAGATATTCCTCTAATATTTGATAAAATAACGATTCCCTTTGCTTCTGCCGCTAATGTCTGAGACAATTTTTGCGTGCACGTTCGAACTCTTACGGGGGAAAACCTTTCAATGAAAACTTGGAAATAATGCGTTATAGAGAACTTTCTGGTGGAAAAGCTGATATAAAAAACACTTATAGATGCGAATTGTAGTTTTATAATTGTTCAATTTGAAATTCGGCGCACTTTTTTCTTCTGTTTTGCCCACGCAGATCTCAATTTTTAATTAATGAAGAGCGCTGGAGATAAACCTGTGCATTTACTCTTAAAAAGCCTTTTTTTCTTTATCAGATGATTGTATTTAAGTTAAAAAAATTAATTTTAAAATTCAGAACTGCAACTTAAAACTACACCCATAAAGTCAAGAGAAAATTTTGAAAAAAAAAAATGTATTCGTTAGAGGCGGTCTCAATCATTTGACCAAAAACAGAATTTAAACATATTAATAAGCAAAGCCCAACCCCCATCCCCAAAAGCCAATAAGTCGTAAATCATGTGGAAAGAATCGAACAAAAAGTTCTATAACTTCTCCTTTTTTAATAAACAAGTGTGATGCATTGTTGGAAAGATGAAAATGTTAACTTTTTGTTGATATAAAAGTGTAAAAATCAAATTCTTGGGTCAAAATTGAATTACATGACACCATAACCTGATATATGTTTTACGTTAACATAAGCATAAGTGGAGTCAGACGGTCGTCTGACTTTTCAAGAATAAAAAGTAACTTATGTACGGCACCGAAACTTCCCAGCTAATATCGCTTATAGAAATGAACAGTGTCATATCTGCAAAAAATCGTTTTTTTTTTTTGGTTTTTATATCAAAATTTTCAGATTTTTGCGCTCTTTATATTGGGAATACTGTTGTAAGTAAATTTTCAAAAATTAAGGCTAGAGAACATTAGTGTCACTATGCATTTTGGCTGGAACCGCCAATTCTCACATGTCAACACCACCTTATTGCAGAATAATTCGGTTGATTATAGAATTTCAACGGGACCCCATTGCAATTTTTGCAAGTACAATGTTTTATCAGCTTTAATTTCAAAATTCATGTAGTTTATATACTCATAACACATGGAGCTACTGACGTAACATCCGATACGACAGTATTCATTTCAATTTTTCATTTTTTGACTTCTTTCATTAAGATGAATACCATCGGGTTGGTAAATACGGCAGTTTCCATTTCTGATTTATTATTACCTTTCAGCAGTTTTGTCGAATAAACTTATGGTTGATTGGTGCATAAGGCAGTATTCGTTTCAATGTTTTTATTTATTTGGTTGCTTTGTTAATGGTGCTGCAGCACAACTATCACAATAATGTGCATTTCATAAAACATAATTAGAATTGTGTTCCTATTTTATGCTCTAAATTGTAAGAATTACATTCCTATTTCCCAAATAAATAAACTTTTATATTTTTATATTTTGTTTTACTTTTTCTTTTAAATACTCTTTATCTTGCTTTTTTTCAGATAACGTAGAGGTAGTATGAAGGCCTAATTAAAGCTTATGTTAATCAAATAATATAAACATGTTCCAAGGGGAAAAGTCTAAATAAAAAAATAATAAAAATATTAATCGGAGACAAGTAGTTTTTAATGAATTGGACAGTGTTACCCCCATTTAGCTACAAGAACGATCAATACTTAGTCACTGTACTACTTTTTAATAACTTACAAACTGTATTTTTTTAGTGCAATACTGTCATAACTGCATTTTTTACAGTTATTTATAACTTTTTTACATCTTTTAACATCCATCATGTGAGAGAAACAAGCAATAATTATTTTCCAAACAAAATCGATTGTAATAATCATTAAGACTAATAAGATAATAAAATAAAACAAATTGTAAAAAGTTCAAACTCCTCTCCTGAAAAATGTGCATTTAGCAGATATGACACCGTTCATTTCTATAGGCGATATGATCTGTCTTTTTTTTAGATTAAAATTTAAAAATCAATGACGTATTTGTAAATTTTACATTTATAGGTTTTTCATTTTATTTGCAAGAAAAAAAATTAAATTCTTTAACTAATCAAAATTTCCAAGGTATTTGAGTCTCTAGTTTTCATTTTTATAAATTGTTCATTTTTGTACTCCAGAAAATATATATGAAAAAGCGCCTATTTGATCAATTTTTCCGAATCAAAAGATAAAGATGTATTTTTTCATATGTATAAATTTTTCATATTTGTTTGAAAGGATAAAACAAGAGTTCACGCGGAAAAGGACAGTAAGAAGTAAATGTATTTTTTCTTTGAAAAATCCGTAGTACGAAAAAAAAATTTGTCAAGGTGCCATCAGTTGGCTCATTGTTTTATAAGTATTATTGTGTTTGTTCTTAGTGCTATTTCAAGATTACAAGATTAGCAGTTTCTCTTTAATTTTTCGTCCATCTAAATATAGTTATCGCTTCCTGTTCAATAAAACACCGGCGGAAAGCAACTATAAAAAAGAAAGGTAAAAAAAAAAGAACGACAGTAAAGAATTGTTCGTACGTTACAGTCCTTGAGACAATGAGTTAGGCAAACAAGGCTCAGGGCTTATTTTTACGAATCGACCGCTAAGATAACAAATACGTGGATCTGTAAAAAAGCTCAAGGGTTCCATTGGGCCAATGGGTATTTCTAAAAAAAGACAGAAATAGTTTTTTTATACCGTCGTCTATTCTTATCTCCGATTTTGTCACAGAGACCTAGGGAGATTGGAATGAATGATTATTATCTTTTCAATGGATGGCTTGCGATTTCTTCAAATCCTACTTCACCTGAACCACGAAAAAACGCTTTGTCACGATTTTTCAAGGATTTTCGCATCTTTTTGAAGTTTAAGTTTTCGTTTCCTAAATACATTTGAAATTTTAATCTATATTTTGCTGTCTGTGCTTATCTGCGATATTCTAAAGATGATAAATTTTCAAATAAAATCCTTAAAATTTTCACAGTAGCTACATTATAGACGAACTCAAGGAGTTCAGCAACTTGCCGTTCAACCTGCATTTTTACACATTTTATATGAAAAGATTTGTATTATCTAGGAAATAATCGCTTTCTTGACAATTTGATGTCTTCAAATATCGGCCCGTAACGCATTACTAAACATAGAGCCTTTCTGCTCAATTTTTTTATTATTATTATTAATTTTAAGTTATTAATTTACATTATAGAAACCCAAGTTTTTAGTGAGTGTAACGTATATTTTGTCTTGATTTATTATAATTTTATAAAGTGTCTGTGACGAAGTAAGGAATTTCGAGAGAGCTAACACTAGAAAGACGGAAAATTCCCGTATATCTAGAAAAACTATGGGCCAGTGTTGCCCTTCCGAGAATTTTTCGGATACTTCTATCAAAATTTATTCTCGTGTGGGTCCATGTGCCCCCATGCATGTTCTCTAATCCCTATACTACAGCTAAGTGTTTGATAGTGTACCATGGAGTTTTCGTTTTCACGTTAAAATGTAAAGCTTATTTTTCTTTCAAGCAGCAATCGTCATTGTCCGGCAAGCCATCTGTCGCATTTGCTTAGTATTTTGAATTGAAAACGGTTGTAAAAATGTAAAGGTCAAAGTCAAACCAGAATGAATGATACTTTGTCCTACTACATCCATCAAAACAAACGAAGAATTTAACCGTATTCATTGCAAAATACATTAGGGGCCACAGTGGCCTTTCCCGTCATTCTAGGTATAAGATTCAAAATATACGCTTCTATCAGGATAAAACTAAAATGCTTAAACAAGCACTTAAAGAGTATCATATTAGGATAAGTTTACAATACATTCAGTCAATTATTATTGAAATTACTGAACAGTAAGTATCGAGAAAGACCAAACAGCTCCCCTCCTTCTTTTTAGTGTTAATTGAAAATCAAAAGCAGCAGCTCGTAGTACGTGCAAAAAAACTAGAGAAAAAATCATTCAGCGCTCGCATAACAGTTGCAGGTAATGTTATTGATATAAGAGAAAACATCTGATCACTTGTTAATTTAGTTCGTTGATGTAGCTCTCAAAATCTCCTTATTAATGCTGCTAAAAGAACAGTAAAAAATTGCAACTAATTAAACAAGTTAGTTGATGAGACAAAACAATTATTTTATAAATGTTTTTCATAAAGCAAATAGTTCAGATGTCAGTATTTCCGGTTAACAGAGATAAAAAAATTAGAGCTATAAAAGCAGTAAATTGAATGAAGTACACAAAATTAATCCTTTTAAAGAAGCTTTTGAAGAAATAGAATGAGATACGCAACCTGCAGACCTGAGAAGAAATTTTTCGCAGCAAATGGCGTAACAACGTAAGAACTTCAATTTTTGTTTTGCATTCAATACGTTCTGTGCATCTTTTTGAACAGTATTATCAGCTGGAAATTATAACCTTCAAATGGTTACAATAACAACTATAGCATTCAAAAGAGTAACTGTAAGCAAAACCTTTCAAAATGCCTTATATCAGAGAGTATACAGTTTCAAATACGTAACATGTAATGCCCAGAAAAAACTTTGTTCCATAGGGGATTAGCTTAAAATCGACTGGTATTTGCAAGTTCTTATGCAGCCATTAACTTTGATGCAGCATTCCGAACTTCCTCATTCACCAATCCCTTAGTAAGCAAAAGTTTACCTTTTGTATGACAAGCAAAATAAGAAAAAAGCAACGTAATTCAGCACAGAATTACAGCACAAAATGCTGACACGTGTTTCGGAATTACAAGAAATTCCTTTTGCAATTCAAGAAAGAAGTGAACAAGGGAAGCAAAGACTCAGCAAAAGTCCCGCCATAAAAGAAAGTCAAGCTTTATTTTTTTGGTTTCTTAATTGCCTTTTCTTTCGTTTTTGCTTATGCCATCTTGGTTAGATGGCGCAATTGGCTTGAATTTTTGCCTTTGGTGGATTTAATCTCTTTTTGCGGGATTATTGTCTTTGGTGGGATTTTTCTCTTTGGCGGGAGTTTTCTCACTGGAGGTACTCTTGCTGAGTCTTTACTTCCTTTGCTTTTTCCTATTTCCATTGAAAAATGAATCTGTTGTAACTCCGAATCACGTGTCTGCATTTTGTGCTGCATTTTTGTGCATCCTTATTTCATAATACCTATAGCTCTGAAAAGTATACCATTATCTCTAAGGCTCAAACAAATAATTTTAAAAATGTTTTAATAGAAACATTTTTATACAAACGGTAATTGTTTTAATTTTTTTGAAATATATACCGTTTTAATCAAAAACTTCTAAATCAAAAGAATTCATTACAGAAAAATTGTTTGAGTATGTGTATAAAAGCATGAAATCAACATAAAGTTGCTTTTCTAAGAAAAAATATTAATGATGTGTTTTAGAAATTTTGCTTACTAAAGCATGAATAATTTTTATTCCAGTACAATCACACAATCACACAATCTTCAACAAATAAAATGAAATGAAAAAGAAGTTTTACATTTCATTATGTTTGTTATTTTATCTGTACGTGAAGTGGGTCTTAATTATTTTAAGGAGCCTATTAATATTAAATACCTTCCACTTATGAAGATTTTTTTTCTTCAAGACGCTCAGTTAATTAGATTTTCATGTTACTTTCAATTTTATGATTGAAAGAATATTGATTGCACAAGTAATCATTCGATTTTTTTCGCTGCATAATAAGTAATGGAATAGTAATGATTAAAAAAATGATTTTTTTTTTTTCAGTTCTTAATTACCTTCATTAAAAAATGCCATGTTTCAAAACGAAGATTTTATTCTTTTTCTCATACGAATCAAAGTATTTAATGCTCTAATTCAATGGTTAAATATGAATTAATACAAGAGCCAGATGAAAGTTTGAATTATAAACATCTACGCCTACTTTATTAGATTCAAAAATAAAATTATTTTCTCATACTAATAACGAACTTTAAACCGTAGTCATCCAGTCTTCTTCACTAGTAAATCAGTTAAAAAATTAATGGGTGGTAAACAGTCTAATACATGCGTACTAATGCTTTAGTATACTAATATCAAAAGTATAATTCAACGATGTTTTATGTTAATGAAGAGAGATGCATTAAGGAATATTGGATATGAAAAAAAAAATATTCAGTGAGCAAACAGACGATGCAAATTTCATAATCATCAGAACGGTAAGAAAAGGAAAGAAAGAGGGAAAAAAATATATTAGTTAATGTATCTTATCTTTTTTTTTTTTTTTTTTTGGTACAAGACTGAAAAAGAGTTCACTTTCTTTAAATAATCACTTAGTATATGCAAATATACATTTTACATTTTTGTTTTTTGAATTTAAGATTGTCTTAAGAGAAAAGCATTTTTTTTTTTTTTTTGCTTTCTGCTGCTTTGAAATTCCCTTTATCAAAACATGTTTTATTGTAATTTTGCAGCGAATTGTCAGATTTATTAAAAAAATACATGTAAGGACAAATAACAATAAAGAGTTACGTAAACATTTCAGAAGTTTTAACCATGAATTTGCTTTAAGGCAAGGTTTTTTTTTTTTTTTTTTTTTTTTTTTTTTGGGGGGGGGGGGGGATTGCAAAGGCATAAACGCTTAGCATTTCACCCGAGAACTAGAGCCCATTTACTTTTCTTATGTCTGATTTAACAAGGGCTTTTTAATTATTTTTAAAAATAAGGCATTTAAAAATATATTTAGTATATTTAACTCAACACTGAATCTTTCGGTATTTGTTACAAGCAAAGATTACAGGTAAGTAGATATAAAAGGACAGTTCTAGTTCCGCAGGGGGATTGAGGATCGTGCAAGTACAAGGGGGCGTGGTCGATCCGCCTTTGAGTGGGGTTGAGTCGTAGGGTTCCTGCTGCTGACGTCGTAACCTTTTATGAGTAGAGTTGAATTGTTTTTCTGAGTTGTTACAACGTGTCTGAAGTTTAGTTTTTCGGAATGGCAACGGTTACACTGCGTTTGAAGTTTATTTTTTAGGGAATGGCAGCAGTTCTACCGTGTGTTGTTGTTTTTTACGAGGAAGCTCCTAGTGACAAAAACAGGAATAATTATATTTTGGACTTTGGGCTCTACCACGAACGGTTCGGAAAGCCATTTACTCTTGGAATTGAAGCGCTCACGTGACTCATGACGTCATCTTTCCGAACTCTGGCTTGCCAAGAGGCCATCGGAATCGGTCGGCCTCCGGAAATTTGCTCCGGGAATCGGCTGACCACTCTCGGAATAAAGGGCTCACGTGACTCATGACGCGCTGCCTCCGGTAATTGCTCCCGGAATCGACTGAAAGTTACCACTTCGGAAAGAGGTCTCTGTATTTCAGTTCCGAGACGGAGATGTTAGATTTAGTTATGTGCGATGAAGAAGAAAGCCGAATTTTGGGAACAATTAATAGATTTTATAAATTAAAATGATATTTTATGCATAACTTTAATAAATTTTCCGTTTTTTTATTTTATTTTTATTGTTTGAAGTATATTTAAACTCATCTCTGTTCTTTTACTTTATATCTTCAATTTGGAAAAAATCTCACAATTGTTTTTAAACAGATTTTCGTCCTTGATACAAAAAATAATGAATAATATATATATATCGGATTTCATTCATTATTTCTTATAATTTACATATTTTTTGCTTTGATCTAAATTTGTTTGTTTTTTGTTAAATTTGTTATATTGTGTTTTTTTTTAATTTGCAGTTATTTTTAAATATTTTACCTTTTAAATTTGCTAATATATATATTAAACTATTATCTTTTATTTTATGTACCAAGGTTACCAAAACTTCTGTTAGTTCTTTGAACATCTTCTGGTAAATTTTCTAGTTGTGGATCGGTTTCCATTTTCAATACTTTAAGATGTAGAGAATGATGGAGAGTATATTATTTCTGTTAATGCTACATTCATACCAAGGGCAACAGCAACTGACGGTAACAACAAACTGTCGATGAATAGACAGTTGTCTATTCATCAACTATTGTTGTGGCTATCAAATTAACAGTTATCGGTACAAGTGACGCCATAGTGCAATCAACAAATAGCGGTCGACCGGGTGAAAATATCTTTTAATGGCCCCACTCAATAAAAAATGTCAGTAAGTCGATAAGAACAGGTGGTCATTAAATTATGTGCAGCCATTGACACACTTCAGCGGACCCCCTCCCCCCTTTGTCACGCGTCACGCTATGTTGTATAATGCATGATGTCACACTTCTTGTTACCCCCTCCCTCCCCTTGTCACACTTTGTCACAATTTCATGAACCCCCTTCCCCCCTTGAAGAGAGAGATCATTTATGAATGATCCCTAATGTATTTTAGCAAAAAATAATTTTTGATCCACATAGTTTGCACTGCGCTTTTATTGGAGTACTTCAAAAACCCAAATTTTAATTCAGATGAGACCTGATTGTAATTAATGAATAAGTATCAAAGTCATCGGATAGTTATATACATAATGTACATACATATATATGCACATATGTATATGTGTGTGTATACGCTTCTATTATATGCTTGCTGTCATTATTTAAAACTTCAGCACGGTTGCATTTAGTAAACAAGTAATTGTACAGTTTAACGAAGTTATTATTTTACATTGAGATCAACATTAGTTTTAGCCATCTTAAAAATATGAAACACGAAATCGATTAATGCAAAGAGACAAGGCAAGTCATTTTTATGGAGGGAGGGGGGTATGGCACATATTCAATGCGTATAACAGGCACAAAACAACAAAATACATAGTAAACGAAAGTAAATCATGCATCAAGAAGTTCAGTGTTTTGTTATTCCAAATAATGGAGATTTGTTTTGTTTTTGGGAGAAATTTACTTTACGGTAACCCTTCGCGCTATCGAAGAGACAAGGCAGAAAGGAAGAAACACATTAGGGGTGTCGCAAAACGGATTTCGCGAAGGAAAAAATTACTTCCAGATTTGGCGATAAATCATGGATTACCGTAAAGTAAAGATTAGCCTTGTTTTTTATATGAAATATTCAACATGCATAAACAATAATAATTTGATGTCCTCAGTTGAGTGTTGAAGGTTTTTCACTGTAGTATACATAAATAAAATATAAATAAAACCAAAAGTTTGTGTGTGTGTGTGTGTGTGTCTGTCTGTCGATCGCCTCCTGGATAAATGGAACGGTCTAGGAGTACGGAATTTTGGTTACAGGTACCTTGGGTCAGGTCCTCGTGCACCTCGAAGCGTTTTTCCGAAAATTCGAATTTGTTCTTCTTTCATTCCAATTTAAGCAAAACTGCTAATTTTGGGTTTATCTCATCGAAGAAACGTCCCACGTTTTAGATTTTTGCAGCATATGAATCTCCGTAAAAAACTGCACAAGATGCTTTTTTTTGCAGTTCGTAGGACAAATAGAACACGCGCAGTATTCATTTAAAGTAGTTTTCGAACTTTAAAGCAAGGCTTACCTCTGAATTTATCTGCTCAATTTGCGTGTTTTCGCCAAAATAAATATTATTTTTGTCGCCAACTAGATGATTTCTGTTAACGTAAGATTGAAAAAAATGCTATTTTTTCTTTATTCATGCCGTTTTATGAGCAAAACAAATTCTAAAAATTCATTTCATTTTTATACATATTTTGTGGAACTGCAGACGAATTTTAATTACTTCTTCTTCGAGGTTGATTCTCCTTCCTTTTTTGGCGATTTAATAGTATAGTAACAGTTTAACAATTGCATGAAACAATATTTCTTATGGTAGAGTGTCCGCTTTATCAACGAAACAAATTCTAAAAATTCATTTCTATTTTTTGGATATTTTGTGGATTATTAACTGCATGCGATTTTTAATGTTGATTCTTCTTTCTTTTTTGACGATTTAATATTTATTTCTTCGATAAAAACTATGTTGGAAGCTCTTCGATATCGCTTATTTTTGATGAAATTTAAATTTTCGCCAAGTGGTGATAACTTTTACTCCCCTCCTTCCAGTTAATTGTTCTCAATATATTATTTTATGCTTCATAACTTTTCCAAACCGCTCCCAATAATCCTTTCCAGTAATATTGTTCTCATTTAATTCAATACGTGATTTACACTGTAGGATCATGGTCTATTTCGAAATGATTCCATTACTACAGTGCAATTTGGCGATCTTCTGCTTCATTTTAACTTTTTTACGTAGAGATTATTGATTCCATATTTTACACAAGTGATTTATTTTCTAACATTTATTTAATTTTTGTACTGTCTATTTGGCGCCATTTGGGAAGAATTTAGTTATATCTTTCTACGAACTTCAATTTTACACGTCAGCATTGGTTCAGTAATAAACATTTTGTAATTTAAATGAGCATTTGCCTTTTGAAATAATGCTTTCCTTTCTTTCGTTTTTATCCGAATTTTATGAAAGTCTTATTCAATTGAATTTTCAGGAAATGTTTTGGCCATTTTGCAAGTGGGATTTTTAGGAACGGTTGTCCTTATTTTGATGGGGAATTTAAGATGGACTGCTGGGTAATTTTAGGAACAGTAGCTCTTGAAGGTCAGTATTCTATTTTTAGTTACTGACGTCTTTATTCTAATGGATATTTTTTTGGGACTAATGTCATTATTCTATTAGGAATGTTTAGGAATAGTTGTCTTTATTGAAATGGGGGTTTTAAAGAATGTTTTCCTTATGGTAGCAGAAATATTGAGGGAGAGCTGTTCTTGATCTGATGGACATTTTTAAAGAGAATATTGTTCTTTTTCTGATGGGATATTTTTAATACGATTTTTACGGGATCTTGATATCATTTTGGCACAATTATCCCTCTACATATGTGCATTTTAGTTACTGTTTCTCTTACTCTTATGGTAATTTCTATTAACTTTTGTTGGCACTTTAATGTTGATTTTTATGGACTTATTTTTGGTCTAAAAGGAATTTTTCTGGGTTGTTCGTTTTAATGCAATCGTGGTTTTTAACGAATTTTACTGTCTAAATTGGATTTTTATGGACTGTTGCCCATCTCCTACTTGGATTTTTTAAGAAGATTTTCCCCTATACATTTACTACAGAATTTTGGACATGCATCATTTGCCCTGCGAATGATGCAATTTTATCCCGCGCAACGCCGGGCATGTCAGCTAGTTGTAAATATATCTGAAAGTCAATGTTTTCAAAATTCTATATAAATTTTACGTAAAAAAAAGTTATCAAAATCAACAATATTTAACTGCAAAAAAAAAAAAAAAAACTATATTTTCAGCATTCAAACAGAAGTTAATGTTTATTCATCCAAAAAAGAAGGTTTATCGTTCCTTAAAGTTCAAATACATATATAATGATTTTTAATAGAATATTTCTTCGATAACATATTAAAAAGTTAAAACACGCTTCGCGAACGTTTAGAGGATTTTTATGACATTCAAGCAAAGTTGTTCTGCCAGCAGAACGGAAAGTAGAGATAATTTATTTAAAAATACTCTTTAAAATACCAACAAAAAACATATTCTTTGTTAGTTGCATCTTCATACCACTTCTTATAGCTTTTAATCCTCCAGCTACAGCACTTTCGTTTTACACATTGCAAAACACTTCGAAATCAGCTGTACACAACAATGGCGGACGAAAGTAAGGGTTACCGTAACATATTAGCAAATTTGGAATCGTTCTGTGATTGGCTGAAAAGATATCACCCCCGGAAACTCGAAGCCAGCTGTCAATCACCTTTCCGAGATTGAATTAACGGTTTTGCGGTACCGGAATAGCAAAGTTCCGAGGCCGGAAAATTACCGCTTCGGAACTTTTCCGATACGTTCGTGGTAGAGCACTTAGTCGTTTTCCGAAACTATTTTTCATTTTCCAAATTAGGTTTTCACAAATGGCAACATTAATTTTTTGAATTGGTAACATGTTTTTAGTTTAAATTCCAAGGTTTGAAATGCTCATGGCGTCATCTAGTGAGATAAATTATTTTTTTCTTAGACTTTGTCGTTTTCTGACGTTATTTTTAATTTCCAACTTGGTTTTTCAAGAGTGGTAACATTAATTTATTTTTGAATTTCAAGAGTTGAAACGCTCGTGCTCTCATCCAGTGTGAGAAATTATTTTTAGACATATAATATTTTATTTAATTACATTTTCTTTCAGATATTCGGATTCATGCATCACAGACCTTTAAGTTGTAAAACTCATTCGATCAGGTCGCGATTGCTATGTTTTTTCCCTACGTTAGTATCAGACTTAACTGTTATGTTGTAGCGATAATTAATTATTTCCATCAGAATTAAATTTCACAATTTTTAATCAACTCATAGTATTAATTTAATCTTAAAAATAAATTTAATAATGTATAAGTAACAAATTATCTTTTAATTTTGAGCATATCTTATTTTTACACTTGTAATTTTTTTTTTTCCTCTGTGGTTTTCTGAGTCTGTGCAGTATTTTAGTGAATTATTGAAAATTTATTTCATCATTTGAATTTCTGGTGTAAAATCGAAATGAACATTCGAATATGATGAGTAGTGATGCTGCAGTGAAAGACAATGTATCATCATATGTAAGTTTTGATTTAAAAGCGTGTTGTGTGAAATTCCTTCTAATGAACAAAATTAGAAGGAAATTCTAATGAAATTACTTCTAATGAAGTCTTGTTGAAATTATATATTAATGAGAAATTTATTGATGTTTAATTTGATTCAAGTGTATCAAGATGTTTTTATATTTCATAGACTTGCAAGTGTGTTTCATTTCAGAGGCAAATATTTACATTTAAATTGTTGTGCCCAAAAAACTGATTTAGTTTACCGTTAGAATTTACTTGATTTAAAATGACGTTTTCAACACTCGTGTTTAACTGATAATATGATTGCTGTCTGTAAAACCTAAAATTTATTGATTTTTGGTGTACAATGTTTAAAAAGGCTTTAATGTTATTTTCGCAGTATAGATATGAATTTATGGATGTGTACAATCAGATCTTTACGAAACTTATTTATAAAAGTCATCTCTCATGTCTTTAATGTTGTATTTATAACATAAGTGCTCCGGTGTTTTTGTGTTCATTGGTGCTAATGCAAAATTTTCAACATCATGATTCCAAATTGTAACTTCATAGAAGTGATATTAAAAAAGTGATTAATTTAAAAAATATTCTTAAAGATTTTTGTTTTTCAATTTCATTCCTAGGTTTGTGCTACATGTAAGAAGTCCTTTAGTAGAAATGCAAACTTAACGCAACACAGCAAAACCCATTTTGGAGTGAAAGCGTTCAATTGTTCAAAGTGTAATGCTTCCTTCCTGCGGAACTCTACATTAAGAAGACACTTGAAGACGCATTCGTCATTTAACTGCGAGAAGTGTGGTATATCATTAGATGGAAGAAAGCACTTAAATCGACATCTCAATAGTCATAAGTCTCCGTTTATTTGTAAAGATTGTGGGAAATCCTTCAAAAGGAACTCTACCTTGAATCGTCATTTCAAGATGCATAATTCCACAATGTACGAATGTTCTGAATATCATAAACAGTTTACGCGAGAGGATATTATGAAGAGACACATGAAAATTCATGGAAGAAGCTATCCATGTGTGGAGTGTGAAAACGTTTTTACACGGAAATCAAGTCTATTGCGTCATATTCGTGTCAATCATAGCTCCTCAAAAGCGAAGGCTGTTAATATGAAACATGTTCGTAAAAGATAGAGGCCTAACAGTCGAACTGTATTTGGAGTTTTTGCTACGGAGTTCGTAACTCCAAGTCCTGAAAATCCTGAGGACTTTAAAATGTGCTTTCAGGAGTTAAGGCCGCAAATTCATTAAGTGTTGGTTGATGAAATTGATGAGAAACGAGCTATTAAGTGGCGTATAGTAATGAAAGCCAAGATGTCACGCCATACAGGAAATTATGATGATGAAGATGACGAAAATGGTGAAGAGCATATCACATCTTATTTCGGAAGTACAATGCAAATCGAACTTACCAAAGAAAAAGTGTATATGATCACTTGAATGATAGCATCTCTCAAGTTGAAAATGCTCTGGAAGAGTTTACACAACTTGGTTTTGGTTGGGTACTCGATCGTATTATTGACGTAGAAGTTCTCACTGCAAAATATGCACCTTTAGCCGCCAAATAAAACTAACAATATAAAATTAATAAATGTTGTCATAGAAAATAGAATGTTCTTATACATTAAATTGGTATTTTCATCATATTAAAAAAAGGCTACCTAAATTTATTTATTTAAAATTATGTAAATGAATACTAATTTGCTTTTGAAAAATGATCAATGAATTTAGTTGGTGTTTCTAGTTGTTTCTTTACTCAAAAATATCAAAAGTGCAAGTAATTTAAGATCATCGCTACATTTTAAATAACTTCTTTTTCATTTAAATGTTGGTGGTCGATGATTTCAGTGTGGAGTTTGGGGAAGGGCTGGCACCTGGATTATTTAAAAAAAAACCCAAATACTGAAGCTTTGAATGAGATCTCCAGGTGTCATAGATATGTTTTTCTCTAGGTAAAAGCCCATATATTGCATGTGTGTGTGTGTATGCATTTGCGTGTTTATGTAAGTTTTAAGTTATGTTTTTGAAGTTTAAAGTAGAGTCTCTCTCTGTCTCTCTTAAGTTTCTACAATAATAAGCACTTGTATATGTATTCGTTTATTTGCGTATCTCATGTAAGTCTTCCTGTTTCGAGGTTTGCATGTTTTAAAGTCAAGTTTCAAAGTTTGTAAATAAATATGAGTGTAAGTAAGACATTTCTGAAGTTATAAGTTTATAAGCTTTTCTGTTTCTAAATTTTTGTGTTTTGGTTCTTCAAATTTTTCAATTTTTTAAAGTTTATATGGTTTTTTCTCCCGTTTCTTTTAATTTTACTAAAATAATCTAAGTTTTTGACGTGTTGTTTTTAGTACTTTTACAATTTACAGTTAACATTCGGACAAGGTTCCACTTGTGTGGTATTAGTTTTAAATTTTACAGTTTTTGTTTCCGTACTTCAGTGCATCTACTTTTAAATTTTCAAACTCTTTATTTTGCAATTTTACATTGTCATTCTGTTTGTACAGTTTTTACTCAGTACTTTACACTTTTTCGGGTTAATTTTTAACATTTTACAAGCGAAAGACTATTTTGTTTTTGTAAGTTTAAGTACTTTTACATTTTTTATGTGAAGTTTTACTAGATGAATCTAAGTTTTGTAATTTTGTACTTACTACTTTAACTTCTAACAGTCAGCATTTAGTGACATTTTTAACATGTATGACTTCATTTCTATGTTCTACATTTTCGTTTCACTACTTTAATGTTTGTACACTTAATTTTTTTTAATAAGTCCTGCATTCTGTTTTTGGTTTCGTCTTTTTCATTCATTGTTTTTACAGTATTTTTCTATTTTCGTGTTAAGTTTTAACACTTAAACTCTTAGCAAGAAGAAAATACTTTTGTTTTTCTAGGGTAAGTACTTTTTACATTTTAGTTCCAAGTTTTGACCGTTTGTATGTAGTACTTTTCTTTTTATTTTTTTTATTTTTATTGTTTTGATAGATCAGTCTATGTTTGATGCTTTGTCTTTAGTACGTTAACATTTTCGTTCTGTTTTTATCAAATTAATGTATATTTATGTGTCTGTGTTTAGTGCTTTTACATGTTTGTACTAAGTTTTACTAGATAAATCTAAGTTTTGTTGTTTTGTATTTCATACTTTTACTTTTCTTATCGAGTTTTTAGCATATGAATATAAGTTTTGGAGTTTTGCATGTCCCTAACACTTTTGATTTGGAAATTTACATACTTTTACATTTCTATTCTAAGTTGCTGTTTTTTTGTTTTTTTTTTTTGGATGAATTTCAGTTTCTAAGTTTTACAGTCAGTACTTTTACATGCTTTGATGCGTTGTACTGTGCATTTTTTGATTTTCCACAGTTTTAGCATTTTTGTTCTTAGAACTTTTATGTTTTTGCTTAAGATTTAAATGGTCAAATCTATGTTTTAATACTTTATACTTGTTATTTATGCATTTTTATAATGTTTTAACATTTTGTACTTAGTAATTTTACGATTTCGATCAGAGTTTTAGTTGACATTTTCGAGTTGCTTTAATATTTCATACTTTGTACATTTTGTATGTAGCACTTTTCTATTTTTATTAGAAGAATCTTAGTTTTGTTGTGGTAGTAGTAGAGGAAAGCTTTGTTTATTTATTTCAGTTAGTAATGTAAGTCTTTGATCATAACATTTCTAACTTTTTGGTATCCTGTATTTTATGTGGGAGTGGTTTCAGATATTTCTATATTTAAGTTGGGTTGTATACAAGTTTTATCACTTTGTGTATAACACTTTTCTATTTTTATCAACATTATTCTATTTTTATTGGAAGAATGTTAGTTTTTCATTGGTAGTAGTAGTTGAAATCTATGTTTTTTATTTCTGTTAGTAATGTAAGTCTTTGAGTATTTAACGTTTCTAACTTTTTTATATTCTATACTTTATGTTGCTACGATTTTAACCAATTCTATATTTAACTTGAACTCTGTACTAAGTTGCTTGCAATCTTGGTTTCAAAGTAAAGATTCCAAGTTTGTATGTAAGTAATATGCTTTTTCAAAACATGAAATTTGTAACGTAAATTATCTTAAAGTTTCTTCGTACTTTAGTAATAAACTTTTTTCAATGTGTGAAAGTCTTGTTGCAAATAGTTTTGTTAAATATTTTTCTCTGTTGTATATCATAAAATCTTTGTATATCATAAGCTCTGTGTAAATCGTTAAAAGATTGAGTTTTGAAAATAAATAAATCTTTGAATAGATGAAATATTCGTAAAATGTAAAAGACTGAGTTTTGAAAATAAATAACTTTTTGAATAAATGATAAATTCGTTAAATGTTAAAGACAAAATTTTGAAACTCTTTTGAATAGATGAAATGTTCGTTAAATGTATTGTGTGGTTGATTATAATATTCAAGGTTTGAAATTTGTAGCTCGGAAGTAATGAATTTATGGGTTTTATCTATGAGAAAAAAAAAGTGCTTTTATTGAAAACCATCTAAGTTTGGTGAGTTAAATACATAGGTTTTGAATTTGGTGTAAAATTATTAAATTTATACGTATGTATGTGGTTGCGTGTATAAAGGTTTTTTTAAAGATTGGATTACAAGTATCGTTGGGAGAAATCAGAAAATCAGCTGCGAAATCTACAGGTAGTCTCATGCAACAATAATCCGTATGACTCAGTTCTCCGATTGGGGGAGGTGTTGAACTAAGACCACCTTATCTCCGTCAGCTGATAAGAGCTTGAAGCGTGATTTCGTTATTTCTACGTAGTTTTTGGGTGGAGAAACAGGCGTTCTTGTAAATACATGATGTTTTATATAATTTGTGTTTCAACTTTAATGTAGTTTTACTTCTTAGATTGCATTCTGTTAAATTAGTTTCTTGTAAGTTTAAATGAGTAAAATATGTGTTAGGTTGTTGTGATGTTTCACTTTGCCCCGACGACTCCCGACATCTCTCTACGACTCGAAATAATACATCTTCCATTCACGAACACAACACATGTATTATGTACAAAACTATTTACACAGGAACATAACTAAAGACACAACACATCGTTGCTTCCGCTGTTCTCAAGAGCATCTCACCAACTCTCTCTCTTTTAAATCCGTTCCCCGAGTCGCCCCCTGTGACGATGCTCTGACGTCATACGCCCACTACTCGGACGTCACAGTTGTATAAAAAACTTCTTCGATTTTCAATGTGTGAATGATATTATTTTAAGTGCATTCTCTGTCTGTGCTCATTCACTAAGTGTACTGCTAGATTTTGCATCATTGGTTCATGTTCGTGTATAGGATATTCGAAAATTCGCCACGATTGCTTTGCATAGTAGGAACTCGGTGGAGAGATTGTTAAAATTGACCGTTATTTCTAAGAGGCTTTTTTAGCATTAATTCTTCCAAGTTCTAGTAATTGTTATTGTTAGTTATTTTTAATGTTAGAAGTTTCTACAGGTGGTACTTCTTGTGTGTGTTTTTTATGTCTTTGAGTATAATATTTCTAACTTTTTTTATTTTATGTAGTTTATGTAGGTATGGTTTTAAGCATTACCGTATTTAAGTTAAGTTGTATTCAAGCGATCTTAGTTTCAAAGACTCTAAGTTGTATGTAAGCAATAGACTTTTTCAATGCATGAAATTTGCGGTGTGAACAGTTTTAAAGTTTCTTCGTGCTTAAGTAATAAACTTTTTCAATGTGTGAAAATCGCCTTGTATAAAGTTCTGCTAAAAATTTTCTCGGTTGTATTATTCTGTGTAAATCATAAAAATAATGTTAAAGACAGAGTTTTGAAAAGAAATAACTCTTTGAAAAAATGAAAAATTCGTTAAATGTTAAAGACAAAGTTCTAAAACTCTTTTGAATAGATGAAATATTCGTTAAATGTATTGTATTGTGCGTCAATCGGGTTGTTGAGCTGCTTCGCAGTTACAAATTTAGTAATATGGTCTATTGACTATTTTTAGAGTTTCTTAAATCATGGTTTATATGACAACAATAATCTCGGAGATTGTATTCGTTTGAAACGTTAAAATGTGTAAGAAAAATCTAAATTAAAAAACTAAAAAAAAAAAATATTGGAATTAATGAAACATTCGCTTATCATTCTACGTAAAATCAAGTTGTTGAACAAACTCTAACTTCTATTATTTCATGCAAACTCTTAATCTTTGAAAAAATCAAGTAGTATAATATTGATTGAAGGATGATTATCTGTAATACAAATATGGTCTTAGGTTATATAAATTCATCGATTTGTATTCATAGAAAACAGTAAAATGGGTGCAAACCTGTTTAAGTATAGAAAAAAAAATCACCTCATTTTGCAAAAGAATCACTAAATATGTATGTATAAACCTATTGATGCTCATTTGCTAACTCTCAAACATTAAAAAAAACGTTAATTGACTTAACTTTAGTGAATTACGAAAATCGATTTGATTGGTTCACATTAAATCTAAACGTTTTCAAGAAGCTTATTAATTGGTTCTCCTTTAATCCTGTGTTTGACATTGTAGAGGAAAAAAATTACAAGTGCAAAAATAAGATATGCTCAAAATTGAAAGATAGTTGTTCCCTGGTTGTTACATATTTATTAATTAATTTATTTTAAGATTAAATTAATACTATGAGTTGATTAAAAATTGTGAAGTTTCATTCTGATCTAAATAATTAATTCTCGCTAGAACATAACAGTTAAGTCTGATAGTAACGTAGGGAAAAAACATAGCAATCGCGACCTGGGCCCTCATTCCAAGTGAGCGCACATCGATTCGATCGTAGTTCCCAAACCCTCACTAGATGGCGCAAACGCAAAATTCACAGGACCGCAGGGAAACCAACGAAAGCTTTAATTCCATGTGGTTCGTATCGTTTAAAGAGGCTTGGGTGCATTTTCTCCTCTCGGTGGTAAAAGAATTGCCTTTCTTGCATGGGGGAGTCCTTCTTCCGGGGGTCTCAGTCAGTCCCTGCCATTAAGCTAATTATCCCCTCTAGTAAAAAAAGGTTACTAGACAGGAGCCAGGACTCTGCGTTTAAAGTTAAATCGCTGTTTCAGATCTTTTTTTTTTTACTTGATTTTTTTTGTGCTTACATGATCGCAAACTATGCGTGCTATAAAATTTATTTCTACCCTATAAAATGTATATGGCTCGTGAAAAGTGAAATAACGTTTCTTCTTTGCACTAAATATATAGATGTAATACATATTCAGATAGACAGCTATATTTATAGTCCCCAATTAAGTTTGTTGATTTTATATACTTATAATTATTTTTAAATATATAAATATTTTTCTTACATATATATAAGTGGCGTAGGAAGGGGAGAGTTCTGAAACTTCCCGTTTTCTGAAGGAGTTATTGAGGGGGCTCGGTCAGGCGCGTAGGAAAGGGAGGGGGGATTCTCAGGGGACTTGAGCCCCTCCCATTAGAAATCATACTACATAGACTTTCGGTTATTTTGTGAAAACTATTAATTTATTTTAATGATCTATAAAAATATTCATTTATTAGTGATTTTTTGTGATTAATATTAATGATAATGAGTAAATACTAATTACTTTTTAATTGTTAATTGGTTTTTCTTGGAAATAATTGTGAGCAATTGGAAAGAAAATTGTTTGAGCCACTCCCATGATTTTTAAACTGCTACGCTCTTGGGCTCGGTCAAATTTCAAGTATGTAAAAGTTCTGATAGGGCCTGAATCTTCTACTCTTACATACCCGGCAGGGCATGCAATTTTTTAATGAAATATTTCTTTCCAATACTTTATTGTTTCGTATTTTATTGAAAAATCAACGTCTCCTTACTGGAGATCAACATTGACATGTTTTCGGACATTCATGTCGACAATGAAATTGGTAATACAAATAAAATTTTGCAAATTTTGACTTGTAATGGCTTATTATATAATATTTATATGTAATGCAATTTTTTAATGATTTAGATTAACGTTAAAATAATTCTTGATTCAGATATAAATCTGTTAATTTATTTATTTGTTCATTTATTTTTTTGGTCTGATTAATGCTATACCACAAATTCAAATGTGTTCATTAATATCCAATAATTCAACTTTTCGGCATGTAAAAATTTTGTTCGGGCATGTATTTTTTAGACAAATATGCCCGACAGGGCATGCACAAATTGAAAGATTTTTCGAGCCCTGAAACAAATATAATACATACATAAGTTTCGAATCGGAGTTTTTGGGTTAGGGGCCGTTCATAAATGATGTCACGCTTTTTCTCCATATATTTGACCCCCCTCCCCCCTTTATCACAATATGTCACACTTCAGCGGACCTCCTTCCCCCTTTTGTCACACGTCACGCTATGTTGCACAATGCATGATGTCACACTTCTTATTACCCCTCCCCTCCCCTTGTGACATCATTTATGAATGATCCCTTATGGTGCAACATGAGGTATGTTATATTATTCGCTTCACTATCAAGTTTAATGTTTTTATGTAATAGTAGTAGAAAGTAATTGACTGTCAGTTGATTGTGATTCAGTAATACACTGACTAAACTAATGGAGTGAAGTCATTTTCTCTAAATTAATTTTCAGTATTAAACATGACGTTAATCCACCTATACAAAAGTTTTCTACTATTCCTACAGTTATTGTACATCAAAACCAGATGTACTTTGTTGAATAATTGATATCTGTTCATATCCAGCAAATATATATGAATTACATAAGATGCAATCGCTAAAAAATTGCCTAAGACGGGTACACATTTATTTAACATAATTTTATGTTATGAGCGAAAACTCCAATGAGAAATTTCTTTTGTATTGACATATTTTATAAATACAAGTAGATTTGGAACGACTAAGTAAAGCTTAATTAATAATTAACTCATTTAATAATCACACATTTACACGAACATAATCCTTCACTAATTTGAGTGAGAACGATTGTGATCGATATGCATATTACGTCTATCGTATTTTTGTATTATTATGAATTGTTAAAACTGCGAATAGCGTTGTATGAACAACTGTTTAATAATAACGACGTCTGGTAATTCAGCACAGGTTTCTCATGCTAGTTTAAAAAGGAAAAGGACCTCAAAAATCGTTCATCAGATTGTTTGGACATTCACTCTCTAGCCCGCATCATGTCTACGCGTTTAGCTGGAGCGCCAACTACTTCCGCCAAAAAACCGCCAAGGAACTTCTCTTTTTCGCCCATCAGAAGTTTGGAAAGAAGATGGGAGATTCCGAACAGTAAAACTTTAATTAATACAACTAATATGCATTTTCGACACATAAAAATGGTATGAAATTGAAGCCTATGTTTTCCTCCTTTGGAATATGGCATTAAAATTTTGCTGAAGAACTTTGCTTCCGTGAAATACGCGTTTTTGTAAATCCATCTCGTTTCTCCTGTGTTAAGTCTACGAGAAGTTCCCCAACAAGCCCCGAGGTGGTTAAAAAGCGGCTTTCTTTTATCCCTGCATATGTCGCGTCTCTCCTTATAGCGTCTCTAGTATCGTTGTTTTGCGGCTTTCTTCACCGAAGCGCGCTTCGACAGCTCTTGTGCCATCGAAGTCGTTCGGACTTTGGGGTATTGGTTCGTTGAGTCGCCGAAATATGAAAAGGAATATTTTACACGAATAGGGACGCTGTATTTGCCCTTCTTTGATGGTGTTTTTGATACATATTGAGAATTATTTTTGATCAATAAATTAATTTTGGTTTGCCCAAAAATATAAATATAAATTAAATAAATACTTTTAAACATTAATTTTGCTTTTTGTTTTTTTCATAAATTAAAGTTACATATCAATGTGTATCAATCAAAAGCTATTTAAGAAACTAATTATTTTATGAATATGTTATTACTAATTATGTTTTCAATTTATGCATATTTTTGGTGTTTTTTAATTTAGAAATATCTTTAAAGCCGAAGATTACTAAATTTCTATGTGTCAGATTTTTTAATCTAAAAAAGAAGTTGAAAAATTATATTAATGAATAACGTGAAGATATATTTGCATATTCATACGGAAGAAAATTCCATAATTAAACGAAAAGTAGGTTGTTTTTAGAAAAGATAGTCCTTTTTTAACGCATAATTTTTTATGTACATCCATAAATTATGCACTGTTGTTTAATCTTAGGTTATGAGTTAAAAAAGCAACTAACATCGTTAATTACTTCCATGAATATTTTTTATCTAATTATAATTAAAGTCTAATCATACTTTAAAAAAATTTTAAAATAGCCGTATAAATGTATGGCCAAATGCTAATGTTTTAATCTTAAAAATATTTTTTAAGAAATTATGCTAATGTGAGGGGAGCCCAACTATCCCCCCACTCTGAGAGGTAGCACATCTCCTAAAACTATGACTCCCTAAGTCGGTCGAAAAGTCGATCAAGGGCCCCAAAGCCCTTGAAACGAACTGCCACCTTTCCAAATGTCAATGGTGCAGTCTGCGCGATGAACTCCTTCCTGGGGGCACCCTGCAGGGTGTCTACATATTTTCAAAATGAAGTTTCGTGACATTTTCCGCACTTTTTTGTGACCAATCGGTGACACATTGGATATTGATTTTGCCGAAGATCGGATATTCCCGATGTTTGAAACTAGTAAATTCTATACACATGTATTCTACAGACATAAAAACTGTACTGAGTTTGTAATTTACAAAAAAAATTTCATGACAGATTCATTAATTTTAATAATAAAATTATACAACCGGATAACCGGATATTTCGTGCAGTGATCAGGTTGGATTCCGAATATTTAAAAATCTGTCGAATACCGGATATTTGATGCCCTCTGTGGGGATCGGTATCGTTGGATGGAAAATTTTAGTTATCTATTCTTAGATTTCGTGACCGATTTCCGAAGTTGTGACTTGTTCGGGACTTATGCGCGTTCTGTAGACATCCTGCCCTGTCAATGTATATTAAGCAAATTTGCGCCCTGTCAATGTATATCACTCAAATGTACGCCCTGTCAATGCATATCACGCAAATGTGCGTCCTGTCAATGCATATCACGCAAATGTGCGCTCTGTCAATCTGTCAATGCATATCATGCGGAAGCGAAATATTGTCTTCCCCCTATTTGCGTTAGTCCTTAATTAGGGTTTGCACGGAAGAATATTGCTTAGTTTAAATAATAAAAAAAAATAACTTCCATTATACTTGTGGGAATGACTGATGCAAATGGAATTTTTTTTAACCTTTCATGAAACAAAATTGAAGTGGTATTTCAGTAAGTATAGGAGATTAGTATATAAGAAGGGGGGGGGAGTACTAAATCAATTTTTGACGTGAATTAGGGGTGACTTAGACTTCTCTCCCCTCTTCCTGTTACTGGAAAATTGATATATTTTCCCCCAAAAATGTTACGAATTTTTGTTTTCCCTATTGGAAAAAACTCAAAATACCGGTATCAAAATCCTACCAGAACCAGTAAAAATAATACCAGAACCAGTAACAACATACCGGAAATTTTGAAGCCGGTAGGAAATTATATTGGAAATTTTGAAGCCGGTAGGAAATTATACTGGAAATTTTGCAGGCGGTATAAAGCTAAACTGGAAATTTTGAAACCGGTAGGATACCATACTAGAAATCTTGAAACCAGTTTGAAGTCATTCTGGGAAATGTTAAGCCGGTATCAGGCCATTCTGGAAATTTGGAAGCTAGTATGAAAACATATTGGAAATTTTAAAGATGGTATCATACCATATTAGAAAATTTTAAACGGTATGTAACCATTCTCGAAATTTTAAAGCTGGTACGGAAGTTTTGAAACCATAGTGAGGCTGCAGCAGCCTACTGGTTAGGACATCGGACTTCTACCTGGAAGGTCGCATGCTCGATACCCGCTGAAGATGCTCAATGCACACTTGGGGATACGTGTATGTAAAATCCGTGGACCCCACTATCTCACCCTGTGCACAAGCAATCTTAAGGCCTCGGCTAACAGGTAGGCGTCTGGTGGAGAAAAGTGTGAAGCCATGCTGGAAATTTTGATGGCAGTTTCCAAACATGCAGTTTGCAAATGTACTGATAATTTTAAAACCATATATAAATATCTTGGTAATTTTAAAATCAGGATGAAAATATTCCAGAACTACTCACATTGTATACTAGTGTAAGCTCTTGTAATAACTGCGTCAAGGAATGCACCAACAGGGGGGGGGGGATTAGGACTAACAGGACTGTTCCTCCCCTCCAGAAGGTGTCAGATTTAGTTTTTAACCGATATTTTTTAAATATTCGGAACTCGAACCGGTCATTGCATGAAAAATCCAGATATCTGCGGCATATAAAATTTTACTTATGTATAGAATTTACAGGTATCAAACACCAGAGTCGGATATCTGGTATGGATAAGTCGCACGAGAGACACCGATTATGTGGTATCCGCAGTGGCGTAGCTAGCAAGGGTGACACCAGGGGCGGTTATTGATGGTGTCACACCATGGAAAAGATTAAATAAAAAAAGTTATGTAAGCGTGAATTATGCATTGTGATGCAATACGTTTAAAAAAATCGTCACAACTTTGAAACAGAAAAAAAGGGGGAGGGGGAATGTCATTCATATCATCCACATCATAATATTTAAGGTATTTCTTAACAGTGATGGTGTGTTTAGCAGTTAAAAAACACTTTGAATTTATTTTGGGAAGGAAACACTTTTCTAAGTTGAAAATAGAAAGATATTGGCAGAAAAAATTATCTAATTTGAAGTATTTGCTTTGTTCATTGGAGCTTTTAAGGGTTTTTTTTTTCGCGGTGGCTGTATCAATATCCTAAACATCATAGAACAATTTACTTACAATTTGTTTGTGGACCTGTAACCAGTTTCGGATTTTAGGAGGGGGCACAAGGGGCCCGTTCCCCTCCCAAAGAAGTAAAAAAAATATGTAATTAGCTCATTAAGGTGATGTTTGCTTATTTTTCTGTAATGTAAAGTAGATAAACTAGTTTTAAGTGACAATTAAAAAACGTAATTTTTTTAATGAGAACTCGATTACAAAAAGTTTTACAAAGGGCTTATAAAACTTTTGATTGATAACCCACTTGATTTGATCGATAAACCACTTGATACTACATATTGTCTCCCCCCTAGCCTGTAACTCTCTGTATTCAAACCTAAATCATATACTTTCTTTAAGGATATTGTGTTAAAATAAAGAAGATTCCCACTATGGGTTTTAATTTTAAGTTCACAAAGCCAAAAACACCACTCAATTTTATGCCCTGTAAACTAAGAGACTTGTAAATTAATAGACATATAACTTGTAAGAAGGTAAACAAACAAAGCTATTAACCAATCACAGTTAAGAGCTGAAGCTGCTATAAAAAACTGTACATGAAGTATTTTACTGCTCACAATTTAGGATAGTATATATTCTTCTAATTAAGACTCTTTATCGCTAAGTTCATATGAATTTTATACTTTTTAAGTAATTTTCATCGTTTTCAAACATTGTTGCGCAAATTGTAAGCCTTTTGGGTCGGATGTTTTAAAAAATAGTGTTGGCAACAGTGATTTCCGCGGTTTGTTTTGGTTAAAATTTTCAGCATGTGGGGTTATTACGGGATACGTATTATTATTTATTAATCTTAATTTGATAATTTTTAAATTTATTTTTGTGATTATTGTCACATTAAGGGTTCAAATTTTTTAATTTTTAATTTACGCAACGAAGAACTGCATGTATTTAATATACTGATTGAGTATAAAATGAATGCTTTCTTTCACATGGTTTCCAACAACTTGTGAAAACGCATTTATTGAGTTCTATATTAATATATGTGTATAAAAATATCGATTTTTGTTTAATTGAGCTTCAAATTATTAAAATTGTCAAAATAGCCTTTATGTCATCGTATTTGCATTTATACTTACAAGCATGCCCCAAATTCATAAATTGAAAAATCCCTTAAAAATATTCAAAATTTGCATCAAAAATGAAGAAAAAAATATCAAGAAAGTTGCAAAATTGCGCTTAAAGTTTTGTAGAAACAAGCAGCGAAGTCGAATTTTTATTTAATCGGTTTAAATATTCTCTCTGTTTTTTTAAAGTGATCATTATCTTCAAATGATTTTTTTCACAAAATTAATGCAGCAAATAACTGGTAAATATGCATTTTAAAAACATAAATGTCCCAAATGTGAGAATGAATAACATTGAATAGATTTTTTTTTTTAAATATCAAAAATGATCAATCCAAAAGAAAGTTTTTATATCTTTAAAAGTTTCTTTTGATGCATACATAACTAAGGCAAATTTTTCCAATTTGCCTTCGTGTAATTTCACGACAATTGTATATTTGAAATTCTACCCTTGTCTTGTCCTTTTAAGCAGTTCCGCACACTTAGACCAGGTACTGAGTACTTGGCCTTTGGCCATGGACTGCTCATTCGAGTACCGAGTTACCAAGTATCAATCATGTTTTAAAAAAAGAGCTACTGTATACACATGAAGCAGCATTTGAAATTACTGGTTGGTCATGGACGTAACTAGGTTATTTTCTAACTGGGGCAAGACCAGGATTTAGCGCCCCCTCCCCCCTTATATATACAAAAAATGTATTAATGAATGTAAAAATGTAATATGTATTTAAGTAAAGACGCACATTTAGTCGATTTGGCACCCTTAAAATAATCCTCCCCCCCCCCCCCCCACTTGGCACTTGCCTCATGTCAGATAACACGATAGATAATAATAATAAAATTACACGTTAATTTAAAGCACAAATGAGCAAAAAATGCAGACATATGTTTCGGGATTGCTTGGAATCCCTTTTTCAATGCGACAGGGAGCTTCTAGATGCAAAACATCCAAATGAAGCCCATGTTTTGCATCTAGAAGCTCCCTGTCGCATTGAAAAAGGGATTCCAAGCAATCCCGAAACATATGTCTGCATTTTTTGCTCATTTGTGCTTTAAATTAACGTGTAATTTTATTATTATTGTTTACTTGCACAAAGTTAAATTATTTTTATTTTTAACACGATAGATCATGTAGAGTTGCTTGATTTAAAAAAGAAAAAAAAATACTATATAGATGAAGCCCCCCCCCCCCCCGAAAAAAAAAAATCTAGGTGCGCCTGTGGTTAAGAATAAAAGGAAATGCCGTAAAACATGCGACTGTGGTTGTTAAAAAGAAATCTGTACAGTCATGTCAATTTGTTGACATGTTGAATACATTAAAAACGAAATCGCTAAGCACAAAGAAACTTAAGTGAAATGAAACAAAACTGCTTAGAAATAAACTGAATGCAAATTAAAACAAAAAGACACCCTATTTCTGCTCTTGTCTGAGTACGGCTGGTCATACACGTAGAGGTGTACCGCAGAGGTTTACCTCTATTGTCCGCTTCGAGAGATAAACCTCGGCGTGTGTGACCCTTCGTGTGATGAAACTCCAGAGGCAAACAGACCTCTGGAGTCAAACCTCGCAGAATTGAAAAATTATATTTTCTACCTCAGAGGTGACCAGACCTCCGCGTGTGTGTGGTTCGACATGTGTGTGAGGTCTACCTCCGGTCAGTTGTACTCAGACAAGCGCAGAAATAGGGTGTGTTTTTTTCTCTGTTTTAATTTGGGCAAATGTGTTTATTTGCATTCAGTTTATTTCTGTTTAAGTGGTTTTGTTTAATTTCACTTAAGTTTCTTTGTGCTTAGCGGTTTCGTTTTTAATGTAATCAACATGTCAACAAATTGACATGACTGTACAGATTTCTTTTTAATAACCAGTCGCATGTTTTACGGCATTTCCTTTTATTCTTAACCATAGGCGCACCTAGAAATAATATTTTTTTTGGGGCGAGGGGGGGGGGGGTCCATCTTTATGTTTTTTTTTTTCTTTTTTAAATCAAGCAACTCTACACAATCTGTCGTGTTATCTGACATGAGGCGAGTGCCAAGTGGGGAGGGGACTCTCTAAAAGGAGCCTAACGCATTTACATTATATTAGAAAAACGCCCAAAACTTCGAACAATCATGCCAATAAGCATGAACAAAGTTAAAAAATAAGTTTGTGGAACTAGGTTTATAAAGGATTTTTGTATTGTGCTCAATCTGTGCCGATTTTCATTTCCACAACCCTCCATTCCACCCAACTTTCACACCCCAAAATGAATCTTTTCATATTTTATGAATGCATTATGTTATATATTTAGATAATTTATGATAAGAAATTTAATGGGAGTAGGGAAGAGAGAAAATAATCCATTTATAAGTCTGTGGAAGCATGCAATAGAATTATCGTTTTTGTAGAATATTTTCCGAGATTTAAAGATAAAAATATTATTTATTTCTCAAAAGTCAGGTTTGGAGGGGTGAACCCTCAAACCCCCATCGGGTACGCCACTGTTCTTAACAGTAGTTACCTCTGTGATACACCTCTACGTGTATGGCCAGCCTACAAGTGACCAGAGGTAGACCTCACACACGCGGAGGTCTGGTCACCTCTGCGGTAGAAAATATAATTTTTCAATTCCGCGAGGTTCGATTCCGACTCTAGAGGTCTGTTTGCCTCTGGAGTTTCATCACACGAAGGGGCACACACGCCGAGGTTTATCTCTCGAAGCGGACAATAGAGGTAAACCCCTGTGGTACACCTCTATGTGTATGACCAGCCTTAGGACTATTTATGAATGTTCTTGCTTTCAGATCGGGGAAGTAAGTATCTCTGTTTTTATCTTTCTATTAAGTCTCCATGTTTAAAGTGGCTGCGAGCAGGAGGCGAAAGCCCCTATGCTTTCTGTGGTAACATGCTGGTTCAAGTATAATAACTGTTTGGTATTGATTTCAGATTCGTATTAGAACCAGTATCTCCCTAGACTATAGTGTTCCATAATGGAACCAATATTGTACTAACTAATCTGGTATCAAGCCAGAAATTTCTTTCTTATTAATCCTTTTTTATTGCATATAATCTGGCTCTAGTCCGTCGAAAATCCTGTGTTCTTTAAATGTACCTAAATAATACAATTTTGTAATCTATATTGTGGTTTCTTGCTGGTTTTGGTGGAATTATATCTGATACTTTGATACTGATTTCAGCTTCATATTGGATATTGGAACCAGTATCACAGTAGATCAGTGTTCCATAATGTACTAATTTATCTGGTATCATGCCGGAAATTTCTTTTGTAAGTGTAAAATACACTTTTCTCCACCAGAGACCCTACCTGTTAGCCGGGGCCTTAGGATTGCTTGCACACAGGGCGAGGTAGCGGGGTTTTCACCGATTTTACATGCATGTATCCCCAAGTGTGCATTGTGGGTCTTCAGCGTTTATCGAACGCGCAACCAGTTTATACCAGATTATGAAGTACCGGTTCCGGTACAATGGAAACTGACACCGGTTTTTGGAACAACCGGTTCCGGAGTGGTAGTGGATCCGGTATAATACTGGATCCGGAAAAGAACTGGATCTGGTATAATACTGGATCCGCTATCAAACCAGAACCGGTTGTTCCAAAAACCGGTACATTTTTTTTTTACCGGGATTTTTTTTCCAATAGGGTTACTTTTCATTTTTACATAAAAATTATTATTTCTAATAAACTTTTTATTTTTTACTATTTTTTTTTAATTTACTCATTCTTTATCTTTGTTAAGAATGCTAAAGTTTTTTTGTGTCTGTTTTGCATCAATAAACTGAAATTGGCGACCCTTATTTCCTAAAATTATGAGGTGTAAATCCCTCAAGAACGCGTAACAAAAAACTAAAAACAATACCGCGCTGATAACTCCAAAGAAACGCTTTGATTGGCTGCTACACCAGTTTGATACGAAATCCCTTTTTTCCCTACGCTTCTGAACGAAGGAGGATTTGGAATCTACGCTTTCGAAGAGATGACGTCTAGGCCGGTTCTGTAGCGGCAATCTCTTCGAATCGATACGTCGAAGTTTGGAATGAGCGCCCTGATCGAATAAGTTTTACAACTTAAAGGTCTGTGATGCATGAATCCGAATATCTGAAAGAAAATGTAATTAAATAAAATATTCTATGTCTAAAAATAATTTCTCACACTGGATGACAGCATGAGCGTTTCAAATTTTGAAATTCAAAAATAAATTCATGCTACCACTCGTGAAAAACCAAGTTGGAAATTAACAATAACGTCAGAAAACAACAAGGTCTGAAAAAAAAAAAATCTCTCACTAGATGACGCCATGAGCATTTCAACCCTTGGAATTAAAACTAAAAACATGTTACCAATTCAAAAAATTAATGTTGCCATTTGTGAAAAAATAAGTTGGAAAATAAAAAAATAGTTTCGGAAAACGACTGTCCAAAAAATAATTATTCCTATTTTTGTCACTAGGAGGCTCGTCGTAAAAAGACGTTGTCATGGAAACAACAACACACGGTAGAACTGTGGCCATTCCCTAAAATATAAACTTCAAACGCAGTGTAGCCGTTGCCATTCCGAAAAAACACATCACACTTCAGACACATTGTAACAGCTAGAAAAACAAATCAACTCTACTCATAAAAGGTTACGACGTCAGCAGCAGGAAGCCTACGATTCAACCCCACTCGGCAGGCGGATCGACCACGCCCCCTTGCACTTGCATGATCCCCAATCCCATTGCAGAACTAGAACTGTCCTTTTATATCTACTCAGGTACTCTAGGTAGAAATTAAGTTTTTTAAAAGTATTTTATAGTTATTAAGATAATATGTGGGTTTTGTTTCTTATTTTATTTAAAACGTAAATATTGACATGTTTATGGTAACTTATATATTGAACCAATGAAAATTAAGCACATATTGTCTTTAAAAATTACAACAAATAGCAAGGCCGTGGTAGCGTAGTGGTTAGGATGTCGAACTTCCAACCAAAAGATTGGGGTTCCATACCCGAACTGCTGAAGACCCACCATGTACTCTTGGGGATACGTGCATGTAAAACCGAGGCAGTTCCGAGGTACTGGAAGGTGGAGAATTTATCGCCCCTTCATTCTTAGATAAAAAGAAGGAAGGTGGCGTATTTGTGTTGGCGTCATCTGGTGTCATCCAAGTACGTAATGAGTAAGTCGTACTTCCACCGTTGTGGTGTTCATCTATAAACGGAAGGCGCTCCTTACTGCCTAAATTCCTAGTCGCTCTGTGAACAGGAGCTTGGATACCTAAGGTGGCAGTAGAAACAATAAATAGCTTATGTAGGTTTTAGAAGGTGTGTCCACTAGCCCTCGTTAGACACCTAATCGCAACTTTGCAGTTGTGTGATGTGAGATTTTGCTTTAATGAAGAGTTTTCACTGTAGCCTTCTTAAAACAGTTCTTTTTTGCAGTGTTTTCATGAGTTCTAAACTTGTGTTAATTTTTCGTTTCATTCATACCTTAGCACATTTTTTTTTCTTTCTCTGTAAATAAATGTGTAGTAATGTTTCAACTTCGGGAAAAACCCCAAGAGTGAGTTTTTGAAAATTAGTTTACGATTATTTTTACTTGAACTGAATTTGAGAAATTATTATTGTAATTTGGAATTTAAAGATGAAAATATCAAGTTTGACTCAAAGATTTCAGTATTACTCAAGCAGAATATTGCGTAATTCTAACACCCCCCCCCCCAAAAAAAAAACTACATCTACAACACTTTCATAATTGCATGACATAAGCTTTATAATTACGAAAGCTTTTTAGTGGGCTTATGTCAAGATGAGCATCACATTATGTTGGTTTTTTTATGTTTCCAGAAATATCTAACAAAAAATTATTTAAGAAATCTTAATATTTTTTGCAATACACTAGTAATTTGCAAATCGGAAAAAAAAGAAAATTATTAAATTTGTAAAACATTAATGTTTTTTTATTTATTTAGTTATTTTTTTTTTCGGTTTTATTCAGATCTCAACTTTAAAAGTCTACAATTTGCATTTTATGAAAATAATGTAAAACTTACAACCGATTTAAGAAATAATGTTTATAAAAATTTTGTATTTTATCAAAGCATGTTTCTTTGGTAGTTAAGCATCTGCTAACTACCAAAAAAACATTACAAAACACATGTATTTTTTTCTTTGAATTATTATCAATATGTCATCATACGTGATTACATTTTTTTACTTACAGAGAATGTTGCCTTTCTGCCATCACAATAGATTTATTTTAAAACCTCACACCTTAATTTGCAATTTTCTGCTGAAGCCATTGACACTTAAATTCAATCAACTCTTTAAGTTTTTAAGTCCAGTGCAAGAAATGAATTAATAAGTCCTGAATTATGAAAAGCTTCTTGTCATGGCTGTTACAAGAAGTAAGCTAACAAAGTAGTCGTTTATTTTTAACTATTTTTTTTTCTTTAACGAGAAATTTCAATTGGAACAAGGGGATATTTCTTAATTTTGCTGATCATTTTCGTTATTATAATATGATTGATCTGCATTTTGTTCCAAAAGCACTTTGAATAAAAACATTGGATTTCAACTCCGCTAAGTTTTTTCAAACCAGGAAAACATAAACAGTATCCTTCTGCAATGCCATCTATTGGCGGAAAAAGAGGTATTATGTTGTAAGCAAATTATGTTTCAACTGAAATCAACTTTCTATGCGTTCCAAAGCATCCTAAGCAACATGATTAAGGACATCTGAGTATTATAACTTTTCAAAAAACACTTTCTGCAATTTTCAGTTTAAATCACGAGAAAGAACCATGTGAACTTATTTTTCATTCAGATCTTTACATAACCAGCTGCCGAAATGCTGACATAATTATTTTATTTACATTAACAAAACTTATTTTAATCATCCATTTTCGTTTGTCTCCTTCATTTTGCGTACTTCAAGAAAATATTATATATAAGAGCTTGCAGTGTTTTATGAAGAGTGCTTTGTATAAATCTGAACTTAAAAGCTATAAAGTTAATTATTCAATGTATAAACTCTGATTAGCTTTTAAATAAAATAAAAACGAATTAATTTCATTAGTTTTTAAATAAATTTGACCAAAAAAAAAAACTGCATTGAAAACGAGCTCTCAACATAATTCTTCTAATAATTCTTCATAATTTGAGATTGGTGATACCATTTTTTTCCACGTGTACATGTACATATATTTGTCTCATCTGATTTGAAAGTATGATAGCTCTGTTAATTAGTTAAACATTGCTGAAATAAAGGGATATGGTCCCAAAAAGAAAATATTAACCATCGCAACTTATACATGTTTTGATTAGAAAAGCTCCTGATTAATAACTGGCTCATTTCATGCGATGAATAGATTAAAGTATCTGAAATCTTTATTTTTAAAAGCGGTGGCTTAACAACAAAGGTTTCACATGGATGTGAATACATTTCTTTAAATTTGATTTTATAGGTGGGCACTGCATTCGGAAAAGCAGTATAAATCTTGTTATGTAACACCGACGCACAATAGGAGGGTTCGGGGGCTCTACCCTGAAATTTTTTGGAAATTTAAGCCTTAAAAATGCTATATTTCATGACTGGGAAAAACAAGAATTTCGGGTACGGCCTTAGAAATATTTCGAAATTGAAATCTAAAACGTGAAATTTTAGGCTAGGCAAGAGGGGTTCAGGTACTTTTCTCTGGAAATCCATCGAAATTTTTTTTTTTTTTTTTTTTTTTTTTTTTTTTTTTTTTTTTTTTTTTTTTTTTTTTTTTTTTTTTTTTTTTTTTTTTTTTTTTTTTTTTTTTTTTTTTTTTTTTTTTTTTTTTTTTTTTTTTTTTTTTTTTTTTTTTTTTTTTTTTTTTTTTTTTTTTTTTTTTTTTTTTTTTTTTTTTTTTTTTTTTTTTTTTTTTTTTTTTTTTTTTTTTTTTTTTTTTTTTTTTTTTTTTTTTTTTTTTTTTTTTTTTTTTTTTTTTTTTTTTTTTTTTTTTTTTTTTTTTTTTTTTTTTTTTTTTTTTTTTTTTTTTTTTTTTTTTTTTTTTTTTTTTTTTTTTTTTTTTTTTTTTTTTTTTTTTTTTTTTTTTTTTTTTTTTTTTTTTTTTTTTTTTTTTTTTTTTTTTTTTTTTTTTTTTTTTTTTTTTTTTTTTTTTTTTTTTTTTTTTTTTTTTGTCCTGGTTAATAAAGGATATTCAGTCCTTTTGAGTGTTTGTTATTTCGTTGCCCCCGAGGGTGCCATTTCCACCACCTGTGTGAGGATTATTAGCCAATGGCTTCAGTTAAAGTACACGCTGCACACTGCGGCGTTCTCACATTTTGAAGGACACATTTGTTTAATTATCGTAGCATCGGTTTGGCCATCCGGCCGCCCTCCTGGATGCCACGTCCCGGGCAAAATGACCCCCTCCGTCCCGCTTTGCATAGTCACAAAATGTCTATTGGAAGAAATGAATCCTTAACATTGTTAAATATTTAAGTAAAAAAATAACACAGAATAGATATCTGCCGCCCCCGGCTGACGTCTAAGCAAGCGCCGCCCGGGGCCGACCGCCCCCACCGCCCCGCCCCCCCCCCTAGTTACGCCACTGTGTAGACGAACGCATTGTTGATTTTAGAATAACAGTACATTCCCATGGTTAGCACAAATGAATATTTATCAGTTGAGAAATATTTAAAATATTTAAATACAAACACTAGTTATTTATTTGTTTAATAATTCTCTGAGTAAAACCTTTCGCTTTTACTAAAGAAAACATGTTTCTTTCGTGTTTAAGAACTCTTTTCATCACCTCAGCATTCCTGCCACTCAAAGTTATTTCCCGTCAAGTTACTTCAAATATTTCTAACACATTCACCTCACTCCAGACTTAATTCTACGATTTCTCCCCTCTCAAGAAAGGAAAAATCATATCTTCGTTTCTCCTTCCCAACAACTCAAGAAAAGAAGCTTTCCTTACGTCGCAAGTTACGCATTAAACAAGAGCCTCTGTTCCGCATTAAAATCAGAGCACAAAAACAGAAAAATCCCCGAAAAAACGCTGACAAAGAACTTAGCCAGAGGGACTGTTCAGCTGAGTACATAGAGACAAGTTCCCCACTTACAGAAACGACGTTGAACAATATCTTTACCTTTAAGTACTTCTTCGTCACAAAAGAAAATGCCGCATTTCTATTCAGACAAAGAAAACTTATTCATTGTACATTCGGAGAATAGATGGAAAGAAATCGCCAGCTCAAAAATCGATTTCGTGTCCAATGAATTGGGTAAGTAGAAGCCATTTTTGGTCTTTTCCCATTAAGGTGGAATTTTCTTTGTTTCTCTACTTTCATGCATTTTAAATGGATACAAACGGATGGGATGAATCTACTCCCCTGGATTTTTTTTAACTGAATGTATTTATATTTAAATTTGCCTTTTGTATATATGTGCATCTTTCATGAAATCTTAGCATTGGAAAGGTTTTTTGTACATAAAAGCGTAGGGAAAGTTATATATTTCGTTTTCATCCCGCAATTTTGTTTGCGTTTTCCATTTAAGACGTAGTTGTAAATTTTTGATAATAATGCTTTCCTTTACATATACACACGCTAAATTTTAGTTATGATAATATTTTATCCTGAAATGAACCTAGTTTGTAGTTTAAAAATAATATTTCCGTTTTTAATGGGAGATAGCATGGTATCTAATAGTTGTTCTTTGTTTAAAGAAAACAATATATTCTTACACACAACTTTTTTTGATATGGATTGCCTTATTTGATTTAAATCGTCATCTGAATTATAAAAACTAATTTTAATTTTTACAATATTCTCTTTCTTATTCAAACCAACAAATTTTTTTTTTATTATGTCTTCAATTTACAACATAGAAAGTTAAATAAAAAGAATTAAAAAAAAGCAAACCCAAGTGATATGTAGGAGGTTTAGTATGTGCAACTAAAGATACCGTATGTCAAAGAATTATTAAGTTTCAAGATATGTCAAATTTCAATCGAAACCCCTAATATTTGCATTAGTTGAAAAAAAGGACGATTTGATGCAATTTTTGTTCGGAATTTTTAACAATGTATATTTGGTTGTTATTTTAATCTCGAAACACATATTTATTCTATTGAGTTTATGAATGCAATGTGCATGTAGTACTGAAGCTCAACATCTTATTATATTATCCTCTAATACGTTCTATCATCCTATTATATTATACTTTATCCCGTAAATATTATCCTCACCATCTTATCTATAATTATCATCTTTATCAAATGAGGTAAAAAAAGGTTTTATCGCCAATAAATAACCATTAACGTAAACGTTAATTGTGTGTGCGTGTGTGTGTGTGTGTTTTTTTTTTTTTTTTTTTGGCCAACAAAACTTACTTCTAGTCTTTTTTTTTTTTCAGACAGTTTAATAAGTAATATTTTTCACTCAATTTTATTACCTTCTTCAATGTCAAGATGTAAGCGATTTCCATTTCAGAAAGCTTAATTTTTATTTCCTTTTTCTGACAGTTACTTCTATAAAACATTTTCAAGTTACGACTATCATGTCTAGTTATATTAAATGCATTTTTTGTATTTGTGTCATTTACAAGTTGTATGCTTAAAAATGATGATGAAGTTTCCAATTACTATTAAAACTAATAAGTGAATAGTAACACTTTTAATTGCATTACAATTATTAACTAGTAATAAAAACTTCGTAATGATGCAATCTAATAAAAATGGACAAAAAAAAAAGGTGTAATTTAATACATCACGATGAGTTTATTTCGCCATGGTATAGTTTTGAATATTATTTAAAAATGAATACTATATATGTATGTGTTTTATATTTGGTGTATATACATTCTAGGGTCAGGTGGGGTAAAATGGTCAGAAAATCCACTTTTTTCAACTTTCTTTGCCAATAAATATAAGAATTTGTCCAAAACCTTCAGATTTTTGGCTTGTTATTTTACATTGCATTATTAAAGAACAGATTGCAATAAATTTTGAGCAGAAAAAAGTTAAGTAAATTAATTTTATGACGCCTTCTTTTTGGTATGTAGGTATAACCACTTTACCCCATGGGGTGGGGTAAAGTGAGTAGTGCATGGGGTAAAGTGGTCACAACTGAAAAAAAAACTATATCAAAGTATTAATAGCCATAATGCTTCAAAATACTCAACAAAGGTTCATTTTAGAACGAAAACAACTGTATTTCCCGCAACTGAATTTATTTAGGTCCTCTATTATGGTCAAAAGTTAGCCTCATCTTCGTAACGTCTCGTAACTTGCTCCAGTCTCTTCAGCTGCTGCATATATGGTCTTAAAACGAAGTTATGTACCAAAACATGTTAAGGATACATAATAGTAGGTATTCCTGGACTTTAATCCCTAAATATTAGATTTTATGTTTGTCCTTTAACTCACTACATATAATAAAACATAAATATGAAATTCAAAATTTTTCGTGAAAAAAATTTAAAATAGCTTTTAATTGATGACTAAATTACTTAAATAACATATTAAGAAAGCATTGCTAATAAGAGAATTCTGAATAATTATAACTTACTAAAAATCAGTGGGAGAAAAATACATATTTTAACCTAGCTATTTTTATTTCGCTCTCTCTTTCATGTATTGTTCTTGTTCGAAGCACTGCTAGTTCTGAACATTTACAGCTAAATAATACTTATAATAAGTCTGTTTATAAATGAATCATTGATACTTGACGATTCTTTTATTAAAAGTGCTTCTAAAAATTTTCAGTTCTAAACACATCATTCTAAGAAGACTGTATTATAGTAATTTCAATCTCTATTGCATTTGAGCTCAGTTGTGTTAGTTCCGGTTTACTAAAAAGTAAATTTAAAAGTTATTTGTTTAAAAAATAATACAGTATTAGTGAAATAAAAGTGTAACTAACATCTGCCACGTGGCTTAATTTCTAACAAAAGAAGTGCGAGCACTGTTGTCTTCAAAATTTTAATTGTCCTGCGTAAATAGCCTGAATTCCCTCTAATAGTTAAAAATTGAAAATAAATATGGAAACTGAGCTACTGTGCATTCCTATGCAATTTAATTCCTGGTCTACCGCATAAATTAACCTAAAGTAATTTTAGAACATTGGTGCATGTTAAGCCTAATACTATGACCACTTTACCCCATCTTACTATAAAATAATATATAAACTAAATCTAGCTTCACGGTTAGTGCTGAAGTACTTCTGAGATCTGTGTAAAACTACCTGCACCGTCCATTTGCTGCAAATTCTTTAAAACAAAATGTCAGAGAAAGGTTAAAAGAGCTGTTTCAATTTCAAAGTGTTGTATAAACAAACAAATCATGTGTTTTCTCCACCTAAAGAGTTGCTATTAATATAACTTTGTATGTGAAATTTAATTCTTGATTATTAAAAGCTAAATTTAAAAAAATACATCTATTCCTTTATTTATTTCAAAGCTATAGCTTTTTATTTGCCGTATGTCCACTTTACCCCACCTGACCCTATAATCCTAACTATTCACTATAAAACAGGCGAAGTTAAATTACCCACTATATTAAAATATGCGGTTTGGCAAGTGGCAATAAAAAATATCGGTAGCTAAAAATCATAGCTAAAATCGGTTCCGCAACAGCTAATTAAGAGGGACGTTACATTACTAAGCATTAGTTATTGGGAATACCTTGAAATACCCTTATTGGAATACTGATCCTGGTTCTTACCTTTTGTAGGAATATTTTAAAAAGTTCATAATTTCTCAAGCAAAATTACTAAGGTGTTGGTTATTTAAATTCAATATATATAAGCATTCGTAAGGTTTCATTTTCAAATGAAAATTTTAATTATGAAGGTTTCTAGACATGTCGTATAAATATGAAGTAGTTTAAAATTTGAGATTTTATAACCATTGAAATGCACCGAACTAATATTCTTCAATTTATAGAAATAAGAGGTAACATTCTCTATGTTCGATAGTCAAATTAAAAATAAAGATATGCAAGTACAAAGTCACGAAAGTTGTTGCACTTATTGTTCTTTTTCTACGTAAGAATCTAAATTAATGACGGTTTGTTTTTGTTATAATGTATGTAAGGAATAACACGATAAAAATAAGCATAAAATAATTACTTATGCTTCATATAATACAATGGGAATATTTTTTTAAACATGAACAGAATAATATTAACCAATTTATTTTGCGAAACTGTACTGATCCCGAAAAAGTTAATATACATGTCGCCTCTTTTAAGGACTTTAATTCGTGAAAGAGGAAACCGACTTACAGTGTTTGCCTCGATTTCATTTGACTTCAATTTCATTAGAATCAAAAGTAAGTTTTCACGAATCAGTTAAATCAAATGACTAGGAAACATAAGGGAAATTTGAACTTTTCAATCTTTTTTCTTCTTTCCCTCCAACTTTTCAAAATTTTTTCCCATTTTTTTTTTTGCTGATTTATATTAATCATGATTGTTTTTTCGTTTTTGTACTCATTCAGCAGTAAAGAGATTCGATTTAAATTGCGAAAAGTAAACCGATTCCTTGACAGAAACTAGATATCATTGAGGAGGATATGGTCATTAAAGAAATTTATCCGTACGGAACAGAGCTATCGCAAATGGTTGCGTTAATTTCATTTAGATCTGTTAGTTAAAAAATTATTGAAAATATGCTAAAACAAGTGAAAAAAAGTTGACAGGTGAAAGTTTTTCCTTTTGTTCTCTATTTTCTTGTTTAAAAAACGTTTGTGTGTATGCCGTTTTGTTTTCCGTTTAACTTTTCCTTCAAAGTTAAAGCAATATGAGGTAGTGACTGCAACTTTTTTTAAATGGAAAGAGCTATGCAAGGTGAATATGAAAGTTCTGCTTATAAAAATATTTTTGCGCTTTTCTCCATCGCTTTTGAGTCACCCCACTTCTTTAAATCGCACGCACACAGAACACCAAAAGTAGCTTGTTTAAATGTAATCCAGTGACTCGTATTAGGAATTGAGTTCCGGTTCGACCTATACATATGTAAATTTCTAGATAATAAGAAAGATGGTTTCTTTTTCAAAAAAAAAAAATAAAAATGGTAGTACATTCAACGTATTGAAAACTGTCATTTTAAATTTGATTGTGAACACTAATTAAGTAGTTTGACAAAAATATTACTTTAAACATTAGCTCTTTCATTTCACCACAGTCTTGGCAACACATATTGATTTCTTGCATGACAAAATCTCAGAGAGCAATTTTAGTTTGCTCAACTTAATAAGCTATTTATATTAAGTTACAAGTAAGGGTTGATGGAAAATAATAAACCACATTAAAGTAAGAACAACAATCAAATATGATTACTCAAAATATTTTGGGGAAAAAGCGAAAATTCTTTGCAATGCAGCTCGCAGATACTCGGATATAAACCACATGCGTTTCGATAAATTTAATTACACATCGCAAATTTCCAATTAAAAGATTGAACAGCCGCTTTCAGCGTTTTATGAAAATACCTTAATTAGATTACTTTCTTCTGGTTCTTCATTCTTATTAAATAAATGCTTTAAAATGTTCCATTGAAGAGGAAAGTAATAATAAATAGCATTTTTTTTTCCATTTCTTGAAGTCATTTTTATCTCTAATTTTAAATTAAACTCTGCATAATATCGTGAGCTAGTTCTGTGAAGGCAGGTGTTGAGAGACATTTACCAAAATTGATTAACCCCTTCATAACAATTCTATCAAAATAATTATTTTTTTATTAACATTTTAATTTTAAACTTGCTACTTTCAAGTTAATTATAAATTTGGAATATAATACAGTCTCCTTTGATAGACGCATCAGTAATAAAAGGTATTATTTCTTTTGTGGATTTGTTGAAAGAACTTCCTGAGAAATACCTCGTTGCTTAAGACTAGAAAGGATTTAGGTTCTTAAAAGAGGGGGGAAATTCTTCATTGTTTCCAGTTTGCACACGGAGCATAAATATCATAATATTTATCTAAGCTTCAGATAGAAACACAAAGGAAGAAGGTAGTTTTTATGGTTTTCTACAAACTTATATTTTTTGGAAGAATTCTTTTCGTGTCAAAAATTCCGATATTGTATCTATAGCAGAAAAATCTAGCGCGGAAGCTCTTCAGTTGTGTTATAACTAAAACGAAATAACAGTATATCTCCTTAAAATACGGAACTTTCTAGAAATTCAGGATTATGATGCTTTTCAAAGCTTATCAGGAAGTTTCTCTTGTAAATAAAAATAACAAATTCTCGTTAAGATTTTTTTTCTTTCCTGAAATAGTTTGATCTCAGTTTAAAAAAGCAAAAAAAAAGTTTCATTCCATACAAAAAAAATCTGGCAACCTTGATAAGATTGGTGTGACACAATAATCTCTTCGTCTCTGAGTTTATCAACGAAGTAACACAAGAAGTTCCGAGCCTACTATCCCATTATATATCAAAATCAAATTGATAATCTAGCTATCTCTCTATTTATCATTTGGCTATAGCTCTTAATTACTTCAAACATACCTTTTTAACAGTTTATGCGTCTTCATTCACTCATTCCTTTATGCATTCATTCATTCATTCAATCACTCACTCATTTATTCATTCATTCATTCAGAAGTATCTTTAAAAATCCAGATCAAAACGTTCCGTAGAAAAATAGACACGTTGTGCTATCTTGAAATAAGTCCCCTCTTTTCCGGACTGGTCGGTTTGTTGCAAAGGAGAACAGAGTGGCGGACGCGTCAGCTTGTCTGGCGTTTTATGCTCTAAGCTATAGGTCCATTGAGAGCTCCTGTGATTTCCGTAGGGGCATTCCGTGTCCTTTTCATCTAGGGCGCGCTGACGTAGAACGGGATTGTGCTATAGACACAAGGGTGGGTCGAAAAAAAGTAATACTTTTTTTTCGAAACGCTATATCGCGGAAAACTTGCCTCTGGGGTAGGTAAGTAACATGCAAATTAAAAAACAGATTTTTATTGAACCCCTAGCTAGCGCATTGTACTTAAAATTTCGATTTTTTTCCCAAAATCAAGTCATTTTACAAGTATTTTCGCAGAAGTCAGCCATTAATATTTTAAACTGCTATGGCGAAAATCGTTTATTAAAAGGGTTGAAAAGCACACAAAAAAAATAAAACCTTCAAAATCTTTCAATTTGCGGTAGCGCAAAAGACTCAAAAATCGGTAAATTACTGCATTTAAGGTACATACTAACACCTTATGTGAAAGGCACAGTCCAGCATGCTGAGTTATGTATTAATAGCCCATTTCTTTTTTCTTACTTTACACTTCAATTCATTGTAATGGAATAGCGTTTCCCAACCGGTGGGCCCCAGTGGTTCGCGTAATGTCGGAAGGGGGTTCGCGAAAATAATATTGCAGAATTTTTAATTGCTAACGTACCAGAAAAAAACTAAATAAAAATTTACATACGTATTAGGATGGAGTGTAAAAATGATTTTTTTTAATAAATTGTTTTCCCGATAATGCACAAAAGTTGAGGATTAGGATAGGAAGCATGAGTACAAAATTTGAAATGCACGTATTTCTACTATTGTCTGATTTCGAAAACTTGAATCACAAAGTGGAATCGGAAGAAATTCCTTGATTAGTTTGAAATTTTGAACGTATGTTTCTCCTATCATTTCCCACTCGCTGAAGCGAAGAAAAAGTAAACTTTGATGTTTTACAAAAAAGGTTGGGAACCATTGTAATAGAATGACCATATAAAGGAGTGGTTCCCAACTTGTTTTTTCATGCGAACCCCTTCCAAGATCCAAAAGAAAATGACGAACCCTTTTCTGTAGTCTTTAGTAACGGGTAACAAAACTGTAAAATTGCTGGCACGTTTATTTTCCTTTTTGTACAATATTTCATCACAAAGAAAGAAAATGGAATTGCACAATATCTAACCGAAGCAAAAATACAGCTACAAGAAAACACATATGTTTTTTAATCATTATTTTTTATTTAATGTTCTTTTTGAATTATTGATAGAGCAGTAAAAAAAGTATTTAAAAATTATTTTACCGTTAGGGCGAAAAAAATGTTAGTAGAATGTCATGAGAACTAACCATTACGTACACAATTTTGAATCAATCAATAAATATCTTCTTTCTCAAAATTCGCAAAAGTTGTGGAAAATTACAATATTAAAACTCATTTGTTTCCAAACTTTTCATTGCGAACATGCAGAACAGTTGAAATAATTTGTGATTAATGCGAATACAATATTTAAAAAAACAAATGATTAAATATGTTCGGATAAACAAAAGGTCTCTATGGGAGAAATTAGACGAAAATAATGCAAAACTTTACATTTAGGAAAATTTTCATATTTCCGACTTTTTCTTCGCGTTAGCGAGGAAAAGTGGGAAATGGTAAAATAAACATACGCTCAAAACTTTAAATTAATCAAAGAATTTATTCCGATGCCACTTTGTGATTCAAGGTTTCGAAATCAGACAATAGTAGAAATAAGTGCATTTCAAATTTTTAACGATTGCTAACTATGTTATTCCACAACTTTTATGCATTATCGGGAAAACAATTTATTTAAAAAATCATTTTTACACTCCGTCCTAATACGCATGTAAATTTATTGTTTAGCTTTTTCTTGTACGTTAGCAATTAAAAATTCCGCCATTGCAATATTATTTTCGCGAGCCCCCTTCCGACACCACGCGAAACACCGGTTGGGAAACGCTGTTGTATTACAATGAATTGAAGTGTAAAGTAAAAAAAAATAAGAAGGGCTATTAACTCATAACTCAGCATGCTCGACTATGCCTTTATTTAGGTAATATCAATAATTTACCGATATTTTAGTCTTTTGCGCTGCCGCAAATTGAAAGATTTTGAAGGTTTTAATTTTTTTGTGTGCTTTTCAACCCTTTTAATAAATGATTTTCGCTATAGCAGTTTAAAATATTACTGGCTGACTTCTGCGAGAAAACTTGTAAAATAACTTGCTTTTGGAAAAAAATCGAAATTTTAAGTACAATGCGCTAGCTAGGGGTTCAATAAAAATCTGTTTTTTAATGTGCATGTTACATACCTACCCTAGAAGCAAGTTTTCCGCGGTATAGCGTTTCGAAAAAAAAAATATTACTTTTTTTCGACCCACCCTAATGGACACCTTGGTGCCTAGCTCTGCGCTAATCAAAGTGGACATTGACTTGTGACGCCGTGCTGGTCCACGAATCCACGACGAGCGCAAATGACAGCGCCCTCTGACCCTGTTTTCCGAGGACAGGAAGTTTGGAACTTTAAAATAATTTAGTTGATAATTGGAAAGTCGAGGTAACGGATTCCGTGGTGAACTGCGGCTGTGCAACTCGCCAAAGGATCTGCGCTGCAGATCTAAGTCAACTTAACAATCAGCCCTTGTATATAAAAATTGTACATATGAGTCTTTTGAAATTTAATCTTCAAAAAAGTAGATCATTGTCCTATTTTTAGTCATTGTTTGGTATTTTGACGATTCCTGAAGACTTCACAACGTTTAGTTCTGAATGAACTACGTATCTATATTCCCCGTTGAAAACTTCTTTAAATTAGCTTGTTCAAAATAACTTGAATATTATGCACAGAGTTGACATAATTTGCTTCATTTTTATCTCTAGGTCCTAATGCTAAAATTTTTTGAACTGTTCAAAATTGAACAAAAAATTGTTCAAATTAAAAAGTAAAATATGAGTAAACAATGAGATCTTTTGAATTAAAAAAAAATCTTTCGAATCGGACAATTTCTTCAAACGTTATTAGGGGGGACCGACCGAACCCTTTAACAGAAATAGATCCCGCCCCCCCCCCCCCCCTTTTTTACCTTTACGGGAAAGTAGGGTAGCTAAAAGGGTAGGTTTGTGTAGAACCGGAGAACATGTTATCCTTTACAATTTAATTAAAATTTACTGAATTTCTGTAAAACAAAATTTAAACAACTCAGAAGGAATTTTTCTTATACTTCTTACGAAGGTTATACAGATTATTTTCTAATGTAAGAATACGCGTGAGAATATGAAATATTCTTAGAAACTATTTGAGTTGGTATTTTTTCGTCTACGACAACGAAAACTAAATTAGTACAAAAGAAATAACATTTTTCATAACAAACTGTAATCATTTTGTTTACAGCATTCCGTATTATGGCTGCAATCAACGATGCAATTGTAATGCCTCAAATATACCTTTTTCAATGGTTTGAAAAGGTATATACATATTCATTTACTCATTCGTTCATTCACTCAATCAATCATTCATTCATTTATTCATTCATTCCCTCGTTCTGTATTCATTCATTCGTTTATTTATTTATTAATTCATTCACTTATTTATTCATTAGCTCCTTCACTCATTCATTAATTCATTCGGAAATATTCTTTAAAATCCAGATCAAAAACTTTCATCGGAAAATAGGCTCGTTTAGTTCTGCATGAACTTCGTATGTGTACATCTTCTACGTCATAAGAACTTTCCGATAAAGTTTGTTCCAAGGAAATTCGTCTGTTAGATTAGGATTTATATAGGATTGAAATTTCCCCGTAGGCGCTGTTTTTTTTTTTTTTTTTGAACTGTTCAAAACTGAACACAAATTGTTAAATTCCAAAAATATGTCAAACCGAGAGCTCCTTTAATAAGCTTGTCTGAAGGGACTTGGGTCTTATATACAGGGTTTATGTAATTTGTTTCAACAGCGCTAACGTTAAAATTTTATGAACCGTTCAAAATTGAACTGAAAATCGTTCAAATCAAAAAATAAAATTTAGAAATTAGGTGTATTCGCAGAGTCCTTTCGAAAGAAATCTTTCGAATCGGACAATTCTCTCAAAAGTTATTAGGGGGTTGGAGACAGACCGACAGACACACATTTTCCCTATATCAAAGCCCTACTTTCATTTATTATTTTTATTTTTCATTCTTTATAATTACTTCACTTATTTTTGACTTTTCTTAATTTTTAGTAATGTTTTTACGAAACATTTAAGCCTTTTTCACTTTTTTTTTCCACTTTTAAGGTAAAATAGGCCAAAAATGGAAATGTTTGACACTCATGGGCTTTTTGAGATTCATCCTATATATATACTAATACAATCTTTGTGTGCGTTATGACGAATGAAAATTCAAGTGATAATTAGTAATCATCATTTTTTTTTTCTCATTGATCTATTACTTCATGCACTTCGAATTGGAAATTGAAATATTTTTCATAACTATCCTTCGAATAATTTCTCAGTCGTCAAATTTTACAGCACACCCTCTTCCACGTATTGACGTTTCTCTTTCGAAAACAATTATTCTTTGCATGACTACCACTAATCAGTTTTAGCAAAGGCGCCTTCCTTTGAACGCTCACCACCCTTGCACTTGGAAGCCTTCCCAATCACTATACGAATTAATATTTTAGATATAAATAGCCTATTTTCCGGCAGGTTCTGAGGCATGGAAATACCCAATTGAGATAAAGTACTCACTCCTGAATGGCCAGCGGTCATTTCGTCGTTAGACGGAGGCGGGAGATGGGCTATTAACTGAGCCCCCATGGGATCTTTATGGATCCCTGCAAAATGATAGGGCGCATAAAGGTTCCAGGAATCATGCTTTTATCGATAACATAAAGAGAGATTTCTTGGTAATGCTTGCCGTAGATTGCTGAGTTAGATCTTAATTATAATTCTGTTTGTTATGACACATTGGAGAGGCCGGATTTATTTAGAGGGCAGAATTGAAGTTTATGATTATGATGTATGGTTATGACGTATTGCGGCTGATTTTCATTGGACATAATTTTAAGTTATGATGACACTTATTCATGATATCAATCAATATTTGTCATTTCTGGAAATGAATCGTATGTCATGTTCAGAGTTTAACATTTTTAAATAAAATGGTCTCTACTTCTTAAAAAATCTTAAAAGTAGTAGTAATGAAATAAATAATTATAATTTTGTTGGGTGTGACACATAAGAGGTTTATGGAGCCGGATTTATTTAGAGGGCAGAATTGAAGTTTATGATTATGATATGGGGTTATGACGTATTGCGGCTGATCTTCATTGGACATAGTTTCAAATTATGATGGCACTCGTTCATGATATCAATCAATGTTTTCCATTGCTTGAAATGAAGCGTTTGTCACGTTCAGATAGTTAAACGTTTTAAGTAAGAAGGTCTTTACTTCTTAAAAGCTCTTTTAAAAAAATAGGAATGAAATAAAGTAAATAATAATAATTACTTATTTAACTCTTTAAATACTTATCACTTGTTAACCTTTTTGAATCAGGGGTTAGTGGAGGTGAACGTAAGATTTTTATGATGTTATGTTTTGTGTGCATTGTTAGTGCCATGTGGCACACCACTCACATACTCACAAGACTTAGGATTGGAACTAGAATGATTTAATGCTGAGAATCGTGTAATGTAAACCCCAAATAAAAACCCTGTATTTGTTTGGGGGCTGGAGTATCCAAAATAATCATTTCTGATCGTTTATTTTTGTAGTTTTTTTTTCGTACATTTATTTTCCTTCATCATACTAAGTGATACGTCAAATGTATTTCATTCACTTCTAATGTACCCTTTCTAGTGTTGGGCCGTAGTGGTGGGGGCCTCCCCGTGGTGCGGCCTGGATCACGCTAAATCCCCACCTATCCAGTGCCGGCGGCACCTTATGAAACCATCTCCCATTCGGCACCCGTTGGCGATAAATATATGTGGCGGGAAAGATCGTAAGGCGCGGTAAACCCTGTGAGGTGCGATCTAAATTGCAGTAACTTTTCTCTGGTGTTTGTAAACAAGTGGGTAGAATGGAACCGATTTTTTAAAGCGTCGTGGTAAAATAAATTATCAATTTGAATATATTTACAGAAAAAGAAATAACTTGATATAAATGACGTACTTCTGTGTAAAACCTTGAGGGAATCAACTATTATTGACGATGAAGGGAATATTTCGCGAAAAAATGGAGTGGATTCGCGAATAATGTAACCAACTGCTGCACAGAATTCTGCATAAATTTAATACTGGCCTTGTAATTCACGAAATATTTACATAGCTTATTGCGTCACGTGGAAATATTTGGATGGAAAGTTTATTTATTTAACATTTGAATATATTTTTTTCGCGAAATTTCTTTTCTTCTTTAAAGGAAAAAAAAGAATAGGGATATATAAATAAAATTAGTCTGAACTTAAGATCCTTGGTTTAAAAAAATCGATTTACTTTGCTATTTTTTTAACAGATTCATTTTTTTAACAAAAATTAGAGCAAAAAAAAAGCTTTGAACTTATAAACATTTTTTTAAAACATGCCCTTTTTTCTCTTTCTTCCATATTCACTGGGAGAAAAAATACAACACCCACTTTACACTGCAAAAATTTACAACAAAAATATGTGTTTTCATAATCCCACATAGAAAGGAATTTTGAATAATCAAAACATTTGATGTAACAGATACATCAATATATTTTTATTTATTAAATATTGCTTTGTTTTTTTGAAGGAATTTCTAGCTATGCCATGGGTTGCCATTATAACATCTTTTATAACTTCCAACTTTGTGTGTTATCCGTAATGATTGCTCAATTGACAATTCTGAAAAAGCTTTTTTTGTGTCATATTGTTTTTCTATTATAAAGATCGTTACTTATTTCATATATAGTCATGCAGGATAACTTTGAACCTGGGAGTTGGGGGTTAACTTGAACCATGTCAATTTTTTTAGTATATTCGACTTAATTTTAAAATTAAGAGTAAACAACTGATTTTATAACCTGTTTAGCTGACTGCAGCACTGGACCTTCCAGTTGCTTTTTTTAAGTTAAATGTACTTAAAGATATACAACGTGGATCAAAATTACCCTGTTTGACTGTATATATTAGTGATGGCACGAAACGCAGTTTGGCGGAAGCGCCGAATACCGAAGCTTCGGTATTGCACATAGAGACTTTAAGATTAAATGCATTATAAATGTATATAATACCATATTATACTCCATATCTTTCAACATTCTCAATTTCAAACAACTTTTAGCTTACTGTAGTGTGTTAATTAATATTACCAATTAAAAAGTTTTTATTTTTGCTTCGCAATCTGGTAGTACCAGAAAAGCAGATATTTTAATGTTTTATTGCAAATATGAAGCATTATTTGTGAAATATTAAAAGTATATTCTGCAATTAAGTTGATGTTTATAATAACCAACTGGTATTATCAAAAAGTAAATCACGGAATAATCTATTTAGAAATTATTATAGTAGATATCTATAAATTTAATATAAAATTTTAGAATTGAAGGTTAATTTGTAATATGCAAGCACTTTTTTACTAGCAATTTTACCTAACCTTAGTATTTATACTTAATACAACATTGAATATGCTAATGCTAAATTTCAGAACTTTTTTATTTAGAAATTTTTTTAATTAAAAATTATTCCTTTAAAGTAAAAAAATGAAATCAAATCTACATATCTTTCACATTCTTATATCAATGTTCATTTTGCATATTAAGAATTATAACATAGGCCTTTTCTTTTTAGTACGTATTGTAAATATGTACTTAAAAATATTGTTGTATTTGATCAGTTAAGGTCCTTACTACTTATTGCATTTAATAAGTCTATTACATTTTTTATCAGTTTCAGTTCATCCTTTTGTTTAAAATTCCTAACATAATAAAAAACATCCTCCTTTTCACATGAAGGTAAATGCTCCCTCAATTTCAGGTTCACATACTGCTTTAAATAGCTTCTCGGTAGAAGTCATTTCATATTAACTATTTTACTTTCAGCGCAACGAGTGTTTGCTAGATCGAGGCAAGGGAAACAGAGCCGATTAAGTAAAGCCAAAATGTACAGCAAAAATGTGCATGCGTTAAAAGTTCTGCGTCAAATACCGAAGAACTGAACTTGTCGCCAACGGGTGCCGAGTGGTAGATGGTTTTATAAACCGTTTCAAATTCAAGAATTAGTGTTTTCTCACTAAGCTAAGTAGGAGATATCTATAGCGAGGACTCCCCATGCTTCAACAAGGCAGCTTGCGAGCCGACGCGCATGAATGGCAGTGCTCGAGCCATCAAGGCAAAACATCGCTGACTTCCCATTGTGGAAGCATTAGCTCGTATGGTGTATTGTTACAAATTTTGGTGAAACTTAAAAGAAAACGGTGTTCAAGGTCATTTTTGATGGGGAGTTGGCTATTTAAACTTTAAGTGCCTTTTTCTCGTATTCTATCTTTGAATGTCCTTATTTCATAGAAATTTAATTACTATGCCCATAATGTACACAAAATTGTTTTTTTGGATGAATAAAGTTTACCTTAAATCCCAATATTACAACTTAATTACATTGCTGAAAAACTTTATCTTTTAGCATTATAGTCTTATAATATTTTTCCTGTTTTTCGATAGTCAAACATTATTACGTAATGTTTTGTTATAAGTGAAAATATCAGTTATACATATAGTTAAATTATGTATCATTTTTGCTTTCATATTACTTTGCTAGTTAATGGAAATTTTAATAATAATTTTTAAGTTTTTGAATTAACTTTTCATTTTAGTACAATTTTGATTTTTGATTGTGTTAATTTTTATTTTGTCAAAATGTGGCGATTTTTTAAAAGATTTATTGTATTAAGATTTTTAATGAGTTCATAAAGCTTTGAATTGCAGCACTTTTCCCCTGTAAATATACTGATCAGCTGAATTTTTAATTTGTGCATGATTTAAAAAATCAGAATAAAAATTTTCAGAAAAATCGGAACAGAATTAAGAGCTCGAGAGCTCTTTAAAGTTAGCCGTTTTATCATTGCGCGAATTGAGAGTTTGCGCGTTTTGCCTTGATGACTGAAAAGGGTGTGAAGCGGTTCGACCGCCCAGCAGGGCTCTAATTCCAAGTGAGCGCCCAAACCCTCACTAGATGGTGCAAACGCAAAATTCACAGGACCGCAGAGAAACCAAAGAAAACTTTAATTCCAATATCCTTCGTATCGTTGTTTTGCAGCTTTTCCATCGAAGTCGTTCGGACTTTCGGATATTGGTTCGTTGAGTCGCCGAAATATGAAAACGCATTTTACACGAACAGGGACGTTGTATTTGCCCTTCTTTAATGGTGTTTTTGGCACATATTGAGAATTATTTTTGATCAATTAATTAATTCTGATTTGCCCAAACATATAAATATAAATTAAATAAATACTTTAAGGCATTAAGTTTCTTTTTGTTTTTTCATAAATTGAAGTTACATATCAATGTGTATCCATCAAAAGCTATTTAAGAAACTAATTACTTTTATGAATATGTTATTACTAATTATGGTTTCAATTTATGCATATTTTTGGTGTTTTTTAATTTAGAAATATCTTAAAGCCCGAAATCACTAAATTTCCATGTGTCTGATTTTTTAATCTAAAAAAGAAGTTGAATAGTTATATTAATGAATGACATGAAGATATATTTACATATTCATACGGTAGAAAATTCCATAATTAAACAAAAAGTAGGTTGTTTTTAGAAAAGATATCCTTTTTTAACGCATAACTTTTTTATGTACATCCATAAATTATGCACTGTTGTTAAGTCTTAGGTTATGAGTCAAAAAAGCAACTAACATCAGTAGGTATAAAAGGCTGGTTCTGCGCCACCTGAGGTGCTGAGGCACCATTTCCCCTCAACCCCGCCCTCTCATATATATATATATATATATATATATATACACTTAGCATATAATAACATAGAATAATTCAACATAAGCAGAAGAGGAGCAAAAAAAACTCCGCCTTCAACAGAAAAAAATATTAAATTTTAGTACTATAGTATTTTTAAGATCATTTTATCACGTACACACCCGAAATTACATAAATAAATCGTTATATTCAAGCAAAAACCGAAACATACAGCGCGAAATGCTTTAAAACCAATTTTCTTACTAAGGAAAAAAATCGAAAAAATATCTAATTTTATCGTTAAATAAGACTTTAGACACCGTTTTCGACCAATCAGAAGGCATTTTAGACTAAATCTAGGTCACATGATACTTTTCAGCCAATGTCATTAGTAGATGATAATTGAGAGTTCACCATCAGGAGGCGCAATGCGCAACGTGCCACGCCCCCTTGCGCCTCCTCCGCCTGCCGAGTGTGGTTGAGTAGTAATGTTCCTGCTACTATCCTCGTAGCGACATTCCGTATTGCGGTGCGTGCAGAGCTTTTGGCTCGATCCCTTAAACACCAAAAAAATTTCGCCAATACTTAGCAGCCAAGGCGGAAGAAGGAAATCACGTGATATAAACAACATGGCTGCTCGCATGTAACTGAATAGCGTTAGCAAATTATGAACTATGTTTTCTTAATTGTAAGATTAACATTTTCAAAGTACTTTTCCATCTTTAAGTTTCGGATGGTTAGTAAAGATAATGAATTATGCAGGAGGTGTTTTGTTAAGCAAGATTGAAAAAAGAAATAAAAATTGAAATTTAATAACGTAACAGATCTTGTATCTGTTACATACGAACTTTCGCTACATTGTACGGTAGAAACAGCTTGAGAATATGAGTAGTACGATCGTTACTGAGAAAAATATAGTTGACCATTTTTTGTTGGTGATTGTTGTGCAGATTACTAAAATATGTTATTTAGTTAAATTATTATTCAATTATTACTTCCTAGTACATATTTTTCTGTTGCGTAGAAGTTTAAGAATGTTCAATTTGCTTGCCATATTCTGGCACAGGTAGCGTTTTACGGCTTTCAAAACGCCTAGTTCATTCCCAAACATTGGGAACATTCGATTTTTTTTCCTTGAAATAATTTTAATACATTAATAACACATAATTTTTTATGAAATTTTCGCAAAATCTAAATAGTTTACCGAACATTATTGTAAGAGCATTTTAAAACAGACAACATATTTACTTCGTTGTGTTAGTATTTGCTGTAACAAAATTTTGCAGTTAGAATGAAAAAAAGGAAGTTGTTAATATTTTTTATTTACATTGCAAAACTTGATATTTGTTTAAGTCATCAATAAAAATCAAAATAACACATGAAAAACCAACCTTTACAATAAAAAAATTATTGAAATGTATAGAGCTTTAAATTGTATTTCTTATTAAAAATTACCCCTCCAAATGTGTTGGCTAAGTTGAAATAAAATGCTATGATTAAAACGGATAAGTTATGTATGTATGTATTATTTCTGATAATAATTTTAAATCTAGGAAAGGAATAAAGAAGAAAAAAGGTTTTGAAGGTTAATCCTATTTTCTGCAAAGTAACCAAGTCAAATATATTTTTAGAATCAAAATATATTGCAACAAAAAGGCCTATTAAATTTACAAGTTAATTTTCTAATTTTCTCAATTGTATAAGTTTGTTATAAAATGTTATAATTGACGCTAGAATAGAAATAATATAACGTTATATCCAGAATAGAAATAATATAGCGTTAATGTTATATGTTCTGTAACAATATTTGAACACTGAAAACATTTTTATAGTGAGTAAATAATTCATGATAAGTTTTTTTTGAACCCAGCATAACATATGTACAATGATTTGTGATTTCTTAATGCTGGTTTTTGAACAAATGGTTTTTTAATAGGTCAAACATTTTATTTCTTATTTAGTGTTGAGTCGATTAGTATTATTTGTATTTTAAATATATGATCGACTCAATAAAAATATCAAAATGCTTTTATTATCATACAAAATGATGATTTCATTGTGTTTTCGTTATAATGATAAATAGGGTGCGGAAATTATAATAACAAATAAATATGAAATTTAACACATTTGAACATTGAACGTGGAAAAAATCAACTGGATTATAGATTTATAAAAAAAAGTATCACGATAAAGAAAAATAACAAAAAATTTTTGGAAGTTCATTTATTTCATCAATTCTGAAATAGCTGTTCTCATGTTTATTCTTCTATAAATTTTCACCTTTTAACTAAAAAAAAAAAAATAGTTATCCAGGCATAAATAGATTTAATTCTTTTGGTACTAATCTAAAAAATGTTGCATGAAAATAAAACGACCCCAAACTGTCTTAGTTCTCATGGCATACAGTCAGATTTTACACACATTTTGCCCAATATAAGAAAGTTTCTACGCTGATTTATGCATTTTATGTATTTTTTTGAAACAATATTTAATAAAAATAAGTCATTCAAGTATTGAAAACAACATCATAGTAATAAAATACATACTGCAATGTATTTGTTTCTCCATGATGTTGTTGTAATAATAAGTTAAACACATTGCAATAATGTATGCGTGAATTATTGCAACCTTGCAATAGTAATTCAAAGATTTAAGCAGACGTACGAAGACGAAACTGTAATGTCGGCGATTCGCGGGGTTGCTGTGTTGTTCTCCGTCTAATGTTTACATTCGGGGGTGGCCACATTGTGAACTGAATCTTCGCCAGTTTGGTGAAAATCTGCAAAGGCTCTGCACGCACCGCAATACGGAAAGTCGCATCCTCGTAATCTTTTACGAGGGTTTCTGAGTGGAGTTGAGTTGTTTTCTCCGGAATTTAGTTTTTTCAGAATGGCAACACGTGAACTTCTATGAAAGCTTTTTTCGGAATGGCAACGGTTTTGGTTGTTATGGTAACGAACTTGTAATCTTTTACAGACTTTTTGAATCGATTGTGCTACCACATAGTGAGAAAAATTAGAATTAAATTCGAAATTCTCCGTTTTTACGGTTTTAAATTTACAATTTAGTGTTTCATGAATGGCAACAAGTATTCTTAGGAGCGACATCATACTTTTAGGTTTGTTTGATGGTAGAGCGATCATAGCGCCATCTATGAATGGAAATTAGAACTATTACCGACTTAATTCATTGTAACAAGAAAAGAAAAATGTTTATGTTAGGATTTAGTAATACAGATTATAATGAAGCAGAATTTCATAGATTAATTTAAAAAACGAGAATTAATAAGAAAACCGGAGTATAAGAACTTGAAACAATGATACCAACTTTAGATTATTTTAACATGAAATTTTACAAGTAATAATACTACAAATTACAACGACATTATTAGTAGTAAACTTCAGATTCAGAAATATACTAGCACTAACAACTGTATAATTTATAAACATAGAAAATTTCACACTGAACTTTCAAACTTATAACTAAACTACACTAAATTCAAGCTATTGTGAACTTTATCTACAGTACATTTGGAAACAAGTCTATGTTTAAGTTGATGGTCCCACCACCATCCCGATGCAAATAATCTGCACCCCATCAACCTTCAGCACGTTTGATAAATAAAATAATAAAAGTATATAAATTCAAACACTATAAATCAACGATAGAAGCAGATCACTTAGAGATATAGCAATAATTTTCAAATTTATGTAAATAGTTAATCATGAAATGTATAAGTACTACGTGAAACTTGATATTCATAATCCTTTCAAAACCAAACACAAAAAAAATGTAAATAAATTTATCAATGCACTAAAAAATTAAAGAAAAATTAAAATAAAATAAAACTAATAAAGATAAAAACTTTTAAAATTTAAAAGTAAAACATAAAATGAAAAACAATTACAAAACCACTAAAACAAAAAAGAGTTCACTTGAGTATAAAAATTAAAAATAATACAAGTTACTGTGATGAAAAATTAAAAAGTGAAAAAAAAAAAAAGTAAAAACATAAACCAAGAAAAGAAAAAGCACAGAAATACTAAAATGAATATAAAACTTTTGAACAAAGTACAAAAGTTAAAAAATAAAAAAACACGAAATAAAAAAATATGTATATAAAAGTTCAGAAGTACATGTAAATTTTAAAAATAAAAAGTATTATTACCAAAAAATTTTCAAAACAAATTCAAATTGCAAAATGTAAGAAGAACAAAAATTAAAAATTAAATTAAAACAAAATTAAATAAAATTTTTAAAAAATTGTAAAAATAAAAAGTATATTACCAAAAAATTTTCAAAACAAATTCAAACTGTAAAACATAAGAAGAAAAAAATACTAAAACACTAAAACAAAATTTTTAAAAAATATATTAAAACGAACTAAAATAAAATAAAATAAAAAAATATGTATATGAAAGTTCAGAAGTACATGTAAATTGTAAAAATTAAAAGTATATTACCGAAAAATTTTCAAAACAAATTCAAAATGTAAAACATAAGAAGAAAAAAATACTAAAACACTAAAACGAAATTTTAAAAAATTATATTAAAACTGTAACTAAAATAAAATAAAATTTAAAAAATTGTAAAAATAAAAAGTATATTACCAAAAAATTTTCAAAACAAATTCAAAACGTAAAATGTAAGAAGAAAAAATTTAAAAATTAAATTAAAACTGAAACTCAAATAAAATAAAATAATTTAAAAAAATATTGTAAAAATAAAAAGTATATTACCAAAAATTTTTCAAAACAAATTCAAAATGTAAAACATAAGAAGAAAAAACTACTAAAACACTTAAACAAAATTTAAAAAATAATAATAAAAAAATTAATTAAAACTGAAGCTAAAATAAAATTTAAAAAAAAACCAGTTCATTTGAACATAAAAATAAAAAATAATAAAAGTTACTAAAATAAAAAAGAAAAAAGTTGAAAAAATTAAAGTAAAAACATAAATCATAAAAATAAAGAACATGAAAATATTAAAATGAAACATAAAATCGTTGAAAACGTACAAGACTCTAATGAAAAATATAAAACGTAAAACCAAAAAAATACAAAAGTCAAATTAAAAATCCTAAAACTTGGAAACTAAATGTAAATATAAGGATTAAAAATAATAAAATGGAAAAACTGCTTTTCGAACGTGAGACATCTTAAATTTATATTATTAAAACTTGAATCATAGATCTAAGGAAAAATAAATCCAAGTAAAACAGTAAATACAAATAGAAAATCTGAAAATTCAGCATAAACATACCAGACAAACGTGAAACAAAGAATACAGAATCATAGATATAACAAGAAACTTACCCCTGTCAGAAGAAATGCAACGTTAAAATTATACAGGTACCGAAAGAAGCTACAAAATCTGTGTTGATATCAAATACACAACATCAAAAGTTGTAACTCCATTCAGTCTTTATTGCAAATTCACATACAAAAAGAACACATAAAACAAAACCATTAACCGAAAAACTTATAAAGTTCGTTGATTTTAAGGTTAAAACATTTGCATTTACCCATACATTTATACGGCTATTTTAAATTTATTAAAAATATGATTAAACATTTATTATAATTAGAAAAATATATTCATGAACGGAATTAACGATGTTAGTAGGTATAAAAGGCTGGTTCTGCGCCACCTGAGGTGCTGAGGTGCCATTAGCCCTTAGCCTAACCCTCTCATTCCCTCCGCCTCCCTCTAATCCTCCTTCCCCTCACCCTCCCATACTCGCTCCCTTCCTTAGAGCCTTTTGCTGGTTGCTGCCTTATACTTGTATTATGAGTAATCTTTCTTTAATCTACATTATACCACTTGATTTCTTGCAAAGTTTAAGAGTTTGCATGAAATAATAGAAGCTTCAATATTTTCAACAAGCCGATTTACATGGGATTATACAATACATTTAGCGAACGTTTCATGTAGTCCAAGATTTATTTTTCTTAATTTAGATTTTTCTTTTCAAATTCTTATCAACTGACGCGATAAGGATTCAGCTTTTCACCCTACCGGAGAATTGACTCATCGGGCTTACCTGTTGCAATGACGTAACGCTCAAGTTAGAATTCCGAATCACTATTGATAAACCATTTGAATTTCAATTGAAGTTTAATATGAATGTAACCGTAAGTCTTATTTTTTAAAATCTCCCATACACGCAACCACATTCATGCGTTTAAATTTAATAATTTTACGTTATATTTAAGAACTGGGCATTTAAAACCTAGACATTTAACTCACCAAACGTAGACAAGGTTCATTACACGTACTCCCCCTCCCCCCCTCTAGGTATAATCCTTGAACTCATTACTTCCGAGTTCCGAATTTCATACCTTTAATATTTTAATTAAACCGTACAATACATCTAACGAGCAATTTATCTGTGCAAAGAGTTATTTATTTTCAAAACTTAGTCTTCAACATTTAACGAACGTTTCATTTATTCCAAGAGTCATTTAGTTTCAAAAGTCAATCTTTAGCATAACTTTTATGACTAACACACAATAATACAACCCAGGAATATATTTAACAAAACTCTTTGCCAGGCAATTTTTACACATTTTAAAAGTTTATTACTAAAGTACGAAGAAAACTTTTAAACTATTTACGTTGCAAATTTCGTGTTTTGAAAAAGTCCATTCCTCGCGTACACCCTTGGAATCTTTACTTTAAAACTAAGATTGCATGCATGCAACCCAACCTAAATGCAGAATTGCTTAAAATCATACCAACATAAAGTACAGAATATGAAAAAGTTAGAAATGTTATGCTCCAAGACTTACATTACTAACTGAAATAAAGAAACACAGCCTTTCATCTACTAATACCACAGCAAAAGTAAGATAATTTTAGTAAAATTAGAAAAGTGCTAAATACAAACTCAAAGCTTAGAACAATAGTTTTAAAATTGAAATATAAAGATGAGGAACAATGCAAAACTAAAATAAGCAGTCAAAACTAAATTTAAAAGCACTATAACAAACTTTTCAAAATTAAACGCAACACCTATTTCGCTGAAAACAATAAAATAGAAAGGTTAAACTGGAAAAAAAAAATATAATAATAATAATAATAATATCAGAATTTAAAGCTCGACTTAAAAAAAGTTAAGAATTATCTACTAAAACTCAGACTGAAGTCGTAAAATTACTAAGTACGAAATGCTAAAATATCATAAAAATGTATAATTAACAAGTATTAAGTATCAAAACATAGACTTATCCATTGAAATCTTAAGCAAAAATATTAAAGTTCTAAGAACAAAAATGCTAACTGAAAAATTAAAAAATGCCCAGTACAACACAAAAAAGTATGTAAAAGTACTGACTATAAAACTTAGAAACTTAAATTCATCCAAAAAAACTTGGAACAGATATGTAAAAGTATGCAAATTTGCAAAGCAAAAGTGTTAGGCACTTGCAAAATGTTAAAACTTAATGCAAAAGTGTAGAAAGTACTGTGTACAAATGTTAAAACTTAGATTTATCTACTAAAACATAGAATGGAGATGTAAAAATTTTAAGAATATTATATTAAAGCAAAACTAAAATTTAAAAGTACTACGTACACAACATCAAAACTGATATTCATCTATTAAAACTTAGTACAAACATGTAAAAGTACTACGCGCAGAACCTCAAATATACATTAATTTGGAAAAACAGAACGAAAACGGAAAAAACGTTAGAGTTATCTACTAAAACTCAGACTAAAGTCGTGAAATCACTATGTACGAAATAGAAGTTACAAAATCTGTGTTAATATCAAATACACAGCATCAAAAGTTGTAACTTCTTTCGGTACTTGTATAATTTTGACGTTGCAGTTCATCTAACAAGGGTAAGTTTCTTGTTATACCTAAGATTCTGCATTCTTTATTTCACATTTACCTCTTATGTTTAAAATGTTTATGCTGAATTTTAAGATTTTGTATTTGTATTTACTGCTTTACTTGGATTTGTTTTCACTACATATCTGATTCATGTTTAAATAATACAAATTTAAGATGTCTCATACGTTTTCATGTTTTTTTTTTTTTTTAGTTCTAAAGGTAGTTATTCAATTTTATTGTTTTTAATCCTGATATTTACATTTAGTTTCAAAGTTTTAGGATTTTTAATTTGACTTTTGTATTTTTTGGTTTTAAGTTTTGTATTTTTTATTAGAGTTTTGTACGTTCTTCAAAATTTTGATGTTTCCTTTTAATAGTTTCGTGTTTTCTATTTTTATGATTTATGTTTTTACTTAATTTTTTTTCGGTAATTTGTATTATTTTTTAATTTTATGTATTATTTTATATTTTGATTTTAATTCCAGTTTTAATTTAATTTTTTATATTCATTTTTAAATTTTGTTTTAGTGTTTTAGTATTTTTTCTTATGTTTTACATTTTGAATTTGTTTTGAAAATTTTTTGGTAATATACTTTTTATTTTTACATTTTTTTTATTTTATTTTATTTTAATTTTATTTTTAATTTAATTTTTTTTTAATTTTGTTTTATTGTTTTAGTATTTTTTCTTATGTTTTACATTTTGAATTTGTTTTGAAAATTTTTTGGAAATATACTTTTTTTTTTACATTTTTTTTTACTTTATTTTATTTTAGTTTTATTTTTTTATTTATTTTTTTTTTTAATTTTGTTTTAGTGTTTTAGTATTTTTTTTTCTTCTTACGTTTTACACTTTGAATTTGTTTTGGAAATTTTTTTGGTCATATACTTTTTATTTTTACAATTTACATGTACTTCTAAACTTTCATATACATATTTTTAGTTTCGTGTTTTTTAATTTTAACTTTTGTACTTTTGTACTTTATTGTACTTCATTTTAGTATTTTTGTGTTTTTCTTTTTAGGGTTAATGTTTTTACCTTTATTTCTTTTTATTTTATTTTTTTTTTCTCATTTCTCATTTCGGTAACTTGTATTATTTTTTGTTTTTATACTCAAGTGAACTGTTTTTTTTTTTTTTTCTTTTTTTTTTTTTTTAAGTTTTTTGTAGTGTTTTAGTATTTTTTTCTTTTTATGTTTTAACTTTTTAAAATTTGAAAGTTTTTATCGTTATTATTTTTATTTTATTTTAATTTTATGTACTTTTACATTTCAGTTCGATGTGTTTTTGGATGAATTTAAGTTTTATAGTTTTTACTTTTATATTATTATACTTTATAACTATAGTGTTTTGTTGAGTTGTACTGAGCATTTTTTAATTTTTCACAGTTTTAGCATTTTTTATTTTAACTTTTGTATTTTTGCTTACGATTTCAATGAACAAATCTATGTTTTGATATTTTATACTTGTTACTTATACATTTTTATGATGTTTTAACATTTCGTACATAGTAATTTTACGACTTTAGTCTGAGTTTTAGTAAATAACTCTAACGTTTTTTCCGTTTTCGTTCTGTTTTTCCAAATTAATGTATATTTGAGGTTCTGCGCGTAGTACTTTTACATGTTTGTACTAAGTTTTAATAGATGAATATCAGTTTTGATGTTGTGTACGTAGTACTTTTAAATTTTAGTTTTGCCTTAATATAATATTCTTAAAATTTTTACATCTCCATTCTATGTTTTAGTAGATAAATCTAAGTTTTAACATTTGTACACAGTACTTTCTACACTTTTGCATTAAGTTTTAACATTTTGCAAGTGCCTAAAACTTTTGCTTTGCAAATTTGCATACTTTTACATTTCTGTTCCAAGTTTTTTTGGATGAATTTAAGTTTCTAAGTTTTATAGTCAGTACTTTTACATACTTTTTTGTGTTGTACTGGGCATTTTTTAATTTTTCAGTTAGCATTTTTGTTCTTAGAACTTTAATATTTTTGCTTAAGATTTCAATGGATAAGTCTATGTTTTGATACTTAATACTTGTTAATTATACATTTTTATGATATTTTAGCATTTCGCACCTAGTAATTTTACGACTTCAGTCTGAGTTTTAGTAGATAATTCTTAACTTTTTTTAAGTCGAGCTTTAAATTCTGATATTATTATTATTATTATTATAATTTTTTTTCCAGTTTAACCTTTCTATTTTATTGTTTTCAGCGAAATAGGTGTTGCGTTTAATTTTGAAAAGTTTGTTATAGTGCTTTTAAATTTAGTTTTGACTGCTTATTTTACAGTTTTACATTGTTCCTCATCTTTATTATTCAATTTTAAAACTATTGTTCTAAGCTTTGAGTGTTTGTATACAGCACTTTTCTAATTTTACTAAAATAATCTTACTTTTGCTGTGGTATTAGTAGATGAAAGGCTGTGTTTCTTTATTTCAGTTAGTAATGTAAGTCTTGGAGCATAACATTTCTAACTTTTTCATATTCTGTACTTTATGTTGGTATGATTTTAAGCAATTCTGCATTTAGGTTGGGTTGCATGCATGCAATCTTAGTTTTAAAGTAAAGATTCCAAGGTTGTACGCGAGGAATAGACTTTTTCAAAACACGAAATTTGCAACGTAAATAGTTTTAAAGTTTTCTTCGTACTTTAGTAATAAACTTTTAAAATGTGTAAAAATTGCCTGGCAAAGAGTTTTGTTAAATATATTCCTGGGTTGTATTATTGTGTGTTAATCATAAAAGTTATGCTAAAGATTGACTTTTGAAACTAAATAACTCTTGGAATAAATGAAACGTTCGTTAAATGTTGAAGACTAAGTTTTGAAAATAAATAACTCTTTGCACAGATAAATTGCTCGTTAGATGTATTTTACGGTTTAATTAAAATATTAAAGGTATGAAATTCGGAACTCGGAAGTAATGAGTTCAAGGATTATACCTAGGGGGGGGGGGGGGGGGGTACGTGTAATGAACCTTGCCTGCGTTTGGTGAGTTAAATGTCTAGGTTTTAAATGCCCAGTTCTTAAATATAACGTAAAATTATTAAATTTAAACGCATGAATGTGGTTGCGTATATGGGAGATTTTAAAAAATAAGACTTACGGTTGCATTCATATTAAACTTCAATTGAAGTTCAAATGGTTTATCAATAGTGATTCGGAATTCTAACTTGAGCGTTACGTCATTGCAACAGATAAGACCCATGAGTCAATTCTCCGGTAGGGTGAAAAGCTGAATCCTTATCGCGTCAGTTGATAAGAGTTTGAAAAGAAAAATCTAAATTAAGAAAAATAAATCTTGGACTACATGAAACGTTCGCTAAATGTATTGTATAATCCCATGTAAATCGGCTTGTTGAAAATATTGAAGCTTCTATTATTTCATGCAAACTCTTAAACTTTGCAAGAAATCAAGTGGTATAATGTAGATTAAAGGAAGATTACTCATAATACAAGTATAAGGCAGCAACCAGCAAAAGGCTCTAAGGAAGGGAGCGAGTAGGGGAGGGTGAGGGGAAGGAGGATTAGAGGGAGGCGGAGGGAATGAGAGGGTTGGGCTAAGGGCTAATGGCACCTCAGCACCTCAGGTGGCGCAGAACCAGCCTTTTATACCTACTAACATCGTTAATTCCGTTCATGAATATATTTTTCTAATTATAATAAATGTTTAATCATATTTTTAATAAATTTAAAATAGCCGTATAAATGTATGTGTAAATGCAAATGTTTTAACCTTAAAATTTTTTAAAGAAATTATATTAATGGGTGGGTGGGGGGGGGATCAACTGGTAGGTAGAGAGGTAGCACATCCCCTAAAACTATGACCCCCTAAGTCGGCCGAAAAGTCGATCAAGAGCCCCAAAGCCCTTTGAAACGAGCCGCCCCTTTTCCAAATCTCAATGATGCATTATACGCAATGAACTCCTTCCTGGGTGACACCCCTGCAGGGTGTCTACAGATTTTCAAACTGAAGTTTCGTGACCATTTCCGCACTTTTTCGTGACCATTTCCGCACTTTTTCGTGACCGATCGGTGACACATCGAATATAGATTTTGCCGGAGATCGGATATCCCCGATGTTTGAAACTAGTAAATTCTATACACATGTATTCTATAAACATAAAAACATATAATACTGATAGTAATGATTAAACTTTGTGCAAAGTAATAGAAATAAAATTTCACGTTAAATTAAAGCACAAATGAGCATCAAAACGCAGACATATGTTTCGGGATCGCTTGGAATCCCTTTTTCAATGCGACAGGGAGCTTCTAGATGCAAAACATCCAAATGAAGCAGACAGAACAACAAAAACAAAGCTTATATAGCCAAGAATTAACTGTAAACCAATGAGAATAAATGCAGTGTGAAGTGGAAGTAGAAGTAGTATTAAAGGCACCAATAAGAGAGTAACAAACGAATGTAGTTGGAAGTACAGAAAGTAAAAAGGAATATCAATAAAAACAAAGAAAAAGACAACAGCGTGCATAGAAATGTGAAAATACATGAAAATTGCAAAAAAATAAAATAAAATACAAAGAATAAAATGGAAATAAAATAAGTACAGAAAATACCAAAACAAAAAGCAAAACAAAGTACACATGCAAAAGAGGGGGAGGGGGGGAGAGAAAAAAAAAAAAAAAAAAAGGGGGGGAAACCAACAAGGAAACCAAGAAAGAACAACAAATTAAAGGAACTTATGCCAGACCTGTGAAAAATAAGGAGTTGAGGAAGAATCATTAACCAAATTAGAACTATTCCTGTTAATATGATAAGCTTCCCAAAAGTCAAGTTCTAAAGGGGAAGAACATTTTTGAATAATTTTCCCAGAATTGAAATCAAAAGAGTGGTTGGAATTCCAACAATGTTGAGCAATGCTAGACTTATTCAGCTCTTGCTTTCGTACATAACCTTTATGCTCATTTAACCGAATTTTCAGAGCACGTTTTGTCTGTCCAATGTAAGAAAGGCCGCAACGGCAACTAATTTGGTAAATACCCCAAGTATTAAGTTGATCAACAGGATCTTTAAGAGAAGAGAAGGAAAGTTTGTTGCTAGGAGCAAAAACAACTTGAAATTGGAACCTTTTTAGGATTTTAGCAATACGAAAACTTACAGAATGAAAGAATGGTAACACAACCAAATCCTTTCTAGAAACCACATGATTGGGACCAGAAGGTTTTTTAGAAAGTTTGTTATGAATAGAATCAATTAAAGAGTGAGAAAATCCTCTATCAACAGCTACAGCTTTCAGATAGTTGAGTTCAATCTTGAGAAGCTCAGGAGAAGAGCAAATATTAATAGCACGATGGACAAGAGCATTAAAAGCCGAATATTTTTGGTTGGGAGGATGAGACGATAGTCTGTGAGGAGGTAAAGAAACAGCGAAAGGTTTACGATAGACAGAAGTTGTGAAACCAGACTCACTCCTAGAAATCAAAACATCAAGAAACGCGAGGCTACTATTAAGTTCTTTCTCACAAGAAAACTGGATATTAGAATCAATGGAGTTCATAATCGAAAGAGCATCATCAATACCTAACAAGTTACTGTCCGTTAGGACAAAACAATCATCCACATAACGAACATAAAATTGAAATTGCAATTTTTGGAATAGTTTTTCCTCAAAATAATGCATATAGAAATCACTTAAAATAGGACTAAGAGGACTTCCCATGGCTAGGCCATCTACCATAGCATAGAATTTACCATTAAATACAAAAGTGCTCTGTTGCAAGCACACACGAGTAAGAAAAACTAATTCCTCGACTTCCACAGAAGTAAAATGGAATTCAGAAAGCCTTTTCCTGAGGCAAGTCAAAGCGCCATCAACAGGAACATTAGTAAACAAAGAATTAACATCAAAAGAGGCCATAACCGAATTATTCGGAACGAAGTTATGAAGTTTCTTAACAAAATCGGTGGAATTTTTAACAGTGAAAACATTCCGACTCCTAAGTGGAGAAAACACAGAAACTAAATACTTGGAAAGTTTATATGAAGCAGTGCCAATATTGGAAACAATTGGTCTGAAAGGAATACCTGCCTTGTGTACCTTCGGTAAAGCATAGAAACGCGCACAATTAGCAACAGAAGGAATCACAGACCGTTTAGCAATCAAAGGAATAGAATGAACAGACTTAACAGCAGAAGAAATAGCTTTTAACTCCTTGTCGCTAGGATCTTTATAAATTTCAGAATAAGGACCAGAAGCAATTAAATCATCAGTTTTTTCAACATAAGATGATTTATTAAGAACAACAATCTGACCACCCTTGTCAGCTTTGGTAATGACCAAATCAGAATTTGAAACTAAATTATTGACACAGCGTTTCACAGAATGGGTAAAACCAATATTAGGAACTTTTGAATTGAAATCAACATTGGAAGCAATAAGATGCCGAACTGACTCTTTTTGAGTGGAAGTTAAGGCACTAAATTTGAAAGCTTTTTCAACCGGAGCAATAAGTTCAGAAAAAGAAGGCTTTTTAGCCAAAGCAAAATTGTTATTACATTTCAAAGCATTAATTTCACTACTATTCAAAGAAAATTTCGAAAGATTTACAACCGCATTCCTATTAACAAGAGGCAAATCAGCCGGAACAGGAACATTTGAATCGTTACACAACTTGGTAAATTTCTTATTTAAAGTAATTTTGTGACTGTCAGATGAATGAAGAGCTCTCGCCCATGACATTCTATCAATAGAATCAAAATCGAAATTAGAATTAGATACAGAAAGATGTAAATCATAAAGTTCACGTTCTATGAACGAAAGTTTTTTCCTAGTTTCCTGGATAGAAGCTCTAAGTAAAGCTAATTTAGAACGAAAAATTACCTTATCAACCCTAACAGAACGCGGTAAATTACACTTTAAAGTGATAAACTTAGGAATGACTTTCTTGCGCCTGCAAGCCTGGAGAAACTTTAAATGGTTCAAAAACCGAACCTTTTTAATTCGTAGATTACAAAATCTGTTAACTTGAGACATAACCAGAATCAAAACAAACAAAACATAAGGGGAAAAAACAATAGCTAAACCGTTAAATAAACAAAAAGAAACAGAAAGAACAAATTGCAAAACATACACCACGTAACAATATGCGGAACAAATGTCAGAAAACAAAAAAGCAAAAATAAACACAGTCAAGAAAAGCAATGAGGAAAGAACAAAAATCAAAAACTCACCAAGCAGCGAACAGATGGGAGAACAAAACAAAAGAAAGAAGAACAAATTCAGGCAAGTTGATCATCTGTTGATCAACTTAATACTTGGGGTATTTACCAAATTAGTTGCCGTTGCGGCCTTTCTTACATTGGACAGACAAAACGTGCTCTGAAAATTCGGTTAAATGAGCATAAAGGTTATGTACGAAAGCAAGAGCTGAATAAGTCTAGCATTGCTCAACATTGTTGGAATTCCAACCACTCTTTCGATTTCAATTCTGGGAAAATTATTCAAAAATGTTCTTCCCCTTTAGAACTTGACTTTTGGGAAGCTTATCATATTAACAGGAATAGTTCTAATTTGGTTAATGATTCTTCCTCAACTCCTTATTTTTCACAGGTCTGGCATAAGTTCCTTTAATTTGTTGTTCTTTCTTGGTTTTCTTGTTGGTTTCCCCCCCCTTTTTTTTTTTTTTTTTCTCTCCCCCCCCCTCCCCCTCTTTTGCATGTGTACTTTGTTTTGCTTTTTGTTTTGGTATTTTCTGTACTTATTTTATTTCCATTTTATTCTTTGTATTTTATTTTATTTTTTTGCAATTTTCATGTATTTTCACATTTTTATGCACGCTGTTGTCTTTTTCTTTGTTTTTATTGATATTCCTTTTTACTTTCTGTACTTCCAACTACATTCGTTTGTTACTCTCTTATTGGTGCCTTTAATACTACTTCTACTTCCACTTCACACTGCCTTTATTCTCATTGGTTTACAGTTAATTCTTGGCTATATAAGCTTTGTTTTTGTTGTTCTGTCTGCTTCATTTGGATGTTTTGCATCTAGAAGCTCCCTGTCGCATTGAAAAAGGGATTCCAAGCGATCCCGAAACATATGTCTGCGTTTTAATGCTCATTTGTGCTTTAATTTAACGTGAAATTTTATTTCTATATAATACTGAGTTTGTAATTTACAAAAAAATTTTGAAACAGGTTCATTAATTTTAATTATAAAATTATGCAACCTGGATAACCGGATATTTCATGCAGTGGCCGTATTATATTCCGAATATTTAAAACTCTGTCGAATACCGGATATCCGATGCCTTCTGAGGGGATCGGTCCCGTTGGATGGAAACTTTTCGTGATCTATTCTTAGTTTTCGTGACCGATTTCCAAATTCGTGACGTTTTCGGGACTTTCGTCACCTGTAGACATCCTATGCTGTCAATGTCTATTACGCAAATGTGCACCCTGTCCATGTATATCACGCAAATGTGCGCATTGTCAATGTATATCATGCAAATGTGCGCTCTGTCAATGCATAGCATGCGAAAGCGAAAAATTGCCTTCCCCCTATTTGCGTTAGGCTTTATTTAGGGATTTCACAAAAGAAATTTTGCTTAGTTTTAACTTTAAAAAAGATAACAGATGCAAATGGAAAGATTTTAAACGTTTCATTAAATAAAATTGAAGTGGTATTTCAATTAGCATATGAGATTAGTATATAAGAAGGGGAGGGGGTAAAAAATCAACTTTTGACGTGACTTAGATGTGGGTCCTCTGAAGAAAGGCATATTAAAGGAGGAAATCGGATGGCCCTCGCTCCCCCTCCCCCGAAGCTGGGGAGAGCTTTCGCTAAAAAAAAAAAAAACCTCCCGTTTTCTCTCTTCTTTCCCTCCCCTCTCTTACTGGAAAAGTGATATGTTTTTCCTCAAAAAATATTATGAATTTTTGTTTTACTTTTCATTTTTGTATAAAAATTATTATTTCTAATAGAATTCTTATTTTTTACTGTTTTTTTTTTTTTTTTTTCAATTTATTTACTCTTTATCTTTGTTAAGAATGCATAAGTTATAATTTTCTTTTTTTGCATCACTAAACTGAAATTGTACCCTATTTACTACCCTATTTACTAAACCCCTATTTACTAAAAATAAGAGATGCAAATCCCTCAAGAAACGCGTAACTGGAAACAAACGCGAGAATTACTCTGAAGAAACGCTTTGATTGGCTGCTACACCAGTTTGACAAGAAATCCCTTTTTCCCCGTGCGATTGGATCTTCTCCCCTACGCCTTTGAACGAAGGAGGTTTTGGAATCTACTCTTTCGAAGAGATGACATCTACGCCGGTTCTGTAGCGGCAGAGTCTTCGAATCGATGCATCGAACTGGCAGCGCGATTCTCGTACACCTCGAATAGAGCTCTCCTGTCGTTTTCAACCGGTTTGGCGGTAAAATCGACGTCGGATTGAGGAGAGAGGGATTCTCGTACCGCGACATCGATTTGAGTTCGATGTTTACAGTCGGATTCAGCTCGACTACTCCGTAGGTGCCGAGAACGCGCTCGATGTGCTTTGTTCGATTCCTTTGAGCAGGTTTCTGTTGAATTTGGAGCTTATGTGCATTCGTATTTGTATCTACTGAGAACTTGTTAATATACTGCAAGCAATGAACTCACTTTTTTAAAATCTTCAACTCTAAATAAATTACATAACTTGGAATAAAAAGTAATTTGTACTTAAACACCTTGAAGTATTAGTGGGAAAAAATAAAAGGTTTTTGTGGAAAAATTAACATTTATGGACATTTTAACGCAGTAATTTATGCATGAAATTTAGAAGAATGATTTGAAAGATAATTTGAATGTTTTTTATGTGCAACGGAAGTGCATGTAAACAATAAGGTTTGATGTATTTTACAAAGGGGAGCAAATAAATATAATGCATTTCCAATTTTTAAAAATAATTGCATTGTTTAGCATAGTTAAAAAATAATTACCAGCGCTTTATTGCTACTTTTTCTTTTTCCTTGCTGAAGAAGACTGAAGTGAGTGCGGCATATAATAATTAAATTATTCTTTTTTATCATCATGCTTTGTGCATCGATCGATATAGGGGTATTAGAAAAAAAGATTGAATCCCCCCCCCCATAGAATACAATTATGTAAAATAAATACTCATTAATTACTTTAAAAATAGGTTCATTTAAAAAATGAGCTATTTAATGACTATTCTACTGCTAAAAAAATAAAAATAATGCAAATGTTATTTACTACAGTAATAAGTGTGCAATCTATGGTGTAGTAACATCACTGAGGACTATAGTATATGATGCTATTCATCCTTTACATTCATAAATCCTTACACTTGCTTCAAATAAGTGGGGGAATATGGGGGAGTTAAGATATATTATTTTTCAAAATGAACAAATTGGAAATCCATTTTGAAAACAACAGTACATAAAGAAAGAACTATGAATTTTATAATAGAACTTGCATTGAAATATAATTTTTTCCCTTTATTAGCAGTAAATTTGTAATCTACAGTAGGAGTGAAAAATTATCGTCTTCGCACCAAGTATGGGACAAAGTGAAATATAAAAATATTTTCCTAATGAAATAGTTTTCTATGGGATAATTAACCCCCCTATGGTTGTCCAAATAACATGTAATGATTCATAATTACGAGAGTTATGAATACTTATACAGTAAACTCCCGATTATCCGTGGACGGATTATCCGCGGTCTTCGCCGATTTTTTTTTTCTTTTTTTTTTTTTTGCGACGATTTACGGAATGTAAAAAAATAAACACAACATGCGTTTTTCCTTCATGATCAACGAATACAAAATCTATTTTTAGAGCAGCAATCTATTGTTCCCTTATCTTTCTACCCCCTTCTCCTTCGTTCATTGTGCAGGTTAGGGCTTATCTCTGGGGGTCTAGTGAAGGTCACCGAAACCTGCACAATGGACAATTATGCTGTTTGTCCAGTTTCGGACCAGATTGAAAGTCGTACCGTATTGGCAGAGGTCATTTTCCGTATCATTTCAAGTAAGAACTGACCCCACATCACTTTAGTACGTTGCGGTCAATCTGTGTGAACGATCGGCTCGCGTCAGTTAAAACTTGTAATTTAAGCTATGAGTGAAAAGAGAAAAAAAGTCGTCTTATCCATCCAAGATAAGTTAATGTTGATAAAAGAAGTTGAAACCGGTTCATGGAAAAAACAAATGAGCTTAAAGTATGGCATTGGAGAGTCTACAGTCAGAGACATTATGAAGCAAAAAGATAAACTAATGCAATTTGCTTCTGCATCGGACAACTCGTCGGTCATGAAGAAAAGGAAAACCATGAAGACCAGTACCTATGAAGAATTGGATGCAGTTTTATTAAAATGGGTGCGTCAAGTTAGAGGTGAGAATACACCCATTTCAGGACCGATTATTGCTGCAAAACCTAAACAATTTTTCGAAAAGCTTGGAATAGAAGGAACTTTTGATGCGTCATCAGGCTGGTTAACAAGATTTAAACAACGCCATGGGATTAGAGAAATCGGACTTCACGGTGACAAATTAAGCTGCGATAATCAGGCAGCAGAGGACTTTAAAAATTATTTTCAGGAATTTTTAAAATCAGAAGGACTTTCGTATGAACAAGTGTATAACGTTGATGAATCTGGACTGTTTTGGAAATGTTTGCCGACGCGAACACTGGCATTTGAAAGAGAGTGTCAAGCGACAGGGCATAAAACCAGCAAGGAACGAATGACGATAATGTCTTGCAGCAACGTCACAGGAACACACAAACTAAGACTCGTAGTGATTGGGAAAGCAAGAAAACCGAGATCCTTTAAAAGTACAAGAGCTGAAAACCTTCCAGTTGATTATTTTAATCAAAGAAAAGCATGGATGATTCAGGAAATATTTCAAAAGTGGTTCGATAAAAAATTTATTCCCCAAGTGAGAGAGCACCTCAAGTCCAAAAATTTACCTGAGAAAGCTGTATTGTTGCTTGGCAATGCCTCGGCACACCCAGGGGAAAGTGTTCTGAAATCAGAAGATGGAAATATTTTCGTAAAGTTTTTGCCTCCGAACGTCACTGCACTTATCCAGCCCATGGACCAAGGAGTTATTGCTTCTATGAAGAAAAGGTATCGAACCAACTTATTAAAAAAACGGATTGAAGAGGGGGGCGATCTCCAGGGCTTCTGGAAGGATTACACGATTCTTGACAGCATATATGATATCAACACTGCTTGGAATGCGGTCAAGATAACGACGTTAGTAAAGTCCTGGAAAAAAATTTTGCCAAATGTTGAAAAAACGTTAGATTGTCCACTGGAAGAAGAAAACGAGGACTTTACTGCATCTGATTTGGCAAATTTAGACAAATCTGTGCCTGGAGGAAGTAACGTGAACGAAGAAAATATCGTTGAGTGGATCAATTGTGACACAAACCATCCAGGCTTCGAACATCTTACCGATGAAGAAATCATAAACGGAGAAAACGGTGTGGTTTTGGCTGATGATAGTGATGAAGGAGATGAGAGAGAAATGGTGCAGAAGAAAATGAGCCACGATGAAGCACTTACTCACATTGATGGAATTATCAAATACATAGAGGAGCAGGACGATGCATCACTTTGCGACAAGATGTTGCTCAAAAAACTTCGATCCCAAATAAAGAAGAAGAGTTTCGAAACGAAAAAACAAAAACAATTAACCGACTTTTTTGTAAAAATTTAAGAGTTACTGTTAATGAAGTCACAACTCTATGTAAGTATGTACTAAACTATATTATAATTCTTAAAAATTGTTTAAATGCGTTTGTGTGTTGATGTTTGTCATTTTTCTGCTAATTTGCGGATTGTCCGCGAAATTCGCTTATCCGCGGATAATCGGGAGTTTACTGTATGATGACTAGTGTAGGGACAAAGTGAAATAAAATGCTACCTCACTTTGCCCCATATGCACATGACAAATGGTACAAAACATTTGAAACCAAAATAAGCCAAACATAAAATAAATTAACACTGGACATTAGAAAGTCTTAATTAATAGTACAGTAAATAATATAACAGTAATTTTATCATTATACGAGTATAATAGAAAAAAATATTTTTGACTCAACACGAAATGTTACAACTTGAACATTAAATTTTGAAAATGGCTTTGTATTAACGAATAGCTTGAAGCTAGAGTTAACCATTTTTTGACTGTTATCAACTAATATTACATAACACAGTTAAAAGTTATTAAAGGTGGACCTGCAAAAAGGGTAAATACTTTTCCATTTCACTCTGCCCCCTGTTCCACTACAGCTCATTAATCTCAGAACTCTATAAGAATTGCAAAAAAAAAAAAAAAAAGACAATAATCTTACAAGGGGATTTGCTTTTCTTATTAGAATCTTTCCCTACGCTAGTGTTTTCAAAGGCCCGTCATTTGGGCAATCCGGCGGGGGGGGGGGGGGGTTATTGCCCCTTCCCTAACTTTGAAAAATACAACGTATTTATGCACATGGTTAAGCAATTTGCTTTTTTTTTACCGATAATATGCAACCCTTTGCCCTCTCCCCCCTGGAAAATTTTGAAATGACGCTCCTGAGTTTTCATGTTGATCAATATTGGATTTCATAATTTAAAACAACGTTACTTATTATGTATTGTGATGTGGAGAGAAGCTGAAACTTGTTTTAGAAGCATTCAGATTACTAACCGAGTCAAATTACATCTGGATTAGAGAGAAATGAAGATTTTCAATTATAAAAAACATCACTCGAAATTAAATTTCAGAACGGCCTTCCGCCTGGTGGCAAAATACCGGAATGCCGTACCGGCCTCAGTACACACTTGCTAATTACGAAAAAAAAAGTGAAATACACAAATTTTAGTCTTAACAGTCTTTAAACAAATATTTTAATAATAATAATACATAGTAAAAAAAAGATTAAATGATAAAAATATATTCCAAAATAAAATAATTTAATAAAATCAAAAACATATATAGCGAAACAATAGTAATAAATCTGACGCCTGCCTTATCGTAGCGAAAGTGAGTGCGAGAAGGAGAAACACGTGGAATTCTTAAAGCAATAGCGGATTCAGCCGCAGTTGTCACTGAAACGCATTCTGATTGGTCAAAAACACGTCACCTCCGCTGGAGGAGTACGAGGTCGAACGACGCCGGACGAGAATGGTGGCAGCCGACTTGCGTCGATTTGCGCCGCGAGATAGCGAAATTTTTCTCCTCGATTTCGCTGCTCGATATCGTTTGGTAGCGAGGGACGAGAATCGCGCTGTGGGTCTCTTATTTAGCTTAGTGGTTTTTCTTCACCACACCTTGAGCTAAGGTGCCTCCCGGCCCGGCGGATGTTAGTCTATTTTTGTATAGTGATTGCGGCACCGGGACGGTTATAAAGCAGGTAGGCAACGCTCGCCAGTTCGGTCCATGGAGGTCCCTATGGCCGGTTCTAAACTGTTTGAAGAGTTTGTGGAAGCAGGAGACGAGGAGAACCGCTGTTTCCGAGCCCTTCGGGGTAATCTGTGAAGGCCGATGTTGCTATGGACAGTAGGATGTATGTTGCATTGCGCACCCTTTCTTGTGTTTCAATTTTCATAACGACTAAATTAGATTTTTTTTCCATTTCAACTTTAGTAGTATTAATAATAATAAATCGTGATAGTCTATTAAGGTACTTTTCTCCTCCAACCTCCTTTCCTGTTTGCACTGGTTTTCAGGGCCAAATGATAAAATATACAACTTAAAGACATATAGTTACATTTCTTTCTTAGACTTTTCTAGACATAAAGGTTCGTACACAGTAAACTTATTTCTATGTAGTTTAATTACTGCGATATTGCTTAACAATTCATTTAAAATAAAATTTGAGTAGTAATAAAATGTCTGCCTTTAAATATATTTTTCTTATCTTCAAGCAAAGGCTTACAGTAGAAAATTGTACAATTTACGAATCCATTTCTTCTTAAGTATCTTTTCACTTGGCTCCTTTAATTTGACCATATGAGACAGTTTGTAGAGCATCAAGCTGGTACCAACATCTGGTGAGATATAATTTTTGTAGTGTTATAGATGCGGTGGAAATTTTACATTGTATTTAGCTATTCGCGCTGAAAACTAAGCACGTTATGCATTTCCTTAACTAACCTTAACACCTTAATTAATATTATTTGCATGCACCTTAATCATATAAAAACACAAACGCTTTTTTTTAATTCACACTGATTTATATATTTATTCATTTATTGTTTCATGCCTACTCAAATTTCGACTTAGTACTGTTAGATAAATGTGTGCATTTTTCATAATTTAAACTGGAAGTTAGTTTGATTTTTTTTACACCAAAAAAGGATGTGGGCTGATAATTTGAACTGAAAATATCATGCTCAAATATATCTTCCTCATTTCCACTTTTCCCCGTAAATACCTTTTCGCCCCAAATTCCTTTAAAGAAAAGTAAGAGAATTTTTGGAAACATAAAGAATATTGTTTAACATGTCAAATCTAGCAACAAAATCATTAGCGTAAAACATGTTTAAATTTAATCATTTTCTAAAGCTTTTAAGACACTTAATCAAAAGTATTTCCTGCATCGAAAGAAAAATGAAAAAAAAAAACGCATTTTTGAAAATAATTAAAGTTTCACTTAAAATTAACCAGATAATTTCTACCCATTTAACCTGCCTTAAAGCCTTTTTGTAACTATGAATAAACATATACCTTGATTTTTTAGATAATTTACGGTGGCATTACCATCTGTCAGAAAATATTTAAAACCTAAATATGAAACAGCTAAAAATATTTCTAATAAGAGGATGAATAATGAAATAATTTTGACATTGCTTTAGCAAAGAAAGAATATTTCATAAATAAGGTTTATTTTCCTTTTTGCTTTAAGTCTTTGAAGCTTTAAAATCCCAGCTTATCATGAAATGGCCTGTCATGAAACTTTCAGTTCTTAAAATCCCACTTAAGTACGTATGATTTATTAAGTTTTCTATTAGGCACTGTGACTCAGCAATAAACTTTGAATTTCTATGCTCCGTAAATGCGGTACAGTAATTTAGAAGGCTTGATACAGATAAAAATTACTTATAAGAAGGGAAAATATTAGTTAAAGTTATAAATTAAAGTTTTTCAAGGTCTTCAAACTCGGAACATCCAGAAGTTCAAAGCCTCGATACCGAATATGGTGCCTTCTAGATATGAAGCCTTCTCGAAGCGATTTACTTCAGCTTTTCTTTCAGGTTGTGACCTAAATAATCTGATTAGAGATATGGGTTTTAAAAAGAAGCAGCTGAAAGGTATTAGTACGCAGAAAAAAGAATACAGCATAGAAATAAAAGAACCGTACTACGGTATAAGTGTGCTTTGACACCAAAGGCGACATATATATTTTGCCTCCGGCTTTACAGACTGTTGATATGGTTATCCAACTAATAGCGATGCCGTATACCTTCGATAGAGCAATCAACAAATCACTGCCGGTTTGCGGAAAGTCCCCCTTAACTGCGTAATACAAAATGCCAATCAGTCAACACCAAGGTGTGGTTATGAAATTATGTAAAACCAACGTTGCATTTGTTGAAAGCAATTTAAGAGCTGATGTTAATGTCTTTTTAATATAATATACTGCTGGTGCGCAAAAAAAAGAGATGAAACAGTATTATTTTCAACCTAATAAAATTCCAGGTAAATGCGAATATACACTGGTGTGCAAAACTTAAGCAACTGGTGGTTTTTTTGCCATAACTCATCGAAAAATCATCTGAGAGACATAAAATTTAGAAATGAGAGAGAACAGTTTTGTACTTAAAGGATGATGAAAGCATAACTGCGAAAAAATGAATAAAATTCATACAATGTGGAATCAAACAAGAATAGGCTTAATTGAACTCTAATATCGTTACAAGTGATTGTCTATCCAAGAGGAAGAATAGCACGCAGATGTTCCTTAGTATGGGATAAGTCCTCCCCGTGCTGCAATGATTACTTCGTATCGTCTACCCATAATCAGCACCAGATTCTCCACCAGTTTTTGGGATAAGAGGGCCCATGCCTCAATCAGAATCCGTTTCAGCTCTTGGGTGTTCCCAGGAGGATGTAATCGCGCCGCAATGCGCCTCCCTAAAGCATCTCACACATGTTCAATAGGATTTAAAGCAGGGGAGTACGCTGGACAATCAATTCGAGTGATATCTTCACTCTCCAGTAGCTACTGAACAGATTGTGTCCGATGTGGGAGTCCATTGTCCTTCATAAAAATGAAGTCTGGCCCAATGGCACCTCTGGACAGACGCACATGGGAAAGGAGTACCTCCTGACAATAGCGATCTTCTGTTACAGAACCTCTGTCGAAAATGTGGAACTCAGTCCGCCCATTCAACATAATGCCTTCCCCAGACGAGAACTCCAGGACCACCGTAACGGCCTCTTTTCACGATGTTACTGAGATGAAACCGTGTCCGGACCTCTCTCCAAGTCGACTGGCATCCAGAATCGCGTGTTTCACTGAAACGACTCTCATCAGTAGAAAGGACATGACTCCTCTGATGAGAGGTCCAGTTTTTGTGCTCCTTGCACCACTCTAAACGGCGGCGCCGATGGCCTGCTGTCAAAGGGATGTAGCGTTCTATACGACGAGCGTATATGCCACCTTTGTGAAGGCGTCTGGCCACAGTAAACCGTGACACTTGCTGCCCCGTTGCTGTACACAGTTGCTGAGCAATGGCGTTTGCCTACAGGTTCAGGGTTTTTTTCGCCTGCAGGACGATATATCGGTCATCCACTGCAGTTTTTTTTTCTGGAGCGACCCACGCCAACCTTTCTGAGAGCTGTACTTGTGGTTCGGAAGGATTTCCAAGTGCGAAACGACGCTTTTGTTGATTCCGAACTCTTCAGCTACACTGGTCACACTGCAACCCTCCTCCAACTTTCCGATCATTCTTCCACGTGTGAAGTCGTCCAGATGATAGCTTCCAGTCATAGTTCACGACAAAACTCACTTTCACCTCCAGCGAATGTCTTTAATTGCATTTACATCCTTCCTTTTATTGTACTCTTAATGTGCGCGCGCCAACAGCACGCGTTTTGCATACGCTCACATTGCCTCTGACGCTTTGTTCCTGATATTTGCATCCGCATGACCTTTCTACTGAATTGCATGTTCATTGTACTAATTGCAAGAACTCTTTTTCTGCAATTTCATAGCTATCTGCTTAAAATTTACATTGTTGCTTAAGTTTTGCACTCCAGTGTATGAAGCAGATTCTTCCCGACCATGCAATGACCTTTTGATAAATAATAATAAAAAATATTTGTTAGTGCACAAAAATAAATACAGCTTATTTAGTACATTCCTCTTCAAATGAAAAACCCATTACACACAGAACCAGCGACATATTAAAAAATATACATATACTGAACATTACCGAAATTTAAGCAATTAAAAGTTAATTATTCATTTCTCAATCACATACTGATAACTTGCTTTATGCTTAAATAATCAGAAGTATTTATTTTACTACGACTAATTTCCCAATGAGATTAAATGATTTCAATTCATCATTCATAAGTGATTCCTTACTATATAGCTTTAATTAAGATATTCGATTGAATTATATCTTTCTGATGGCGTGGAAAATTTTCATAAATCTTCCTTGCACAACAGAATTCCATTTCATATTATGCAGTGTTCATAGGATACAGAATCAATTTTATCCATGTACAGAATCACGTACAGAATCAATTTTATCCATGCATTGTTGATATTTCATGTCTTCATATTGTTTTGATTAACCATTCTATTATTTAACGGCTTTTTAGAATTTAATTCTTGAGAACGTGATAAGATTTAACTTAAAAAAGATATTATAAGCATAAAACAATTTGTTACATGGGGGGAAGGGATCTTAAGATCTAAGTTAACAGCATAACTTTAAGGGGGAAAAATATCCTGGCGCAAGTTAATATATTTTCTGATGTGTTGTTAAGAAATGTTTATTTCTGATATACTCGTAAATAACTAGAAGATGATGTGCCGTTACTTCTAATGGTTATGAATGTATGGAAGAGGATGCAATGTCAGAATTGATCAATTCTGACAATCTCTTCCTTGGTATTCCGTATATCGAGATCAACAAGCGTGCCAAAAGACAAATAAATATAAATACTTAAATAAAATGAAAACTAGTAGTAATAATAATAATAATCTGGTTATATTTTACACTATTAAATCAAAGTTTTTGTTGTTGGAATAAAATGGCATATTTTAAAAGCATTACGTTCTCGAAATGGCTCCGAGTCAAAATGATTTAGATTTGAAAAACTGAGTTTTTTTTTTGTTTTTTTTAAGTAAAACTTTTTTTTTTAAATCCCGTATCCCTTTTCCCCTCTCGTATCCCTTTTCTCAAAAACGATCCGGTACGATATAATTTTTGTGACATGAAAAAAAGGTCAAATGTTTGGGAACACACCATCAGAAATAACTCAACACGTGTGCAAAGCAACCGTACGTCGTCGTTGAAAAGGGAACTGCAAGGGAATCGAGCTCGGATGTTCGTGTCTGCAGGCGAAAACTCGTCAGCTGTGCCAGGGGACATCGATCAGTGAAGGAGAAAGTTAGATCAACTATCTTCCACTCGAAAAGATTGGACACTCTAGAAGAAACCTATGTTAAATGCTTCGGAGCTGAGCGTCGCTAAAGTATAGGTACAAAAGCCAACATTTAGGAGGATATTGGCGAAAAACATACTGAGGATGTCATTGCGGCAGTAAGTCGCCAAAGTGGATGCACTGCTGTTTTGCAAGCAGGCACGGCGAGATCGTCCAACACCCTCGGACCCGGAGACACCGGGGGTCGATGATCATGTATCAGAGAGGTAACAAAAAGAAAGAGGCCAGAAAGCGCTGAAACACCCTGGCGTGCGTTGTTTCATGGTCGACCCTTCTGTTATTATTATGCGCGTGTCAATCACTTCTTAACGAGCTTCACATAGTTAAAATATATAAGGGAAAATAAAAGCAAACGCAAAGTGTGCCCAACTATCAGGATAAAATCTATTTGCTCCTGTTAAGGAAGATTCGATAAAGCTACGGTTTCCAATTAGTTGCTTTCTTTTTTGGAAAAATTTCAATTACGGAAGAAATTTTGTTGCTGCTGCAAGTAAATTACAGTACAAAGCGCTGCCGTTAGAAAGTCACGGAGCACGGAGGGCGAATTTTATCGGATTAAAAAAAATGGAAAAATCTTCAGAAAACGGCAGTCGATTAGCGAAAGGAGGGGTTTTCAGGGAGGGGTTTCAGCCTCCTTCAAAATCGGAAATTTAGACATTTTTTTCTCTTTGAAATGTATTTTAATTACACCGGGGGCCGCTCCCCAATGCTTTCTGATGCTCGACCAACGCTGGAGCAATTTGAAGTACGGATTCGCGGAAAATGATTTAAATATTTTTAAGCATTGTTTCAACATACAAATATACTAAAAATAAATAGAAAATTTTAGTAAAAAATTTCCGCTGTGTTTATGCTTCTACGGCTCTTAAATTATTGGGCTTTGCTTATAAATATTTTTAAATTCTGTTTTTGTCCAAATAACAGTCTTCTAACAAATACATTTTTTTTTTTCAAAATTTTCTATTGACTAAATGGGTGTAGTTTTAAAAAGTTGCAGTTCTGAATTTTAAAATTAAATTTTTTAACTTGAATACAAACATCATATGCAGAAAAAAAAGAGCTCCATTAAGATAAATGCACAGGTTTATATCCAGCGCTCTTCATTAATTAAAAATTGAGCTCTGCGCGGGAAAAACAGAAGAAAAAAAGTGCGTCGGATTTCAAATTAAACAATTCCGAAACTACAATTCGTGTCTATAAGTGTTTTTATATCAGCTTTTCCACCAGAAAGTTCTCTATAATTCGTAATTGTCAAATTTTTATTGAAAGGATTTCCTCATTAGAGTTTGAACCTGCACGCAAAAATTATCTCAGACATTAGCGGCGGCAGCATAGGGAATTGTTATTTTTATTTTATCAAGTATTAAAGGAATATCTTCAAAAATGAAACATTAAGCCAAACTGAAAAATTAGCCTAGTGAAGCAAACCTTTATTATAATCCCGTCGTTTAACGAGACGTTGCCTGAATAGCTACTTTCTAAAGCTTTGAATTCCAGTCTGTTCAATTCACATTCCTGTTCCCTTAGTATTTGTTTCTGAAAAAAAACTGTCAAAGCTTGAAAACATTTTTAGCTGTATTCCCATTTATCAGATCATTATATATATAGTAGAGCGCCGATTATCTGAACACGTCGCGAGACCCTAGTTCGGATAAGCAAAAGTTCGGATAATTGGACAGACAATTTAAGAGATATTGTGACAATAGAAAAACCTTCACACTTTATCCAGGCATAGGACTGGCAGCACCTATTTGTGCTGAAAGAACTACAATGAAATGATCACTGCGAATGGGAGGTGATATGAACAGGAATTTTGTGCTTTATTTTGATTATACCCCTTTCACCAAGCCTTTTTTTCTCTTGTTACTGCTCCCAATTTAACACTTATCTGGGATTCGATTTCACATAATAAATCTGAAGAGGGGGAAGGGGGATTGAAAGAAATAGGGTGTTTGGGTAATTAGAAGTTCGGTTAGGATTTTTTTTCCTTAGGTGGGGGAGAAATAGGCTGTTCGGATAATTGTAAGTTCGCATATGGAAAAATAAATAGAGAAATAAGCTGTTTGGATAATTGGAAGTTCGGTTAATTGGAGTTCAGATAATCGGCGCTCTACTGTATATTATATTGTATACTGCTGCTGTTATATTACGTAGTGCTTTTATTTTAACTGAATACTTTGATTGAACAATTTTGTTTATTTTAATGAAAAATAATGCTACTAAGTAACATTAAGTCTTAAGTTTATTAGGAATAGATTTAGTATTTAGCAAAGTTCCTATTCATTTGTCTTAGTGGCTTTCAAGACTTACAGTTTTTTATAGTTCAAATTTTATTAGTTGTTTTGTTACCAGTGGAGTAGCTAGAAATTTAACGTGGTATCCGTTTTGGCACGCAGTGGGGGGTCAGGGAAAGGGGTCAAGCTCCCAAGGGAGGATTAACACGATAACGCTTCCTTGGGGGTAGCTCTGAAAACCAAAACCTCGACCAGCGTCGTTTTGCAAAGCAGGAAAAATTGGCGCGGTAATTTTAGTGGGAACTTTTTACTGAGGGTTGCTTTTACCCCCTTTTTTTAACTGCACGTGTTAACTTTTGTCTATTCTCGCCTATCCAGCTCCGTTCTTGACCAACAAAATAAAATGGCGCAACAGATAGAGTTGCTAAAATCGAAAAGAGGAAAAGATGTTTTAAAATGTATGAATTTTATGCCTCCCCTCCCCCCCTTTGTCACATGTCACGCTATGTTGCACAATGCATGATGTCACATTTCTTGTTACCCCTCCCCTCCCCTTGTCATAATTTCACGAACCCCCCCCCCCCCCCCCCTTGAAGCGTGCAATCATTTGCAAATGATCCATAAATACTATTTTCTTTTTAGTTTTTGTAATTTTCGGTGTTTACGATGCATAAACCAATTTTATTTTTTATATTTTAAAAATCAATTTAAATGTAGCTAGGGATGTGTTCTTACTTGAAAGTTTTATCCAGAAATTTTAAAAGTGACAAAAGTAGATATCTTTAATTTATGGACTTTTAAAAAATTGTTTTTATATTTAAACATGATACATACTTGTCCATAAAACTGAGCATTTGCTCTTAGAAGTAGACAATACTCATGAAAAAGCATATAATGTAATTTTACCAGAAAAACTGATGTTAATACATCATAATTACTGTTTTTATAACAATGTATAAGATAAATGTGATAATACATTATTATGTTTTATGCCTAAATAACTGCATTAAAAATAAACTAACATATTTAATTAAACATTTGTATTCCAATTCTATACAGAATTAGAACAATGTATTTCACATATCAAGCAAATACGCAGGTATTGCAGTGCTACAGTTAAAATCAAATGAAATGTATAAAAAGAGTAGATAAATATTCCTATTACATCTCTTGCAGTATCAGAAATGCGAATTAAAGTGTTTCAAATCCAGATTTCTTAATTTATCTACCTTGTTACTTTAGAACAAGCGTTCAGAATAGTTGGTCAGTATGGCCAGCCCGCATAATCGGAAAGTATATGGAATCTACTATTCGATTGCACTGAATATTTGTTATATTATTAAATGTAGCACATCTGAGCATATTCATACAGTGCCCTGAGTGTACATAGTAAAAAAAGGCATAAGTAAAAAAAAAAAGGATTTCTGCACCAGAACAATAAACTTTGATTTGTTATCTAAACACAATTTAACGTGGAATAGTAATCTTTTAACTTGAATTACACATCGATAGAAATTTTGAAAATAAAGACAATCAAGATTTTATCCTTTAGTATGATAATTTGATGCTTATATATACGCACATATTCCTCCCCCCCCCCCTCATATCTTGCTGAATTCTCATATTATAGCACCTTAAACAATTACTGCGAAGAAAATAATTTAAGTATGATTGTTTGAAAAATGAATAGATTTAAATAATGACATTTGAAAAAGGTTAAACTTTGCGAATAATTAACATTCTTCTCTACAATAAAGTACATTACATCTTAAGAAGGCCTATGACTGTTCCACTTTTTACTGAAGAAGAATGTAACCTTGCTTCTGTCGTTAAATTATATCTTTTTAAGTGTAGTATCCTTTAAGGCAGTGGTCGGCGACCGGTCGATCGCAAGCCCATTTTAGGTCGATCGCGACAGCATTTTGGACAGTTTATAGTTTAAAAAAATAAAGAAAATAACTTTTGTATTGGATGGCGAGTTTATTATTATTTTTCCCTTCAGAAAATGTTTATTAGTTTGTCAGACCATTCACCGGACCTAAAAAAACTTCCAATAATATGGATTGTCAGTCGTCACTTTAACTATGCTCTTGGTGAGAGTTAATTCAAGAATGTATACATTTCACATGTGTGTTTTAGTTAAAAAACAAAACAAAAACTATCAGTTCTTTTTATCAAATTCGAAGGAAATAATATATTTGTATTGCTTTGATGCGAGTTAACGGTGTTAGCAGCCATTATTTTAGAAATTTTAAAGTATTTGTTTTATAAGCATCAGAACTTGTTCCGACAAGAATTAACCTACAATTTGAAGACAGACGACGCAATCCCAACAAATAATGTATGCCCCCCCCCCCGGTCCTCCGAGTCGATCTTGGTGTTCGCCGAACTTGGAAAGTAGATCTTCAGCCAGTTTAGGTTGCCGACCGCTGCTTTAAGGTGTGAGAATAACCCCCTATTTCAACTATAAAAAAAATATTCTTGTAAAAATTCCAAATTATCATTGTGTCGGGGGAGAGGAAGCCATGGGCTTTCGGTGCCCCCCTTGTTGCACCACTGCAGTATTATACACAGTTCCGAACCCCGAATTCGGCACGCTGGAGAGAGGTGTTAGGCCGAATTTTCGAACAGCGAACACTTGTCAAAAAAATACATCAGTTTTGTGTTTTTGGTTGCCGCCTAAGTTGGCTATATAGACGAGCTTTCGGGGCAGTCTTGAGAAATTCTCAGTGCCGGCTCGTCCGTATAGAAAGTCCAGCCGCCTGGGGAGCAAACTTTTGAGATATGCAAAATTGATGTTTTTTTTCTTTAATTTTGAGCAGTGCCGGAGGGAAAGGCTAAGGCGGCGAGGCGATTGCCTCACGGCGCAGCGCCCTAAAGGGCGGTAGCTATTAACAGCTAATTAACATATTACGTATTATTGCCCTTCTATGATGAATACGAAAGATAAATCTATTTTGCAGACATTTAATATTATTTAAATATATATCTACATATTTACTGACAATATTTTTAATCCCTGCAATCTTAAAGTGACAGAACGTCCTCGAATTTCGGGAAATTTGTATATTTTTAATGCTTTGTCCCCAAATACACTTTAACTACTTGGGGACACGTAATGTCCCCAAGTTTAAACTTCTGTTTTTTCTCTTCAAATTGCTTCTCGTTTTGTACTTTAGAACTTTTAGATAGTATTTTGTAAAATTTTAGATATTATTATGGCAAATATCAAATTGTTGCCTGGTACTAAAACTTCTAACAGGCAATGATCTAAGAAAATATGCGTACATTTTGTAGAAAATATGTTTAGATACCGTTTAAAATACATTAATGAGAGCTATTTTTCATAATAGATGGGAATACGTTTTAGTTTGCTATGTCCCCAATGATATCCTCGAAATTTTTTTCTGGCCACCCCAACATTTGGTCACCCTATACAATCTACAAAATACGGCCCTGAGAATTTCTCAATACAGCTATGGTGATGGAAATTCTCAGGGCTATGAGAAATCCTCAAGCCGGCCCAGAGAATTTCTCGCGGCCAGTTATCTCAGCCGATTGCCGAGTTAAGAAGACTTTAACTCAGGACAAATTGGGATCATTGATGTAAATGTAGCGTGAAAAAGACATAAATCTTGACATGGAAAGTCTAATAGTTGATGTAGCAAATAAGAGTCCCCTTTTTTAAAACACTAAATGGCTTTCAAAAGGAAAATAATTTTTAAGAAAATATTGCAATGTATATTTGATTGTGGATGAGTTTTTTTCTTTTTTTTTTTTTGAATTCTGTTACTATTTGTGTGTTATAGTTATAGTACTGTAAACCAGAACAATGAACATTTATTTTAACTTTTTCTTAACTAGAACTAATTTTTATTGGATGTTAACATACTTATTGTAACACACTCAATAGCCAAAGAATACGTCGAGTACATAATTTTTCATGTTTATTCGTCTATTCGTCCACTCTACCTCGTTTCATGTAAATTACTGCAATTTTGAAAGCCAAAATTCTTTTTAAAAAGCTATTTAAAACTCGTTGTTGTCATTGAGTAAATTTCAAAAATTTTCGGGGGAGGGATGCATAATATCTGATTAGCGTTCATTTTCTGTTTCTTCCCTATTGGAAAAAAAATCCCGGTAAAAAAAAATGTACCGGTTTTTGGAACAACCGGTTCTGGTTTGATAGCGGATCCAGTATTATACCAGATCCAGTTCTTTTCCGGATCCAGTATTATACCGGATCCACTACCACTCCGGAACCGGTTGTTCCAAAAACCGGTGTCAGTTTCCATTGTACCGGAACCGGTACTTCATAATCTGGTATAAACTGGTTGCGCGTTCGATAAACGCTGAAGACCCACAATGCACACTTGGGGATACATGCATGTAAAATCGGTGAAAACCCCGCTACCTCGCCCTGTGTGCAAGCAATCCTAAGGCCCCGGCTAACAGGTAGGGTCTCTGGTGGAGAAAAGTGTATTTTACACTTACAAAAGAAATTTCCGGCATGATACCAGATAAATTAGTACATTATGGAACACTGATCTACTGTGATACTGGTTCCAATATCCAATATGAAGCTGAAATCAGTATCAAAGTATCAGATATAATTCCACCAAAACCAGCAAGAAACCACAATATAGATTACAAAATTGTATTATTTAGGTACATTTAAAGAACACAGGATTTTCGACGGACTAGAGCCAGATTATATGCAATAAAAAAGGATTAATAAGAAAGAAATTTCTGGCTTGATACCAGATTAGTTAGTACAATATTGGTTCCATTATGGAACACTATAGTCTAGGGAGATACTGGTTCTAATACGAATCTGAAATCAATACCAAACAGTTATTATACTTGAACCAGCATGTTACCACAGAAAGCATAGGGGCTTTCGCCTCCTGCTCGCAGCCACTTTAAACATGGAGACTTAATAGAAAGATAAAAACAGAGATACTTACTTCCCCGATCTGAAAGCAAGAACATTCATAAATAGTCCTAAGGCTGGTCATACACATAGAGGTGTACCACAGGGGTTTACCTCTATTGTCCGCTTCGAGAGATAAACCTCGGCGTGTGTGCCCCTTCGTGTGATGAAACTCCAGAGGCAAACAGACCTCTAGAGTCGGAATCGGACCTCGCGGAATTGAAAAATTATATTTTCTACCGCAGAGGTGACCAGACCTCCGCGTGTGTGAGGTCTACCTCTGGTCACTTGTAGGCTGGCCATACACGTAGAGGTGTATCACAGAGGTAACTACTGTTAAGAACAGTGGCGCACCCGATGGGGGTTTGAGGGTTCACCCCTCCAAACCTGACTTTTGAGAAATAAATAATATTTTTATCTTTAAATCTCGGAAAATATTCTACAAAAACGATAATTCTATTGCATGCTTCCACAGACTTATAAATGGATTATTTTCTCTCTTCCCTACTCCCATTAAATTTCTTATCATAAATTATCTAAATATATAACATAATGCATTCATAAAATATGAAAAGATTCATTTTGGGGTGTGAAAGTTGGGTGGAATGGCGGGTTGTGGAAATGAAAATCGGCACAGATTGAGCACAATACAAAAATCCTTTATAAACCTAGTTCCACAAACTTATTTTTTAACTTTGTTCATGCTTATTGGCATGATTGTTCGAAGTTTTGGGCGTTTTTCTAATATAATGTAAATGCGTTAGGCTCCTTTTAGAGAGTCCCCTCCCCACTTGGCACTCGCCTCATGTCAGATAACACGACAGATTGTGTAGAGTTGCTTGATTTAAAAAAGAAAAAAAAAACATAAAGATGGACCCCCCCCCCCCTCGCCCCAAAAAAAATATTATTTCTAGGTGCGCCTATGGTTAAGAATAAAAGGAAATGCCGTAAAACATGCGACTGGTTATTAAAAAGAAATCTGTACAGTCATGTCAATTTGTTGACATGTTGATTACATTAAAAACGAAACCGCTAAGCACAAAGAAACTTAAGTGAAATTAAACAAAACCACTTAAACAGAAATAAACTGAATGCAAATAAACACATTTGCCCAAATTAAAACAGAGAAAAAAACACACCCTATTTCTGCGCTTGTCTGAGTACAACTGACCGGAGGTAGACCTCACACACATGTCGAACCACACACACGCGGAGGTCTGGTCCCCTCTGAGGTAGAAAATATAATTTTTCAATTCTGCGAGGTTTGACTCCAGAGGTCTGTTTGCCTCTGGAGTTTCATCACACGAAGGGTCACACACGCCGAGGTTTATCTCTCGAAGCGGACAATAGAGGTAAACCTCTGCGGTACACCTCTACGTGTATGACCAGCCGTACTCAGACAAGAGCAGAAATAGGATGTCTTTTTGTTTTAATTTGCGCAAATGTTTTTATTTGCATTCAGTTTATTTCTAAGCAGTTTTGTTTAATTTCACTTAAGTTTCTTTGTGCTTAGCGATTTCGTTTTTAATGTATTCAACATGTCAACAAATTGACATGACTGTACAGATTTCTTTTTAACAACCACAGTCGCATGTTTTACGGCATTTCCTTTTATTCTTAACCACAGGCGCACCTAGATTTTTTTTTTTCGGGGGGGGGGGGGCTTCATCTATATAGTATTTTTTCTTCTTTTTTAAATCAAGCAACTCTACATGATCTATCGTGTTATCTGACATGAGGCAAGTGCCAAGTGGGGGGGGGGGGGGGGGGAGGATTATTTTAAGGGTGCCAAATCGACTAAATGTGCGTCTTTACTTAAATACATATTACATTTTTACATTCATTAATACATTTTTTGTATATATAAGGGGGGAGGGGGCGCTAAATCCTGGTCTTGTCCCAGTTAGAAAATAACCTAGTTACGTCTATGACCAACCAGTAATTTCAAATGCTGCTTCATGTGTATACAGTAGCTCTTTTCTTAAAACATGATTGATACTTGGTAACTCGGTACTCGAATGAGCAGTCCATGGCCAAAGGCCAAGTACTCAGTACCTGGTCTAAGTGTGCGGAACTGCTTAAAAGGACAAGACAAGGGTAGAATTTCAAATATACAATTGTCGTGAAATTACACGAAGGCAAATTGGAAAAATTTGCCTTAGTTATGTATGCATCAAAAGAAACTTTTAAAGATATAAAAACTTTCTTTTGGATTGATCATTTTTGATATTTAAAAAAAAAAATCTATTCAATGTTATTCATTCTCACATTTGGGACATTTATGTTTTTAAAATGCATATTTACCAGTTATTTGCTGCATTAATTTTGTGAAAAAAATCATTTGAAGATAATGATCACTTTAAAAAAACAGAGAGAATATTTAAACCGATTAAATAAAAATTCGACTTCGCTGCTTGTTTCTACAAAACTTTAAGCGCAATTTTGCAACTTTCTTGATATTTTTTTCTTCATTTTTGATGCAAATTTTGAATATTTTTAAGGGATTTTTCAATTTATGAATTTGGGGCATGCTTATAAGTATAAATGCAAATACGATGACATAAAGGCTATTTTCACAATTTTAATAATTTGAAGCTCAATTAAACAAAAATCGATATTTTTATACACATATATTAATGTAGAACTCAATAAATGCGTTTTCACAAGTTGTTGGAAACCATGTGAAAGAAAGCATTCATTTTATACTCAATCAGTATATTAAATACATGCAGTTCTTCGTTGCGTAAATTAAAAATTAAAAAATTTGAACCCTTAATGTGACAATAATCACAAAAATCAATTTAAAAATTATCAAATTAAGATTAATAAATAATAATACGTATCCCGTAATAACCCCACATGCTGAAAATTTTGGTGGACGTTAGTTCACATTATGAGCGAGCGCTCTCCAAGTGTGACGTCACGCCAATAGGCGTGGAGCTCTGACGTCACTCTGTTTAAGCCGCATGCGCTGTTTTCATTTTCTGCGTTGAGTGTGTGAGAGTATAGTTTTTGATTCTAACAGATCTAAGGAAATTAATGTTCCAGATAAGAGGAGTTTTCTCTCATTTATTATTGTTATTAAAGCAATATCATTTTTTTCCAATAAATACTTTGTGTAATTTTTTTTTACTTTTTTTAACTACAGTTATTATTATTTTTTAAACTTTGTGTATTTTTTTTTCAATAAAAATGTGTGTTTTTCAATAAAACACACATTTTTGTTTTGAATAAAAATAAGGAACATTGGGTTAATAAATTGTTAAAATTAAACATTGCTTTTTGCAATCTAACAAGAGCTTTCCTTCAGAGCTCCCTAAGCAGTAAGAGCCTTTTAGATTCATTAACATCTTTGGAAAAGTAGCTAAAGCTTTGTGTGGTTTTTCAGAATGATGTTAAAAGATGAAATTTTTTTATGTACTATGTAATTGTCTATTCATTTATTTTGAAAGGAGTGAGTTTGTGAGGTTTTACTGTGATCTAATTGCATATTTTCCTTAGATATTAGATGTCAGTTTGTTACCATTTTAGGACAATTTGAGGTTTATGTTGTGTTTCCTTATAATATAATAATGTATCGGGGCATTATTATAATAAAAATGTTTATAAACTTTACCTGTGCGAGACCTTAATTGAAAAGTTTGATGCACTAAGTGCAAAGTATAAAATTATAATGCCTTCATATATAATTTCCTATTTTATATTTTATAAGTTACCTTCCCAAAATTACTGCTATATTTTTGACATTGTTACTGTTTAAGCAGTGAATTTTTTAAAAATTCTTTTTATCTTAAAGTGCTTTCTATTTTATTTGCTCTTAATATATTTTATATTTCTTCTTACAGATAATTGGATATCTCAGATTATTATCTGAAGTGCTAGTTGAATTCTAGCCCTGATGCAGTTATTATAGAAAACTGCATCAAGGTTTTAATTTTACTGGAGATGTTTTGAAGATGAAAAAAATAGTTCAGGAGTTGTTCTTGATATTGTGCTGTTTTTGTGTGAAAAAAAAATTGCATTCAAAGTTTAAGTTTTATGTGGTATTCAATCTTTTTTTTTTTTTTCTATAATTTTGCTTTTATTTGAATACACATGTAAATATATCAAGATCCCCATAGGACATACCTATTTTCTTATTCATTAGAAGCGTAATACTACCTAATAAATTGATTAGATTGTAATTGCCGCCCCCTTAAGGAAGCTGCGCTGTGAGGCAAGCGCCTTGCTGCCTTTGGTTCTCGCTGGCCCTGTGTTCTTGAAATTATTGATTTACGTTTACTTACCCTTCTATACTTCAGATGAGGCGGCTTCTTTCATATTTCCCTCAAAAATGTAATAATAATAATAATAATAAATGTTCTTCAAGTGGTAAAGATTATGCTATCAGTGTAGCTGTTGACTTTTTCAATTTTATAACGTTTTGTGCAATCTTTTTTACAACAATATACTCTGAATGCATTGTAGATTAATGTATAAGGACATACACATAACAAATATTTACACGAAAAGATGCACTGGTATTTTAGAAGTGGCATTACTTTACAACTTTTTTTTTTAAATTCAAGCTTTGATTGTACTTTCTGGATTAAATGAATTTCGTATTTTTAAATAGTGTCTAAATTTAATGAAAACATTTGGAAAGAAGTTGGATTTTTTACCTTTAAAAAAAAAAAAAAAACCAGCATTGATAGTTGATTTCGTAAATATTAAAGTAAATCAATTAATAAAGGGGCACCATTTGTAACAAGCTTTTTGGTTTGTTGCTAAGATGTTCTGCTTGATTTTTAATTGAAATAAAGTTGCGCCCCCTTTTTTATTCCCCACCCCCTCCCCCGTCTCTCTAAGTTTATTCATATATAGAGACTTATTTTCATTAATGCTCGCTGTTAGACTCTAAAATCATTGCATGACGTAATTCTTTTAGATGATTTTATTAGAGGTAAAATAAACAGCTTATAGTACAGTACACTAACAAACAGTTTTGTTTCCTGCATTTCAAACTTTATCCAAATTCTTAACAGTAGATAACTTTTAATCAAATAAAACTACAGAAAAATTCTAGCTTGAAATTTACGTTCAAAATTGCAGCTTCATTACAATTATATTTTAATTTTAGTTTTCTCTCTCTCATTTTTTTTTTTCCTGTAAAAACATAAAGGATTATTTTTTGCATAAGTGGTTTCCAAAGGGAACCGTCGTCCCGCACGTCACAGCCCCTACAACGCAGAGACCACCCTGTTTGTTTGTAATTTGTGACTTTCGGTAATGATCCTGATGAACTCCCCACAGTTCGTAACTTCTTGTCATTATTTAGTGAGGGAGGGTTGGTTCTCCGGTTGTTACATAGCCTTTGGGGTGTGAAGTAGGTTCTCTTGTGGTCTGGAATCCCCTTACTGCGAGAGTGATAATGTGTAATATAAATCTATAATGGACACCTGTTAATGTGCTCACCTTCGGACGAAAATCATTTGATAACAATTACCAAGTGCTAATATTAAAAAAATAATAATTAATACTTTAAAAATGCGAATAAATACTATGCAGCAGATTTTCGGAGACTACGTTAATTTACGTGTAATTGAAATTGAATGAATATATTTAGCGTGAAATAATAGTTACTAGAAAAGTACAATAAGACTTAGTAAATTATTGATATAAAAATAAAATTTAAAAAAAAAGAAAGGGAGGAGGGGAAGGAATCACCGATTGCTGATTGTCTGCTATTTTTTTTTTTTTTTTTAAAGTTTAACCCCGTCTGACTGAATTTTCAACAAAGTGTGTTAAAAATAATTTAACTTTGTGCAAGTAAACAATAATAATAAAATTACACGTTAATTTTTTTTTCTCTTTAAGCTAAATGCTGAAGCTGCTTAATATGTCCAATATCAATCACACACAATTTCAAGCTTTATTAATCATAAATAAAAATTGTCCGAGAAAGCGGACACTACGCAAAACATCAAAATTTTATGACAAAGAATTGTTCCAAATTAAAATATTTTCGTTTGTGTTAAATCCTTATACAGTAGTATCTCCATTAAGGGACACCTCTAATTAAGGAACACTTTTTCTGGTTCCAGTCCCTTTAAATAGGGACCACAATGTATTTACCTCTGGATAAGGGACACTCTATTTAAGTGATATTCAAAGAGAAAAGTTTCAAAAATTAAAGTTACATAGAGGCTTGCCATACGTCCCGGTATTTTGCTCTTGTGCTTTGTTTTGTTTTAAAATTTGTCAAATGTGATTGCAAATTTTAATTTGTTTCTTATTTATGAGAATTTCGCACCTAGTGTTTTTTTTTTTTTTGCGTTCAAGTAATTCAATTTTTTTTTTTTTCAAATTTGTCAAATGGGATTTCAAACTTTAATTTGTTTGGGATTTATGCAATAAAAAAGAAATAAAGAATTATGAACAAATATAGTATATGATTTTTTTTTAAAATCAAATTCATACTTCAACTTAATGTTTGGTTGCATTTTGACAAAGTTTTAATGAACAATCTCATATTCTAAATCAAAAGTATTTTCAAATTATTTCTGTCATCAATTCCTTTAAAATATACTGCACACAATAATTTTTTTAAACTAGTTGAAGGTGATTTAAATTTTCTGAGAAAAATGAACTGGAAAAAAAATCGTACATTTCCCACTATTCCTTATTTTTATTCAAAACAAAAATGTGTGTTTTATTGAAAAACACACATTTTTATTGAAAAAAAAATACACATTTTATTGGAAAAAAAATGATATTGCTTTAATAACAATAATAAATGAGAGCAAACTCCTCTTATCTGGAACGTTAATTTCCTTAGATCTGTTAGAATCAAAAACTATACTCTCACACACTCAACGCAGAAAACGAAAACGGCGCATGCGGCTTAAACAGAGTGACGTCAGAGCTCCACGCCTATTGGCGTGACGTCACACTTGGAGAGCGCTCGCTCATAATGTGAACTAACGTCCACCGAAAATTTTAACCAAAACAAACCGCGGAAATCACTGTTGCCAACACTATTTTTTAAAACATCCGACCCAAAAGGCTTACAATTTGCGCAACAATGTTTGAAAACGATGAAAATTACTTAAAAAGTTTAAAATTCATATGAACTTAGCGATAAAGAGTCTTAATTAGAAGAATATATACTATCCTAAATTGTGAGCAGTAAAATACTTCATGTACAGTTTTTTATAGCAGCTTCAGCTCTTAACTGTGATTGGTTAATAGCTTTGTTTGTTTACCTTCTTACAAGTTATATGTCTATTAATTTACAAGTCTCTTAGTTTACGGGGCATAAAATTGAGTGGTGTTTTTGGCTTTGTGAACTTAAAATTAAAACCCATAGTGGGAATCTTCTTTATTTTAACACAATATCCTTAAAGAAAGTATATGATTTAGGTTTGAATACAGAGAGTTCCAGGCTAGGGGGGAGACAATATGTAGTATCAAGTGGTTTATCGATCAAATCAAGTGGGTTATCAATCAAAAGTTTTATAAGCCCTTTGTAAAACTTTTTGTAATCGAGTTCTCATTAAAAAAATTACGTTTTTTAATTGTCACTTAAAACTAGTTTATCTACTTTACGTTACAGAAAAATAAGCAAACATCACCTTAATGAGCTAATTACATATTTTTTTTACTCCTTTGGGAGGGGAACGGGCCCCTTGTGCAACCTCCTAAAATCCGAAACTGGTTACAGGTCCACAAACAAATTGTAAGTAAATTGTTCTATGATGTTTAGGATATTGATACAGCCACCGCGAAAAAAAAAACCCTTAAAAGCTCCAATGAACAAAGCAAATACTTCAAATTAGATAATTTTTTCTGCCAATATCTTTCTATTTTCAACTTAGAAAAGTGTTTCCTTCCCAAAATAAATTCAAAGTGTTTTTTAACTGCTAAACACACCATCACTGTTAAGAAATACCTTAAATATTATGATGTGGATGATAAGAATGACATTCCCCCTCCCCCTTTTTTTCTGTTTCAAAGTTGTGACGATTTTTTTAAACGTATTGCATCACAATGCATAATTCACGCTTACATAACTTTTTTTATTTAATCTTTTCCATGGGGTGACACCATCAATAACCGCCCCTGGTGTCACCCTTGCTAGCTACGCCACTGCGGATACCACATAATCGGTGTCTCTCGTGCGACTTATCCATACCAGATATCCGACTCTGGTGTTTGATACCTGTAAATTCTATACATAAGTAAAATGTTATATACCGCAGATATCTGGATTTTTCATGCAATGACCGGTTCGAGTTCCGGATATTTAAAAAATATCGGTTAAAAACTAAATCTGACACCTTCTGGAGGGGAGGAACAGTCCTGTTAGTCCTAATCCCCCCCCCCCCTGTTGGTGCATTCCTTGACGCAGTTATTACAAGAGCTTACACTAGTATACAATGTGAGTAGTTCTGGAATATTTTCATCCTGATTTTAAAATTACCAAGATATTTATATATGGTTTTAAAATTATCAGTACATTTGCAAACTGCATGTTTGGAAACTGCCATCAAAATTTCCAGCATGGCTTCACACTTTTCTCCACCAGACGCCTACCTGTTAGCCGAGGCCTTAAGATTGCTTGTGCACAGGGTGAGATAGTGGGGTCCACGGATTTTACATACACGTATCCCCAAGTGTGCATTGAGCATCTTCAGCGGGTATCGAGCATGCGACCTTCCAGGTAGAAGTCCGATGTCCTAACCAGTAGGCTGCTGCAGCCTCACTATGGTTTCAAAACTTCCGTACCAGCTTTAAAATTTCGAGAATGGTTACATACCGTTTAAAATTTTCTAATATGGTATGATACCATCTTTAAAATTTCCAGTATGTTTTCATACTAGCTTCCAAATTTCCAGAATGGCCTGATACCGGCTTAACATTTCCCAGAATGACTTCAAACTGGTTTCAAGATTTCTAGTATGGTATCCTACCGGTTTCAAAATTTCCAGTTTAGCTTTATACCGGCTACAAAATTTCCAGTATAATTTCCTACCGGCTTCAAAATTTCCAATATAATTTCCTACCGGCTTCAAAATTTCCGGTATGTTGTTACTGGTTCTGGTATTATTTTTACTGGTTCTGGTAGGATTTTGATACCGGTATTTTGAGTTTTTTCCAATAGGGTTGGTAGTTCTCCCTCCCCCCAAAGGGCCGGTCTGTTTGAAATATGCCCGGGCAGAATTTTCTTCCCTGTCCGCCCCTGGCCGTAACTAATGCTGCCCACCTGTGCAGCAGGATGCGGTATGTTTGATTCACGTCCTTTGCCCTGGATATTCTTTACAGTGAAAGAAAAATTAGTTCAAAGGCATAATTAATATACTTCTAAATAATTAAATTCCAGTTTTGCATTAATTACATTAAAATCACCTTTATTATTAACTAACTGCTCCCACTACTGCGTTGCTGTGTGAAACATATCAACCAATCGGCAAAAAAGTTAAATTTTGTATTCCCTCCTCCCACCACATGCAATTTCTATGATCAGACTTGCGTCACGCAGAAAAAACACTGATCATAAGTGTGAGAGTATTAGGCAGGCCACCCTATTAGGCAAACAGAAATTGATGGGTACCGAATCTTTCCAAATTAAAGTCTAAAAAACGAAAGTGTTGGTGTAGACAATCTTTGGTCATTTTATGAGGGGGAGTAGGGAAGGCTATATTTGTGGGTGTACGGGCCCCACATTTTAGTATTTTGCCCTGAGGCCCGATTATAAGCTCTCGGCGGCCCTGTATCAACTTTCCATCGTAACTTTCAGCTAAATTTTTCATTAGAACAATAAATTAAGTATTAATTTTATATTTTACTACTTTGAATTGTAATTCTTTTATACTTCATCCCAAGAAAACGCATCATACAAAAAATAATGGAAACCATTTTTCACTAAAGAAAATCTCAACAATTGCTGTGTTCAACTTTGAAATTTAAACTTTAGTTTTTTTTATCAACTAGAGGGCTTCCGCCACCTGCTTGCTATTGCTCGCCAACCCCTGAACTGTTTACGCAGATCCTTCGGAAGTTCGAGCTCTTAATAAAACTCGGCAAACTAATATTTATTAAAAACTATACCTCTAAAACCAGACTTACTTGAGTGAAAATCGGTTAATGGAGACATTGAATGAGTGGGTGATCGTCCCCCTCCCCTCCCCCTCCAATAGGAAGTACTTGAAATAAAACCAAAAATTTGAATTAACTACAAAGTTCTAAATATTTATTAAAATGCAGCGAAGATTTAGAAAGGTGCCACTCCCCCGCCCTTTCCACCCCATTTTAAGCTTGATACGCCTTTTGCAAGTTATACTTTTTTTTTGCACTTTAGATTTTAATAATACTGTCATTATTTTCATATTGCCATGAATAAACCAATTTTAAAATAGTTGATGCAAAGAAACGAATTTTCAAAAATGCCTTGAACATCTTTTTCAAATAAGTTTCAGACATTCTCAGCTATTCCATTTAATGCATTTTAATATAAGTTACAGTAGCGGACTGGCTACCCTAATAGGGCACCAAATGCTCACTGGGGGGGGGGGGATCTCCCCGCCCAAAATCACCACTCAGAACACTGAAAAAGCTTTTTAGAGGTAGGGCGCATCGGTGCATACCTACCTCTTATCGATGCGCCCCTCCTATTTTTGATGAAGGGGCACATCGAGGCGAGGGCCCGACGGCCGTTGGGCTGTCGGGGAAGTCCGCCCCTACACTGCTATCCTGTATTTCATTCTATAACCCAAAAGGTAATTAGTATAAACAAAATAAAATAATAATTATTCATAAATAAAACAAATGACTCACAACTATAAAAAAAAGTCATTACGAAAAATCTGCATTGCTTGATCAAGATTATTCTCCGGGGCGTTTGACTGTGATCAAAGTCTGTTTTAATCAGTTACCAGAAAATTTGGAATTCTCGTCCTGTAACTATGGCAACGAGTGGCCCACCTGACGGTCAACGGCGCTATGAAAGCGCTTTTGAATTTTTCCAGAAAACGAATTTCATCGCCTATTTGGCACGACAGCAATTTTTCTTACTGTTCAAGTGGTCATAAATGGCGGAAACTGGTCCTGCATTTAGAATTACTAGCTTCAGAGATTACTTTCTGGGTTCCATTGTGGGTGTTTATCTTTACGCTTCAATGGCATTCCTGCGGGAACTGTCGTGCGAATACGGATGCACCCAAATTTAAATTAAGCCTTTTCCTGTGTGCAACATTCGCTTAACTTGACTTGTTTGCCCCCCCCCCCCTCGTTCCTAGCCTTAGACCATATAGTAACTAGACGAGCCCTTCTATTCACTCGCCATTGTTAGTTCCTAAGCAGGAATAGTGGGGACCAGTTTGACTGACAGGGTTCGGAGATCAAAGCTTTTCGCCGTCCTATACCACGTGGGTGAGTCTTCTCAATTTCTGAACTTGCTTCTGATCTGTAAAAGAGCTGAGATTGCTTTCAGGCAAACGATCAAGACTCATTCTGTGCACAAAAGCACTAACCTGATTTATTAAACATAATAGCAATATTAACAATGAAAAGCGTAAATTTTAATTTTATTTTTAAATCGTTGGAGTATCGTATTCTTGATTATGAAGAACAAGAAAGTCATATATATAAATTAACTAAAGCAATTGTTGAGAAATACTTAAAAATATGACTACACCATTTCTAAAATAATATCAAACAATACCAAAAATGCGTAACAAATACACAAAATTAATTTTATTTAAAAATCAAGAGCAATTTTCAATAGAAATTAAACTATTTTTTCCAGTAGTTAAATTCCATTCTGCTTTATTAATAATACCCGCAACCTAAATAATAAATGCAACGTTGAAATTAACATTTCAATAATATTAAATCTTAAAAGACATGAACGATGCTTGAAATATACTCGCAGAAAGGCCGAACGTTCGTCGCATCACCAAGTATACATATGTCTGTGTTCGCTATAGTTTATTTTTTATTCTCTACTTTTAATAATGTAAGTAAAATTGTTAAATTTTCAGAATTATGTTTAAAATGCATTTCATGCTTCCCCCTTACCAATATATTACATACATATTGTATTTCTGACTGTATTGCACAACACTTAGATAATAAATTAATTTATTCCGTTTGTTTGCAATCTTAGAACAAACGTCATCTTCTGTAATTCATTAAAAAAACAATCGCATTTTAATTAACGGTACAATGGGACCGTCCATAAGTAATGTCACGCTTTTTTCCCATTTATTTGACTCCCTCCCACCTTTGTCACAAAGTGTCACACTTCAACATACCCCCTCCCCACCCCTTGTCACAATTTCACGAACCACCCTCCCCCTCGAAGCGTGACATCATTTATGAATGATCCCAATCCGATGTTTTCAGTCCTACGACAGGCTAATGTCACATGACTATTAATTTTAGATTTACGAACTGTATCGGAGAAACATTAAAGTTTTAACTGACAATTTTCTAAAGAAAATAATTTTTTGAACTTAAAAAATTTAAAAAACTATTTTCAAAACTAAAATTTTTTCTTCATGCTGTTGCTTTCTTTAAATTTATTTCAGATTTTGAAAAGAAAAACAGCTTAAACGCTTTTGTTTTTCCTTCCTTATTTTTCAATGAACTGAAAAAGAAAAGAATAGGTATATTTGATGTTTGGCTTATTAACGTAATATTACAAATGTGTTTACTTTTCGCATTGATATCTCAAGGGCAAGACATAATGAGGTTGAAGTCAGTTAAAAACCTTGTAAAAGCAATACGAATTGTATTCATTGCAAAGAGCTTTACTGTATGACATTAAGTTTCACAAAAGAGGGCAAGAAACGAACTCCTACTTTCAATGAGCTCAATATATAAGATCATTTTCAAAAACACTATTACTAATTAATTATTGATAATACCAATAAAAAAACACTTGTCCATTAATCTATGAACTGTTTCCTTGCGTGTGATAGAAAATAATTGTGCTAAAATGCGTCTGTCATACAATAAGAAATTAAAATAAATCACTCTTCGAATCTCTACGAGAATTAACATGGCACGACGAAGCCCTCTCTCAGCGAAGGACTCCATCACCTGTTTTCCGGGGAAAGACTCCTGTTTACCGAGCACGCCCCCAGACCTTGTCTATCTAGTTTATGGTCTAAGTTCCTAGCAGCATGAAAGCGCTCCCGCAGTCGTAAATTACGTTTATAGGGTGACGACAGAACCTGGAAATCTGGGAGATCAGGGAAATGTCAGGAAATTTTACTGTTCTGGAAAAATCAGGGAAATCAGGACATTTTTTCTTTGTTTTTGATTATCCCGGAGTTCCAACAATCTTATCTGTAATCATTCAAATTATTCAACGTTCCCTTATTAAAATTCAATTCTGAAATTATTTTACTCAAGAAAGTTCTTTGCATTGCCATTTTTCATAAATTTGTTGCCCACATATCAAAAAATGTGATCCTTTTGCATCTGCAATGGGAACTGAACTTTTTAATTTTCGATGTTTCTTATGCTTTGTTTAAAGGTAAAAAAATATAATTTGTATTTTTTTCACCAAAACTTTAATTTGAAATTTTTAATCGAAATTTCGTGAAATAAAGGTGGAAACTGTCAAATAATATTTATAAATTTGAAAAATTCAGAAAACAAAAGTCATTAACTATGCACTTATGACGATAATTTTTTTTTTATTACACACATTCATTCACCATATAAATTGATTCTTTGCAGGAGGAACTGGTTAAATATCTGCAATTAATCGCAAATAAATATGTGACTAAATAAATAATCAAATGAAAAATTAATTAAAAAGTCATTTATTTCATTTCTTATTCAGTACGCATGTGAAATCTTTGAATAAATTCTCATGCTGTATATTAAGAGAGTTACCTATTTCATGAACTGAATTTTTTGACACGCTAGCCTTAATCCTACAATATTTAATTTTATTGTCAAAAGTCTTTTCTGGAGCTTAGTATTTCCTATTATAATCAAATGCTTTTCTAATCTTTAAAAAATGCGTAAATTTCTTAATAAAATTTAGCTAGTTCAAAAAAGTTTGAAAGTTATGCATGTTCACATTTTTCTTTCAAGCAATTACTCTCACCCGTCAAATATTCATCAATTATTTTGTTGCATAGTATAAAATTCAATTAAATAGAAGTAAAATTAAGAAAAATGCTTTGTTTTTTGAACATTAAATTGTTAACAAGTAACAAATAATTTAAAAATGCATCTTGTCCTTCCGTAGAACTATTATAAAACTAGATCGATACTTGACTGCAAAATTTTTGTGCAGCAAAATCTTTTGGCTGTAAAAATGCCCGTTTCTTCATCAAAATGACAAAACTAAATTTTGGAAATTTTTACCTGCTGTAAATTTTGTTATATCTAATATTTTAATGTAGCATTCATTGGTGTTTTGCATAGGTCTGATTTTTATCTTTTGTATATATATATATATTACAAAGCCGTATCCAGAGGGGGGGGGGGAGGCCCCGAAATCCCAAAAATGTTCGCAATGTAGCATTGAAACTTTCCTCTATACTAGTGTTTCAGAGTCAGGTCCCCCCCCCCCGAAAAATTTTTCTGGCTACGGCCTTGTATATAGTATATATATATATATATATATATATATATATATATATATAAACAAAGATTTAATCAGGGAAATTTTCTGAAAAATCTCTGGAAATCCTAATACGAAATATTTCCAGCCATGTTTTTGATTATTAACTTCATGTAGTTCAGCTTGTGGTAGACTTGTAAATTTCGTTGCTTCAGTACCATCCAAACTAAGTTTCGCTTCTTAATTTTTGTGTAATTACTTGCGCAGACCAGCTTTACTCTATTTAACAGTAGTTGAGTTATACAGAAACATACGTGAATGTCACCTGTTAAAGCAAATATAAAATACAGTGGAACCTCGCTATTCGTACACATTTCGTTCCTAGAGGCAGTTCGAATGGCGATTTGTAGACACTCAATGAATTAACTTTGATATATTATTTTTAATAATTTAAAATAATAACTTAAAATATTACTTATTAAATGCTAAGCTAATCTTAAAACTATAACTAATCTGTCGTGAAGTATGGAAGAGACTTTAGACCAATAATTCTTTCCGTTTTGCTAAAGGGAACAAACTAATAAACAAACAGGAATATTGAAGTTTTAAATCTTTAATTATTAATCGGTATTGTGAAAGGCAAGCTATACTCGTTTAAATTAATTCCCGTAGGACGTGGAATGAAAGTTAATTTAGAATATGAATCTTCCTCCTTCATATGTGTGATGGTTTCAATATTCCTAACAAATATTTTCCATTCGAAAAGTGGACTGAAAGGCGGGAGGGAGGGGGAGGTTTTGAATAAAAGTCGACACATTTATAACTATATTAAATCGATGTCATAAGAACTCTCGCGATTTACAATACGAAAGTATTGAGCAAGAATGCCTAAAAATATGATGTTTTCCTGTAAAAATCAATCTTTTCTAAATTTCATTTCTAATTCTTGAAAAAAAAAAAAAAAAATCATTTGCAATATTTTCTTGAGTAAAATGTAACTTTTCGGGAAAATTAAATTTCTCGTTGCAAACATTGTTTTGGGAATCATTAGCACAAAAATAGGAGTTCCGAAGTTATTTTGTTAAAAAGAAGAAAGAAATGTTCAATGCTGCTTCTTGTAATTCCGGTTTTTATTAACTGGTTCAAATCTATAACTTTGGGTCAAATTTTGATATTTGAGTAAATACTAATTACTTTTTAATTGTTTTTTTTTGGGAAATAATTTTGAGCATTTGGAAATACAATTGTTTGAGACGCTCCCATGATTTTTAAATTGCTACGCTCCTGGATGAAGCACAGTGAGCAGTTATTTGATGGTGGGTGCAGTGAGATTCAAAATATAGACACGTTAATGAAAATCAACGTGTTGCTTGGGAATGTTGATGTTAACTTTATCTTTAAAATATTGTCAATACATGAACATTTTCAGTGCCAGATATAGGGGGGGGGGGCAATGCCCCCCTGGAGGCACTTCTGGGAGGCGGCAAATTCAACTGTGATGCAAAAAATAAAAAAGCAAAGGAAAAGAAGAAGACAGAAAATAAAATCATAAAAGGAAAAAATATTTAATTAGGAAAATTTAAGTTTTGGAAAGAAAATTAAAATCCTGGTTCAGAGCTCTGATTTGACCATTGACCGGCTATTTTGATAACGATTAAAACCGATTAATACAATTATTTATTTGTATAAACTGTCGGAAACTAAAATTTAGGTATACTCAAAATGTTGCGTTGTTGATCAGTCGGCCGGCTCCTTTGGGGCCGCCCAAAGCATCCTTTTGGGAAGGGGGCGGGTAGGAGCTTGTGATAGTGAAATATAAATCATGCCATGCTCAAACAATGCAATAGTTTTTCTTTTACAAATTTTCAAAGAATCCTTTTGGGAAGAGGCGAGAGGTCGGAGGGGGGAAGGGGATCTGGTAAGTGTCGTTTGGGGGGGGGGGAAGAAGGCAGACGCGTGTCTTTTCGATATGGACGTTAGTAAGAGGGGGGAATCCTGCCCCCTGGTTTAAAAAAAAAATGCTTATTTTGTTTGGAATTTCCATGAGTATTTTCATAAGTAAAATCGTTTAAATTTTAAGCAGTTTTGTTTGCTTTTTTTCGTAATATTTTTGCAATCCCAAATGCATCTCCTAAGGCCTCAAAATAATTCCGGGGGAGAATCCATCCCTTCAACTGTCAGAATTTCATACATGCAGTTAAGGGGGGGGGGGCGCCCTAATGTTGAGATGAGAGGGCCATGTCGTGTGAACATTAATAAAGTTTTCTGGGTTTATCAGTGGCCACCAAGTAGAAAATCCTCAAAAAAAAAAAAAAAAAAAGCCCAGCGCATAAAAGTTTATGAAATGTGAGCAATAATTGGATGGAGGCGGGGGGGGGGGGGGAGGGGTAGTTTTGTCTCGCCTCGGAAAACTTCAAAACCCGGTACTGACCTTTTTCACACATTTGCCTATAGTGAAAATTTAATAAGATATACTTCATATTGTGTCTAATAAAATAAACAATTGACGAATAGGCAATAATACTGATTAGTATTATTGCCTATATTTATTCGCTACGCTAAATTTATTTTTATCTCCTAACTTGAATCTTTATTCATGTTTCCTTTTTAAACTCAAAAGCAGGGCCTTAGGAAAGAGAGAAGGGCTGGCTCATGTCGCGAGAAGAGCTTTGGGGGAATGAAATCCGTGGGTTTCCGTGACGTCACTGTGGAAGCAAGAAGCAAGTGAGGGATTCATCAATGTTTTTCAATGGGAAAAAGAGTTATTTTCTTCATATTTTTGGGCATGAAAGCTTAATAAATTTATTTTTCAAGTTATATGAATTATCTTACGTCATATTTCTTGCTATTAGTGTATATGACGCCATTATGTTTTATAAGAATAATTTTAAACTCGAATGAAAATTAAGAAGCAAACATTGATTGATTATGAGTGACATAAAAATGTAAACATTATGAAATAAAACCAGGGTTGAATACAAATTAAAATTATTTTATGAATAACAGAAATGAGAATATATTTGAGATACTGAATTCGTTAACTGCTCAAAAAATCTTTCCCAGATTTGAAAAGGGATTCTTCTTACTCATTTAATTTTTAAATGTTTTTCTTATCAGAAATTGCTGAAGACAGAGGTTAATTATAAATATAAAGGCAATTTTATAATTATAATGTATTTAATTACAGATAGTAATTAAAAATAGCAACATATATAAACTATAATAGTTATAACAAGCTGTAATAATGCTAACAGAAAGGAAATGTTTGCATTTCCAGAATGTAATGGAGCACGTAATTAAAGATTATGAATTAATGTTTACATTTGAAAACTTTTTAGACAAGAGTGTAGCTGTCAGTATTTCAACATATATTTCATAACGAGACATCAATTTTATGGTTCACTATAAGTAATATTAGTATTAAATACAAATCATAACAACTCGAATTAAGGAATAGTTAAATACAAATAATATCACTCAGGTACAGGGATACTCACGAGCGGGGTTCATGGCGCAGAATGCGTCACTGAGCATTTTGGCGGGTATGGTAATTTAGTCTTTTTTTTTTTAAATGCGGGGCGCCATCACTCTTAGGGGTGCGCTCCACTGCTGAGGGGCGCACCCACGGGGGTAAGTGAATGAGACCTCTCGTCACAAGTCTTTTCTACTATGCATGTTATTACTAATAATGAATATGTATATTGAATACCGTGACCGAAACTTGGTCCTCCCATCCAAGCCAAATTCTGCATTCGGTACAGGTAACATGTTTTTTTATGCAATAGCATTAAAAAATATCTATAGAATATTAACCGAATGACTTTTTCTCTTTGGATGTTACTATCATTTATTTAAATTAAAATTTTTAAAAAATATGAGCTAATTAAAAAAATAATTGCGAAGGCATTGGTGTAAAACAGACCATGGGCGTCGGATTGAATCATGGCCACGGCATATATATTATTGTTTGGTATAGGACTTTAAGCTGTTGCCCCCCCCCCCCCTCCCAGCGATCCATACATTGGGACACTTCTTGCTATATCTGTCTAACAAAATACAAGTACACGAAATGATCAATGGTCAGTCGTCTGTGTTAAAACCAATACACATAAAAGTATTTACAAAAGGCCATAAAAAGCAAAAATGAAACATCAAAATGTATAAAATGTAGTAAGAGATAAAACACATTTATATAGATTTTTTAAAATAAAAAAAACATGTCATGACTCCATATAAAATCCACAGGCTAGGAAGCCGTGCTGTAAACATACAACTAAGCCGAAATACAATGCAATCGGCTTTAGAATGCTAATTAAAATTATTTTATTAATCTAAAAGGAAAAGATATTCAAGTCATCAAATAGATAATTACTTTTAAAAACCTTAATTTACATTTAGAATTAATAACGCAATAAAATTGAATAATGCGTTTTAAAAATGTGAGAAAAATTAAAGAGCTCTTCTAAATGTTTTCAAAGTCATTTTACAACATGAATTTTTAAACTATAATAGTTCACTCTTGATTTTAAAAATATTGATTAATTTTAACGTTAAGATTCATTATTTCTGCATTATTCTGGATTTTTTAATAGTTTAATATATTTTTCGTTGGGTTCTATGAAAGTGAAAACCAGGAAAAAGCAAATAAATATCTTTATTCACATTCGGGAAATTACATGAGCTGGTTATTTTGTGACACTTTTCAAAGATGAAATATTCAAAATTATGCTTTGTTTTATAAAATATATAATTGGAAGTGGAGTTAATAAAAATATTTTTGATTAGTTGTAGAAAAATTCCTAATAATCTTTCAACAAAACAATGTAAAAATGAAAATTGAACAAGCGAAACACAGGAGAAATAGGGAAACTTTAGCCACTTGCTTCCACAATGACGTCAGAACCGGTTTTTCTCCCCCTTTCTGCTGGTTTTCGGCAAAACTGAAAGATCAAAGAGATGAGCCAGCCCTTCTTTCCTATGGCCCTGCTCAAAAGGATGAGTAGCGAAAACAAGCCTGTTATGTGTATTCGTACTCAAACGGACCCACATGTATAATAATACAAGCGTAATGCTTTAGCTCTTTACACAGCTAAGGCCTCCTCCGCACTTACAGACCCGACCAAGACCAGACCAATGTCCCCAACCTCATTAGGGTTGTGATTGATGATCCCCGACGGGCTATACGCGAATATGTGTTGAGCTCTCCGCACTTGCTTTTTCTTCTGTTGCACGACCGTGGTCCGACTTATGGTCGGGGCAAAATCGGATCTGTATAGTGAGTCGGTGCAGAGAGCGTTCTTCAAGCACAAGGCACTGTAGCCGCACTAGAACCGACCAGACCCGACCAGTTAGCAATGTCTAATAAAGATATGTTATTATTTGATACCGAAAAATTTGTTCTTGCGGTGAAAGAGCATTGCTGTCTTTGGGACCTCTCCACTGCGGATTATTCCGATCGCAATAAAAAAAATCCAGGCCGCATCTTGAGTTTTTCATGGTTTAACTAGAATCAATTTCCTATCAGTCCTTTTACCATTAATAACTGCAATCAGGGGAATTATTGCCAATTCATACTTCATGTGTTTCTGAATTAATGTCTAGCTGAATGGGCTGTTTTTAAAGTATATCATCCACTTTGAATTCATTCGGAAAGTCCCCCATTCCTCAAATTATCAATACCAATTTAATTTCACTGGTTTGCCGAAACAGATTGAATAATAAAAAGAAAAAATGCCATGATATTAGCAGTAGCGTCACTGTGGGGGGGGGGGGGGATTACACCCAAATTAAATTTAAGAGTTCTTTAAAAATACATACACATGCATTTTTCGATTTTACTGGTACCGTTTCAACGTCTCCTTGCTGATTAAAAATGCAGTTTAATGCGAGTTGCACCAAATAAATAAAATATAAAATTTCTTGAGATTTTTTTTTTTTTTTTGCACTGCTGTAAATATAAACTACAACACTACAAATTTGTACAACGCAGCTGATTTTTTTTTTTTTTTGGAGGGGGGAGGATAGCACAAATTTCCGCATTGCTCACGCACATGCTAGGAACGCCAATGATATTAGTTTTACTTTTTAGAGTTTTCAATAAGAATTAAAAACAAGTAAATTAAAAATATCTAGTGTGCTGAATCTAAACGTTTGTAACTTAACCAAAATATGTGATGTCTGATGTCACGCTCCCTCTCTCTACCGCCGCCCCCCTTTTTTGCCACAAACTGTCACCATTGCCTGAAATCCCCCCCTCGAAGTGAGAATTTCCCCGTTCAGAATTTATAAAGCATTGGATGTCAATTTCGAAATAAATTTTCGGAAACAAATAATTCTTAAGTGTTAATTATGTGCAGCGAAAAAATGTAATAAATTAAAAAATAAACAAGTTAATAATAATAAGTAGGGATAAAATTATAGATGTGAAATAAGAAAAGCAGATATTTCTGCATTCATCGAAATGCAGAAATATTTGTTCTCTGTTTATAAAACTGCGATTGGAATAAATACGTGAGAATGTGAAAAAGCTTTTATTAATTATTTTATTTATTGCATAATATAAACGCTGAAATTTTATGTTCGCCTGTTTGATGTCAATTTTTGTAGTTTTATTTGCGCGTCCAATGTAAAATCAGTACAATATGTTTTGTTCTCTTAAAAATGTTTTTAAAAAAATCATTTTATTAATATAAATAGTTATAAGTTTTTCCCGTGATTTGATGTGAGCTTTTATTACACTACAGTACACATTTAATGCGCAATTATTTATTTTTAAGAATTACTTTTTCGCCCCCCCCCCCCCTTTTTCCCCCCTCTTTTTTTTTTTAAATAGGTTGGTAAACAGTTTAATAAGGCAAGAAAAAAAAAAAAAAAAACAGAAAATACTGTAACAAATGTATGCATTTGAAAAATTCATGGCATTTAAATAAACCATGGCCAGCAACCAACTTGCTCGCCTTTCATGTCTACCGCAAAAGTCGTCCCTTTGCAAAATACCTCTTCCCATTGGAGTTTCTCTTAATAGCCCATCAATCAAAGCCCTAAAGAGGTGGGGGACACTGGTCGTGTCTTGGTCGAGTCTGTAAGTGCGGAGGAGCCCAAAGAAGGAAAGACCAAACATCTGTTTTCATTTTGAGGTTTGCCTGCGAGCAACAAAGACAACAAAGATGTCTCCACCGCGGAAGATGGTAGTACGATAACGACCTACCCCCCCCCCCCCCCCTGAACAAATCCTTCTAATTTCTAGGAATTCCGAGTGGAAAGCTATGGCAAACCTGTCGCAAATTCTAAGAAGGATCAGTTGAGGTTTGGCGGCAAACGCATGCGAGCTGCCCTAAATGTTAGTTTTTTTGTTATACATCTGTAAACCGCAACTGCAAGTAAACGGTTGTTTTCTCGGCAATACCGAAACCGAAGTGTCCCATCTTCTTCTTTCTACCGTCTTTGGTTAGATTATATAGCTTCCAAACGATCCACCACGAGTGCTTATGTACTTCCGTGCCAAATTTCCCCATAGCCCAATCTGTAAGAGCGTTAATTATCCACTCGCCCATTCTGTTTTCTTGTTTTACGGCGTCCGATCCAAATCCACCAAATAATTCATCTTGTATTCCTGCTTTGAATAGACGAACACATTACTCACATTTTTGATTCATTCTGTCGTCTCGCTTGGTAAATAGCGTGGTAAATAATAATTTTGATATAAATACTATTATTCTGAACTTGTAAACATTAAAAAAACCCTGCATAAATTATGAACGCGAAATTAATCTAAAAATTTGTAATATATTGAAGAAAACTAAAATAATGCTTGTCTTTTCTGCCAACTAACTTCTAAGTAAGCATAGTACTTAAAACTGAAAACGGCGCTTGCTCATTTTTAAGTCAAATATACATGTAAGAAAAAAGAAGGTATATTTTCTCATTTTTAAGCTCATCAATTTTAACAGTGTAAGTATTAATGCATTTATAGCTTTTGATGTGTCTACTTCGCCTGTTCTAAAATCTCACCAAGACATGTATTTTTTGGATAATGAGAAGACAATTCCCCATGAACATTGCATTTGTTTTGCCCTTATATTAACGGGTGAGAGGAGGGGGAGATTTAAGCGGAGGTATTTTCCGAGCTGGCTGCTGGATTATGAGAAAACAACAGTAACTATATTTTAAATAATGGAACTGTTTCGTTATTGCATTTATGCTATGTATGCTAATAATAAACATAATTATCATTATTATTGTGATTATTTTATTATTTTGAATATCTAAATAATCGTGGATAAACAATTGTAACAGCTATTTGTACTGATGTGCTCAATTACATGTTTTCTTCTGTACCAACACCAGTTTACTTTCTTCTATTCTTCTTCATGATGTCCTTTCTCTCAAATTTTTAAAGAATGGAACACCCCAACAAACGATTTGGTGCGCAGTGCGGAATTCCGCACTGGTCAACCAGTTACATTTATTACTGCTGTTAATTTAGTTACGATTCTGGGTTATATTTTCTTTTTAAACATTTATTCAATTCGCTGAGATAGGGACAATTCCCTTCATTAAGCGGTAATTCATATATTTTTATCACTTGTAGTTTCTTTCTCAGGTTGGGTCGGATCCTACCGGCTGCGCCAGTTACGATTCTGGGCTATATTTTCTTTTTAAACATTTATTCAATTCGCTGCCTATTTACATTATTATCTTACATGGTATTTACAGTGGCTCAGATTCCACATCATTGGTCTAAAGTTCTTAGCTGTTTCCAAGTTGCGGGCACAAGATCTCCCGCACCAATAAACGTTCTAAAGTTCTTTGGTATTTCTTTCACACGGGCACAAGCTCTCCCGCACAATGTTACGTCTGGATGGGCGCAACTCCTCCCTGTCCAGCATTCGAAGATCTCCTTTTCATCCGACCGCAGCCTCTAGTCAAGGGAAAGTCGATCTAATCGCCCCCGCTTTCGAGGGCAGCTTATATAGGGGGTGCCTGACCTTAGGCCGACATTGAGGGCAAGGGGACACACGTGCACCATTTCCTGTCGTGTGGGCTCCTTCGTCCTGTCACGTAGGCCCCGTAGGTTTGCCGGCCTAGACCTAACCTGACACCCCCCGCCCAAAACTGACTACTGGGCTAACAGCTCTGTAGACAGTCCAGCAGATGTACACTGGGAGTCCGCTAAACCATCTCCCTCTGAGAGCATACCTTGGATGTCACCATCCCTCTCTTCATCATTTAAAAATAACCTGGAAAGCGCATTGGCATTCTGATGCGCTGCCCCTTTACGGTGGATAATTTTTAACTTATACTTTTGTAACGCGAGGGCCCATCTCTGTAACTTCGGACTTGGAGATGCATTCTGTGATATAAAAGTTAGGGGATTATGATCTGTAATTAACTCAACCTCAGCCCCAAAGGTCCAGATCTCAAAATTCTTTAATGCCCATACCGCTGCATAGGCTTCCCTTTCCGCCACTGCCCAGCGCCGCTGCGCCTGACTAAATTTGGCACTGGCGAAAGCAATCGGATGTGTTTTTCCATCCTCCCCTTTCTGTGCTAAACATGCACCGGCCCCGAGATCACTAGCGTCAGCGTACACGATGAACGGGCGACCCACCTCCGGCGTATACAATGCTACTGCCTTACACAGCAGTTCCTTCAACTGTAGGAACGCTTTCTCCTCTATATCTGTCCACGGAATTATATTCGGTACTCTGCGCTTGGTCAACTCAGTCAGTGGCAGCGCCACTTCAGCAAATTTAGGAACATAGTCCTTGTAATAGTTGAATGAACCTAGCGCACTTTTCAATTCCTTTTTCGTAGTTGGGGACTTTAAGTTTTGAATTGTTTTGATTTTGTCTCCATCTGGCTCATGCCTCCCTGATCCTATTTCATGCCCTAAATACTTTACTGACTTAAGAGCAAAGTGACACTTTTTTGAATTTACGGTTAAACGTTTTCCCCTCAAAGTGCCTTTTTCCAGATTTATCAGCTGCCTTTTGCCCTGATCTCTCATCTGACCTTCCAGCGGCCCTCTGTCCTGGAAACATCCGGAACATCCCTTCCGGCCCCTGAACGGCACTTTGTCCTGATACCTTTTCCGGTTGACAATTCGACCCACCAGCGGCATATTTCTCTCGGCTTTACTCCTACCTTCATGAGTTAAATTTGATCCAAATATAGGCAAGCATGTTTCACTTAAATCTATTTCATCATAATCCAGAATTTCCCTTTTGGAATTATCCTTCATATTTTCCATATGACCCTTTGAGCCCTTAGTATATTTCTCTTTTCGCACCCTCGAATTTTCCTTCGCTCTCGCTCCGCTAATCTTAGGAATGACAGAGATATTCGATTTTGTTTCCTTTATCATTTTAAACCTTTCTGCTTTTCCCACTACAGTAACTCTCCTGAGTTTTTCACCTAACACTCCCGATGACCCTTTTCCTAACGGGACCTTATTACTAATGAATTTTAACGTCTCCCAACTTCTCTTCTGAAATTTTAATTCCTCTCTTTCCGAAAGGGCTCCTAATTCGGTCTCTGCCCTCAGCAGGGGTTCCTCTTTCTCTTTTTCTGGTGGCGCGTCACAACCCACTGCGAACACTCCTTTGCGAACACGTCCCCTTTTTTCACTACCCCTCTCTCTCTCTTCTTTGCTTTCTTCATTTACCGGAGAAAGGCTATCTGCCTGCGCTTTAAGTACTTTGTGGTCTCTAGGGGTTAGCAACAAAGTTCCGTTTAATTTTGGTGTGCTCGCCACCGTTACATAAATTTTAGGCTTTAATTGTTTGAAATATTAATTTTCTAAACTCAACAGAATATTTATAATATCAGCTTCTATATGCTAGCCAAATGCCGGCTCTAATAATATTTTACCACTTGGTTTTATATCTCTTTCTTGCAACAAATTCTCATTTATTACGGAAATTTGGGATCCACTGTCAATGATCCCTTCTATTCCTTTGTTTCTGTAATTAACCTTTACCTTAATAAGATCTGTCACAATATTTTCTTTTCCCTTTAAACTATTCCCCAATAATTCTTTATTTATTTTGGCTATAACCTTATTTTGGTTCTGCCTTTGCTTCTCTACTTCAGGTTTTTCATTAATTATTTTTACTTTTTGTGTCCTTATCCTATCCCTATTTTCTTTACAGTTTTTCGCGATATGACCTTCCATTTTACATTAATAACAAGTTACTTTCCCTATCGCATCATATCTTTCCGTTTTGAACTTACTCCTCTCCTTTGATCCTGGATTGTATTTAGCTTTAATTGAATAGGAATTTCCCATAGTCTTTTCAGGTATTTCTGCTAAGTAGGCCGCTTCGCTAACTTTAAAAACCTGCTACTTCTCCTGAAGTCCTACATAACGTTGTGTTTCTAGTGGCATCTCTGTATTTAGCTTGTTCACTACTATCACGTTGTTAATTTCTTCTGCGGTTTCCGCATTTTTACTTTTAATGTAAAATGTCCATAACGAATTAATTCTGTCCGCGAATTGCGTCCATGACTCATTCGGTCTCTTTTTTGCCTGATCAAACCTCTTTTTATACTCGTCCGTAGTTAATCTGTTGTGCTTCAGAATTTCCTCCTTAATTCTCTCATACTGATTTAATTCCTCAGTTTTCAAGTTCACAAATAATGGCCTCACTAAGTGACCTAGCAATGGCACAATCAACCTCCTCTGTACTTCCTCTGGAACCTTTTGCGAAGCAAAAGCCCCTTCCACTGTTTCAAAAAATAAGGGTAGATCTCCAACGTCCGACGGTACAGGTGGGATTAATGATTTCAAAACCTTATGGAATCTTTCCAGATTATCCGTAATTGGATTTTCCCTTTCCCTCTGTCTAAAATGACCATTATTTTCCTGTTCTAATTCTAATTTTCTAATTTCTAACTTCTTCTCCCTTAACCCTTTGTGACACACATATTTAAAATAATTTTTAATCTTTTAAAAATGCCATGGAATAAGTCAGATGGACACCTGAAAGTATATTTTTTGTTTTTTAAAAAAATCTGCTTTTATTTTTTATGGGAGAAGGTGGGATACCATATGTCCCACAATGCAACTAGAGGATTTCTTAGATCATATTGATGCATTACTGAAACATTAAAATTTATGTTGAAAGCATTAATGAAATGAAGTATAAATTATGCAATATCATTAATAAAAACATTAAAATGTACTTTCTATTATATCTTTATTTTTTTTTTTAATTTTAAGAAGGTATATAATAGGTTTAGAAAGGAAGCAATATATTGCAGTCTTAGATTTTAATTTTTATTAATATTTTTTTTTTAAACATTCATATTTATTTACTAAATACAATAATAAATGGATACTTGATTTCAAAAGTACATGCGTAAGAATTGTAAAAAAAAAACGTTATTTTTCATGAAATTTCGAAAAACATGTTGGTTCATTCTTCTGTAAGCACAGTGACACTTCACATGTTTCGCACATCCAAAATGTTCGTCGTTCTTCTTTAGATGTGCTGCAATATGCACATCTTCTTCTGCTCGTGCTCTTTGGTGTGTGGCTTACATTTTTCAGTCTCTTTTCCGGATGCACAAACGGTTTTTTATTTTTTATTTGAACTGGGGATTTAAGTTTCCTTTTCCCCTCTTTCTTCCCTGCAAGAGCTATTAGTCCTTCAATAACAGAGAGACAAAAATCTTTCATAGTTTTTACATCATGATTGGGTTCCCGAACAAACTTAAATATAATGAATGCATTTACTATGCTTGCATCCAAAAAGTAAAAAAAAAATCCGGTGCCACCATTTTTTACTTTTGCGGTCTATTTCATACAGACCTTTCAATTGATCAAATAAGTCAACGTATCCCATATTTTTATTATATGAAATAATGCTGTTTGGGCAGGGTACTTGTTTTGCAACTCCACTCCGTTCCTTTCTGCTAACTTCATTCATTTCAGTTGCCTGTTCCAGGCAAGACAGGATATGAACGGGCCTTTTATCCTTCCATTTTATGCAATAAATTGAATCATCACTTACTGAAAAGTCCATATCTCCTCTAGACATTAGTTTGTCTGCTTTTAAATTTTTGGGAAGATTCTTCCGCGTCATGTTTACGGTGCCACATGCATACACTTTTTGCATCTTTAAAAATCGAAACAAATTATAACTGCTAAAGTAATTGTCCATAAACACTCTGTGGTTCTTGCCATACAGCGACTGAGTCGGCGTTTTCACTAGTCTCTCACCCAGATTTTTTTCTACAGAGGCACCCAGCTTGCCAGTATAAATTTCAAACTGACAGGCAAATCCGGTAGCATCACACCGCATCCACACTTCATAACCTCGCTTGATAGGTTTCTTTGGCATATATTGTTTTAGGCTGCTTCTACCTTTAAATCGAATCATAGATTCATCAATTGCCTGTGTCTTGTTGGGATTAAAAATTGTCCTAAATCTTTCTAGAGATGATCTAAATCTCTTCTAGAGATTAGAGATGATCTAAAAGAGGCCGTATTTTGTATAACTTATCAAAATTTTCTTCCCCTCTTTTTGGTTGCAAACAGTTATCATTTACATGAAAATTTCCCAGTAGCCAACTAAACCTGTTGACAGGCATTATGTTTGCTATGTAGTCATCTCGTAATAAGGAAGTACTTCTCCAGTAGTCACGATAACAAGGAAGCTTTTTGATGCTCATTAACAAATTTATAGCAAGAAATCGCAAGAGCTCGTTAGTGTCAAGAGGAGAAAAAGCACTGTTTTTCTGGGTTGCATATAGGTTTGATTGAAAAACAATATGCTCTATGAACTGTAAGGTGAATATGCTAAGAAATAAATTTACAGGTGAAAAATCATCCAAAGCAAAAATCTCACCTGCTGGTCCACTATTTTCCTTGAATTCCGGAAGTACAATATTGACTTCTTGTTTGCTCCAACATGGAATAAAAGGTTCTGTTGATTCCACAACCTCAATCTCATTGTCAGAAACATTTTGTTCTTGATCAATTTCTTCATCAACATCATTTATTCTGTCAGTGGGTTCAATTAATTCCTCTGCATCTAAATCAGATTCAACGTCTGAGGCATATGAATCGGAATCAGATGGCAATTCAGCAATGAGTGCTAGAGCTTCCTGAACTGTTAATTTCTTCCTTGACATTTTAGTATAAAAACGGATGCAAAAAAGGCGCGCAATTCTCAACAGAATTAGACACAAATATAAAAAAAAGAAAAACGACCACTAGTGCTGCCATCTATTGAGTAGATCTTCGAGTGTGTGGTGGCACAAATCCAAACCCACGTATTTCAAATGCAAAATTAGTGCTATAAAATGCGGAATCCAATGAAGATTTGTTAATATAAAATACATTTGAATATTAAAATATATCATGCATGTCTTAAATTATCCAGTAAAATCTTTAAAATATCTAATTATTCTAAATACTCATATATCACTTTTGGGCCCCCTCTTTAGAATATTTTTGCACATTAACTGAATCCTTGATACAAGAGCGACATCTATGAAAGGAAATAACAACTCAAAAGGACCCTTTTAAAAAAGTTAGAACGTCTCTAATGTAAATAGCTAACCGAGAAAAAAAACAATAAGTAGGTGGGACAGATTTTGACCCACCATGCCGGAAAGGGTTAAAGCAATTTCTTTTTCCCTAATTTCCAGCTCTTTTAATTTTAATTCTAATTCACTAGCACTAGCCCCATCCATTTTGCTATTCTTACTTTGACTTCTCAGTACAGGTGACATGCAAAGCAAAAACCCAAAATGGAAACAGTTTAAATGTGGGGACTTACCCTAAACAGCAACCTCTGGATCTCCTACGCTCTCCGCACGTTGACCACGGTGATGGTTTTCACTTTCAGTACTCGCTCTTCTGCTCCAGGCGTAGACTTCCGGTGGTCGCCAATGGCCCCCTGCAGGTCTCTCAGCGTCGTAGTAATAACTCTCTCTCCGGTCAACTTCGGCACTTGCTCCGAGAATAATCAGCTCACCAGCAATCACTCTTGCTATCCTTCAATTTCTCCGATGGGAACAATTCCCTTCATTAAGCGATAATTCATATATTTTTATCACTTGTAGTTTCTTTCTCAGGTTGGGTCGGATCCTACTGGCTGCGCCAGTTACGATTCTGGGCTACATTTTCTTTTTAAACATTTATTCAATTCGCTGCCTATTTACATTATTATCTTACATGGTATTTACAGTGGCTCAGATTCCCCATCATTGGTCTAAATTTCTTAGTTGTTTCCAAGTTAGGGGCACAAGCTCTCCCGCACAATGTTACGTCTGGATGGGCGCAACTCCTCCCTGTCCAGCATTCGAAGATCTCCTTCTCATCCGACCGCAACATCTAGGCAAGCGAAAGTCGATCGCCTCGCCCCCGCTTTCGAGGGCAGCTTATATAGGGGGTGCCTGACCTTAGGCCGACATTGAGGGCAAGGGGACACACGTGCACCATTTTCTGTCTTGTGGGCTCCTTCGTCCTTACACGTAGGCCCCGTAGGTTTGCCGGCCTAGGCAAACCTGACACAATTGTAACAGCTATTTGTACTGATGTGCTCAATTACATGCTTTCTTTTGTACCAACACCAGTTTACTTTTTCTATTCTTCTTCATGATGTAATTTCTCTCAAATTTTTAAAGAATAGAACGCCCCAACAAACGATTTGCTGCGCAGTGCGGAATTCCGCACTGGTCAACCAGTTACATTTACTACTGCTGTTAATTTAACAACATTGGCATACTGAACAACTATATTAGTAACAAAATCTTAATTTTTGAGAAATATTAACATATATATTTTTTATAAAATATTTTTGGAGGGGAATATACCATTTTTTACCTTACCTCCCGTAAAAGTTACAAAAAAACAAAGTAGGGTCAGTTGGGGTAATTGTAAACATGGGGTAATTGTAAACAACCTTCATAACTACACTTGTGGTGGTTTTAAAAACTTAACTGCTTGTGAGTGATAAACTGGCAGCATAGGGAAGACGTTGAAACAGTTTCGTAAGTTTCTAAACAACTGTGCATGCGTCACTATTGTTTGAAAATGGCACAGTGAAAAAAGTTGTTTAACAAAATTTAGTGATCTTACATTTTTCTCTCCAGCTCATCTACAAAAGCGATGTAAGCGGTTTCAAACATTTTTATTTGTCATATGGAATGCTGCTAAAAACATTTAGTTATGAATTTAACCTTCCCTGTCATTTTTCATGTGCAAGTTAGGTGTTTACAATTACCCCATATATTTCGTACTCTGGGGTAATTGTAAACACTTAAATTTATCCTATTTCCAATATTTTGGGTGGACAATAAGTATTATATTTTGATGTAAATTACACTTTTGCGTCTATTTTACATAACTGTTGTTGTTGTTGTTAATGCCACTTGGAAATCCAAGCCCGCCTTGCATTGCGACCATGAATTAGGGAAGCTGCTACTGATTATTAATGAGCTACGCTAAAATGAAGTACACTTGGCTCAGAGGGGCTTAATGATTTTGAACCAGCTCCCAGATGAAGGATCGTCACCTAGGTTGGTCCCTCAACTTGGTGGACATTTGAAGCGACGATGTATTTTACGCGCACAGCTCGCTTTAACGCACTCGGTCTCTGAGTAATCAGTCGCGGGATGTGGTCACCCTCCCAAGCGTTGACCAAGGCCAGTTGTGCTTCACTTCCGGTGTTCTGTGGGATCCAAGCTGAACCGACTGATACACTGCGGGACAAATTTTACATAAATTTGTCGCATTACTTGGTTTTTTGCAAGATATTTCGCGTTAAATGATCTGAGCCGACTCATAACAGAACTCAGCTGACCACATGCGGCCTCTTGGCCGCAGATTGAGAACCATTGCTCCGGAACTTCTTAAGCCTTCAAGCAGACTGTGTATGAAACAATTTTTCATTTGCATCAATCTTATTCGAAAATAAATCACTGTTTACAATTACCCCAGATCTCTGGGGTAATTGTAAACACACTGGGGTAATTGTAAACACGAGCTCATTCGCTAACGAACAGACCTAAAGTCAAAATTTTTGACACATTTACTCACAAGAAGTACAGTAGAGGCTACAATGCTCACAATTTTATCACTGACTTCATTCAAGAGGTAGGGAAGGATCAAAAGTTAAAATATTGAAAAAGCGTTTACAATTACCCCAACTGATCCTATATAACGTTAAAAATCAAGGAAAGTCTTAAATAAGTGAAGTAAAGAAGGAAAAGTTAAAAATTTCAAAGTAGGGTTTTGAAATGGGAAAAATGTGTCTGCCTGCCTCCCCCCACCCTCAAATAACTTTTGAGGGAAGTGTCCGATGCGAGATTTTTTTTTTTGCATTCAAAAGATCTCGGCGAGGACATCTCAATCCCAAATTTTATTTTTTGATTTGAAAATTTTTAGTTTACTTTTGAACAGTTTGAGAAATCTTAACAATGAGGAAATATGAAGCACATGCTACAAACACTGGACATAAAATCAGCTTAGTCGAGAAAGCTGTCGACGTGTTTTTTTTCTTTCTTTTTTTTTTTTTGACTTGAGCATTTTTTTCTCAATTTTGAACAGTTCAAACATGTTTAACATTTGATCCTGCCGGGAAATTTCAGTCTTATATAAGTCCAGAACTAACACTCGAATTTGCTTGAAATGAACTTTATCAGAAAGATCTTATAGCGTTGAACGTGTACAGTTACCAAGTTCAAGCAGAACGAAACGAACATATTTTCCGATGAAAGTTTTTGATCTGGATTTTTTAGGATATTTCTGAATGAATGAAAGAATGAATGAATAAATAAATAAATGAGTGAATAAAAAAAAAATGAATGAGTTAATGAATATGTATTAACCGTTGAAAAAGGTATATTTGAAAAAATAAGCATGGTGAGAAAGAGAGAGAGATAGCTAGATTGCAAATTAAAAGTTGGTGTATACACTCGTATAGGCTCGTATAGTTTTAGATGGGATATCTTGTTTTTTTCACTCCACATTTTCAATAGACACTTCTTTACCTGGCCGTCTTCCTTACTTTGAATAAAATGAATTTTCCTTGCTAAATTATAAAACAAATTGTAAGGCAAGTAATTTTTTTTCAAGCGACGCTCTAATTGCGATTATATTGAACCTAATTATCCCAATTTTGGAAAAGGATTAGGTTTCTAATTAAGTTAAAATGTAAATTGCTAATTATTTCAAGCAACTCCAGAGCAAGCTTTCTTGTTCATAATTGTTCATGAGACATAGAGTGTCGCATTCCATCGGAAAAGAAATTAAGTTTTAAAGATAAATTTATTAGGAACAATTTCTGTGTTAAGTGTTACTTCTAAAATATGAAGTTTTATTTCATTAAGATTTGACAGTTTTAATAGTTTCTACTTTTTCCCTCATAAGAAATAATTATTTTAAAGGGAAAACATTTCCTTTCTAAGCTAAAAGTCTAGTAAAAATAATGACTGCTGGAGATCGAGTCCGAATTATAAATAATTATATTTCATGAGTATAATTGCTGCTTATGATGTTTAGTTATTAATTTATTTTACATATTTTTCCTGTTATATTAACGCAAATAAACATAATTTTCAGATTTACCTTGTATTTCGTCTAGCGTTAAAAAGTTTTTTTTTTCCTCTATATAAAAAGTTTCAAAGGAGTACGATTTTTTTTTATAAAAATCTCATAATTTGAATGCGGGCTTTCTTTGCTTAGGCTGAAAGATAAAACAATAACTATACGTATGGTATCAAGAAAAATATTTTAGTGATTCAGCTGTGATTATGCTTTAGCCTCAGAACTGAAAATTGAATTAAAGATTAACCCCTTAACGCATTAGCCAGTGTCTGACACGGGCGATAGTTACCGGTAAACTTGCACATACCCATATCTCACACAGGCGATCTTGTATCTCGCGTTATTTTATTTCTAATGCCCCTCTGAGATCCGTTTGCACTTTGTTTCTATAATAATTTTTTATATAACTTTTACCCAAACCACCGCTCTCTAGTCACCCCCTACAACTGATATTGCCAAAAATAATTGATACTATACCTATGCATTTATTTTCTGTCAAAAAAAACTCGATCATTTTTTACCAGCTTTTCCGAAAAAAACTCGTGCTTCAAGGGGTTAAAAAACATGTTTTTTTGAGTCGGTTCTGTACTCTCTCCCCCCCCCCCCCCCCATCTTTCCGCACTGTGCAGCCCCACTGGAGATTTCGCACCACGGTTTCATAACCCGTCAACTAGAAAATTCATATTTCTGATCAATCTATAATTCTGGATACTGATTTTCAAGTACTATTCCATGATTTCCTTTCTCAGAGGCAGTTTATATCGTTCTATAAATTGTTTTGTAAATGTCTAATAGCTTTCAAGTATTTTAAAATCTAGAAAAACAAAATAAGAGAAACAGGTCATACTAATATATATATATATATATATGTAACAATGAAAATTAATATTTCATTAATTTAAAATTAATCTAACTTAAATCATTACTATTAATTACTGTTCTATAATTTAGCTAAAGGTTTCCGTTTTTATTTCGGTATTCCATTAGCTTTACCACGGGCCAAGAATGTTCATTACGTCATACTCCAGTTCCCTATCCATCTAACATTACCATATAAGGTAGTGAAAGTGTCATGCGCAATAAGAAATTGTACATATGGCAAAAGCTTGTGTTGCACACACTTTCGCTAGAGATGTGGTGAAATAAAGACGTGTGGACCGGCTCTTGGGTCTTGTTTTTACTTTTCGTTTATCACTTAAAAATGAAGAAGTCAATTGAATGTGACATCCAGTAGCTAGGATGTTTCAAGTCGACAGGATTGTTGCCTGTGTTAAGACTATACGAAGTTTTGAAATGGACATTACTTTAGAATTGAAGTATTTTCGAGTTCGAATTTGACATAGCCAAAGAGAATCTCCAGATGTTAAAACAGGTGCCGAAGAGCTTTCCAGATGTTGCCCCGTCTCACCGAAGTGGGGAAGAAGTGCGCCTATGCGTGATTGGCGAAAAGAAGGAGAAACCTTCGGTTGATTTTTTTGTTGATTATCAAGGCATCGTGACGGATCATAGGCGAAGGGTACCGAAGCTGAAACCGTGGAGAACATCAAGAAACGGAGAGGATTTATAAGAGCTCAGGCGACCAAGCTTCTTGGCAAAGAAGAGTTAATTAAGAATTCAGAAAACGTAATCAAATTGCGCGTGCTAAAAGCGCAATTACAAGAAAAAAGAAGAGAGTTGAAGGATCTCGATAAGGAATTAATGCTTGCAACAACAGAGAAAGATGAAGAAATTAAAAAGGATTGTGATACATCTGAGGATTATCAGGAAAAAATTCTAGAAGCTATAGAAAAAATTGAATTTAAATTAAAGGAAAATGAGAAAGACAAGAATGAAAAATTAGAAGTCTTGCAGGTTGTTGACACAGAAGAAACAAATAAGCAACAAGCACATATGATTTCTGCACGCCTTCCTAAAATCGATTTGCCAACATTTCAGGGTGATATTAACACCTGGTTTTCATTCTGGCAAATGTTCGATGCAACCATCAATCGGAGAAAGGACTTATCTGTCATCGAGAAATTAACATACCTTTTGTCTTTGTTAAAAGGAGAACCGTCCAGATTGGTGTCAGGTTTTGCTGTCACTGCCGAAAATTATGAAGATATCGTTAAAGTATTACATCAGCAATATGACCATAAAAGCAGAATAGTGGACTTAAACGTGAAAAGAATTTTAGAATTGAAACCTGTGACATCTGTAGCTCAGATAGGTGAGCTCAAAAATTTAATTACAGAACTCTCTATTAATTTGAGGAATCTAAATAATATCGGCATTGATACAAACAACTGCAGTCCTATATTGAACACTAAAATTAAACAGTTAATCCCCGCGGATATGTTATTACTGTATGAACGTCAAAAGGACAAAAATACAGAAACAAGCACAACAGAGGATTTAATTAAATTCCTTCAAACGGAAATAAATTAGAGAAAATGTTACACCTATTCTGGATCCAAAGGCCCCAACTTTTAAGCCACGCAAGTATGTTCCACATTGGAGACCAGCTGTCGGACAACGTCCGACTTTTTTGCCCCGAGCTCGAGTGCAACCAAATAGAATGTGGACCCCACCGTTCTCGCCTCATCAGCCTTGGACTACAAGACAACAACCTTACCGTGAGTTAAATCAGATGCCAAGAATTCCTCGGCCTAGTGTGCCTCCAACAACGGATAAAGCTAATGTGATATGCTTCAAATGCGGTCAACCAGGACATATAGCCAGGACATGTCTGTCAAAATGACACAGGGCTGTACCGCTCATAAGCGTGCAAAATGCCAGGAACTTTGCTGAAAAAGACCGATTTCTGCAGACTCAAATATACTTTCCAGACACTGGACAGACTCTGTTAAGTGTTTTAGATACTGGAGTAAGATTACTATCATACCAATTAATTTTCTAAAATATTTACAGTATACTGAAGTTCAAACCAAAGCAGAACCAATTAGACAAACACAAGGTATTTTAAGGATAAATAAAGTTATAAAGGTAAGTGCGCAGATTGGGAATTACTTAAACAAAATACTTATGTATGTCATTGACTCGGAATTGCCTTATATTTTAATGTCTTTACAGCATATGTTACTTTTCGAATTAGATATTAATTTAAAGGAAGGGAAAATTTACCAAGGGGATAGAGATATAACTTATTATGATATGCATACTAAACAAGAGTCAATGAATACATAGTACTTAAACGAAGTTAAACGAAATTATAATAATGATAACTTAATTCAAATTTATGATATTCATGATAAAAATATTTGTAATGAAAGTAATACCCAATTTGATTTTACTGAAACAAGAAATTTTTATAATAAGAATGTAAAATTTAATAACTCTAACTTTTGTAAAGCAGGAAAGGCAAATATTCCTAGTACTGATACTGCATATGTGACCAAGGAAAGTGTTGGGGATGGTAATTTCTCTCGCTTGGCTGAAAACCTTGAAAGTCATTTAGCTATTCAGGAGTGTTTACCTGGATTCGCTGAAATGGACCAAGCGACGGAATTGGCATCGCTAATACGGTCATTCACACATATTTTTTCCAAAGATAAATTTGATATTGGGAGAATCAGAATGGATCCAGCTAAAGTAATTTTAACTTCGGAAAATCCTATCTCTTTGAGACCCTATCGGACCTCGCAAAATGACAATGCTGAGATTAAGAAACAAATTGATGAACTTTTAAAACATGACATTATTCGGCCATCCTATAGTCCTTACTGTAGTCCAGTGACGTTAGCACAAAAAAGAGGAGAGGGAAAGACTAGAATGTGCATAGATTATAGAAAAATTAACGAAATTTGTAAAACTGATAAAGAACCAATTCCCAGAATTGATGGGATATTAGACCAATTAAGCCAAGCTAGGATATTTTCAACTTGGGACATAACCTCTGCATATTGGAACATTGCATTGGATGAAAAAAGTAAAGAAAAATTGGCATTTACCTGTAATTTCGGACTATACGAATTCCAAGTTCTTCCATTTGGTTATAAAAACAGTCCTGCTATTTTTCAGAGGGTAATTAGACAAATTTTAAACAAATATCGGGTAATTTTTGCTCTAAACTATTTTGACGATGTAGTAATTTTTTCAAATAATTTGCAAGAACATTTGGAACATCTTAGAACTATTTTCGAAATTTGCGAGAAGGAAAACATTAAACTGAAATTCTCTAAATGTCAATTTGCACAAATTAAGATTTCTTTTCTGGGATATGAAATTGGGGAGGGGACCTTTTCACCAAATGATGCAAATGTGGAAACTATTAAGAAACTTGTTCCTCCAAGTAATGTTAAACAATTGCAAGGATTTTTAGGAAGTGTGAATGTGTACAACAAATTTATTCATAACCATGCTCAATTGAGGAAGCCTTTAAATAATTTATTAAAAAAGGATGTGAAATGGGTTTGGGATGATGAGTGTCAGAAGGCATATGAATCTCTTAAAAATTGCTTAATATCAAAACCTATCTTGTCAATATATAATCCTAATTATCCCTGTAGTTTATATGTAGATGCCTCTGGAGATGGCATAGGGAGTGTTTTAAAACAACTACATCCCGATGGTAGTTGGCACCCTGTAGCGTACCATTCTAGGTCCTTAAGACCATATGAAAAAAATTATAGTGTCTCGGAATTGGAATGTCTAGCTATCATAGACTCCGTAGAAAAATTTCACTGTTACCTACACGGAGTCCATTTCACAATTTTTACTGACCATTCGGCCCTAGTCTGGTTAAAGTCTATCAAACATCTCACGGGTAGATTATTTAGGTGGTCCCTCAAACTGTCCATGTACGACTACACCGTAAAATACAAAAAGGGATCCACTAATCATGAAGCAGATTTTTTAAGCAGACAACCGATTTCCCATTTTGTAAGTACACAGGTTAATTTATTGGACATAGAGGAAATTAGGGAACATCAGCAGTTGGATAACATATATAACCCTAAATTTAAAAAAATGAATGAAGTGTTAACTATTCAGAAGAAGGGTTTGACAAAAATTGTAGTACCTTTTTCTTTAAGGTTAAAATTAATGGAAAATGCACATGCCCAATTTGGTCACCCAGGGGTTCAAAAGATGCTCCAGATTTTATCACCTATTTTTTATTGGGAATCTATAATTGTTGATGTTTCTAATTATGTAAAATTCTGTGAGATCTGCCAATTGAACAAAAAATGTCATCAGAAAAGATACGGCCTATTACATTCCTTACCACCTGCGAAACTACCTTTTGAATTGATGTCCATTGATACCATAGGAGGTTTGGGGTATTACCATTCCACCAAAAAATATTTACACTGCATAACTGATCATAGTATAAGGTATGTGTGGACTTTTGCTAGTACTAATGCTACCACAGAAACCTATATTAATTGTTTGAAGCAAATTTTCTTAATTTCCAAACCCAAACAACTACTGAGTGACAGAAATAGAGCTTTCACTTCTCCTAAATTCAAACATTTCCTAAAAAATAATGGTATCACTCAACGATTAACTCCTTCCCACCGACCACAAGCCAATGGGAAACAAGAACGCGTAGGAGCGACGATTATACAGAGAATGAGATGTAAAATTAATTCGGAAACTTCAAAAACTCCATGGCCAAAATTACTCGAACAAGCGACCGCAGAGTATAACAATACACCACACCAAGTGACCTCATTTCCTCCTAACTATTTGTTGTATGGTACTTTACCATATGAATCTCCGTTACCAACTATGGAAGTATATCCTCCTTTAGAACAAGCTAGGGAAATCGCATTTGATAGAACGCTCAAAAACCATGAGAAAAATAAAGTAAGATATGACAAAAAATTTTCAGAGTCTCCATTTAAAGAGGGAGATATGGTCATGGTTGAAAATTTTGTATATCCAAACACTAGAAAATTAACTCCCATTTTTGACGGACCTTTCAAAATAATTAAGAAAATCTCAGGGGTAACATTTGAAATAAATAAGCCTAATTTTTTGACTCAAAAGAAAACCGATATCGTACATTCTACCAGATTAAGATATTTTAATCCTGCTAATAATTTTAAATTAGTTCAACGATCTTCAAAAATCCCTATTAAAAAGTAATTTATTTTTATTATAGGGAAAATTTATGAAATCGTTATTTTGATTTTTGGTAACCAGAAATCTGTGATAAATCTTAAAATAATTTTAATTTCGTTAATGTGGACTAAAATATGGAAAGAGACCTAACTTTACTTTTTCACGTATATTGGTTCCATATTATTTTATAAAACTGCTTTAATTGCAATAATTATCACGAGAAAACAATACTCTGATAAGTTTGTTGTAATCAAGCAAGAATCCAGATTTATTTACGTCATAAAAGTAGTAAAAGAATCACATTTTTTTATTTGATGACCGAATAGAGAGAAGAATTTTGGAGAACTGCCAAATTGAGAATTATAAGAGAGTAAAAAATGATCATATAAGAAATGTTTGTTTATTTTCAGTGAATTATAGCTGTTGAGTTTGAAATTGATCTGAGAGTCATTAAAAATAAGTAATAAAGTGAAGATGTTGATGTTTATGTGGTAGAAGTATAATATTTAGGGATTTAAGTATGTTTGTTATAATATTATGTTTAAGTTAACTAAGCGGTCAAACTGTTTATGTGTTATATGATTATAATGATTGTAAGAACATTCGTATTTTGTTGTAAATATTGAGTAAAGTTTCGATATGAAGAGGTGCACCTCAACAAAAATTATGTAATGTAACTAAGGTCTTTATCTATAAATATTTTGTATAAATTTTTATTTTGATGATTATTCATTCATGATTGGTGTAATATTTCATACTTATGAATACTAGAGTGTATTATAGGTAGATTGTAATTTTATGTATTTTAGTTTGGGCCCTATATTTTTTTTTCTCTTTCTCTGTTTACATATTTTTTTTTTATTTCCATTGTATACAACGGAAAGTTAATTCAGGATGTGATTGCAATCATGATGATAAGACGACAAAACTTCGGTCTCCTCTTGTCAGAAAAATTGTATTATTTCTTGTATTATCAGTATTAAACTTATTTGTATATTATTATTTTTTTATATATTGGTTTGGATGGATGGGGAATTGGAATTTGGAAATTCCTGGGTATTTCGAGTTATACAAAAGTAATGGTTCTTCTAAAAGTTATACGGTTTACTTCCGAGTGTCCTCCACCCTATGGACGCATAGGGTGTAGTCCTCTCGGGAGGGGGGATGTAACAATGAAAATTAATATTTCATTAATTTAAAATTAATCTAACTTAAATCATTACTATTAATTACTGTTCTATAATTTAGCTAAAGGTTTCCGTTTTTATTTCGGTATTCCATTAGCTTTACCACGGGCCAAGAATGTTCATTACGTCATACTCCAGTTCCCTATCCATCTAACATTACCATATAAGGTAGTGAAAGTGTCATGCGCAATAAGAAATTGTACATATGGCAAAAGCCTGTGTTGCACACACTTTCGCTAGAGATGTGGTGAAATAAAGACGTGTGGACCGGCTCTTGGGTCTTGTTTTTACTTTTCGTTTATCACTTAAAAATGAAGAAGTCAATTGAATGTGACATCCAGTAGCTAGGATGTTTCAAGTCGACAGGATTGTTGCCTGTGTTAAGACTATACGAAGTTTTGAAATGGACATTACTTTAGAATTGAAGTATTTTCGAGTTCGAATTTGACATAGCCAAAGAGAATCTCCAGATGTTAAAACAGGTGCCGAAGAGCTTTCCAGATGTTGCCCCGTCTCACCGAAGTGGGGAAGAAGTGCGCCTATGCGTGATTGGCGAAAAGAAGGAGAAACCTTCGGTTGATTTTTTTGTTGATTATCAAGGCATCGTGACGGATCATAGGCGAAGGGTACCGAAGCTGAAACCGTGGAGAACATCAAGAAACGGAGAGGATTTATAAGAGCTCAGGCGACCAAGCTTCTTGGCAAAGAAGAGTTAATTAAGAATTCAGAAAACGTAATCAAATTGCGCGTGCTAAAAGCGCAATTACAAGAAAAAAGAAGAGAGTTGAAGGATCTCGATAAGGAATTAATGCTTGCAACAACAGAGAAAGATGAAGAAATTAAAAAGGATTGTGATACATCTGAGGATTATCAGGAAAAAATTCTAGAAGCTATAGAAAAAATTGAATTTAAATTAAAGGAAAATGAGAAAGACAAGAATGAAAAATTAGAAGTCTTGCAGGTTGTTGACACAGAAGAAACAAATAAGCAACAAGCACATATGATTTCTGCACGCCTTCCTAAAATCGATTTGCCAACATTTCAGGGTGATATTAACACCTGGTTTTCATTCTGGCAAATGTTCGATGCAACCATCAATCGGAGAAAGGACTTATCTGTCATCGAGAAATTAACATACCTTTTGTCTTTGTTAAAAGGAGAACCGTCCAGATTGGTGTCAGGTTTTGCTGTCACTGCCGAAAATTATGAAGATATCGTTAAAGTATTACATCAGCAAAGTGAAAAAGTGTCATGCGCAATAATAAATTGTACATATGGCAAAAGCTTGTGTTGCACACACTTTCGCTAGAGATGTGGTGAAATAAAGACGTGTGGACCGGCTCTTGGGTCTTGTTTTTACTTTTCGTTTATCACTTAAAAATGAAGAAGTCAATTGAATGTGACATCCAGTAGCTAGGATGTTTCATATATATATTCATATATATTCAAAATAATAAAAGATAGTTGTGTGCTTTTCATATGCCTTTTATACTGCCTAGTGAAAAGGGACGTTTCGTGTTGCAAATTGGAAAACATAAAGCATTCCACTTTAAGTGTCGTAGGGAGATGAAGATATCAAAAGAGTTCAAAATCTGTATTATCTTCCTCTACAAAAACCATCCACATAATGGCCCATGTTCCTTTTTAGAAATAAGTTATAGGATTTCCTTTGTTGCCGAGCAAAAGAAAGGATACATTGCATTCTTTCTATGAGCATCAAGCATTGTCAAAGGCATACTTAGGTGAGAAAAGAGCAGTGTGATTTAGGAGATTGCCCAATTATCATTTCGAAAGTTAGGCATTTCACGGGACATGAATTTTATGTTCTTCTACTATCTACCTGCGAGTCGGACTTTACAGCTTTGATGTTTCAGCGCTTGTTATGAAAGTATAGTTTACTTTCAACAACAACCTTAAGGCGTAGCAGTCATATAAGATAACGATGTGCTGCGAAATAATACTTTTATGATCATCTCTCTTTTAATTACAAATTATTTTTATTCACTGTTTTTTTGTTCTCTACTCTTGTTCTCTACATTACTCTTGTCAACTATAATGAGGCTATAATGATTAGTTAAAATATACCCTTAATACACTTGAATAATAAAACCGTGCACTAGTTATTGGAGGAAATTAACTTACGATGCTTCCAGTAAATATATTTACTTTAAGTGGTATTCTAGTTATCGTGCTACGTTATTTAACACCTATCAGTTGTCTGATGGTAGTTTTCGTGGTTTTCTCTTATTGAATGAGCAAATGTTTAGCATCCACCTTTGGTCGAAACTAACACATGAACTTCATTCTGAGGAATGAAAATAAACAGGCAGGACATACTAGCCGCGTTCACATGGCACTCTTATAACCCGCTTGTACTCTGCTTATCCCCGCATTCCGGTTTTTTACCGGGTAAATGGTGGGTCTAGTTGCCTCCTGCCCAAGAGTAGGATTTTTGCGGGGTTTCTACCCAGCATGCCTTTCGCGCAGCACTCTAGATTCCCCATGAGTTAACTTTTGATTGACAGTTCGCGCGTTCTCTATGGTGTGTGGTGTGCGCAACTTGAGGATTTTAAATGAAATAGGCTAAAAGTACAGCAATAAAAATTATTTCTTACTTTTAATTTTTTCTATATTTATTTTTCAATTTTGTGTATATCTTTTGTCATCTCTAGATGAATTTAAGAAAAATTCAGATGAAAAATCCTATGATCTTGTACGTTTCCATACATGTTAGTACTAAGGTAGAAGAGTATTGTTACTTTTATTTTTTCATTCATTATTGAAAAGTAATTTCTTATCTTTAAACTCAGAAATAATTTGTCGTACTCATCATAGTGACATCGGTTTGTTCATTTTTATTAGTTCATGTCCTTAAATGTCTTTAAAACTAAAGAGTAAGAAATGCATAAGGGTTTAAACTTTTAAAAACGTATCTTTTACTTTTGGAAATGACACATGCATGCGATTAATAAGTAGGCATAATTTTGTTGGCTGTGTCATATCAGGTTTTTCTTACACAACCCTCTGGTGTTTATAAATAAAACTTACCTTTTGGAAATTACTGTTCAGAATGTTTTTAAAAAGTAATTGAGATTTTCAAAATTTCTTATACATAAATAACGTACATCAAAATAAAATAATTTTTGGAAAAAATAGAAACCCTGCGCACAATTACCTAATTACCATTACGTCATGTGTTACTTTACATTGAAACTGTTACAAACTCTGGGCCATTTATATTTGTAATTTATTCATGATAACAAAAGTAATCATGAATCAAAACCTATCATGATTTTGCACCGACTTCAAAAGTTATGTTTAAAAATCGTATCGATGTTGTTTAAAGAATTAAATTAGTTTTCACTTTTTAACGCAATTTATAATTTGCAATCGGTTCTATTTTTTCCCAAAGTGACTTTATTTTATTATTTTTGCTGTTAATCCGTTTTTTACATAAATACTCTATTTTAAAAAAAATCTATATCAAAAGGCAAATTTTCTTTGAGTGAATGGTACTGAAAACTAATCATTTGTATGATAAATTCCGTTTGGAAGTCGATTTTAAAAAGTCATTAGAGCAACCACCCTCGATGGATTAAAAAAAATCAAAATCTTGAAAATCGGCTCATCCTGTGAGATGTTATGGGTGGACAAACAAAAAACCGACATCCATACGGTATGAATATATAACCTCCTCCTTTGTGAAGTCGGTTAAAAAAATAGAATATAATAATTATCTGAATATTCGGCAATTTCTCCTAGGCCGAAGCCGAATATTAAAATTTCTAGAAAATCGTGGTAATAGAAAGTATTTTCCAAATTTAAAAGTATTCACCAAGTAAAACACCAATTTCACACAATAATCTATGACGTATGATTTAATTATGTTTAAGAATCCAGAACTACCTAAAATTAATGTATTTTCTGTATTGTTTTGAATGCAATAAAATTGAGAATTTTACCCACAAGTGGAATAGAAATGGCAGGTTTTAATTCTAAGCATTAGCATTATTTTACTAATTTCTAAATTCAAATTAAAGGAATACTATTGTTTAGTTAATGTTTACCTTGCTCCAAATAATTTCATGAAGATATTTTAAAAGCTATAAAAGTTAATATTTTAATTTTATGGCTTTTTACATACCTATTTTTAAAAGATCTATTAAAATTTAATGCATTTAACAGGAATATATTTTTTAATTTAAAAAGCCCAATAACTTATGCTATCTTAATATTCATGATATGTTCTAGGCTTTTCCCATTGCTCTCTTACCCAATATTCACAATAAATCAGTATACTCACACAAAGTTTGACTTCCACTGTGTTACTAAACAAAATAAAAGTCTCACATTCTTCATCATAATTAACTATTGCCAGCATTTGAGGGCAAATGCTAAGTATAAAATACAATATTGTAACTGTATCAAACCTAAAAGCAATGTTTAAAAAAAGTAGTTTTTTATAAATTATTTATATTTATTAAAATTATACACTAATATGTTCTTTTACAATAACTATAGTGCAATTTTAAATGTTTAAAATCTACTAATTTCTTTATTTTTGTACATTTCTACTGCAGCAGAACTATTCGGCCGAATAATGATCAGTATTCGGAAAGACCGAATATTCGGCTAAATCACGAAACGTCTATTTGACCAGGCCGAATACCGAATAGTGGCCGACTATTCGTTGCATCTTTAACATATATCTATATATATAAAATGAGCTTTTGAGGTTGTGGCGGCGTGCTCTACAGCAAAATCTACACAACGTATGGTTGCAAAAATTGGCACAAAATTCTATTATAGCCTGATGCTTTGCAAGACGAAGCCGTTTTTTTTTAATTCGGCCTAAAATTTTTTAAATTTAACAATTAAAATATTAATCCCCCAGTATTTTCTTTACTTCGTTCGAATAATTTTAGAATTGAAGTGAAGATAGCTAAGATTTCCGCTCTCTGCGGTTGAATGTAATGTAAACGTAAACATGATTTGAGCCATGCATGAGGCGAGTGTGTTTCGCAGGCTGAAGATAGTTTTATTGTTATAAACAGGGTTATATTGTTTCTGCTGCAATCTATTAAAAGTTGCAATTACCAAAAGTTTACATCAGTAGCAAATAGGTGGCTGATTATGATTCGACATTTCCGAAACTTTTCGAGCACCTATTCCGAAAGTTAAAATAACAAAAACGGTTTTCCGAAAAAATTTTAATGTATTAATTTCAACTTTCTTTTACAATTAGTATCTGCTTTTCTTTCTACCTTCAGACAAGCAAAATATTTTGTACTACTTTCCAAAAAAGTGACGAATTTGTAGGGGGGGGGGGGGTTGCAATCTCCCATGATACACACATTCAAAATAAAATAAGTAAGTTGATTTTAAATAAAGAATTTTAAAAATAGTTGAGGCATTTGCATTTTACTTATGTAAATTTGTAATGTTTGCTTAATGTTTTGTGATTACTTAAATATCCATTATTATTTCTAAATATACTCACACTTGAATAAATGTGCAGTGTTCACATAATTTTCAAGAATTCGCCATTCATCATTTGTAATAAAAAAGGATAGCATTTACAACAATTTCAAGAATTCATCATTTATCAATGTTTTGTTATATTATAAGTGAAAAGTTTTCATATCGACAGTGAAACCCTGATTTAACGTCCCGCCAATCTAAGTTTTCCAGCATTTTACGTTTTTTTCATCAGGTCCCTGTTTTTCCGTATCCTAATTGATGTTAAAATATCCCAGATTCTAAGTTTGTTACTTAATTAACTTTCACTCGATCGATAGAGAATTTAATTTTGCTTTTGAACATGCTGACGAGAGCACTGCTTCAGTGGCGAATTTGTAGAGGAGGGGGTTTCAATCTCCAGAGGCGTAGCGAGGGTTTTCAGTGCCTGGGGACAACTGAAGACTTTGCGCCTCCCTGTGCCCTTGGGGGGCCTAGGGGCTCCCTAATGGGAATTTAAAAAAACTTTTATGCTTCCTATATGATAAAACTCTAAAAAGCAGCCCTTTTAACTTTCATTTTTATAGCAGCCATTCACTCCTAAGGGAAAAATGGGACACTTTGGCTTCGCAAAATTATTTGTCTGATTTCCTACGCACTCCTGTGCTACATTGGTCATTCCCGATATGATTTGTGGTGCTCCCACTTTTTTGTCGAACATATTCGCACCTATTCAGTTCAAATAATTTTCTTCTTGCATTTAAAAATAAAATTAAATAAATTAACACTAATTTGGCGCCCCTTGACGCTGTGCCCGGGGAAAGCTCTCCCTCCTTGCCCCCACCTAGCTACGCCTCTGACAATCTCCCATGATACGCTCATTCAAAATAAAATAATTAAGTTGTTTTTAAATAAAGAGTTTTAAAAATAGTTGAGGCATTTATGCATTTTACTTATGTAAATTTGTAATGTTTGCTTAATATTTTGTGTTTACTTTAATATCCATTATTATTTCTAAATATACTCACACACTTGAATAAATGTGTAGTGTTCACATAATTTTCAAGAATTCGCCATTCATCATTTGTATTAAAAAAGGACAACAATTTCAAGAATTCATCATATTTATCATTATTCTATCATATTATAAGTGAAAAGTTTTCATATCTACAGTGAAACCCCGATTTAACGTCTCGCCAATCTAAGTTTCCCGCATTCTACGTTTTTTTCATCAGGTCCCAGTTTTTCCGTATCCTAATTGATGTTAAAATATCCCAGTTTCTAAGTTTATTACTTATTGAACTCTCCATATTTTATGTTTTCCCTCGAAAGTGAAAAAAGAAAATTTTTCTAAAATTAGAAATATTTTTCCTTTTGTGCTTTTTTTAAAACTTTAAGCACATTGTTAAAAGTTAATTATTACTCTCTCACAAAATAAATCACAATCGAGGATTGTTTTTATTTTCAAGAAATTTCAAAATGGGGCTATTCGAGTTTTCAAGGTGTGAGAAAGTTTGTTCGTTTCCAGTATGGAACTGGAGAAGTTTGTTCTTTTTGCCATTTTATAAACCAACAAAGCTCCAACACTTCGAGTCTAAAGACGATTTCGTTAGCATGTCACTATTACATGCTATGTACTGTACTCTTATTGAACGGAACAGCTTACATATAGTGGACATTTTACAAATAGTGGAAAATATTTTCTTTCCCATAAGGACTAGGGAAAAAACTTGCAAAGCATTTCAATACTGGAAGATTCAGCATTCACTTTCAACTCCATGACTAAAAAACAATCCACTATTACAGATTATTTTCAACCTAAATTCCCGAATTCGTAATTAAATGCGTTAAAATGGTATGTATTCGAAAATATAGATATTATACTTTTTGAAAGAGTTGAAATCTGCCATTCATCATTTGTAGCATAAAAGGATAACGTTCCCAACCATTTCAAGAATTCATCATTCGTAACAAAATTCACGTCGTTAGTCTATCAGTTTCATTGAAAATGCCTCGCCTACCTATAAAAAAGTGTTGTTTACAGATCAGAGCTAGAGAGAACTTTCACCACTGAATTAGCCAAGAAACAATACTAGATAAAAAAAAATACGACTTGAGCGTATTAAAAATATGTATATTCGTGTCAGAACATCACCCCGATTGCCATTTTTGTGGCATTGAATGCTGTAAAAAAAAGCAATATTCCATGTTCTGCTCATAACTAAGCAAGTGTCCATTGCACTAACATTAGGAACTGTAGGTAGGATTCCATGATAAGAATAAAATTTTCCTTGCATTTTTAGTGTACTAATTTAGTAACAGATTCTTTTTCAACTTTGAACCATAAAATTTCCCTTTTCTGCATTCACATTCACTTTCGAATTTACTTTTGTCAAGATATGTCTCTTAAGCGATGCATAACAGAAATTGACGTCATACTCCAAAAGCAAATTTATAGGCAGGATATTCCATTATCCGCTACTAAAGAAATGTCTTTGTATATTGGCGTAGCTAAGTGGGGGCGGACCGCCCCAGGTGTCACCCATTCAGGGGTGACAACCAGCCCCGATGGAGAAAAAAAAAATGAACCTTTAAAAGATCCCTAGAATAAAACAAATACTTAAAATGGGAGAAAAAAATATATCCAGTTTAATTTTCTATTTTTGAGCAAAGTGTTTCCTTTAAAAAATATTCACAATGTTTTTAACCGCTAATCATAACCAGTGCCCTCAACAAATACTTTAAATATTATGAGGCTTATGATGCAAATGGTGTTCTTCTTTTCCAAAACTGCAATTTTTTTAACAAAAAAATATTATATTTCATTAAAACGCATACTTCACGGTTTACATGATTTTTTTTAATTTTTTTTTGGATGGGGAAGGCGTAATCTTTTCCACTGGGTCACACCCATGCTAGCAACGCCACTGCATTCCATACAATTTTCACTATCAATATACTTCCCATATAGCTGCCACTGATTTTTTTTATTTCATCAAATTGCTTACATATACATAGTCCAGTCTGATCAATTTATCAATTCCCCATTTAGACTAATTTGTGGCAATTAAAATTTCATATTTACAATTATATAAATTCATTTCTCTGATTTGATTTTAAAATGTATGTTTATGTATAAAGCTACTAATACACTCTTTTTTTAATTTTTGTATCACAATTTACTCTTTTTATTGGTTTAAATAAACATTTATGAAATAACAGTTATATTTTTGAATTCAGACTCGGAAAGAATGTACTGCTATCTATCAGAGTCAGAGTAAAAAAAAAAAGCTATGTAAAAGTTTTGATGATGTAATAAAGATAAATATGCCACATGATACAAATATAGATCAATAAATATAGGTTATTAGTGATAGGTGTAATTTTTTTTCACTCTAAGTCAAGGTAGATATACATTTGTAGAAAAATGCAGGCTGAAATAACAAGTTGCGCCGTAGGCTCCGCTATTTTAACATTGCACGAGCAACGCCGTTGCGGGTACCGCTAGTATATATATATATATATATGTGTGTGTGTGTGCGAAAAGGCAGAGCTTTGAACGGTCTTTCCCCCTTTATTTAAGATAACAATTCTTTATTTAATTCAATTATACTACTACCTGCACTAAAAAAACAAATATATAACGTTGCATTTTTGGTTTTAATAAGAACACACATAGCTTGAATCTTGATCATTTCTATTTTTCAAATACATCATGAACTTCATTTGTTGTCTGATTATATTTGTTGATAAGTCATTTGGGTGTCATAATTAATTCTATATTTGGAATTAATATTCAATTGGTTCATAAACGATATATAACCACCACCTGTACATAAAATAAAATGTCTTGATATTGATTGCTAGATGTAGCATATGTATGCATTGGCAATATTCTGGTTAATCAGTTTGCCCTTAGCAACCTTGTTTGCTTTTAAGATATTACGAGCAAAATGTTTGTAAATATTCCTGAATCGTAAGAAAAAAGCAACGATCTTTCATGCTCTTAATTTACTTAGAACACATCTTGCCTTTTTCTTTAAGAAAGATGCATTTTTTATAATGCAAATTCTTAATTTGCAAAAGATACATCATTTCGTATACTAGATTTCAGCTCTTACAAAAAAGCATTAACAAAACAATGTAAGCATGTTAAACAAAAGCAATTATATGTAATTTTTAAAGGGTGAATGCAATTATTTTTTTCAAAAAATCAGGACTCAAACAACCTCAGCCTAGTATTTACCTAGAATTTGTTTTAAACTGTAACATTCAGAAAAGCGAAAGCAAGAAAAATTGTAAACAGTGCGCAAAGGATGACGGGTAAAACCGCTTTGCGAGACAAAACCTCTTTTCTCAGGTGAACGGGTTTTTTTCCAAACGGGTTTTTTCGGAATGAGATACTTTCACCTAGAGAAGAAGAACAACCGTGGCAACAGCTGAAAACTGAAAACAATAGCACGTGGTAACGTTAGACTCCGTAGACGCGCTAACTGAATTTGAAAATTTATTAATTTTGGAAAAAAAGAACCATGCCTGCCAGTTGTTGTGCTTATGGTTGCACAAATCATAGCTCTAAGAAGGAGTGCAGGGAAAAAAAAGTATCATTTTTTTTATTTCCGCACTCAAATTCAGAGTTAATGAAGCAGTGGTTGACGAAAATCAAGAGGGAAGATTTCATGCCAACTACGTATACAAAGTTATGTTCTGACCATTTTGAAGAGTGTTGTTTTGTCTATCAATCTTTCACGGGAAGAAGACAGCTAAAAAGCGATGCTGTCCCATCAATTTTCTCGCATGCAAAACCCGAAAGAAAACGAAAAAGAACAACTTATGTATTAGGCTCTTCTGACATATGGTAAGCGTTTTTTTCTTCGTCTTCTGTAGTGTTATTTATATTCGTTTCCTATCGGAATTGCGCTAACAGCAATTTATTTGAACATTGCGTAGTTTTATTTAGACAAATATTTATTTTAAAAAAAATATTTTATTTAAAAAAAAACATTTCGGCTTTCCGCTACAATTTGAATTTTTTTATGGAGCAATTTTTAAGATTAACAAAAAGGTGTCCAATAGAAACAGCAATCATGAGAATTTGAAAATTTTAAATTTATTGCATTTAAGCAAAGTATAAAAATCTATGATTATTCAATTATTAATGCATTAATATTTTGAATTTCATAGCACCACCAAAAGCAGATCCAAGTTCTGCTTGTGGAAGGAGTTATTTTACCTATATTTTTTACTGCAGACTTGCATTATGAAAAAAAAAAAAAACTTTGGTCATAGGTGTAATATTCAAGTCCAAACTATTGGACGAAGGGGGGTTTTCCCAAAATTTTTTGAACATTTAGTTTTAAAAATGTAGTTCTGTGCCAATATTTATATAGGTTATTGGGACAGGGTTACTCACTCTTATGACTGCCCCACCTGGATATGTACTAGACTTTCATGCAGTGGGGTAGCTAGCATAAGTGACCCAGGCATATGTTGATGGTGTCACCCCCCCCCCCTCCCATGAAAACAGTTAAAGTAAAAAAAAAAAAATCTTGTAGACGTGAAGAATGGATCTTAATGAAGAATGTTTATTAAATAAATATTCAAAAAATATGTTCTTTCTAACTTTACCGCTGCATACTCGGAAATCCCGTCTTCAAAATTAATGCTTTGCATTTTCGATTGCTAACATGACAAGATTATTTAGTGTCTAGCGTTACTCATTGTCTATCTTAAGTAATATTTAATTATTTTTAACTTGCTAAAGCTTCTCTCACATGAAGCAACTGATATGCAAATTGGCAGAAATAATTCCAAAGCTACCATAAGGTTTGGAAGAGATTCCGTAAATTCTAATTAGTGGTCCTCAAATGTCAGAATATTGCAGTGAAAAAATTCCATTAATCGAAACGTATTTCTCGTATGATCTTACAAAGCTATTTCGTACCCTAGTTAATTCTTATTCGAAATCCCAATGCTGAACCTCCTTTCATCGCTCTCCGGAGGACTTCTTGTCTCTAAATGTCCTAGGATGTGTAAACGGTACAGATGACAAGATCAAAGCTAAAGCCCTTATCTTGTCTTCGATGCCGGTTCTTGTGACGCCACTGTTTTCCCCCTAGCTACGCCACTGCTTTCATGATGCAACTTTCTATATTTAACATTTGATTTTTTTCTTAGGGATGATTATGATCCTTGTGAAGGTCCATCTACACAAGGCATCACTAAAGAAACTCAAACAGACATAGGATTTCACTATGTCATTGACGAATTGCAAGTCAAGAATGAGGAAATTTCTGATTTGAAAAAAAAACTTCATGCTTTTGACCCATACAAAATGTCCACTACAGAATTTAAAGCCATAACCGGCTTTTCACAGACCTTGTTCTTCAAATGCTATAATTTCTTCAATGTCGAATCAGAATTGTCTGGAGATAAACTAAATCCCTGCAAACAGTTTCTTTTATTTATGATGAGGCTGAGAACGGGCATGACTTTGGATGTTATTGCATATATCTTCCAGGTACATTTGTTTCCAGTTTTGATATAATTAATATTATTTACTTTCTATTAACTCTTTCTGGCTAACACCTTACTTTCTTATGACTTTGAATCTATTAGTTGTAAGCTTGATACGCAATTTAATATATTGCAGCAATGCATGATAAGTTTGATTATAGCACAAGTTTTCTTACAGGTTTCGCCTTCGACTGCTTCAAGGATATTTTGCAAAATCACAGATGTACTATTTTGCAAAGTAAAATCTGTGTGCACGTGGCCCAGTCGGTCCCAAGTGGACGAATTCATGCCATTGGTATTCAAAAAGAAATTCCCAAAATGCCGTGTGATTATTGATTGCACTGAAATTGAAATTCAAAAGCCCTTTAACCCCAAAGACCAGCAACTGACTTTCAGTACTTATAAAAATGCAAACACAATGAAGGCTTTAGTAGGAATTTCACCATCGGGTGGAATTTGTTTTATTTCAGACCTATGGTGTGGGTCAATTTCAGACAAGGCCTTATTCCTGAAAACCGAACTACTTCAACTTTTGGAGAAAGGAGATGTTGTTTTAGCTGACAAAGGTTTCAGGATAATGAAGGAGATAGAAAGCATTGGCTGTGAGTTGGTGATGCCTTTGTTTCTAAAAGATAGGATCCAATTTGACATCACAGAAAGAGCCCAAAATAAATCAGTGTCAAATCTAAGGGTGCATGTGGAGCGTGCCATCTCCAGGATAAAATTTTTTAAATATTTTGAAGGAGCTATTCCTTATAATTCCTTGCACAATCTAAATGAAATTTTTTGCATTGCTGCATTTTTAACAAATTTTCGCAACCCTTTGATCTCTGCATCTCCTAATATTGTAAAAGATTGAATTTGGGTAAGTAATGTTATGATGATTATTTCTAATTTTTTTAATGCTTGTTTGTTCATACTTAACTTTAGTTTCCTTTTCACAATTTTATTTAATATGTCTGGTGCCAACCACTTAAAAAAATATATGATGCCTTAATATATGATGACTGCTAACTAAACCAAATCCTCACCTTTTTTTAAAAAAGAACTTTGACGTATACAATGTATTTATCTTTGTGTTTCATTTTTTGTAAAATAAGTAGAAGTTATTTGTAGATAGACACAGGTGTATTATTTTAATTTACAAATTAACTATTTTACCCTTGTATACTTATTTATTTTTAAAATGCTGATTTTTTATTCATACTTGTTTTTGCTTTTCTTTTCAGAATATTATGTAATATGTGTGGAGAAAACCACGTAAAAAAACATGGTGCACATGATGAGGTGGGTCCCCGTCCCGTGCACTGGATAATGTTAGCTACTTGTACTCTGATTACACGGCTAACTGAACCAAATCCTCATCTCCCTCCCCCCTTAGAACTTTTATTTATGTAATTTACATACAGTACTTATTGATACATATTATCTAATTCATTTATGTTCTCTCTTTCCACTTTTTCATAATGTTAAAAAAAAAAAAAAAAAATAGCAGTTATATAATGAGACTTAATGTCTAAATTTTAATTTTTAGTATTTGTGATGTTTTATGCTCATTATTATTATTTTTAATGTAATTGTTTGTTAAATATTTAGATGATTATTTTCAAAATTTCTTGTGATATGTGTAGAGACAACACTGGAGGAAAAAAAAGACACAGGGCACATCATGAGGATGTGCCATTTGTAGTTAACAAAATAATCCTGTTTCTACTTTTAAAACTTTTTTTTTAAATGCTCTTTCTCCCTTTTCTTTCCTGTAGAATGAAAGCTACATAGTTCATATTGTAAAAAGAGGTCCGGTGAAATCTTCCAAGCATGCCCATCTATCGTTAATGTAGTGGCATCTTGTGAAGCTTTTTCCAGACGAATCAAATAATGCATTTTATGCTTTAACATAAATATTGGAGACTTTTATTGTGAACAATGAATCAAAAAGTCAATATACAATGAACTCGAAGTACTTGATTGAAAAATGCTATTGCAAAAATTTAGCATGGAAGAAGTAAATATACCTTTGGAATTAAGTGATGATGTGTGAAAATTACATTGTGATACTTTTTTATATGTTTTGTACGTGAGAAATATAATCCTTCATTATGTATAAATATGTTGGCGTATATTCTTTTTAGTTCTGCCAAAGTTACAATATGCAGTTATATGTCATATGTGACAAATAAAAGCCTTTTCTACATATCAATGTGTTAGAACATATTTCTTATCAGGTAAGGTTTATTTATGTTTGAATAAATAACCGATTTTCGCCAACTTTAATGTTAAGGTTCACTGTCCTACAAAAGCATTACCAAAGACCTTTTTGGAGTTTCATCAAACTTATGCCTTATTGCTGAATTTGTTTTTCAGATGACACTCTGAAGTTTTGTTAACATCTAATTGAATTTTTTAATGTTTATAAGCCAGAACATAACTTTTGATTTTAAAGGTAACAGCATATTTGATTGTATTTGTGAACTACGCTTAAGCTTTGTTGGGGACAGAATTATCAAACAGTTATTGAAGAAAGCTAACTTGTGCTCCAAAGAAGTCTTCAATGTAAAAATAGAGGCCTGTCTAGTCTGCATTTCAAAATTTTAAAGCAGACCAAAGGATAGCTGCTTTATGTAGTGAATTTTTCAAGTATACAAGAACTTATGATAAACTTACGTCAGTCATGAAAACCATTTTTACATTATCACATGCCCAAGCAGCTATTGAACGTGGGTTTTTAGCCAATAAAATCAAAATTGAAAATATGCCTTGAGAAACCTATGTTGCCACAACTACACCATTTGAAATTTTATATTAAAGCGAGTCATAATTTACTACATTTGAACTCATAGCAGCAAAAGTAACATTTTCTCAAATAACTGAATGTCCTTTTTCCCTATCACTTAATTTTCCCTGCAGCGAAGTGTGAAATTGCAACCTAGAGAATTTGTTCTTGAGATACTCCCCTGTATAAGAAATGCAAACACACAGGTAAAATATATTTAAATGATATTTTTTATTTTATGGAAACAACTTCTGATCCTAGAAAACTTCTAGTAAATGCCAAGTATAAAATTGATGCTTATAAATCTTTTATAACAACACATCAACTTGCCATCATTTTCAGACTATAAATGTGAATCACAAACAAAAAAGTTAAAAAAAATATATATGATAATAGTTTTACAATTCATTTTCAAAGAAATTCATTTGTAGAGGTACGAAGAAGCAATTACATATTCATATTTTTTTCTAAAGGTGTTTTTTTTCTAAATGTATTACAGGAATGTTTTAAGTCTTAGGGTAGTAATTCATTACCATTTTTTTACTACTAATAACTTATTATTTTTAAATGAAGCTATAAATAAGACATTGCCAGTTATGAAATTCCTTGCATGTCTCATGCACTAAAGACCACAAATGTAATAAAAGTTTAATTTTTATGTACCTGCTAGCTCAGCTCCAGCTTTTAAGATCTAAAAATATACAAATCCGATTTTATCAATTTTACTCTGTGGCATTGTTCTCTTGGCAACTCTGATATTGTTTCTAAATATAATTTGTGCATTCCTTGAAATAGAAAAAATGTGATCGTTTGACTTTTTTACTTTTTCTTTTTTAACATTTTTATTAATCTTATGTTGAGAAACTTTTAAGTAAGTTTACACTTAAAGTTTCAATTTTTGCTTTCAGTTTTTTTTGGTTTTTTACCAAACTCATCCCTGTTTAAAACATTAGAAAATTATTAAGAGCAGTAAAAAAAAGGGGAGAACGGAGAAATAAAAGTTGTCTGGATCAAGTAAGATGACAATGTCAAGAATAATTTTTTCAAGAATTTATTTCTTGCACAGTTGTTGAAAACAAAAAACCGTGGTTACCATTCACTATTAATTTTTTAACATTTCTTACAGGAGTAATACTACTAAAATTAATAAGTACACAAACACATACATGTACATTTCATTAACGAAATAAAATTTATTATGTTCTTATTACAAGAAAAATCATAATTTTTGTATAACCCTGTCTTCGAGATTCAGCAGTTGTGTTGTGGCACTCTTAGTAGAAAGCCCATCCACCACGACAAGGTGATGCCACATCGGATGAGAAAAATCAGTTTTTAATTATCCTGAGGCCAAAAATTGTATAAAAAGCAAGTGTGCAATCGGTTTTTAATTGTCCTAAGGCCAAAAACCGTATAAAAAGCAAGTGTGCAATCGGTTTTTAATTGTCCCGAGGCCAAAAACCGCATAAAAAGCAAGAGTCAAATCGGTTTTTAATTGTCCAGAGGCCAAAAACCGCATAAAAAGCAAATGTATACAATACATAAAGAAATCTTTTTAAAAGCTGAATTTATGGATTTTTTCGAGATATGGGGCATAGTGCTCAAAATAAAAAAAAATCAACTTTGAAAATACACTATCCCATAATTCCTCATCAAACCTAATGTGCTCTAAGTAGATATGATTAGGTTGCTTATAAAAAAGCACAAAAACACACTCCTTTAAGTTTGACAATGCCAGCTGGCCTTGTATCTGTGTGTAATATCTGTGGTGTTTCTTCAGAGCCCACTTGCCATTTTCACTTGCAAGGCAAAAATTTGTATTTTTTGCTAGCTCTTCCAATGGTTTGTTTGTTACGTTATAAACGCATTTCATCTCCACAAGAAAGGTATCATCACTGCTGTGGATGATTCCATCAGGTGAAGCAGCCAAGTGTGGCATAAAAGGGTGCGTCACAAGACCTACTTTCCTTATGTAGGAATTTGAGAACACAGTTCTCACATAATTTCGGGCAATAGACTCGTTTTCTCTCCCATATATTACTGCGGGAACATTAATATTCAAGCTCTGGGTATGGTAAATTTGAACACACAGTTTATCAAAGTCACTCCTCCTGGTGAAAATGTCATGGAATTTTGAAGCTGTCAAACGTAACAGTCTTTCCTTTCTCCACTGCTCAGAGGAAGACTGCTCCATGGTGTTTTGTTCTAGTAACCACATGGCTTCAAGGTCAAACACCAAGCTTTTCCATAATTTCACTGGTAGTTTCTCTTTGAAAATCAAACTTGTGTTTTCAGTGATAACACATGCCGGAAGAGGGGGTGTGAACTTGTATGCTTTTTCATATAATGTCGAAATTACAGAAAGAAACTGCAAGTTCATGTCATCTTTCAATAACGCAGAAACATTCACCGGCTGCACAGGTTGTATGCAGCGCTTCTTCCTAAATATTTCAGAGCTCTTTTTCGGGCTAAACTTCGTAACTTTTGGCTTATGCCAAACTTGGAGTTTGTCCGTTGGTGCTAAGTACAGTTCTTGTCTGCTGTAGTCTTCCAATGCGTGCAAGAGGGCAAATGCATGCTTACATGAAGCAGGAGCAGATCCAGCAGGACATTGACAATGACAGTTTTGCACCTATAAGGGAAATGAAAAATAATATTAACACACATTATATTAGAATTCTGGCCATATGAAGTTTGAAAAACAACGTAGAAAACCGATGCAGTATTCTTGTGGTGCTATTAGTGATGTGGGCTCCGGGCAAATGCCCACTGGGCAGGACATTTATAAATGGGCATTTACCCGAAGCATTTTTAAGTGCCAAAATCTGGGCATTTATAAAAATGTTTTTGTTTCATATTTTAATTTTTAATTTATACTTAACATTTTAATGATATTACAACTAATAAATAACATTAGTTATTTTACAATAAACACATCATTGATAAAAGCATAAAGTGCTTATAAATTGCCATTTTTATTAGTACTGATTATCAAACATGCCTTTGGCGTTCCAAATGTTACTCAAACTAAAATCATTTTACCCAAAACCAATATATATATTATATCTGCAGGTGGCAATATTAATAACTGCTTCTAAGAAATAAATTAGAGAAAAATACATTATATTTATCAGGTTTGAAGTACTTTTAATTGTTAATAAGAATTTGTTGATTAGATTTTTTAAATGTCAATAAGAAAAAAAAAAGCTTTATCTCATATATGTGCAATGCATGTTAGTTAAATACAAAAGTAAACATTTGAATTTGAATACTGGTTCCCCCTTTACAACACCCTTAGACTTGAATGTATTCCCTTCAAGCCATGAAGTGTCCAAGTGGTGATCAGATATATATATTGATAAAAGCAAAATATCAACATTTACAAAACCTTTTTTTTCTTCTAATATTGTGTGTTCTTATTAAATTTTGTGGGCTTATTTTGAGGTGAAAATCACAATATTTATAGAAAACAAGTGTTAAAGAGTATCAAAAATACAAAATGCTTTATCTTTTTTACAACATTAAGTTCTATGTTTGACAGCTTGATACATACCTCATTATTATCTTTTATTTCAGCAGTGACAAGGTAAACTGTACCTTTTCTCATTTCGGCTTTTACTTTTGCTTCAATTTTAAAGCAATCACCAACCTGAAATTAAATTTGAAAAAAAGGTCAATTTAACATTAGGTCATGTCATCAGAATGTAATCGACATGTTATAAAGAAAATTTTTGCACAAAAAGTTACAATCCTCTCCATATATAAAGCTTGGTGGATAAAACCGATAACAAAAAAAAAACATTTATTTTTTTTCATTACTCATAATAAACGAAAGAAAAACTGGTCAGTGCATTTATTTTTCGACAATCGTTGGCTGACATTGAAGATGAAAAAAACTCACTTTCCGACAATTTCAAAATTTGATAATTATTATCAATTTTTCAAAATAAAATCTTTCCAATACTACCCATACTTTCGTTTGAAAAAAAATGGCTTGTAAAAAGGGTTCTTGCCTATTGTAAAGACAAGAAAAATTTCCTCAATTTGGCTATTTTTCTTATCTAAATTTGTATATGTAGCTGTGCACTTGAATAAATTTTTATGATTTGGCAAATTTTCCTTGTTGCTTTATAATGGACAAGACCATAAACTGGGTTGCAGGATTTAATGAAGTACTTAATTTTGTGCAACAGTATTTTTTTTCCAAATTACATATTGGATAGTCTATTGCTTCTGCAGGTGCACAAAGCTGCTAATAAGCAGTTTGATTGTTTTTTTTATCAAAATATCTTTGAATTTTTGAGATTTGAGAAGTAATGTAGCTTTTTTTCTTCAAAATTACGTCCATATTTTCCTTAAAGTCATGTGAAATTTGTTTGTAAGGAGAAAAAGAAGACTTTCATTATCCTGGATAGAACCTGGTAAATGCAAGTTATCAGAAAAGCAATCCAATATTATGCAACCAAAAAACTCGGGCAACTAACCCTGTGTCTATGCAAACAGGTAATAAAATAATAGCTTGTGTTGCTCATTTCACAATTTCAGACATTACTTCTTGTGAAATACAGCATATGCTAATATGTAAGTGATATTTTCTTATAATTATGATCGAATCTTGTATTAATGAATTGAAATCAGATTCAATTCTTCAAAATAAAATTTACCACCTAAGAAGGAATTTGTGAACATTTTAGAATAATTCTTGTAGACACAAACAGATTTTTGACCGACTGAATTAGATTCAAATATTAGTTTACTCATTTAATAAGATGTGGTGACATCATCACATTCTATAAATAAACGTATTTTACTAGCTTGGATGAGGGTTTGGCTTTCATAAATAACAAATCATAAATATCTGATAATTACATTACGTGAGATTTTTCAATGCTGTTTGAAATAGAATGATTTTTGTTGTTTACATTTTTATTTTGACCATCTAAGAAGAGAACTGTTAATCACACTCGACTCATATAAATCTCTTACATTTGAGAGGCAGAATCTGTTAGGACAACGAAGTTTCCTACAGGATTACACTGCAATGCTATCATTTTTCGCGTTATCACACATTTTCCTTTCTTTTTTTTAAATATTACGTTTGAACATATGATCAGGACTCGGAAAAAAAAAAAAGCGATCAATGTTGCTTACCTTTTGAAACTTGATGTTTGACACAAATTCTTCCTTAAACATTATCAAACCTTTTTTCTGCTCGGAAATAACGCTGAAATTTGAATTTGATATTTGATTCAACTTCTCTGCATAGCTATAAATTTCTAGAAATCCAAAATTTACCAAAACTAAAGGTGCCGATAAAATGCTGTCCATCTCGACTTCTTTCTGAAGCACGAACAAGATGGATGCGAACAGCACGGCGAACAGCCTTTACGTTGATCACGTGATAAACTGAAAACATTTGGCTCTGACGTCACATGAAAGTATCTCATTGGAGAGGGGGTTTGCGGGTTACAAAAGTGTCATGTGAACGGGGCTACTGCATATATGTCTCATCAACCTGCATTTGTAAAACAATGTGTGCACGTTAGAAGAAGCGCTACAGCTATTCACTCAATTTAAGTACTTTCCGTGTGATAAAATGCATTGCATTCATAACTGTTTGAAATAAAGTAAGATGAAGCAAATCATGAAATTCATGTTAATACGGTAAAAATGAATAGTTTTAAAATTGAATGTGAACATAATAACGATACCAATGTAATATTTTCAATTGCTACTGGGGAAATTGTTGCCGCATAAAGTAAAACTAACAATTTTAAAATTACACTATGAAAAATACCGAATAACTGCTTATTTAAAATCACCATTAGTATTAGTTGTCCAAAAGTGGAAAATAAAGTTAGTTTTAGTAATTGAAACAATTTTGTGCAGTTACGTTGCTTTCAGATCATTTTGTTTGCCTAAGTTGGCGGTTTTTTCTACGACCTGGGGTAAACAAGGGCGTAACCAGGGGGGGGGGTTCAAACCCCCCCCCCCCCCCATTGGGTATTTAGCTATTTATTCATTTTTTTCCCCTCAACTTGGTGGAAATCATGTCAAGTCAATCGGGTTGTGGGCTTGGAAAAACCTTTTTTTTTTACTTCGTGTGAACAACATAGGCGACAAGATGTGGAATTCCCCTCATCCCTTTCCTCGGGCAAAATCGTGGAGATGGACGTTGAAGGACAAGACCCTCTGGGCCCGGAGCACGGTACACCGCTAGTTCATATTCGTTGAGAAACTGAAACTAAAACGGAGAGTCACGTGATAAGGGGGGGATGCATCTGTCAATCGTCATTTAGGGGTGTCAATCGTCTGCACTTGTTGTAGCCAACGGAATTGGTGGAGGGGTTGCTATTGCTTTCGGCAACTAAGCTTCCGAGAAAACCGACTGATGTGAGCTTGTTGGGGGGGGGGGGGGGGGGTTAAGAAGCAACGAGATAGTCTTTTGTATCTATAGCCTTGAAAGAAAATCACAAAATAGTTACAGATGTGCAATGTCTTTCTTTTCTTTTTTACCAATGTACTGTGAGAGTCATGTGCTTCAGTTTCTGCAGTTCAAAAATTCAGATTCATGCATCACTCATTTAGTATCAAAATGCGTAGCATTTTCCTTCCCTAACTTACCTTTTCAGTTTAACAACAGTAATATTAAAGGATTATAAACATAATTTTAAGTGACTTCTGCTGACTTATATTATCAATATTCCTACAAAATCTCAATTAACGTACAATATGAAAGTACTTAATATATATATATTATATATTTCTAATGATATTTTTATATTTATGTGTATATATTGTTTTTTATTCCTCTTTGTGCTATTGCACTGTAATTAGGTAAGTTTTAATATTTTCCTTCCGATCTTGAGTTAGCAAACGGAAACTTTCTAAATTGGTATTGTTTTTGATATGAAAAGTCATTCAGCGGGAAAAAAATAAAATCAAAACTTTTTAAAAGGGTTATTTTAACATTAGGGAGATGGGAATGAAACTGGTATTGAAATTAAAAACTTCTTGAAAAGGTTTTACTGTATTAAGATTTTAATGTGTACATACTAATAATGAAAATGCATAAAAACTTTTGTTTACGAAAGTCCTGTTAACATTTTTGTAAAATGGAATTTTGCTCGCATAGGCGTAACCAGGGGTTTGGGGGTTCATCCCCCATTCGGTATTTAGTTATTTAGGCACATTTATTAGGCATACAAAAAAAAATCTGGCTAATCCTTGCAAAGCACATATCTATTTTTTCCCTAAGAAAAATAAACACATATGCATATGATTTTATTTCCTCTTTCTGAAGTGTTGTGATCATGACCAAAGTACGCAGCTCATATTAGAGCGGACTTTTCATCTGGTTATAATCAACCCCCTTATCACCTTTAGGAATTTTACAGCGAAAGGTGGCTTCAATCACCATATCACACACAGACAGACAACAGATATCCTTTCAATCACTCCAGAGGGTTTTCTTTCCTTCTTGATGCCTTTTTTACCCAAAGGCAGCAATTTGGGAACACAATCGCACAAGTTTCCTGGAAAATATCCTCCTGTGATGGAGGTTTGTTTTCTGATAAAATGGGGCTGTAGGCGCTGGGGTCTGAAAATGAAGGACCCCTAGCCAACAATTGTCCTAATGGGTTAAACCCTCAAGCCAGGAAGGGATGCTTATCAAGGAACTTAAGAAAACAGCAGTTTTTATTTATTCCTGTCCAAACACCCATTTTGGTGAAATCGTTTTTGTAGATGGGCCGATTGGAAAACTGATGAACTGTATTTGCATTGCATTCTCATTTACAGATGTTCTCTCATCTCTTATATTTTAAATGTTTTTTTTTCTTACGGTCCATCACTAATTGCATTACGACTCTGGAAATCATCCGTTCAACGTTTCCAAGCTCACTGCTACGATTTAATGCTGCATTTTAATTTACAATCAAAGTATTATTTATATTTTAGCTAAATTTTTAATTATTTTCGATATATAATAATGTTTGCACTCCAGCGATGGATACGTTCGTCATCCAAAAAGAAAAGAAAATTTGATTCAGACGCTTCCACTTCTGAGGTATGTTTTGATATAGATTTAACAAAAATTTTAGAAATTTATTGTGGGGATGTGCATTTTCGTAGGGAAATTTGGATTTTTTTTCCCTAAAATTCCACAATTTCCCAGTTTTAATATTATGAATACCTGGACTTAGAAGATTGCTTAGCGCTAAATATTGAATTTTCTATTGAATTTTAAATAAAAAATAAGTTAATAGTCTGGGCTCCCCCGAAAAAGATTTCTATATACGGCCTTGGCTCCAGGGGAAGGGGGACTTGTTAAGGAAGGGCAGCGTATTCAGCAAGGTATCCGGACAGGAGGTAGGTCCAAAACCATAGGCGAGGATTCAAGGGCTCTCCCCTGGAAACTTTTTGAAATCTTTCTTGTCAATGCAATTTCGGGATTCTTTGGTGATATTAGAGGAAACAGAAAGGAGTTTGGTTACTCTGTCCCCGGCAATTTTTTTCAAAATAATGTCTTAATACCTTTTAGGTTACTTTTGGTGTCGCTCGTGATATTATTCGATGTCCTTTCCCCGAAAGTGTTTCTGAAAGTAAAGTGTCTTAAAAGCGTAATTTCTCTTTTCTTTTTTTTTTTAAAAACTGTGATCCGATTTTTTTCGCCCGGGGGGGGGGGGGGGCGGAGTTGACTTGCTCCGAGGGGGTACCCCCCCTAGAGATGCCTGAAATAAACACGGAGTATATCTGTAATGACAAGTCTTTATGACTAGTAAATTTTGAACTCTTTTGCACTGCTTATTGGTGTTTAGTCTGTACATTGTTAGTGTGACCCCCCCCCCCCCTTTCCCCAACCCTAGTTACGCCTATGGGGGTAAACAATCTAAATTTTACTTTTAACCGGCAGTTTCATGGGAATGTAGATACATTTACAAGCTTAATTTACAAAAGATTAAGCAAAAATCTAAAGTTTAACTAAAAAGGCATATGTTTTTCTCAACGATGAAAAAATAAATAAAACAGAACCTGCATTAGAGGGTTTAGAGCAAAAACTAAACTAGTTTTTTTTCTTTCTTTTTCCTCACATTTTGAAGTCATCATTAAATTCAATTGGTAACGTCATGTATCATGTCTTCGGTCACAGCTTTTCGTTTGTTTCATAAACATTAAACTAACTGTATGCAATTCACACGTCCTGTATTTGGTTCACTTTTGCTCTTAAATCTCCAATTCTGATCTATTTATGCAGATTAATATGAACTCATTTGAATTATTCCGAGGATTATTCTCGCATTCAAAAGAAAAAGTCCAGAAACAGAGAGTTATGCCTAGAAGACTATATCTATTGCCTGAAATATTCGCGCTCGGAAATTGAGGTAAGCTATTAAATAAAACGTAAGCTTTAATGCTTCTTGCATAACTCGGCATCTATCTTCTTCCCAATATCATCATCTACACATAACGGTGGTCGATAACATTGATATTCTATAGGAGATGGTTGCTACTGACGAAAAAGAGGGGAACAGCTCCAACTTCAATTCTCTCTCTCCCCTTCCTCATAAAGATAAAGGGTCTCTCCCCAACAAAGAATGGCGTTCGGAAAATGGGGGAATCCCACTACCTCCTTATCTGGGTTCCCTACTCAGGCGACTATATGTGATGTGAACTGTGAAGCTGATAGCCAGGCGTGCGTGCGAATGTCCTCTTGTGATAGCTGGGAAAGGCAGTGACTATATATAGCCAGGGCTATAGAGAGAGAGAAGAAGGGCTAGTTCATTCGCTTCTCTCCCGTGGAACCGGGAGGAAACAAGTGATGACGTAGGCATGCTGACAAGACAGAGATCGCAGGAGAAAAAACGCGTACTGCTAAGAACAAAATTGATAAAAAAAGAGTTTTTTTTTTCAAACGCAAACAGATTTTGGAGTTATGAGGGGGATGTAATATACTTAAGAGCAATAAAGAGTAGTTGATTCAATTTTGATACAGACAAAAATGAAGTTCTAAGAAGTTGAAAAAAAAAAAGAACATTTCTTTTAGTACAATGCAAATTAAAATACAAATTAAAAAAGGGATAATGACTTAGATTCTTTGTTTCTAAAATTTTGTGTACCAACATAATATCATTAAGGACACTAAATTTGGAATTTAAAAAAAAAGGAGCTTACTTGATTCAAGTTTTTATCTTTTTCGATTACACCCATTTTTGAACTTTCTGCATTTCTTTTCGCTTGGATGAAACTGAGTTTTTTCTGTTGATTTGCCGGATCCTTATAAATGTTCTCAAACGGCAGAACAGCCGAATTGCGCTTTTTTCAACTGTCGGAAAACGTTCTTGAAGTTCATTAATAAGTTCCTGAATGACTCCTTTACCCTTTCGGAAAGAGGATCCATGAACACACCGAAATATGCTGTCCATCTCGTAAACGGTGTTCATCCAAGAAGATGATGGAAGAGTAAGTCCGCCCAAAGACAACATTTTAGTCCACTTTAAATGATCATCCTCTTGTTGAGATTTGGCCGATATTGTTCCTAAGGAGCTATCGACGCTCCTAACCTTATGGGCAATATATCCAGCGATGTAGGCTAACGCTTCTTTTTCCAAAGTTTCAATATTTTCATTTTCAGCCGGATTCATCATTTCGATTTCCCAAGACATTGGAATGGGATAGTCTGTGAGAAGGAATTCCTCTTCATTTGAATTTTTTGCAACAATGTTCTCCTGAAACTCATTTTCAAAAGCATTTTTGAGCAATTCAGCACTTAAATAGGCACTTTCTTTCTCGCTTTGGAATTCTGTGTTTACTTTGGCTGATAAATTAGGGAGCTTGTTACACATTAATAAATGTTTCAACCGTTTAATTACTTCTGAAGGGCTTGGGTGATCATCAAATCGTCCAAGTCCTCGTATTTGACTGAAAAGGCTTTTTAAGGCATCTTGCGTGAGCCTAGCAGTAAGCAGATATTTTACTCCATCGCACTTTAAATCTTCATGTAAAGCTAATAGAGAATTTATAGAAATTATAATTCCTTTCTGGAATGGTAGGAGCCCTTTCTTCCCTGTAACTCTCATATCGTTTATCTCTTCTTTTACTTTAAGTAAAATATCTTTTTGCTCAGCAAAATGTTTTGGATTTCCAAATGCCGCTCGCAAATTTTTCCCTGGGGGTGGATCGTGATGCTTACTGTTCATTATATCAAAAAAACTGTCGATCAATTTGAAAAAATTACAAGCTTTAAGATTCCCAGTTAATCTTAATATGCCTGTTGCTACAGTAGCTGAAAACAATGTTTTTGCTGGGGTAACTTTTTGGCGATCATTGCCTTTAACATGTAAATAGGCTAGTTTCAGTTTGTGGCACAGCTGAACTTCGCCATTGTCTTTGTTCAGTAATTCTTCAATATTTGCAGTTGTTATTTTTGTCCCATCTTTTAAAAGCAAACCACTATCTAAAAAGTGATTTCTGAGTAATTTTATGTAGTGGGGCATATCTGCGAACACATGAATTTTTGAAGAGCTTTTTACAGGATTGAAAAAGAAGCTTTGCTGCAGTGTTATATTTAATTCCTTCCAAAGCGTTCCGCAACCTCCTAAATCGGAGACTATTGCTTTGACGCTTACATTAATGTTTTCTAATTGTGTTATGATTCTAAAAAGTAACTCTTTGTCCATTTTCACTTCGAAATCATAATAAACTGGCTGCTTCCAGTTCGAGAACAATCTCCTTAAAAGGACAAATTGCACTTTTCTAAACGGACCGAAAATCTCGTCCATTCCAGTGTCGTAACATAAATTTGATGACACATGCATCTCATCAAAACTCAGAACACACATTCTTTCTAAATTAGTTGCATTCTCCGAATTCATCTTCATCAGCAACAAAACATTTTTTTGTAAACCAGGTTCACAAGAAAATTTTGTGCACCAACGTTTCAAAGTGCTTGCGCTAGGAAGTGGAATCTGCATCTTAAATTTCCAAAAATCATAAGCTTTCGCAGACACAGCGCGAATAACTATGCAACGAGAAATGTCTTCCACAGTCCATCTTATTTTTTGCGATTCTCTCTTTAATGCCTGTATTTGCGTTTTAGAGAACATACGACTAAGTTTTTCTTCTAAATTATGTTGCTTTTTAGTTTTAAACGCATTTTTCGTATTTCACTCTTTTGCTCTTGAATCTTATTTAAGAAAGACTTTCGTGATTTATTCCACCGCTTCATTCGCCGAAGAGATTCTTTTCTAATTCTATTTCTGTCATTTTTTGTAAGTTTTAACTCATGTTCTAGAGCTTCTATTTTATTTTTTAAGATCAAAATTTCAAGATTGTCATGGTCAAGAAAATCTATATTTTCTTCAGCTTTGAACTCTGATGATGATAACTTTTTTGGGCTCACCTTGTTTAATTTCTCTAAAGCTGTGCTTAACGTATTTCGTTTTTTCAGCCTTTGCATTCGAAGGGAGTTACTCTCAGAGGTAGCATAAGAAATATCAATCTTTGGCACAGCATCAGATTTTAGAATTTTCCGCATCGGGAGTCCCAGCAAGCGATTTTTCATATCATCTTCATAATCAGCCTCTGTAAAATGATTGCTGCATATTCTGGCACACTGAATGTTCACAGAATCTTGGCGGCGGCATTTATTGAGCCATTCTTTGCACAGTAAACAATTTTTTTTTGGAAATGAATGAAACGTTATACCTTTACCTTTTGTATTTTTATGAGTATTCCGGCATGTTGCTACCGCACAGGATGACATGTTAATGTATAACTGCAATGAGCTTAGAGCATCTGCTTCCTAAAAAAAATACGAGAAGGCCAAAAATCTGCTGAAATGTAATTTTTTTTGAGCTGGCGAACTGAGCCTCGTGCTGACGCGATTTAGTGTTTTTTTATAACTCCATCTCTCTTCTTATTTCTTGAAAGATAAAAAAAAAACACACATCCGAGGGAAACTTTGATTTTGGGCGTGGTATAAAAATCCCTCCCCACAAAAATTACTGGTTCAAGGGAAATTTTAAAAATATTATTTGCTAACTACATTTTTGGGCGTGAGTAAAAATAATTCCCACGGAATCTAATTCGTTAAATCAGTTGAACATTATACTGAGAACACTCGAGAACATTCAACCCTTTTTTTGCAAACAAGGTCGAAAAAACAGGAAATTTCCACAACAAACAGGAACACCCCTGTTGCGCCTGAGAGTGGTTGCTAATTAAAACCAGCAATACTCCAGGCAAGAGAGCAACCAGATGCCAACAAACTGCATTCTCACGAAACCCAAACATTTTAAAATTAACTTCAGAAAACTATTGATATGGACGCAAGGAAAAATATTTCTAATTTTATTTTTCTCAGCGTCCAAGCACCCGGGCACCTTCTAGCCACCTCCTAGGTTCTCCAAGGTGGTCAGTCAGCACAGTGACGTCACAGGGAGAAACCGGAGGGACCACATCGGTGAAGCGCTTCATAAAGAAATGAACTAGCCCTTCTCCTTATCTTTATAGCCCTGTAGCTATGTTGCAGAGCCAAATATAGCCTTTTATGGGTGATTTTGTTGATCGTCAGTTTTCGATATATTCCTCAAGGAAGTGGCTCTTTTATCTTGCCAGTTTTCTTAAAACTCACGATTTTTTGCAATTATATTTTAACTTTTCAATCCGTTTTCTCGCTGACGCTGATAGACGAGGGGAAAACACGTACCGTTCTAAACACGTAAACTAGGAGAGCTCCAAGCTCCAGTGATTTTACAAAAGTCATTAATAGAGTAAATAATTAGTTTTATAAAAAAAAATAATAATGATAACAGTAATGATTTGTACTACTACCTGCTTTTTCTGTGTTCTGCAATGTTGTGTACGCAAAACAACACGTTTTCAAATAAATTCAAACAACATTAAAAGTAAAATTTAAATTTTTTTCACTTTTCTTTTATAAAATACTTGGAAAAAAATGACACTCCATTTGAGGCTTATCATTTATTGCAGCGATTCTCAACCTGTGGGGCGCACCCCCCTTGGGGGGAGCGAGCACACTAGAAGGGCGCGCGAGAATATCTGAAAGAAAATAATATTTTAAAAAATTAATTTATTGACTGAAAGGAAAGCACACCATACACATGGAAAGCAAAATGTTACATATCGATATATTTACTAACTTATTAAAGTAAAACAACTTACTAAATCAAAACTTACTTAATTAAAACATACTAAATTAACAGCAAATTTAAGGGGACTCGGCACTAAAAATCTGTCAAAATCTCGATTTTGGGATTTTTGCTTCAAATTATACTTTATATATTAGAGAACGCTTGTGCAGAGTTTCAAAGTTCTACGTACACTCTAAGATATCTTATTTTGGATTTTATATGAGCATTTTAACACTTTTTTTACGTAACCAAAACTTTAAATGACTTTTTCTCAGCTTCACTTCTATGCATACTATGTGATAGTTAAAATGCTAAGGCTTTTTCAAATATGTATCTATTCACTTGAAATGTTTATTGCTTGTTTCAAATGTTCGGATAAATGTAACCTAGTATGGAATTTTCGATAAATTTATTAGAAATTATTTTAATGCAATTTAACTTTAAAAAATCTTGCAATACCGAGATTTTTCTTAGATTTTTCAGTTTTAATTTTTTTTTTTCAAGAACTAATAAAGACATCAAAAATTCCATACTACAAAGTGAGGAGTATAGTTTGTTCTTTCTTGTAAAAAACATCCAGGCAAAAATCTCCCATTTAAAAAAAAAAAGAGTAGCGTTTTAAAAAATATATTAAATTTTGTGAAATTTTTTAAATTTTGAATTTTTTTGGACAATTTTTTTATGTTTTTTTTCTATAGCACATCAACTTAGATTCATAAACATACATTACCAGTCAATACACCTTGAATTATATTCAATTTGAGAAGGTGGATTTTTAGGTGCCGAGTCCCCTTAATAGTTATTAGCCTGTCTTGCAGAGCAAAGTTTTTCGAAGGAAGGCTTAACATTAGGAATAGCCATTCTTAGTTCTGTTTCTATATTTAGCCGAGATCTATATTTCGTTTTCAGAGAAGTTACAGCAGAAAATCCAGTTTCACAAAGATAGGATGCTGAAAATGGTAATAGAATGCGAAATGCCCTTGTTTTTGGTGCAGAAAAATCATCCTCTATTCTTGCCCAAAATTCAAATAGTGATTTATTACTAAATTGTCTTGGTTTCATCCCTTGTCGGGAAGTCTATGAGTTTTCCTTCCTCATCAATTGAGAGTCCTTCGAGAGTCTTATGAAATGGATCCCTAACCCACTCGTAACTTGCTGTCAGTTTGACGTCAGCGAAAAAATACTTTTTAAAATTCTTTGCCAGCGTGGCTAAATGATTTTCAATGGTTACAAAAACAACTTTTACGTGTTCTTCTTTAGCCTTGTAAGTGTTAGTACAATCATCCACATTTGCAAACATTAGATTTTTTTGCTTTAAATTCCAATTTTGTACAAAAAGCATTAACTTTATTACTCGTACTAGCGGTACCCGCAACGGCGTTGCCCGTGCAATGTTAAAATAGCGGCGCCTACGGCGCAACTTGTTTTTTGTCCCAAGCAAGCCACCCAAGGCGACCTCTTAAGTCACTTCTGAGCCGATAAAAAGTTATTTCAGCCTGTATTTTTCCACAAATGTATATCTACCTTGACTTAGGCGTAAATTTTTTTCAATCTATCACTAATAACCTATATTTATTGATCTATATTTGTATCATGTGACATATTTATCTTTATTACATCATCAAAACTTTTACATAGCTTAATTTTTACTCTGACTGATAGATAGCAGTACATTCTTTCTGAGTCTGAATTCAAAAATATAACTATTGTTTCATAAATGTTTATTTAAACCAATAAAAAGAGTAAATTGTTATACAAAAGTAAAAAAATTAATGTATTAGTAGCTTTATACATAAACATACATTTTTAATCAAATCAGAGAAATGAATTTATATAATTGTAAATATGAAATTTTAATTGCCACAAATTAAAGTAGTCTAAATGGGGAATTGATCAGACAAAGCCATTTAATAAAGATCATCTGAAAAATCTAAGTTACTGATCATCCTTAGCCTATTCAAGAAAAGCAAAAGCTGCAGCAAAGAGATGCTGGACTATGTATATGTCAGCAATTTGATGAAATCAAAAAAAAAATCAGTGGCAGCTGTATGGGAAGTATGTTGATAGTGAAAATTGTGTGGAATGCAGTGTAGTATCTAGCATGTGTGTCACCCAGTAGAAAAGATTACGCCTTCCCCATCCAAAAAAAAAAAAAAAAAAATCATGTAAACTGTGAAGTACGCGTTTTAATGAAATATAATTTTTTGTTAAAAAAATTGTAGTTTTGGAAAAGAAGAACACCATTTGCATCATGAACCTCATAATATTTAAAGTATTTGTTGAGGGCACTGGTTATGATTAGCGGTTAAAAACATTGTGAATATTTTTTAAAGGAAACACTTTGCTCAAAAATAAAAAATTAAATTGGATATTTTTTTTCTCCCATTTTAAGTATTTGTTTTATTCTAGAGAGCTTTTAAAGGTTCATTTTTTTCTCCGTCGGGGATGGTTGTCACCCCTGAATGGGTGACACCCGGGGCGGTCCGCCCCCACTTAGCTACGCCAAAGACATTTCTTTTGTAGCAGATAATAGGAATATCCTGCCTATAAATTTGCTTTTAGAATATCACGTCAATTTCTGATATGCATCGCTTAAGAGACATATCTTGACAAAAGTAAATTCGAAAGTGAATGTGAATGCTGAAAAGGGAAATTTTATGGTTCAAAGCTGAAAAAGAATCTGTTACTTAATTAGTACACTAAAAATGCAAAGAAAATTTTATTCTTATCGCGGAATCCTACCTACAGTTCCTAATGTTAAAGCAATGGACACTTGCTTAGTTATGAGTAGAACATGGAATATTGCTCTTTTTTTTTACAGCATTCAATGCCACAAAAATGGTAATCGAGGTGATGTTCTGACGCGAACATACATATTTTTAATATGCTAAAGTCATATTTTTTTATCTAGTGGTGTCTCTTGGCCAATTCAGTGGTGAAAGTTTTCTCTCAGGCTCTGATTTTGACTCTGTAAACAACACTTTCTTATAGGTAGGTGAGGCATTTTCAATGAAACTGATAGACTAACGATTTAAATTTTGTTACAAATGATGAATTGTTGAAATTGTTGGGAACGCTATCCTTTTATGCTATAAATGATGAATGGCAGATTTCAACTCTTTCAAAAAGTATGATATCTATATTTTCGAATACATACCATTTTAACGCATTTAATTACGAATTCTGGAATTTAGGTTTAAAATAATCTGTAATAGTGGATTGTTTTTTAGTTACGGAGTTGAAAGTGAATGCTGAATCTTCCATTATTGAAATGCTTTGCAAGTTTTTTCCCTAGTCCTTATGGGAAAGAAAATATTTTCCACTATTTCTAAAATGTGCACTATATGCTGTTCCGTCCAATAAGAGTACAGTACATAGCACACAGAGGCGTAGCTAGGGTTTTCAGTGCCCGGGGACAACTGAAGATTTTGCGCCCCCCCTCACTCCGCACCCCTGGTAGGGAATTTAAAAAACTTTTATGCTTCCTAAATGACAAATAGAACTAAAAAGCAGACCTTTTAACTTGCATTTTTATTAGCGAACATTCACTTTGAAGGGCAAAATGGAACACTTTGGCTTCGCAAAATTATTTGTTTTTCTTCTTTCTCGTGACCTTTCCTGAGTTCTCTGGGCGTCCGGTTCTTTTTAATCTACTGCTCAAAGAAAATGCCCCCTAGCCCTTCCTAGAGAGTCATCATGGGTTCAATCCATAGAAAACATCCCAACTATAACTCAAAAGTTTTTTCACTGCCTTTTAAGGCAATTTTGCACGCACTCCTGCGCTACATCGGTCATTCCCGATATGATTTGCAATGCTCCCACTTTTTTGTCGAACATATTCACACCTTTTCAGTTCAAATAATTTTCTTTTCACATTTAAAACTAAAATTAATTTACATTAATTTGGCGCCCCTTGACGCTGCGCCCAGGGACAGCTGTCCCTCCTTGCCCCTCCCCAACTTCGCTACGCCTCTGATAGCACGTAATAGTGACTGCTAACGAAATCTTCTTTAGACTCGAAGTGTTGGAGCTTTGTTAGTTTATAAAATGGCAAAAAGAACAAACTTCTCCAGTTCCATACTGGAAACGAACAAACTTTCTCACGCCTTGATAAACTCGAATAGCCCTTTTTTGAAATTTCTTGAAAACAAAGCAATGCTCGATTGTGATTTATTTTGTGAGAGAGTAATAATTAACTTTTAACAAAGTGCTTAAAGCTTTAAAAAAAGCACAAAAGGAAAAATATTTCTAATTTTAGAACACTTTTTTCTTTTTCCATTTTCAAGGGAAAACATAAAATACGGGGAATTCGATAAATAACAAACTTAGAACCCGGGATATTTTAACATCAATTAGGATACGGAAAAACTGGGACCTGATGATAAAAACGTAACATGCGGGAAAAACGTAGATTGGTGGGATGTTAAATCGGGGTTTCACTGTAGATATGAAAACTTTTCACGTATAGTATGATAGAATAACGATAAATGATGAATTCTTGAAATGTTATACTCTTTTAATACAAATGATGAATGGCAAATTCTTAAAAATTATGTGAGCAATGCACATTTATTCAAATGAGTGAGTATATTTAGAAATAATAATGAATATTTAAGTAATCACAAAATATTAAGCAAACATTACAAATTTACATAATGAAAATGTCTCAATTATTTTTTAAATTCTTTATTTAAAAACAACATACTTACTTTATTTTGAAAATGTATATCATGGGAGGTTGCAACCAACCGCCCCTATAAATTCGTCACTGAAGCAATGCCCCGTCAACATGTTCAAAAGGAAAATAAAATTCTTCATCGATTGAGTGAAAGTTTAGTACTTATTTTTTGTAGTTAATGAATATTATTTTTATGAATAGATACTATGTTACTAATAAGTTTAATAATCTGTTAACATCTTAAATTTTTTAGCCCAGTTGAATTAAACTGGTTGATCGAGTCACTTAATTGAATAATAACAGTTAAAATCGATATATATTGTATAAGTAGGCCCAACAACGTTCTAAAACAGAAAATCAAATTTTTCACCTCTCCAGTAAACCATGGGTGATTCTCAGCAAAAAGTTGGTTTACAAAATGGCAAAAAGAACAAACTTTTTTAGTTTAATACTGGAAACAAACGAACTTTTTCGTGCCTTGATAAATTCGGAATAGCCCCTTTTAAAAAATTCTTGAAAACAAAAACAATCCTCGATTGTAATTTATTTGGTGAGAGTAATAATTAACTTTTAACAATATGCATAAAGCTTTTAAAAAAGCACAAAAGGAAAAATATGGCTAATTTTAGAACACTTTTTCTTTTTTGAGTTAAAACATAAAATACGTGGAATTTGATAAATAACAAACTTCGAACCCGGGATATTTTAACATGAATTGGGATATGGAAAAACTGGGACCTGATGAAAAAAACGTAAAATGCGGATAAAACGTAGATGAAAAAGTAGAGGTTAAATCGGGGTTTTACTTAAGATATGAAAACTTTTCACATATAATATGATAGAATAACGATAAATGATGAATTCTTGAAATTGTTATAAATGTTATATTTTTTAATACAAATGATGAAAGGCGAAGTCTTAAAAATTATGTGAACGATGCACATTTACTCGAGTGAATATATTAAAAAATAATAATGAATATTTAAGTAATCACAAAACATTAAGCAAACATTACAAATTTACATAATGCCTCAACTATTTTTTAAATTCTTTATTTAAAAACAACGTACTTATTGTATTTTGAATGTGTGTATCATGGGAGGTTGCAACCCCATGGAGGCCGCCCCTATAAATTCATCACTAAAGCAATGCCCCGCCAACATGTTCAAAAGGAAAATTAAATTCTTCATCGATCGAGTGAAAGTTGTTTGCTACTTGTTTTTTGCATTTAATGGATATTATTTTTATGAATAGATACTATGATACTAATAAGTTCAATAATCTGTTAACATATTAAATTTTTTAGCCCAGTTGAATTAAACTGGTTGGGCGAGTCACTTAATTGAATAATAACAGTTGAAATCGATATATATTGTTTAAGTAGGCCCAACAACATTTTAAGAAAGAAAATCACCTATCAAAAAGAAATTTTTCACCTCTCCAGTAAACCATGGGCGATTCTAAGCAAAAAAAAAAATCGGAACTTCAGACAAAATTTTGGGAAAAAGTATGCACCATCAATTTAAAACAAAGTATATAGGTTAATAATCCCCTCCCCTCTAAAAATAAATTTCATTAAAATAATCGATCAAATCTCAAAATACTTTTCAGAAATGGGTCAGTTAAAACACTAATTTTCGTTACATGCAAGGCACTCGCCCTCGCCTCATGGCTCAAACGATGTTTTGTTTACATTCAACCGCGGAATTTCTGATCCACTTCACTTCATTTCTTCAAATAGCTCGTAAGAAGTAAAGAAAATACTGGAAGATTAATAGTTAATTGTTAAATTAAAAAATATATTAGGTTGAATTTCAAAAAAACGGCTTCGTCTTGCAAAGCATCAGGCTATAATAGAATTTTGTTAAAATTTTTGTAATCGTACGTTGCGTACATTTTGCTGTAGAGCGCGCAGCCACAACGTCAAAAGTTCATTTTATATATTATTACTCGTATAAAGCATATGTGTATTTGCTCCTTGGAGTTGAAAATTCAAGTTATTTAGTTTCTCGAATATGTCGACTAATGAGCTCAATTTCATTACAAACAAACCATCACGAAAATTCTTGGCCTCCCGTCTGTTTTCTTCTTCTAGGAAAATCGCGATTTCTTCTCTTAATTCATAAAGACGTTGCTAAAATTTCCCACGTTTTAACCATCTTGCCTTGCTACAAAATAGTAACGCTAAATGTACTGAACCCATGTCTTTACAAAGTGCGGAAAAGATTCTCGATTTCATTGGTTTCGTTTTTATATAATTTACTATGGTTACAACGTAGTTAATACAATATTCAGAAATGGACATAATTCTTTCGAATCCAAAGCTACTCTGTTTATCATGCAATGTGTCCAGACGCATTAAGGCGATTTTTGTTTTACAAGTGCGTGTATACTTTGGAATCTTCCGCACATTGAGCGGGCACCATCGGTGCATATTCAGACGCAATTTTTTAATTCTATGTTTGCCTCGTTCATAAAATAATTTTCAAAAGTTCTACTACCGACAAATATTCACAAAATCGAACATACGCAATGAAATGAGTATCTTTATTACTATCTGTTGCCTCATCAAGCTTTATTGAAAACAACTTGTCCCGCAACTTCGAGAAAAGCTGACACTGTACGTCTTCAGCTATATCACCAATTCGACGGGCAACAGTATCATTTGAAAGAGGTATGGGCTGCAATTGTTTTGAGAAATTATCTCCAGAACAATAGTTTCTACAATCTCAATTGCTGCTGGCAAAATAAGCGCTTCACCAATGGTGTGAGGTTTGTTGCATCAGGCTATGTTATATGAAACTTTGTAAAATGCAATTTATTCACAAAAAAAGTTTCTTTAAAAAATGATAAGCCGTGTTTTTGTTGTTTGTTTGCTTCATTTGGATGTTTTTGCCTCTAGAAGCTCCGCTACTGCTTTGAGAAAGGGATTCCAAGCAATCCCGAAACATATGTCTGCATTTCAATGCTCATTTGTGCTTTAATTACGTGCAATTATTTTTTTGTTTACTCAATATACATTATTGTTGTATACATTTTATTGTAAGCGGGGGTGGGGCGTGATGAAAATTATGATTGAAAACTGGGCCGCGAATCCAGAAAGGTTGAGAAACTCTGATTTATTGTATGTTTAATGCGTCAACTGATGAGATATAGAAAGCAATGTACCCATTGCTCCATTACCTTCGTTATATGTACTAATGTATGTACTTGATATTATATTTTCATACATACTATTTGATTTACAATTACATACTATTTTCTTTGTTAAGAGTCTTTGTTATATAAGAGATTTCGGCTTGAAGAAAATTTGTATTTTACAAACGCGAAAAAGTTAGGAGTATGTGATATATAAATTAAATTTAAACTTTCCAAAGGTAGTTTATTTTCTTGATTTTCAATATTATAATTTATATTACCTTTATTTTTAAATTTGTTTCACTGACGGTATACGTCACATACTTGGATAATAAATGAAGTTGGTCGCTCCCCCCCCTCTCTCTCTCGCTCTCGTGTGTATGTGTATGAGTGTATGCGTGAGGGTATCAGAGTATAATTTTATATTAAACACGTCATAATATAAATTAATACTCGTAAAGATTGTCTGTAGTCAATCTTTACAGTTTATTATTGTAGCATTTTAACATGATTTAAAAAGAGGAAAATTAAATTTCGAATTTAATTTAGGTGCCAAGCTACATATGATGCTCAAGGAATCTTTAACATGCCATAAAATCATACGGTATGGACACTCCATTTTCTGCATCTCGAAAATGCGACGTCTTCAGACGGTTTTAAACCACCCGCAAGGCATAAGAAGCCAATGCCAAACCATTACGTCACCGGGCCAGTGATGTGATAAAATAGTTTGCTATGAAAAGTTAAGTATGGTTAAAGCTTTAGGAGCACGCAGCCTTAGCCGGCAAATTAATCCACCAAATTCATCACTCCACATTAGTTTTCCAATAATATTTAATTTTAGAGCGTAAGAGCGTTCATAATCACGAAATTTTTTATCTTGTGTAACACCGCAGAATTGTCAATTTACTAAGTTTTGGTGTTTTCTTTTTGAAATTTACCGATGATTGAGTATTAGACTTTTTCAGCTGATCTTTAAGAATACCGCAAATCGGTTTCAATAGTTTTGCCACTTTTGCCCGTCTGCCCAATTAAACGACTAAGGGTACTTTCACACCAAAGGCGACAAAGACAAAAAACTTGCTTTTGTCGCCTTTCGGGTGAAAACACCTGAGGTATGGCCAGTGCCGGATTAAGGATTTGAGGGCCCGTAGGCGTTAGATGTGATGCCCCTCACATTTAGATTTTATAATAATTATAACAGATAAAATATGATGTGCAATTATTTCATGACTATAATAACTGATCATATACAATGTAATTTATTGTCAATGATAAGGCAGAAATTAGATCAAAGTACACGCATTCACTTAAGTTTTAGTACATGTTACATCAAATACTGTTATACTTAATCTGCTTGGGGACCCTTTTTAAATAGGGTTTCACAGAAAAATTAAGTAATTTTAATTCATTGAAATTCGCTATCATTAACACAGATCTTTAAAAAATAAGCACATAACACTAAAATATGATAAAATATTTAATTTAACTTAAAATTTTGAAACATTTCACTAAAAATGAACATAAAAATATTCTGTTCAAAAGTATATAAAGTTATACTTAATGCCATAAGAGCATTTATAGCTAATTTTAGAAGCAATTGAAACATTGACTTGTCTCAAAAGTGTTTAAAATATCTTCAAAGTTTAACCCTTTAAAAATATTACTCACTGTAAAAAATGTTTACCAGAAAATACATAAGGATCTTCTGAAAATCATTTTTCCGGAGTCTGAAGTAAAATTACAGAGAACTAAAAACAGGAAACTACGAAGTCTTTGAGAAAGGTAATTGCAGAGAATAAAAAACAAAGAACATTCTGCAAATTGATAGCAGCATATAATGTGCCGCGGTCACTATCTGAATTACTATTTCTGTAACAACTTCTGTAAAACTTTCGTTAATGTGACCCACGGCATGGCCCTTTTAGCTCAATATTTAGAAGGGTAGAGCCATATGAAGGATACCCCTTAGCTGGAGATATGAGATTGTAACAGTGAAGGGGGTCCGTGGGATTCTCCCCCGGGAAAATTTTGAAAACTATATGCAAACTGGTGCATTTTGTGGTTTTAGGAGAGGCATTTAGGACTGAAAAATATTAGGAAAATCAAAAACTTTTTAAAATTTAAACGTTTTTATTCATAAAAATACTCATAAAAATGCAGAACAAAATTAACATTTTTTTATTAAATCCCAGGGAGCAATTCCTGTATCCCTCCCCCACCTTCCTACTGAAGCCCATATCGAAGAGCCACGTGTCGGCCTTCTCAAACGATGCTTACAAGCCACTGGTTTTTCTTTTACAAATTTTATATCATCCTTCCCAAAAGGATGCTTTAAAATTTGTAAAAGAAAAACTATTGTGTTGTTTGAGCATAGTATAATTTATATTTCACATTTACAAGGGGTTACCTTGACTTTTTTAAATTAAAATTTTTAAATTTTGCACAATTTGCTGCCCTCTAAAATTGCCATCCTAGGGACTCGCCGAGTGATCAACGACGTAACATATTCAGTATAACTCCATTTTAGAGTTTCCAACTGTTTATAGAAATAAATATTTCTATTTATTGGTTTTACTCGTTAGCAAAATAGCCAAGTCCGTAACCAGAAATTTTTTTCAGGGTGGGGGAGGTTTCAGGAAAGTTTCAGGGAGGAATATGTAATACATTGCAAAAGATTTCGGAGGGGGGGTCAGGCCCGTGGGTACCCCTTCCCCTCTGGATACTGCCTTAATTCACAAAAACATTAAACATTCATTACTAGATCGATTAATTTATTTTTTATTTCAAACGCTATAGAGAATTCAATATTTTTCGCAAAGCAATCTTCTATGTCCAGGTATTCATAATATTAAAACTGGAAAATTGTGGAATTTTAGAGAAAAAAAGTCCAAATTCCTATACAAAAAGGCTCTTCCCCACAATACGTCCCTAAAATGTTTGTTAAATTTATAGCAAAACATACCTCAGAAGTGGAAGCGTCTAAATCAAATTTTCTTTTTGGATGACGAACGTGTCCATCGCTGGAGTGCAAACAATATTATGTATCGAAAATAATTAAAAATTTACCTAAAAAATAAATAATACTTTAATTGTAAATTAAAATATAGCGTTAAACCGTAGCAGTGAGATTGGAAATGTTGAACGAATGATTTCCAGAGTTCTAATGCAATCAGTGATGGACCATAAGAGAAAAAAGAGCATTTAAAATATAAGAGATGAGAGAACATCTGTAAATCAGAATGCAATACAAAAACAGTTCATCAATTTTCCAATCGCCCCATCTGCAAAGATTCTACAAAATGGGGGTTTGGACATGAAATCATAAATAAATAAACTGCTCTTTTCTAAGTTTCTTGATGAACATCCCTTCCTGGCATGAGGGCTTTAAACCATTAGTACAATTGTTTGCTAATAAGGGGTCCTTCATTTTCAGACCCCAGCGCGAAAGAATTCATTGCCAGCTCCAACTCCGGTTTATCAGAAAACAAACCTCCATCACAGTAGAGAATGTTTTCTACCCTTTGGAGTGATTGAAAGGAGCCGTATTGTATTCGTATTTTTGTCAAGTGGTTCTGGCCCTGAAATGGTTCAATCTCTTTTGTGTGTCTGTGTGTGGTACGGTGTTTGAAACCACCTTTCGCTGTAAAAATCCCCCAAGGTGATACGGGGGTTGATTATAAGCAGACGAAAAAAGGTCCACTTTATGAGCAATAACGTGAATACGGAGTCTTCTAATTTAAACAGCACGACCATTTTTGTGGTCAATTGGTCTTTATGGCACTGTTAATAACCCCTCTAATGTTGACTGTCATCAAGGGTAAGGTGCCATTCATCATTTTAAGAAAGGAAAAGGGAAATAGCAGCGCGAGGGGAAATGAACATACGTGTTTTTTTGAGCCTGAGGTTGTAAAACAATAAATTCTTCAGATTACCTTTTTTTCGGGGTGTTGGACAGGATTATGGAGATTTTACTTTTGAGGGTTGGACTCTTTAAAATTGTTTGGTTGAAAAGAAAACTGAATTTTTTTTTTCATTTCCTTTTCTTTTACGCATTTTATCTTTTTTAGAATTTCTTGGGGCCCCTCAGAGCCTCGGTGCTCCTAGGCATTTGCCTATTCGGTAATCCGGCCCTGGGTATGGCAGTTGATTTGAGTCCGGATGTTAATAGCGCTGAGGTGCATAGGCGTAATCAGGGAGGGGTTTGGGGTTTCAACCCCCCCCCCCCCCCCATTGGGTATTTACTTATTTAGGCACATTTAGGCACACAAAAAAAATTCTGGTTAAAGCCTTGCAAAGCACATTTTTTTTCCCCTAAGAAAATGAAACACATATGCATATGATTTTATTTCCTCTTTCTCTGAAGGGTTGTGATCAAGACCAAAGTATGCAGCTCATAATAGAGAGGACTTTACATCTGGTTATAATCAACCCCCTTATCACCTTGGGGGGGGGGGGGGTTTACAGCGAAAGGTGGCTTCAATCACCGTGCCACACACAGACAAACAGAAATATTTCAATCACTCCAGAGGGTTTTCTTTCCTTCTTGATGTCTTTTTTATCCAAAGGCAGCAATTTGGGAATACAATCGCACAAGTAATAAGTTTCGTTTAAAATATTCTCTACTGTGATGGAGTTTGTTTTCTGATAAACCGGTGTTGTAGCCTACAACACCGGTTTACAACTTGTAGGCGCTGGGGTCTGAAAATGAAGGACTCCTAGCCAACAATTGTCTAAATGGGTTAAACCCTCAAGCCAGGAAGGGATGCTCATCAAGAAACTTAAAGAGCAGTTTGTATTTATTTATGACTTCCTGTCCAAACACCCATTCTGGTAAAATCTTTTTTGTAGATGAACCGATTGGAAAACTGATGAACTGTATTAGCATTGCATTCTCATTTACAGATGTTCTCTCATCTCTTATATTTTAAATGTTTTTTTTTTTTCTTATTATGGTCCATCACTGATTGCATTACGACTCTGGAAATCATCCGTTCAACGTTTCCAATCTCACTGCAACGGTTTAATGCTGCATTTTAATTTACAATCAAGTATTATTTATATTTTAGCTAAATTTTTAATTATTTTCGCTACATAATAATGTTTGCACTCCAGCGATGGACACGTTCGTCATCCAAAAAGAAAAGAAAATTTGATTCAAACGCTTCCACTTCTGAGGTATGTTTTGCTACAAATTTAACAACATTTTTAGAAATTTATTGTGGGGATGAGCATTTTTGGAGGGGAATTTGTATTTTTTTCTATTTCCCAGTTTTAATATTATGAATGCTTATACATAAAAGATTGCTTAGCGCTAAATATTGAATTTTCTATTGCGTTTGATTTTAAAAATAAACTAATAGATCTAGTAATGAATGCTTAATGTTTTTGTCTATCAAGGCCGTATCCACAGGGGAAGAGGGTCCCACGGGCCGTCCCCCCCCCTCCCCCCAGAAATCTTTTGCAATGTATCATATATTCCTCCCTGAAACTTTTCCTATCATAAGTGTGTCGAAGTCTGCTCCCCCCCCCCCTGAAAAAATATTCTGGATACTGCCTTGGCTCCGGAGCAAGGGGAGCATGTTAAGAAGTAGGAAGGGCAGTGTATGCTTCAAAATCATACCCTTTATATATACATATATATAGATATATATGACTAGAAATGATGTCAATATGATTTTTTTTACATATATGGCAGCTTTTTGATGTATATATAGTAGATGTATGTTTAGATATTTGGTGAAGTTAGAAGAAATAGAAAGGAGTTTGGTAACTCTCCCCCCGCTATTTTTTTCAAAATAAAGTCTTATATCTTTTAAGTTACTTTTGGTGTCGCTCGTGATAGTGTTCAATGTCCTTTCCCTGAAAGTAAAGTGTCTTAAAAGCGTAATTTCTCTTTTCGTTCTTTTTTTAAAACTTGTGATCTGAATTTTTTGCCGGGGGGAGTTGACTTGCTCCGAGGGGGTAGCTCCCCCCCCCCCCCCGGGAGATGCCTGAAATAAACACGGGGTATATCTTTAGAGACAAGTATTTATGACTAGTAAAACTCTTTTACACTTCTTATTGGTGTTTAGTCTGTACATTTTTAGGGTGACCTCCCCCCCCTTTCACCAACCCTAGTTACGCATATGCTGAGGTGTCTGTCCCTAAGAGTGATCGCGGCACTGACATTTTTCCATCGCCTTGAAGTGTATATCATCTATGTTCAAGTGGGCCGAAAAAGCCTCATATTCATATATGTAGGTTCTGAATTGTGGAATATGCAGCAAACTTCATGTACAGAAACGTTATGTTGCTATCTGCAATGGACTTTTGCTGCATTGGTGTTTAGCCCCTATAGTAAAAAATAAATAAATAAAAAAATTAAAACAAAAAAATATATCTCAGCGATCAATTGTGAACAAATATCAAATAAATCAACCATGAAGAAATATCTTATATCTTGAAACGATAAAACATTGGAGAAGAAAAAATAATGGGGAAAATTGTGATCAAGAAATTGCTTAAAATGTCTGACCTGATAAACTACTATTAAGCTGACAATAAACGATTTGTAGGAACAAGTTAAAACGTACAAGATCCATCTTCACTCACGTTTTTTCACACTGTGTGAAGATGTGGAAAAAAGCGTTATTTGCTCACGTTCGCTAGTAAATTCAAGCTACTTACCATCATTGAAGCACAGTAGTCCCACTATTCCGAACAAAGTTCAGTAAAAATACCGATTTTTTAAACTTAAAAACGTTCATGAAAAAAACGTGTATTTATTGTTATACATAGTAAATATAGAGACATACACGGATCCTAAGCCTGAAATCAAATTGAAATGAAAGCTGGTTATTTAAAGTGCATGTAGGCTGCATTTATACAATTCTGTAGAATGATTTTTAATAACTGCTAAACACAAAAAAATAACTAGTTTACCCATACTTAAATAGTAAAGTCAAGCTTTTCGCTGAAGAACACTTATGTCACAGCACTTAAGTTATGCCTTAACAAGTAAATACTCTGATATTATTCATGAAATACGCTTATTCCGAATTCATGATAAACCCAACAGTGTTCGGCCTCAATTAGTTCGGAATAGTGGTACCCTACTGTATGTTAAGCGTGTTAAAACATGTACGTTAACAGGCATGTACGAAAGAAACATATACTTAATCACAATAATGATCACTTATCCCGCAAACCATTTTACTTAAAAGGTGTCTGAAAAACTTTAATTGTCTAAAAGATTAATTGATCAACTGCCAACGATTGGCAAAAGTGACACAATGTCATTCTGTACGTTATAAACATAACGAAAAGCGATCAAAATAGTATATATCTTAAGACAAGCATTGTTGAAATGCTATGACGACAAAGTTAAGTGAGTACAGCCCTCGAGGCTTAGACATGTCAAGGCACCGTAATTTTCCTTCTCATCCAGAGGCCTGACATAGACTGACAGATTGCATTTGTCGTCCCAATTGGGTTATTCAAGCGGCTTGCCTGGAGGTTTGCAATTCTTCACTTAGATACCAGATTCTCTACATCCTAACATTTCAGTAGGCGAGTAGTAAAGGCAGATTTTTCAAAACGCGTGGCTGATTATTTAATTCAAAATAAGGAATTCAATTGGGATATAGCTTTGTGGAGAGTTAGTTTAAAATATTGATGTTTCCAATTGAAAAATTATAATAACTTCATAACTAAAAATCATAAGAATTACAATTTAGCAATAATAATAGTAATAATAATAATAATAATAATAATAATAATAATAATAATCTATACCGCAGTAAGGCAATCTCACATTGGATGTTCTGATACATGAAAAGAACTGAATTGGTATTAAGGGAACAATAAAACTCGTTAGTCAAAGTAGGTATAACCAAGACCGTTTTCAATATCTAATTTAGCATATGCTGATATTTTCCTGTTTTTGGAATAAACTTTATACGTTTCACTAGAACTTTAGTATATCTGGAAAAACAAAGTAATAATTGAACGCCTCATTTTCCAAATCCATTAACTTCACTTTTTCAAAACTTCCTAATTTCAGCTAGAAAAGTGTACGCTTGACGTGCAGAGAGAGAGTGTGAATTTATAATCAATTTTTGGTTAGGTACATCTTTTAACATGTGACAGAAAAAAATTAACGCGGGTGTCCAATTATTTTCACTGACGACACTAGTTTCTTATTTCATTTCTCTGCTCATTGTTTTCTGGAGTTAATCGAATCAGCGCATAAGGCATTCAATTGACATCGTCCGACGCAAAAAAAAAAACTGTTTGCGAAACTTGTAAAATAATTTCTTAATTTAGATCCCTTAAAAACATTTTCATAGATATAAAATATATAAGGCCATACTTAATAAAGCGAAAGAACTAGCGTGACAAGGCACACGGGATAAAATTGAGCATATGTGTTTTGGATTTTTAAGGAGTTTCTTTGGTGCGTGTTTTCTTCAGAGCAAGCGATTGTAATTATGCGGCAAAAATAATAACAATAATAATAGTTATAATAATAATATATGTATATATATATATATATATATATATATACATATATATACTCACATATACTTCCATTTTTAAACACCATATAGATGCAGCTTTAAGCAAATGTAATTAATGTTGTATTAGTTTTCTCCACCATGTGTTTAACGTAACCATTTACAAAATACTTTGTATATACTTTGGAGAAAAAGATACTGCATGCCATTGATAGGAACTGAATCTTTCCCAAATCTATAAAACATTTATAGAACATTCAATGATATTCTTTAAATCAATACATGAATCAAATTTTAAAGTAATTTTTATAAATAAATTCTAATTTTTAATATAGATATTAAAAATTAATAGAATTTAATATAGATATATAAGTTCGGGGGGGAAATAATTTCCACTGTTATTCAAATAGCATGCGAAAGAAAAACTAAAATAACTTTAAAAAGTTTATCTTGCGTTTAATTTATTCAAACACTTCACTGTCTGTGAATACATTAAACACCGATTTTAAATAAAATATCAAGCATAATAGTAATTGTCAATAACATGTGCCTCAAACTATTGATTTAGAATAAAGGAGGCACGCATCTGAGGTTAGCAGGAAAGATAAAACAAATTTCGTTTTTAATTTACTTCAAAAATAGTCATTACATTAACATTGTTTCTTAAAATGAATATGTCATATGCTGCTATTTTGTATCTCCTTTGGTAATTAAAAATCTGTTCCGTAAAGAAACAGGTGTTTGTGACATATAATAAGGTGATTTTTTCCTATTCACCGCTAAAACTGACAACCAAATTTATGTTAAAATAATAAAATAAATTCTGGATTTCAAGAATGATAAGAAATTATATACATGCTTCAAAAAATGTTTTCTATGGAAAAAATTTGAAATATTGTTAATTCATTTAATGTTAAAGCTTTCATTTCTTCAACTGTGTTTTCTCTCTAGGTTTTGGAACTTGGACTTTGTATTTGGTACATTGAATAATTATCTCAACAAAATTAAAAAATATGTTAATATATTTTTTTTTTAAATGTCAAAACACAAAATTTACTTTTTAAGCAAGAAAAGATTTAATGAATACAAAGGTTTACACAAAACTATTTGATTAGCAAATGGATTTTTTGAAACATTAATTTTCGAACGTTGTTATATTCTGTATAGAAAATTAATTTTTTAGCATTATTAAGTGACTATTTTTATTTTTGTAATTTGAAGAGAAAACTAATGAAAGTTTAAACCAGTATTGGACAACATATTTTAAAAGCCTGATGTGCTTTTCCATGACAGATGAAACTGTGGTTTTTATGCAATGCATTCTGTCTCTAGGTCAATTAATAAATGCATTCTGTCAGCCGTACTTGAATTATGTTTGAAGAGCAAATAGGTCCTTTAACAGTAATTCTCCACCAAGTTCGTTCTCAGTTCTAGTTTTTTACTCTTTAATTCTCTCTCTCTCTCTCACACACACACACTTAAAAAAACAAGGGATCAGTTAGATTGCTTAATTTGTTTACATTCTATTGAGCGTTTTCTAAAGCAGCATTCCTTTAGACTTTATTCTTTGGGTATATTATTGATTTATTGACAATTTCTTTTTACGGCTTTGCCTCTTGTTACAATTTCTTAAACGGTTTTCTGTCCACATAGCTATTTTTCTAAACATTTTTAATTGTTTTTTTAACCCTATTTGTAAGTAATTCTTAGAATTTCCGAAATTTGATTAAGATTTCAAAGAGTTACTGGGTCCTTTACTTTCAATATATTTTCGCCTGAAGATATCTTGAAAGTAATACTTTTCTGCCAGAAAATTGTAATTCATTTCCATTAAATGATAAAATATGAATTTGCTTAAAATGCATACCTTTCCGACTTGTGTGCATAAATAAAGCTCCCTCAAGTTATATTTATACTAGAAATTCCTATTTTGATGTGCATTAAACTTATAATCCAACTTAAAGTTCTATTATATGAAAATGAAATAATATTTCTTGAAATATCATCTTCGTACTAATGAAACGTACTAAGTGAGACACCTTAATGCCAAAATAATTAGTAGCGAAATTCAAAAGTGAGTTTGAATGTTTACTTTTGACGAATTTCGGCACCAAGACTTTTAGTAGTTCCACGGCTAATAGTTTTTAATGCTGTTACTTTCGTCATTTCAGTTTCTTTTTTACTGATATAAGTCAAAATTAAAAGCATTTTCGGTGGCCTTTAAAACTTTTAAAACATAATGTTGAAAAGATGACATCTAAAAGTTTCCCGTTTCTGGAAAGTAATTCTCAATTGCCTTAAAAAAACTGAATTTTCCGCTTTTATAAGTGCTAGGGTTTTGAAGTTTTCAACATAACACTGCTTTGAGGCATGGGGTATCTTTTTTTACGATTTGGTTAATATTCAAATGAATATTATTATTATGATTGAGTTTAAGTTGTGTCTTAAATTTTATAAAGTTATTAAAATTTATTTTGTTTTCAACAGCACGGAACAGAATTGTTACCTTGTAAGAATGTAGTGTCTATAGTTTGATTGCTTTACCCTGATATCAGTGTACTAATGTTAGAAAATAGATGTCGGTAAGGGAAAAAAAGCTCGTTTGGTTGTAAACGGACTTGAAAATTAAACGCTTACTCATGCAAAAATGTAATTCATTAATGATAGAAGTAAATAATGATAATCATAATTAACTAAATAAAATAAGTTTATCAAGTAATGTAAAACATGTTCCTGTTTAAGTGTCGTGTTATCCGTTACTTTTGGTTTTCTTTTTTTTTTTTTTTCACCAATTTTACTGCAACGAAGTCAATTTTTACATCATCCGAATAAATGAGTAAGCATTAAACAGTAGAATTCCAATTAGAGACAACCTGTGTAAGTCAAAGTTTTAATGCAGATAACTTTAAAAAGTTTTTAGCAAAATTTCATTCTTTCATGAAAAAGAAAACGTTATGCATTTAAGTTTAATTTTTACATTATGTAATTTAATGATGAAGCAATTATTCCGACTCGCATTAAAATATATTCGATGATAAGATGTTAAAAAGATATCGAAGACTCACCAAAATAGCTGATGTGAATCTAAGGCTAAGTGATTACTCACTCGAATAGTTAACAAATTATTATCCATATGTTTTATCAGAGTTTATAACATTAAAATGTTTTGTTTTTTGTCCTTTTTTTTGCATTACCTGTTTGAATGAGTATTCAGCAATCCTAAGTTTACATGGGAGATTAGCTTACAAATAGAAAGTTTGAGAAGTTTTTAAAAGTGCATTTCGTACTGAAATTTGTTTAGGTTTTAAATACATTCACTTTTACCATCTTTTAGAATTGTTTACAATTTTGTGCACATAACAGTGCAGTATTAACAACAATTTTTATAAATGTTTTTATATAAGTATTTATTGAATTTAGCTTTCCTCGTACCAAATCCCCCAGTTTATTTTAGTTAATCCTAACCCTGCCCCAACCTTCACCTCTGCATTTCAGTCAGCCAAACGGATAGAGCTCTCATTCCGCATACTGTGAGCTTGACAGGAAACGATTACATCTTCGTCTACCCCCAAGCAGATAGTGTAACAAATTCTGTCATGACACATTGAAGTGGCTGTTACCCTACGGCTAACCGCCATTTCGTAGCACCGGTATTTCCTACACATTCTGATATCTATTTCTGACAGACATTAAATTTGCCATCGAAATTGGGTTTCGCAAAAGCCTTAAGGCTACCGCAGTGTTTCCTATTCTTTAGTCTAGACTAATACCAAGCTTTCACGCTAATCCATTTAACTGAAATGATTTCTGCTTCACTCGGCCTAATGCGGCGCTGTTTTGGTAAATTCATGTTATAGAAATCTAGCTTTGTTCCTTAATGGACTCTGAACTTTATTCACCAACCACTATGGGCTATGTTCTGAAACGATGCTGTAAAACTTTGTAACGTTATGCAAAAGCAATTGCAATTTAATTGCTTAGCATTTCTACCACATAGATGCATACATTCATGTTATTGGAGGCTTTAATGTTGAAACTGCTAAAGTTGTACAATTGTTAAAAAAATACGCTTGGTAAAGACGTACCTATTGAAGAGAAACTTTTGCGTTTTATTATTAAACAATAATTAATATTTTCGTTCTATATGAAAGTAATAAAATTAATATTTAAACTACCAAATTATATTCTTCTGGGAAAATGTGTAAAATAAACAGCTTAGGGTGCTTTCACACGAAAAGGGACAAAGACAAAAAACTTGTCTTTTCTCATCTGTGCAAGCGCAGATGGGAAAAGCAGAAATATTGCCTTAGGTGCGAAAGCACCCTTAGAGAAACAGAACACCACCTTGGCAATGTACAGATCTATTGATAACGTGAAAGTATTTTCTTACACGTTTGAAAGCTAAAATTTACATAGTCTCGATATATATATACTATACTCACAGAAGATGGACCATAGGATGGATTCGCAGCAGTGCTACATATTCGGCTGGCCACAATTAGGAATCTGGGCAGTACTAACTACCTGTGAATGTTCAAAAATTTTCTACGCATATTCAAAGCTAACATTCACGAATTCTCGATCTATATATATGTGCAAACTGACAGAAGATGGGGCATACTCGGCAGGCCACATATAGGAGTCTCGGGAGTACTAACCACCTGTGAATGGCGGACAGCAACTACTTTCTGGGCAAGTTACGTTATTGAGTGTTAATAAATAAGATGATAATGTTCAAATGACAAAAAGCATCATTGGTTCAAATATCTTATAACTTTTAAGATATTCTTATAATTTATTTTTGTGTTCTCCGCTTTCCTAATGTTAGCAGAACATGGTCTTCAGTAGCTTTTGATTTTAAAATTACGCATGTTTAAGATATTTGCTTTCCAAGTGATGCATTCAGGTGCTACACTAAAAAGAGAAGGAGTAAATTTAGACATACGAAAAACTCTTAGAGCAATTATTAACCTATTTTTATCAATTTCTTAAATGAAGTATAAAAATACATTTTAGTACCAAAATGTGTGTGACAACTGAGTTTCTAACAGGAATTTTTCTTTTCTCTTTCAAGAGGTATAATTTTTCTCATGAGAGTTATTTAGTAAAGCATTGATGATTTGAAACGTAAAAGTAAAGACTTGCAAGATAACTCTCTTTCACTTCCTTCTGTCTACTCAGTAAATTACAGCTTCGATAAATCTTCATAACGTCTTTGCATTTAGTCGATTTTCTTGAAAGGGATTTATTCTAATTCTTAAGTAGACTGGAAAGATATTATTGGATATTGTATATCTCCATCTCTTCAACTCCTTATTTTATCGATTATAAATTTGAAAAGATAATTGCATTTGAATATGTATTTCTTGTTCTAATAAAGATTAATGTGCGATAACGAATGATATTCGAAAGAATAGTTTTCCATTTAAGGCAAATAGAATCGAACTCGTTTACAAAGGAATAAACTACCGTACATATGTATAGCATTTTGAGCTTCTTCAATATTTTGTATGAAGTACTTAATGCATACTTCTTGATACAGAAAGTTAATAAAATCCGGAAAAAATAGAAAGTAGATGAGAAAAGCAATAGAGAAAATGTTTTGTTTCCTCTCTCTAACGGGGCTGCGTATGGTCACTAACCTTTACAGACCTAGTTCATTCCCCGGAAATCGGCTTCCATTCTTTCACGTAGCACCACTATCGGTGTACGCCATTATTACTGAATTTGGACGCTCAGTTTCCCCTAGATGGCGGCACCTGAGCTCTCATTGATGCAGACTGCACTGGGAATTTAATTTAGCCGAGAGAATCCAAGCCGAATCTCTACTCAAGGGACCTTTTACATGCTGCATAATCATACGATATGGGCGCAGACGGTTTTCTGCATCTTGAAAATCCACCGACTTGGGCCAGGTTTGAACCTGCGATCTTGGGCAAAGAGAAAATGTATAGGTCAATTAATGAAGAGGGACCCCTTTCCGTGGATTTTATTCCTCCTAGCTGATGTGACTTTACAACGAGTCTCATAACTCAATATGAATCAGATGATTGTGCTTTATGAATGCCTTGTCACAGCTCTTTTCATTAAAATCATTCCCTCTAACGTAATATTTTGTAAAATGAATCATTATTTAACCGACACCTAAATCAAAAGCAACATTAAAAAAAAATTGTATTAGTTTATCATAATTGTTGTATCATTCGTGCCTGATCATTTTGAGATTAATAATAATTTTTCTAGCACTTAGATGTTTACTAGATGTTTTTCCCCACAAAAAGGAAAACAAAAAACGTTTAAAACACTATATTGGTTCACTTTAAATGTAAATACTTCTGTATATAAAAAATTTAATTATAGTAAAATTAAATAGTTGAAATGGTCACAGTACATCACTTACTAATATTACGGCTCTTTTACCTCACCACAAAGATAAGTGGTAATTGAAACGAGGCATCTACGTTTTATCTCAACGTTAATTTCAATAATTTTTTCTCAACCGCTAATTTCAATAATTGTTCTTGCTGTTTGCGAGGCGGCAATTTTCCATTACTGTTGATTTTGGTTGTAACGAGTTTTTTGGGTAAGTGAAAAGTAGATAAAAGTTCGAAAACATAGCATGTTGCCAAATCGTCTTCTGATAACTGCTAAAATAAAGTTTTAAACACTTAATACAAGCGAAAGAAATTTGAAATTATCACAAATAAAAGGAAATATATGCTAGACATGTATTTAAATTTAAGTACCAAGTAAAATTTTAAGTCAGTGTAGATGACATGTATGCACTTTTTTGTCGAAAGCAATTTTCTAAGGAAAGCAATACATGTTGGATGTAAATGCTTGAATGTTTTTTACAGCTGTATGTATAACAGAAACCCCTCCAGTGGGTTAATATTTTAAGTGACATTGTGGTGCTTCCAGAATGAATTAACTACATCATTTTGCAGTTACTACAGTCCATTTGTAGAATTATTATTTTGAACAATTGAACATAAAAAATATTTTACACAAAAATACAGTACAATAAGCAACAGTATACTTATGCATTTGCAATAGTGTTTAAAAAGTTGATTTTACCAGTTGTTTCAGAATCATCTTTTTAAAATTTGTTAGGGTCTGGTGGGGTAAAGTGGTCATAAAATCCACGTTTGTCAACTCTCTTTGCCAATAAATATAAGAATTCGTTCAAAACGTTCAGATTTTTTGTTTGTTATTTTACAATACATTATTAAAGAACAGATTTTTATTAAATTTTGAGCAGAAAAAAATTAAGTAAAATAATTTTATGACGCTTTCTTTATGGGATGTATGTATGAGCACTTTACCCCATGGGGTGGGGTAAAGTGAATAGTGCAGGGGGTAAAGTGGTCATAATTTAAAAAAAGACTATATAAAAGTATTAATAAACATAATACTTCAAAATGCTCAACAAGGGGTCATTTTAGAACAAAAAACAACTGTATTTCCCTCAACTGAATTTATTTAGGTCTTCTATTATGGTCAAAAAATAGCCCTATCTTCGTAACGTCTTGTACAGTACTTCAGTCTCTTCAGCTCCTGCACATATGGTCTTAAACGAAGTTTTTGTGTGTTAGGATACAAAATAGTAGGTATTCTTGGGTTTTAATTCCTAAATATTAGAGTTTAAATCTGTCCTTTAACTCAATACATATAATGAAACATAAATATGAAATTCAAAATTTTCCGTGAAAAAATTTGAACTAGTTCTTAATTGATGATTAAATTACTTAAATTACATATCAAGAAAACATTGCTAATAAGAGAGTTCTGAATAATTATAGCTTATTAAAAATCAATGGGAGAAAAATACATATTTTAACCTAGCTTTTTTTAATTCTTTCTCTCTTTCATGTATTATTCTTGTTCGAAGCACTGCTAGTTTTAAACATTTACAGCTTAATAATACTTATAATAAGTCTGTTTATAAATGAATCATTGATACTTGAAAATTCTTTTTCTAAAGTGCTTTAAAAAAAAATTCAATACTAAACACACCATTGTAAGAAGACTGTATTATAGTAATTTCAATCTGTATTTGCATTTGAGCTCAGTTGTGTTAGTTACCGTTTACTAAAAAGTAAATTTAAAAGTTTTTTTTTTTTTTTTTTTAGTGATACAGTATTAGTGAAATTGAAGTTTAACTAACATCTGCTTCTTGGCTTAATTTCTAACAAGAGAAGTGCGAGCACAGTAGTCTTAAAAAATTGTTTTCTTGCATAAATAGCCTGAATTCCCTCTAATAGTTAAGAATTGAAAATAAATATGGAAACTGAGCTCCTGTGAATTTCTATGTAAGTCAATCCCTGGTCTAACGCATAAACTGACCTGAAGGAATTTTAGAATATCGGTGCATGTTAAGCCTAATACTATGACCACTTTACCCCATCTTACTTAAACTACTGTAAAATAATATATAAACTAAATCCAGCTTCACGTTTAGTGAGGAAGTATTTTTGAGATCTGTGTAAAACTACCTGCACTGTCCATTTGTTGCAAATTCTTTAAAACAAAATGTCAGAGAGAAGTTAAAAGAACTGTTCCAATTTCAAAAAGTGTTGTTTAAATAAACAAATCGAGTGTATTCTCCACTTGAGCCCTTTTTATGCAGTCGGATTCAACTCGGCGCTAACCCGGCTTCGCCGAAAATGTCACATTATTCATGCATTCGACCCGGCTTGAAACCGGCTTCAATGCAGGGGAAATTTTCTCCTACATTATTATTGAGGGATTGTTGGCGGATTTTACCCACAGTGCATTGCGCGGTCACGTGAGTCCCTTCCAGTGTTTACGATTTTTCAGGCAACAGCCATTGTCGTAATTTCGCGATAGTTTTAAAGACCTTAACATGGAAAAACAAAGTTCAACCAGTCGCTGGACTGAAGAATAAACGAAGGCCCTCATATTTATATGGGGGGTTGGGGGGGCGAAAGTGTTCAAAATAAATTTGATGGCAATATCAGAGATGCTGAGGTGTATAAAATAATTGCTCAAAAATTAGAGCAAAACGGAATGTTGCGATCCGTCCAACAAGTACGAACGAAAATTACAGCCTAAAAAAATATTATAGAAAGGCCAAGGATAGTTGGCGATCAAGTGGTGCGGGGAGCAAAGTGAAATTCTCCCAATTCAAGCAAATTGATGAGATATTGGAAGACAGAATCGCCTGCACTCCGACTTTTATTTTGGAGAGCAACCTTCCGCATGGGAACGAAGGTATGTACCATTGCATTTTTGAAATATTTGAAACATAAGATAAAACCTTTTCGCATGAACCCATTTAAAATTTATTTAGCTTTGTTCTTTTCTTCTAATCATTACTGTAGGAAACTTTTTAAAATGCATTCTTCATATACTACTTAATTTTATTTTTCTAAAAATCATAAAAACTAATATTCAATCAGCACCATACTGGGACTGGTGTCAAAACCCATTTACTTTAATACCTTTTGCTATACATTGTACAATAAAATCTGCACTTATTGGAATAGCAATATGAATCTATAGCAGTAGTATTACACTGTTTCGTAGAACCCTGGAATTCCATGGGCCATGCATAAGCTTATTTGCATGGGCCATGCACAGCGGGTAAATGCTTATTTTTGCACTGCATTAGAACTGAAGTGCTTTTCGTATATTTTACGCATACCGTCAAGAAAATTTTAAAATAAATGTTCTTAAAAATATCTAACTTCGGGACTTTTGCAAATTGTGTGTTTTAATGGTATTATGTACTGCTGCTTAGCCATGCGAACTGAAAACATACTCTGCTTTCAAAAGCCCTTGTGACTCTGAAACACTTATATAAAATTTTTCGATTTTTGTACTATAATAATTTTGATACATCGACTTGTACCGTAACACCCCTCCCCCCCTTTTTTATACACACATTTAATGAAGCAAAATATATTTTAGCATTTTATCTTTCTAACCCTCTACAGTATTAGCATTATTGATTGCAGCTGAAATGTCTATATCAATTATTTTTGTTTCAGTGCCAGAGGGTGCAGAAGTTCTTCCTGAATACGTGGATGATGATTTTATGGGACAAAGAAGGCAGCCAGAGAAGTAAGTTTTATTTTAAAATAAAATACACTGCACAGATTATTTTAAAACATTTTCAGATATGCATGGTCAACTCGCAATAACTTGGACTTTTCAATACCTCAAGAAAGTTTATTTTCCCGCATGTTTTAAATTTATTTACATGTAATTTTCTTCTGGTATATTTCAGGATTTTCTTTATTTTCGAAATTTCCTACACTTTTGTCTAACTTCATTATTTCTAATCCTAAAAAACCAAGACTTTAAGAGAATATGTTATATGCCTTGTGGCTTGTTCTAAAATCATGTATACTCTTTGCTTTTTAATATCTTGATATTTTTTGTAGACAATTGTTTTAAACAGTAAAGTTGATTGGTGAAAGAATAAAGTTTAGTGGCTATATTTTCTGTTGACTAACTCAACTGTCTTTATAAAAGGATTCTGAATGGTGTACGAAGAATTACTCAAAATTCATGCATAGTAGGATTGAAAGCTAGAGCATTACAAATTCACAGTAATAAAATATGGTGTAGTGATAAATTAATCATTAATGTTTTTACTTCTGTGTAATAGTTTCAACAATATGTGAATGTAAAATAAGTGAACTTTGTGCACTAGTAAAACTGAAAAAATAAAATGGCACGTTAAGAAAAGCACAACTGAGCATTAAAATGCAGACATATGTTTCGGGATTGCTTGGAATCCCTTTTTCAATGCAGCAGTGGAGCTTCTAGATGCAAAAACATCCAAATGAAGGTCTGCATTTTAATGCTCATTTATGCTTTTCTTAACATGAAATTTTATTTTTTCAGTTTTAATATGTGAATAGTAGCTCTAAATTGTGAAAAAAATGGAGTAGTATTCTTTTAAGTTAATTTTAATTGTTATTCAAAATTATATGGATTGTTTATTTTTGTGCAAATTTTATATTTATATGGTAAGTTATCTTTTTGTCATTTTAGTACTACAGTACCCGAAATTGAAGAAGAGAATGAAGCATCTCAAAGGGTTACAGAAACTCCACGTAAGTCATTTTTATTTAATATTACTATCACAACTTAACTCTTAAACAAGACTTTAGAAGTGACTGATATGCAATGGCAAAAAATTGTCGAGTTTAAAATCTTCCTGACATGAACATTATGTTTTTTAATAAAAAAGTATTAAAAGTAAACTCAAAATTAAAAACATTTTGTAATTCATCAATATATACAATTTGACATTAGAAGTTACTTATCGTAGAGAAGAAATGGAAAAGCAGTTTGGTTTTGGATTTTCTTATGCTTTGTCAATGAAAAATTTTGCAAGAAGGTTTCCTTTGCTCATTTGTATGGCAACGAACTTTCGTCTGGCCGGACACATAAATTAAGTTTCAAATTGAGTGCAGTGGAACCATACTGTTAAAACAATGAAAAGAGGAAATTGATAATTGAATCACTTTTGGTTAAAAAAAAAATATATATATATATATATATATATATAATACGTTTAAGATGGATTTACATTGTTTGATAATAGACACATTATTGATTTGTGCTAAAAAAGCATTTTGAACTTTATCTATAACAACACAATAAACTAGCAAACATCATGGCTTCTGAAGAAAAAAATTTTAGAATTAAAGTTTTTTTATTTCTTGAAAAATTTGTAACTTGTTACTTATGCCCTTTCAACAAAAACTGATTCAATTATGGAATAAATAGATTATAATAAATGTTTTGTAAAGGAATTTTCTATTCTGTTTGGTAAAAATATATTTAATTTATATTAATTTGTCAGAAATAAAGTAACCAATATTGTGCAAAGTGAATGCATCTCTTTTTTAACAATATTATATGAATTGTTGAACTTAAAAGTTAACTTTTTAAATATTAGTATGCTTTTTTTTTTCCGATATGCATTTCAGAAAGGCCACCTCTAAAGAATAAGAGGATGTCGTTAAGACCACAGTTTCTTCGGCTTTAGAGTCCTTCTTGGAATTTGAACGAGAGGTTGAAGAAAAAAACTTTCAAAAGAATGTAAAATTCCAGCAGGAACTGTTGGAAATTGAAAGAAAAAAATAGAACTGATGGAAAAATTGTTGAATAAATAAATTTTATATGTAAATAAATTATTGTAAGGAGAAAGTTAAAGCAATGTAAAAAAGCATATGCGGAATGAAAAGTAACTCAAAAAGCTATTTCGAAGCTACAATGGAGCCTCTTCATCAGTGCAGAAAAGAAAGGAAACGCTCAACACACAGCGTATGTTGAGCGTTTCTTATCTTTTCTGCGCTGATGAAGAGGCTCCATTGTAGCTTCGAAATAGCTTTTTGCGTGACTTTTCATTCCGAATTTGCTTTTTTACGTTGTTTTAACTTTGCCCTTACATTTTAGTACAAAGGTTTTTGATCATTTGTCTTATAAATAAATGATTGTACTTATATATCAACATCTCTCATAGCTGATTCAGTAAAAAGCTAATAAACAGGCCAGTAGTTTAAAGTTTGTTATTGGTTAATGAGCATGCACACAAATTTGATAATGTTGTTAATTGTATAGGGAGAGGGGGCAAACAAAAAAGCTAGAGACCAAAAGTAATATTTCTTTAGGAAAAATTTATTCATACTGCTATCCATATATATAAAGGCTTTAGCCTTTACATAGTTAGTTCTCAAGTACATCAAGCTCAATATTATGATGACAACCTGTTTATTAAGGTTAGATACAAGTTAAACAAAGGTAAGATTCTATATACAAAATTGACAACAATAAAATGAGTATAGTACAAATACTATTCTAAAGCCTTTATATCTAACACTGAAATCAACCTTTACATATTATATAGTCTATCATACCTTCTAGGCTCCGTAACAGTTCAGAGAATGAAATTTTTTGTATATTTGTATTATTGCTAGGAAAACAGGCATGAATAGAGAATCATTTTATCAACATGAGAAGTAAGGAGATTAATGTTTAAATATTTCTTGATTCAAATATAAAGCTGTTAATTCAACTTTGTGTTTGATTAAGGCTTTTTTTTTTCAATATGCAATAAAACAACTTCTGGGCATGTATCTTTTAGACAAATATGCCCTGCAGGTCATATAAAATTTTAAGATATTTCAAGCCCTGATATAAATAGTTAGCAACTTTTTAACAAAAATTTTAAATATTTAAAAATGTTATTTCAAAGCAACAAAGATTTCTATAATTCATGATGGTGCATAGAACAGCATTAAGAAGCAGAATTACTGGATGATATTATCTGGGCACTCGAAAATTTTCTTTAAAATCCCGATTTGTCCAGGAGTTAAGAACGATGGTTTCCCACCAAGCACTGGATCGCAATTTGCTAAATATTTGCCGTTCCCTAACTCCAATTGTTAAGGAATTTATGATCATGTGCACCATTAAAATCAGAATTCGCCGTCTTCTGACACGTCTTGCATTTTGCTGTTCTATTTGCATCTGGATCTCAATTTGTCTTCGATCCAAAATGAGAAGTTGCTGGAGAATCAACTTCTCGTTTTCCATTGTATGACAGAAGTAAAAGTTGTAAACAAGCGGTTTTGGCGCGCGCGCGCAAAATTATTCACATGGAATGATGGGAACGAGAAGGAGAATAACGGTTGTCGAAAACTAGTCTTTTCGTTTACCCGGTTTAAATCCGCCTTTCCTCTCCTACGGCTTTACCCCGGGTCGAAACCGGGTCATGCATAAAAAGGGCTCTTAAGAGTTGCTATTAATATAATTTTGTACGTAAAATTTAAGTTTTAATTATTAAAAGCTAAAATAAAAAAATACACCGATTCCTTTGTTTATTTCAAAGTTATAGCTTTTTATTTGCTCTATGTCCCCTTTACCCCACCTGACCCTATAGGATTTTTTCCTTCATATTAACAAAAATATATTAATGACAAAAGTTACTAACACAGAAGGTTTACCCATAGCATCAAAATGGGTATACATCCCATTTAAAGTACTACTAATTCTCATAAGGTTATTGCAGAAAATCATTAGTTGTTACATTTTCCATGCTGTATTTAATCTCAGGAAAATTGTGCTTAACGATATTGCAGACACGTGTACAGCGTAAGCGGCGAAATAAAAAATGTCCCCTGATATTAGGCTCACATTTTCTTCCTCTTGACTTTCGCTATAGCATCAATAAATGGCCGAATAAGTACAGCCTACTATCAGAATGACTTTATGTGAAAGATATATCATTGACAATTATGTATTTATCATTATTTCCTTGCACTAATATTACCTTGCACTATAATTATTGTTGCTAAAGATAGTGTATTTGTTTTTAAACATATCGCTATTATAAATGTGTTTGTATGATTTATGTGAAAAACAATAGTAAGTTGCATCATACAAATTATTTTTGTAATCACCGTTTTCCGAAGTTTTATTTATTTGCTTTATCACGCTTACACCAAAGATGGTAGAAAGAAGAAGATGGGACACTTCGGTTTCGGTATTGCCGAGAAAACAACGGTGGCAGGTCTGAGGTGTACAACAAAAAAACAAACATTTAGGGCAGCTCGCATGCATTTGCCGCCAAACTTCAACTGATCTTTCTTGGAAATTGGCGAAAGGTTTGCCATAGCTTTTCGCTCGGAATTCCTAGAAATTAGAAGGTTCAGAGGGGAGAGGGGTGTTGTCGTTATCGTATCATCTTCCGCGGGGGAGATAAGTCTTTTTGTTGGATGTGTTGCTCTCAGGCAAACCGCAAAATGAAAACAGATGTTAGGTCTTTCTTTCTTAGCTGTGTAAAGAGCTAAAGCATTGTGTTATTATACATGTCGGGTCGTTTGAGTACGAATCCATCCTTGTGAGTTTAAAAACGAAACATGAATAAAGATTCAAGTTTGAGATAAAAATAAATTTAGCTTAATAAGTAAAAATATTAATCAGTATTATTGCCTATTTTTCAACTGTTTATTTTATTAGATACAATGTGAAGTATATCTTATTTAAATTTACACTAGAAGCAAATGTATGAAAAAGTTCAGTACGGGATCTTGGAGTTTCCCGAGGCGGGGAAGAACTGCCTCCCCCCCTCCATTCAATTATTGTTCACACTTCATAAACTTTTATGCGCTGTGTTTTTTTTTTTTTTTTTTTTTTTTTGAGGCTTACTTTTTGAGGCGTAACTAGAGGGGGGCAGACAGGGCCTATGCCCCGGGCGCCAGATTATTTTAGGGGCGCTAAATTTTCTAAATGTATGCTTGCCTAAATACAAATCGTGGTCTTGCCCCAGTTAGAAAAGGACTTTTAGTTACGTCCCTGTCACTGATAAACCCAGAAAATTTTCTTAATGTTCCCACGACATGGTCCTTTCATCGCAACATTAGGGCGCCCCTCCCCTAAATTCATATATGAAATTCTGACAGTTGAAGGGGTGGATTCTCCCCCGGAGAAATTTTAAGAACTAAATGCAAACTAGTGAAATTTGAAGTCTTAGGAGATGCATTCGAGACTGCAAAAATATTAGGGAAAAAAACAAACGAAACCTTTAAAATTTAAACGATTTTACTCATAAAAATACTCATAGAAATTCAGAACAAAGTAAGCATTTTTTTTTAACCCGTGGGACAGCCGGAATCCCTTCTTACTAGCGTCCATATCGAAGAGCCACACGTATGCCTTCCCCCCCCCCCCAACGACACTTACAAGCTCCCCTCCCCCCCTCCGACCTCCCGCCTCTTCCCAAAAAGGATGCTTTGAAAATTTGTAAAAGAAAACTATTGCATTGTTTGAGAGTGGCATGATTTATATTTCACTATCACAAGTCCCTATCTTAAGTGCTAGATAGGGACTTGTTCAATTCCCTTCAATTCCCTTCCCAAATGGATGCTTTGAAAATTTGGAAAAGAAAAACATAGCATGATTTATATTTTGCTATTAGAAGGGGGAAAAACCTTGACTTTTTTTAATTGAAATTTTTTAAATTTGATATTGCGAAATTTGGCATCCCTCCGAGGAGAAGGCCGACTGGTCAACAACGCAACATTTTGAGCATACTTAAATTTTAGAGCTTCCGACAGTTTATACAAATAAATAATTGTATTACTAATCGGCTTTAATCGTTAGCAAAATAGCCGGTCAAGGGTCAAATCGGAGCGCTGAACTAGGGTTTTAATTCTCTTTCCAAAACTCAAATTTTCTTAATTAAATATTTTTTCTTTTTTTATTTTATTTTCTTTTCTTCTTCTTTTCCTTTTTCTTTTTATTTTTTGCATCACAGTTGAATTTGCCGCCTCCCAGAAATGCCGCCCGGGGGATCTTGCACCCTTTAATTCGGCACTGAAAATGTTCATGTATTGATAATGTTTTTAAGATTAAGTTCCCATCAACATCCCCGAGGAGTACGTTGATTTTCATTAACATGTCTATATTTTCACCGCACCCACCATAAATAACTGCTCATTGATCAAAATCGGAAATGTGCTATATTCCATATTACAGGAAAATTTATCTATAGTGATCTATTCTAGATCGAATATTACAACGAAAATCTTTAAAATGCCAGTTTTTCCTTCCGTGTTTGAAAAAGCATATACCGTAAACGATGATTTTGACACTGAATTATTGATTTTGTACGAAGTGTTGTTTCCGCAACACAAAAAGAAGTTATTACAGTTCATTTCAATAAAAATTAAGAGTACAGTTTCTAGTACAATAGAAGAGCTTGTCGCTGTAAAATTTGCAATTTTAGGCCTTGAATATAAGGGATCATTCATAAAGGATGTCACGCTTCAAGGGGGGAGGGGGTTTGGTGAAATTGTGACAAAGGGGGGAGGGGGTATGTTGAAGTGTGACAGTATGTGGCGAAGGCGGGAGTGGATCAAATATAGGGGGAAAAGCGTGACACCATTTATGAAGGGTCCCTAAGTTGTTATATGATTTTTATGGCTGCAGGGGTGGATAAACGTCCCCTTTATCCTTTGAATGACTTCTTAACATATCGGGTTCCACTCAACTCTTATTTCTGTCATTTTCTGACGATGTTTGATATCTATGAAAATGTGTGGAAAAAAAGAGCAAAGATTCGCACTGGTATTATAATTAGCATTCTTAAAAATGTACCTCTTTTACCCAATAACACTTCATAACCAGAAAATGTACTGAACACAAATTAATTATATTTGTCGCCGAATATACGATCTATGTTCTTATATCTTATGACCTCAAGAAACACTTGTTAGTGATTTACAGTAAAATGAAGGGAAATAATAAACTAAACTGATCGACCATTTTCATTTCTGTTTCTGTTTTTCTTTACGAAACTCTACACTACATTTAGCACCCACTAAGTATCAATACAAAATATACCAATTCTTTAAAAACCCTCTTCTTTTTACACACAAATTTAAAATGTACTTCTACAAAGTCACATGAAGAGTTGTAGCTCATTCATAACGAACCTTTCTGATTTTGAACATGGTCCTGGATTTTGAAGAGTTCACGATAATAAATTCGTCCAAAGGACCTAACTAACGGCCGCCTGAAGCAGTCCGAACCAGCTGGGGGAGCTTTTTCCCAGGATGGATCCTCTTTTGTCCGCACTGGGGACAACGATTTTGCGCTAATTTACTCCTTTGAGACATAACCAACTGGACATAACCATGGACATAACAAACTTCTCGTGGTGGATATTCTCCACAATATCTGACTCCATATACATTCTATTATACTCAAATATTTCACCCATATTAGCAATTTTTCTTAATTTGAATTATCAAATGCTAACATTTCTTCTCTGAACTGAACATATTTAAAGCACAAATGTGATTGTATATAATCGCATTATAAAATTGAGTAAGTGTGATAGATTTAGCTGATGTAAAAAAAAGAATACTTCAATAATGAGTAATCATTTTATCAGTTTATTACTTTTCTAATCAATAAACTATATTACAACAATATTATAAATATGCTCGATCAGCCAAAAAATACCTCCTTTTTCATGTTTATAGTGATTATTTGGTTGCACATTTGTTAGTTAATATCGTGTATATTTATAAATACTTTTCAGATGAGCTCAGTTGTTTTAATATTATTATACTTTACTGGTCCAAATATATCCCATATTGAAATGCACATTGTACAAATAAAGATATGTTTTTTATCATTTGGATATTTTATAACCTATATATACAACATACAAAAAAAAAAGACTCAAGGAATCATGAAAACATTAAAAAATCAGTAAATGTACCCGCAAATATGCAAATGAAATGGGATGTGTGTCATTAAAAAATATTTGCTGTTGAATTATCCCATCCAGAACGAGATGATTATAAAATGAAGGATGAATTACTGATAATTAATTTATCGGTAACCACCAGTGGCGTTGGAAGGGGGCGGAGTGTTCCTTGTTCGGAGCCTCTCTCTCAGCAGAAGGTTAAGGGGCGTTCTGTCAAATTTCAAGAATACTACATTATTCTGGAAGCGTGAACGCCAGAGTGGCCTCGGAATCTTTGTATATTATATGCTATATATATATACACAAAGGATAAAAAGCAGACCTATGCAAAACACCAATGAATGCTACATTAAATTATTAGATATAACAAAATTTAAAGCAGGTAAAAATTTCCAAAATTTAGTTTTGTCATTTTGATGAAGAAGAAACGAGCATTTTTACAGCCAAAAGATTTTGTTGCACAAAAAAATTTTGCAGTGAAGTATCAACCTTGTTTTATAATAGTTCTAGGGAATGACAAGATGCAATTTTTAATTATTTGTTACTTGTTAACAACTTAATGTTAAAAAAACAAAGCATTTCTCCTAATTTTACTTTTATTTAATTGAATTTTACACTATGCAACAAAATAATTAATGAATATTTGACGGGTGTAGAGCAATTGCTTGAAAGAAAATTGTAAACATTCATAACTTTCAAACTTTTTTGAAAATTTTATTAAGAAAATTATGCATTTTTTAAAGATTAAAAAAGCAATTAATTACATTGGGAAATACCAAGCTCCAGAAAAGACTTTTGATAATAAAATTAAACATTTTGGGATTAATGCTAGCGTGTCAAAAAATTCAGTTCATGAAATAGGTAAATCTCTCAATCTACAGCATGAGAATGTATTCAAACATTTCACATACGTGCTGTATAAGAAATTAAATAAGTGATTTTTAAATTAGTTTTTCATTTGATTATGTATTTAGTTATTTATTTATTTGCGATTAACTGCAAATATTTAACATGTTCCTCCTGCGCAGAAGCAATTTATATGATGACTGAATGTGTGTAAGAGAAAAAACATTATCGTCATAAGTGCATAGTTAATGACTTTTATTTTCTGAATTTTTCAAAATTAAAAATATTATTTAACAGTTTCCACCTTTATTTCAATTATTTTAAACGATGTTAAGAATTACGCATGCATAAAGAAATTTAAATAAAAATAAAACTAAAGATATTATCTTTTGACGTTTGAAAGTTCTTCCTTACGATCACGATTCACGAAATTTTGATTAAAAATTTCAAATTAAAGTTTTGGTGAAAAAAATTGTTTACCTTTTAACAAAGCATAAGAAACATCAAAAACTTACAAAGTCCAGTTCCCATTGCGGATGCAAAAAGATCACATTTTTTTTATATGTGGGCAAAAATTTATGAAAAACGGTAATTAAAATTAACTTTTTTGAGTAAAATAATTTCAGAATTAACTTTTAATAAGGGAACGTTGAATCATTTTAATGATTACAGATAAGTTCATTGGAACTCTGGAATAAATCAAAAACAAAGAAAAAATTTCCAGACTTCCCTGATATCCCTGATTTAAAGGGTTCTGTCGCCACCATTTCAAGGGTTCTGTCGGGCGCTTTCATGCTGCTAGGAACGAGGGGGGGGGGGGACAAATAAGCCAAGTTAAGCGAATGTTGTACGCAGGAAAGGGCTTTCAGAAATTTCCAGGTTCTCCACTGGTAACAACTAATAAAATTTGAACTATAAAAAACAGTAGGTGTAGGTCTTGAAAACCATTCAAAGATGGTAGAAAGAAGAAGATGGGACACTTCGGTTTCGGTATTGCCGAGAAAACAACGGTGGCAGGTCTGAGGTGTACAACAAAAAAACAAACATTTAGGGCAGCTCGCATGCATTTGCCGCCAAACTTCAACTGATCTTTCTTGGAAATTGGCGAAAGGTTTGCCATAGCTTTTCGCTCGGAATTCCTAGAAATTAGAAGGTTCAGAGGGGAGAGGGGTGTTGTCGTTATCGTATCATCTTCCGCGGGGGAGATAAGTCTTTTTGTTGGATGTGTTGCTCTCAGGCAAACCGCAAAATGAAAACAGATGTTAGGTCTTTCTTTCTTAGCTGTGTAAAGAGCTAAAGCATTGTGTTATTATACATGTCGGGTCGTTTGAGTACGAATCCATCCTTGTGAGTTTAAAAAAGAAACATGAATAAAGATTCAAGTTTGGAGATAAAAATAAATTTAGCTTAATAAGTAAAAATATTAATCAGTATTATTGCCTATTTTTCAACTGTTTATTTTATTAGATACAATGTGAAGTATATCTTATTTAAATTTACACTAGAAGCAAATGTATGAAAAAGTTCAGTACGGGATCTTGGAGTTTCCCGAGGCGGGGAAGAACTGCCTCCCCCCCCCTCCATTCAATTATTGTTCACACTTCATAAACTTTTATGCGCTGTGTTTTTTTTTTTTTTTTTTTTTTGAGGCTTACTTGGTGGCCACTGATCAGGGACGTAACTAGAGGGGGGCAGACAGGGCCTATGCCCCGGGCGCCAGATTATTTTAGGGGCGCTAAATTTTCTAAATGTATGCTTGCCTAAATACAAATCGTGGTCTTGCCCCAGTTAGAAAAGGACTTTTAGTTACGTCCCTGTCACTGATAAACCCAGAAAATTTTCTTAATGTTCCCACGACATGGTCCTTTCATCGCAACATTAGGGCGCCCCTCCCCTAAATTCATATATGAAATTCTGACAGTTGAAGGGGTGGATTCTCCCCCGGAGAAATTTTAAGAACTAAATGCAAACTAGTGAAATTTGAAGTCTTAGGAGATGCATTCGAGACTGCAAAAATATTAGGGAAAAAAACAAACGAAACCTTTAAAATTTAAACGATTTTACTCATAAAAATACTCATAGAAATTCAGAACAAAGTAAGCATTTTTTTTTAACCCGGGGGACAGCCGGAATCCCTTCTTACTAGCGTCCATATCGAAGAGCCACACGTATGCCTTCTCCCCCCCCCCCCCAACGACACTTACAAGCTCCCCTCCCCCCCTCCGACCTCCCGCCTCTTCCCAAAAAGGATGCTTTGAAAATTTGTAAAAGAAAACTATTGCATTGTTTGAGAGTGGCATGATTTATATTTCACTATCACAAGTCCCTATCTTAAGTGCTAGATAGGGACTTGTTCAATTCCCTTCAATTCCCTTCCCAAATGGATGCTTTGAAAATTTGGAAAAGAAAAACATAGCATGATTTATATTTTGCTATTACAAGGGGGAAAAACCTTGACTTTTTTTAATTGAAATTTTTTAAATTTGATATTGCGAAATTTGGCATCCCTCCGAGGAGAAGGCCGACTGGTCAACAACGCAACATTTTGAGCATACTTAAATTTTAGAGCTTCCGACAGTTTATACAAATAAATAATTGTATTACTAATCGGCTTTAATCGTTAGCAAAATAGCCGGTCAAGGGTCAAATCGGAGCGCTGAACTAGGGTTTTAATTCTCTTTCCAAAACTCAAATTTTCTTAATTAAATATTTTTTCTTTTTTTATTTTATTTTCTTTTCTTCTTCTTTTCCTTTTTCTTTTTATTTTTTGCATCACAGTTGAATTTGCCGCCTCCCAGAAATGCCGCCCGGGGGATCTTGCACCCTTTAATTCGGCACTGAAAATGTTCATGGATTGATAATGTTTTTAAGATTAAGTTCCCATCAACATCCCCGAGGAGTACGTTGATTTTCATTAACATGTCTATATTTTCACCGCACCCACCATAAATAACTGCTCATTGATCAAAATCGGAAATGTGCTATATTCCATATTACAGGAAAATTTATCTATAGTGATCTATTCTAGATCGAATATTACAACGAAAATCTTTAAAATGCCAGTTTTTCCTTCCGTGTTTGAAAAAGCATATACCGTAAACGATGATTTTGACACTGAATTATTGATTTTGTACGAAGTGTTGTTTCCGCAACACAAAAAGAAGTTATTACAGTTCATTTCAATAAAAATTAAGAGTACAGTTTCTAGTACAATAGAAGAGCTTGTCGCTGTAAAATTTGCAATTTTAGGCCTTGAATATAAGGGATCATTCATAAAGGATGTCACGCTTCAAGGGGGGAGGGGGTTTGGTGACAAAGGGGGGAGGGGGTATGTTGAAGTGTGACAGTATGTGGCGAAGGCGGGAGTGGATCAAATATAGGGGGAAAAGCGTGACACCATTTATGAAGGGTCCCTAAGTTGTTATATGATTTTTATGGCTGCAGGGGTGGATAAACGTCCCCTTTATCCTTTGAATGACTTCTTAACATATCGGGTTCCACTCAACTCTTATTTCTGTCATTTTCTGACGATGTTTGATATCTATGAAAATGTGTGGAAAAAAAGAGCAAAGATTCGCACTGGTATTATAATTAGCATTCTTAAAAATGTACCTCTTTTACCCAATAAGACTTCATAACCAGAAAATGTACTGAACACAAATTAATTATATTTGTCGCCGAATATACGATCTATGTTCTTATATCTTATGACCTCAAGAAACACTTGTTAGTGATTTACAGTAAAATGAAGGGAAATAATAAACTAAACTGATCGACCATTTTCATTTCTGTTTCTGTTTTTCTTTACGAAACTCTACACTACATTTAGCACCCACTAAGTATCAATACAAAATATACCAATTCTTTAAAAACCCTCTTCTTTTTACACACAAATTTAAAATGTACTTCTACAAAGTCACATGAAGAGTTGTAGCTCATTCATAACGAACCTTTCTGATTTTGAACATGGTCCTGGATTTTGAAGAGTTCACGATAATAAATTCGTCCAAAGGACCTAATTAACGGCCGCCTGAAGCAGTCTGAACCAGCTGGGGGAGCTTTTTCCCAGGATGGATCCTCTTTTGTCCGCACTGGGGACAACGATTTTGCGCTAATTTACTCCTTTGAGACATAACCATGGACATAACAAACTTCCGTGGTGGATATTCTCCACAATATCTGACTCCATATACATTCTATTATACTCAAATATTTCACCCATATTAGCAATTTTTCTTAATTTGAATTATCAAATGCTAACATTTCTTCTCTGAACTGAACATATTTAAAGCACAAATGTGATTGTATATAATCGCATTATAAAATTGAGTAAGTGTGATAGATTAAGCTGATGTAAAAAAAGAATACTTCAATAATGAGTAATCATTTTATCAGTTTATTACTTTTCTAATCAATAAACTATATTACAACAATATTATAAATATGCTCGATCAGCCAAAAAATACCTCCTTTTTCATGTTTATAGTGATTATTTGGTTGCACATTTGTTAGTTAATATCGTGTATATTTATAAATACTTTTCAGATGAGCTCAGTTGTTTTAATATTATTATACTTTACTGGTCCAAATATATCCCATATTGAAATGCATATTGTACAAATAAAGATATGTTTTTTATCATTTGGATATTTTATAACCTATATATACAACATACAAAAAAAAAAAAAAAAGACTCAAGGAATCATGAAAACATTAAAAAATCAGTAAATGTACACGCAAATATGCAAATGAAATGGGATGTGTGTCATTAAAAAATATTTGCTGTTGAATTATCCCATCCAGAACGAGATGATTATAAAATGAAGGATGAATTACTGATAATTAATTTATCGGTAACCACCAGTGGCGTTGGAAGGGGGCGGAGTGTTCCTTGTTCGGAGCCTCTCTCTCAGCAGAAGGTTAAGGGGCGTTCTGTCAAATTTCAAGAATACTACATTATTCTGGAAGCGTGAACGCCAGAGTGGCCTCGGAATCTTTGTATATTATATGCTATATATATATACACAAAGGATAAAAAGCAGACCTATGCAAAACACCAATGAATGCTACATTAAATTATTAGATATAACAAAATTTAAAGCAGGTAAAAATTTCCAAAATTTAGTTTTGTCATTTTGATGAAGAAGAAACGAGCATTTTTACAGCCAAAAGATTTTGTTGCACAAAAAAATTTTGCAGTGAAGTATCAACCTTGTTTTATAATAGTTCTAGGGAATGACAAGATGCAATTTTTAATTATTTGTTACTTGTTAACAACTTAATGTTAAAAAAACAAAGCATTTCTCCTAATTTTACTTTTATTTAATTGAATTTTACACTATGCAACAAAATAATTAATGAATATTTGACGGGTGTAGAGCAATTGCTTGAAAGAAAATTGTAAACATTCATAACTTTCAAACTTTTTTGAAAATTTTATTAAGAAAATTATGCATTTTTTAAAGATTAAAAAAGCAATTAATTACATTGGGAAATACCAAGCTCCAGAAAAGACTTTTGATAATAAAATTAAACATTTTGGGATTAATGCTAGCGTGTCAAAAAATTCAGTTCATGAAATAGGTAAATCTCTCAATCTACAGCATGAGAATTTATTCAAACATTTCACATACGTGCTGTATAAGAAATTAAATAAGTGATTTTTAAATTAGTTTTTCATTTGATTATGTATTTAGTTATTTATTTATTTGCGATTAACTGCAAATATTTAACATGTTCCTCCTGCGCAGAAGCAATTTATATGATGACTGAATGTGTGTAAGAGAAAAAACATTATCGTCATAAGTGCATAGTTAATGACTTTTATTTTCTGAATTTTTCAAATTTAAAAATATTATTTAACAGTTTCCACCTTTATTTCAAGTATTTTAAACGATGTTAAGAATTACGCATGCATAAAGAAATTTAAATAAAAATAAAACTAAAGATATTATCTTTTGACGTTTGAAAGTTCTTCCTTACGATCACGATTCACGAAATTTTGATTAAAAATTTCAAATTAAAGTTTTGGTGAAAAAAATTGTTTACCTTTTAACAAAGCATAAGAAACATCAAAAACTTACAAAGTCCAGTTCCCATTGCGGATGCAAAAAGATCACATTTTTTTTATATGTGGGCAAAAATTTATGAAAAACGGTAATTAAAATTAACTTTTTTGAGTAAAATAATTTCAGAATTAACTTTTAATAAGGGAATGTTGAATCATTTTAATGATTACAGATAAGTTCATTGGAACTGTGGAATAAATCAAAAACAAAGAAAAAATTTCCAGACTTCCCTGATATCCCTGATTTAAAGGGTTCTGTCGCCACCATTTCAAGGGTTCTGTCGGGCGCTTTCATGCTGCTAGGAACGAGGGGGGGGGGGGACAAATAAGCCAAGTTAAGCGAATGTTGTACGCAGGAAAGGGCTTTCAGAAATTTCCAGGTTCTCCACTGGTAACAACTAATAAAATTTGAACTATAAAAAACAGTAGGTGTAGGTCTTGAAAACCATTAAGACAAATGAATAGGAATTTTGAGAGAGAGATACTAAATCTAATCCTAATAAACTTAAGACTTAATGTTACTTAGTAGCATTATTTTTTATTAAAATAAACAAAATTGTTCAATCAAAATATTCAGTAGAAATAAAAACACTACGTAATATAACAGCAGCAGTATACAATATGATATAAATAATGATCTGATAAATGGGAATACAGCTGAAAATGTTTTCAAGCTTTGACAGCTTTTCTCCAAAAACAAATACTAAGGGAACAGGAATGTGAATTGAACAGACTGGTATTCAAAGCGTTTTTTAAATAGCTATTCAGGCAACATCCCGTTAGCCGGCATGATTATAATAAATGTTTTCTTCACTAGGCTAATTTTTCGGCTTGGCTTAATGTTTTATTTTTGAAGATACTCCTCTAATACTTGATAAAATAACGATTCCCTTCACTTCTGCCGGTAATGTCTGAGACAATTTTTGCGTGCACGTTCGAACTCTTACGGAGGAAAACCTTTCAATGAAAACTTGGAAATAATGAGTTACAGAGAACTTTCTGGTGGAAAAGCTGATATAAAAAACACTTATAGATGCGAATTGTAGTTTTATAATTGTTCAATTTGAAATTCGACGTACTTTTTTCTTCTGTTTTGCCCACGCAGATCTCAATTTTTAATGAATGAAAGGCGCTGGAGATACCCTTTGTGCATTTACTCTTAATGAAGCCTTTTTTTTTCTTTATATGATGATTGTATTTAAGTTAAAAAAATTAATTTTAAAATTCGGAACTGCAACTTAAAAAACTACATCCATAAGAGAAAATTTTGAAAAAAAAAAAAAATGTAATCATTAGAGGAGGTTTCGATCATTTGACCAAAACAGAATAAAAACATATTAATAAGCAAAGCCCAACAATTTTAAGAGCCATAAAGGAATAAACACAGAAGAAATTTGTTATTAGAATTTTCTCTATTTATTTTTTACTATATTTGTATGTTGAAACAATACTTTAAAATATTTAAATCATTTTCCGGGAATCCGTGTTTCAAATTGCTCCAGCATTGGATGTCCATCAGACAGAATTGGGGCGCGGCCCCCGATGCAAACTAAAAGTACTTTTTGAAGAAAAAAAGTTTGTCTAAACTTCCGATTTTGAAGGAAGCTAAAGATCCCCCACTCCTTTCGCTGATCGACTGCCGTCATCTAAAGTATTTTCAATTTTTTTAATCCGATAAAATTACCCTCCCTGTTTCGTGACTTTCTAACGGCAGCGCTTTGTACTATAATTTACATGCAGCAGCAACAAAATTTCTTCTGTAATTGATTTTTTTCCAAAAAGGAAAGCAACTTATCGAATCTTCCTTAACAGGAGCAAATAGGTTTCATCCTGACAGTTGGGAACACTTCGCGTTTGCTTTTATTTTCCCTTATATATTTTAACTATGTGAAGCTCGTTAAGAAGTGACTGACACTCGCCTAATAATAGCAGAAGGGTCGACCATGAACAACGTACCTCAGGCTATTTCAGCGCTTTCTGGCCCGTTTCGTTTTCTTACCTCTCTGATACACGATCCGACCCCCGGGGTTTCGGACGATCTCGCTGTACGTGCCTTAAAGGATCAGTGCATCCACTTTGGCGACTTACTGCCGCAATGACATAATCAGTATGATTTTCGCCAAGATTCTCTCGCCAATCTCATCCTAAATGTTGCTTTTTTACTTATACTTCTCAGACCCCTCTCCTCCGAAGCATTTAACATAGGTTTCTACCAGAGTGTCCAATCTTTTCGAGTAGAAGATCGTTGCTTACACATTGTAATTCTTTACATACAAAGCAAAGTGATGACATACAAATTGCAGAAATGCAATTTTGAACTTGAGTGTTTGTTTTGTAGTTTAAAACCAACATTGTCTTTGAAATTAACGTTATTTTTTCGTTTCTGTCTTTAGTATCTTCTGTGCATTTGACAAACCTTTTCCTATAAAACAACCCGTTTTATTAAAGACAATACCCTCCATTTCTGAGTCAAACTTATTTTTTCGTTTCTGGAAACCATAATATAATTTGCTTCTGTCGGTGCTTTTTCTTCAAAAGTAAAAACAATAGCTTATTTACCTAGAAGAATTGGCAAAGTTTAAATCGTTGGACTACTAGGTGATTTAGCTAAGTCCTGAAAAATTGCGCCAAATCTATTGACTGTTCCGTAAAGTCTATTTTCTTGAAATAGCAGTATTAATGTCTGTTTTTTTTTCCAGAAAAGATTTCTTCAAAAAAATATTTAAACTTGTTTTATTTTTCGATTCATCAAGCCATTTCCCCAAATTTAATGAATTACAATTCATTAAACGCTTCTCAGTTTACATGATGCTATGAAATTGTAAATGATTCTACCTAACTTGTTTTAGTTTTTTAAAATGTGTGGTGCCATGTCAACTGATGAAAACAGAAGGGAGCGTGTGGGACGTAGACTTACATGGAATGGTCCATATCCAATGAACGTTAATAACGATTTCATAATGCGCATTGCAAATAGTATTACAGTAATTAAGCAATATATAATGTAGCATAGTTTAAAAACAACTTTATATATATATTATATTCGTGTAGAAGCCTGATAAAAAGCGGTTGTTGGGAGACAAGTTTCACACCCGCGATATAGCTTAACCACGGTATATCGGAATGTTGTCAAAGCAGTGACCGACAGAGATACAAAATGATGAAAACACTTACCCGATTTGTGAAATGTAACTAACTTTTTCCAAATATCATTATACTGTTAATTTCTTTTCAAACCTCTATGTTTGAGACAGCTTTTGTAATTTTTTTAAAAACCTTGCTTGGTAATTACTATTTTTTATAAAAATGTTAAATACTCGAAATTTGGCTTTTGGAACATATTCAATACACATGCATTTTTCTCCTAATAATATAATAATGAAAATTGATTTTGCACTTTATTTTAGATTATAATTGTCTATTGTATACAGTATTACTGATCCAAAGTAAAAATAAAAAAAAAAAGAAAAAAGGTTCGCAATTGACGAAAGAATAGCTTTGTCTCATTTTAGGAACACTGGCGCCTTCGTTAGTTTTCGAAGCGAATCAAATTTCAGCATATGTCCTACCGCGCTACACCTGCAAAATAGAACATGTGCAACTTCCAGTGACTAACTGTCTCAAGGTTAGTTATTTGTAGCACCACAGGGATAATACGTGAAAATAAGCTACAAAATTGTCCCGAAAGAAGTTCCAAGGACATCAAGAAAAAAGACAGACATTTGATTCGATTACTACAAAGTCGATCAGCATTGTGAAATGGAAAGACAACCAGGTTGCGTGTTTAGCTTCCAATTTTGACCCAGGTGAACCGATAGGTGCAACAAAAAGGTGGAGTACAAGAGAAAAGAAAAGAATTGATATAGCGCAGCCACATGTTGTTGCTGCCTACTAAAAATATATGGGAGGGTTCGATCTGCTTGATCGTTTTCAAACCAGTTTCACCCGAAAATCAGGGGCAAGAAATTGTGGTGGCCATTTTTTTACCAAGACATTAAACATGACAATTGTAGCTGCCTGGAGACAGCATAGAAAATGCGAGGAAATGCTCTCTGAGTTGGAATTTCTGCGAGAAGTTATGACAACATTGATGAAAAGAGATGATGAGCCAAGACATAAAAATCATCTTCGTCCCGGCCCTTTTGGATCTGTATCCCAAGATGTACGCTTTGACGGGGTTAATCATTTCCTGTAAAATACAGGAAATAATATACTTCATTTTAACGTACTAGTTACAGCCTTTTTAGTTTCGAACATAAGAAAATTGTACTTCATTATGGTGTGAATAAATTAAGAGCTTTCGGTCGCTCAATGACCCCAATGCTATACGAGAACAGTACCCAAAAAAGTGTCTCTGAAATTCCTGCGCCCTCTCCCCCAGTTGCGGGATCTGCAAGTCGCTAGTTACACGACTGACATGCAGAATAGGGTGGACCGAAGAAACTTTTTTTTTTATTTCGAAGTTGTACTAGCGCGGAAAACTTGCGAATTATATAGAAAGGAAAAAAGAAAAAAAAAAATATCAAAATCGGTTGACATCTTCCGGTCGCGCATAGGCCCTAAAATTTGACAAAATATGAAAAAACCTCATTTTTGCGATTTTTTTTTTAAATTTTTGAATTATATGTTTTCGTAATGTAATAATTTGTAACGTCTTTAAATAGAGCTTAAAAACGTTGTGTTTTAATTTGGTTTAGACCAGTTGATATCTTCCGGTCGCGCATAAGACCCAAAATTCGCCAAAATATTGAACATTTTACATTTTTACGCATTTTTGGTACTTGATAAATAATTATTATTTAAATGCAATAGCCGTAGCATTTTTTCACACGAACTGATAATGAGGTATTAAAAAAAAGCTGCCAGATGTTTGTTTACTGTTCTTTAAATGTACTCAAATTTTTAACTTTGAAAACAAATTCTTGTTGCTCTTATTTTTTTCACAAAGTTTGAGATTTCTTTGACTGCTTTTGTAACATTAAATGCCCTGTATTTCCAATAATCTTAATTTTTTAAATACTTTTCACTTGAAGTTTAACACTGATATTTACCATACAAAAATTTAAATTCATAATAAGCATTTAATTGAACTGTAAAAAGTAATTGCACTTAATTAAAGCACAAATGAGCATTAAAATGCATTAATTACGTTCGATTACTTTTTAGTTTCATTGTGCGCAATGTTCCTTTATTATTTTGAACATTTAATTGTTAAATGTTGAAATAGATAAATAATTTTTATAATTGATTTTGGTATTAACAGGATACCCTCCTAAAAGCGATTGCATACTCTTCCCATCCCGCATACACAAAGAAAGCTATGGAGCAACAAGAACAATGACCGCTTAAAAGCTAAGAGAACACCTGAAAACAATTCCCTACAAATTTCAATATCCCAGTGCAAAAGTTGAGACAGGGGTAAATATGTAGTTTATTAGTTAAAATAATTTTCTAAAAAATCTTGAATTAGAAACTAAAAGCAAAATAGAAAACTGGATTTAATGGTTGATCTCATCAACGCTATAAACTCATGGTGGCAGGTATCAATTAAAAATTTGTAGCTCAAGGTTGAAAACTAAATCTGAATGTCGTATTTTTGTTAAATGTTATTCAAATTACTCAAATTTTTCATTTAAAAACAAATTTTTTTTTCTACTGAATTGCTTTTTTGACCAAATTTGATTTTCTTTGTACTGTGATGTTGAACAGCCTTCTTTTTTAACAATATTAATTAATAAATAATTCTTGTTTGAAATTTAACAGATATTTTTGACATTACTGTGATGCTTTATGTAATGATTGGTTCTGCATGTCAGTCGTGTAACTAGCGACTAACAGATCCCGTAACTGGGGGGGAGGGCGCAGGAATTTGAGAGAAACTTTTTGGGTACTGTTCTCGTATAGCATTGGGGTCATTGCGTGACCGGAAGTTCTTAATTTATTCACACTATAATGAAATACAATTTTTTTATGTTCAAAACTAAAAATGCTGTAACTAGTACGTTAAAATTAAGTATATTAAAGATAGTAAAAAAACTCGTTCAATTTTCAATATTTTGGCTAATTTTGGGGCTTGTGTGCGACCGGAAGATATCAACTTATCTAAACCAAATTAAAACACATTGTTTTTAAGCTCTATTTGAAGACGTTACAAACTACTACATTACGAAAACATCTAATTCAAAAATTTTTAAAAATATAGTGAAAATGAGATTTTTTTCATATTTTGTCAAACTTTAGGGCCTATGCGCGACCGGAAGATGTCAACCGATTTTGATAATTTTTTTAATATTTTTCTTTTCTATATAATTGGCAAGTTTTCCATGCTATTACAACTTCGAAATAAAAAAAAAGGTTTTTTCGGCCCACCCTACTGTACAGCTCTCTTTCATTCAAAATAATACTTTATAAAAAAGTATGTAACAATTAAAAACCAAAAAGGTGCATAAAACGTATACATTACGAACTGATAAGTTGGATTTTATTAATTCAAATCGTGAAAGCAACTACTATTACGCAATAAACGTCAGGAATTCAAATGTCTAATATAAAATGCATATGGAGTCTTATACCCCCATTAGGCGCCAATGCTCCCATTTTGGGAATATGCTATAACTTTTAGTTATTTTTTTTTTTTTTTTACAAATTGAAATGTATAGATACGCTGTGCAAAAAAAAAAAAAAAAAAATACTTATTGAAAAAAATTGTTGGAACATATAGCGGCGTTTAATGGGTTAAGCAAGTCCGTAAGTGTTGTTTGGCGAACCTAGACGTTTCGTTTCTTTTCGGCATATTGTATCACACTAGCGAGATGGAGTAGATGAACACTATCTGAATCGTCTTGCCTCTCCATCCATGAAATTATCTTCGTTTTGTGTGAAATGACTTTACTAACATCTGGAACGTCGTCTTTCATTATTACATCATTTTAAATTTTATCATCATCATCATCTTTCTCACCGCAATTTGTATGCATTACAGCATCAATGATACCCTTATGGGTTATGACCTCTGAATTTGGTTCACTGTTGTCAATTTCTATCCAGTCATTTAAATCGTCAACAGAGATATTGAAATTTTAAGCACAAAATTTATCCTAAAATTGATTATTTTTTTATCGGGGGAAATACATTTCCCCGCGTTAAATCGGGGCAATCGCAAAGACAGCAGGAGACACTGCTGACTTCGCGATGGCCCCGGTTAAATCCGAATTCGCAGTATATCTGACAGCGGTATTTTTTACTTCTACTGTATTTAAAGTAACTCGAATGAAGAGGCCAGTTGGGGGAAGACACCACTTTGTTAATTGTAATTTTCTGTGTCAATAGAGTGCAAAACTGAGCCACTTGTGTGAAGAATCTGGTCCGACATTAGGTGTGGCTGAATTTATTAGGTGTGGCCATTTATCTGAATTAACTGTCTTTAATCGACGTTATTTTTGAATCTCGTGAGAATTTAACGTGGTAATTACCCTGTTATAATATTCCGTTCCTCGTAGTTAAAGTTTATAAACGTACTTGTTATTTTAAATAAGATATTAGTGATGTAAGTAAGTTACGCATTATGTTACACGTGCGATGCATGTAGAAGCGGCCATAACACTAACAAAAAGGAAATAAGCATGTGTGGAATCTTCCCCCCTATACTTGGTTGAAGACGCACATGGTTCAGAAATCAATGAAATGACCTTTAAAATATGATTTTTATTTTTTTATTTTATAATACAGAAAATGACGTAATTATTTTATGTCTTCCAAGCCACACCACACACACAGTATTTCCAACTACCTGATTGCTCATTTTTCAAACTATTGAAAAACATATTGCCGACAAGCCCTGATCTTCTGGATACACAAGAAGCCAGATCGTCAAGACTTTAGTTTGGATCTCTTCTGAATGCAGCTTGGAGCAAGGCAGCCCCTGTATAAAATGGTACTTCGGGGTTTTCAGCTGCTCGGATTTACCCCTATAGCCCACAAGCAATGCCACAGCATGCGTTTGCTGTTTCTGATGGTTCCGGAAATGATACAGCTGTAGCTTCCACAAGTTGAGCATGTGACATGCCTACACCAGCAGTTACGTCCACCAGCAAAGCTAGTGGACTATCACATTCGGTTGCTTCCACCAACACAGAACACGGGATTTTCCTGTCTAGAAGCAATTAGCCCTATTTCTCAATGCATAAAACGTAAATCATCTGGGTGTAAAAAACAAAAATCAGAATTCTTAACTGAATCAAAGAGGTGAGCAACTATCCGGAAAATGCCCGAGGGATGTTAGAAAGGCACGTAAGGGCAAAACAAATAACAAGAAACCTTCGAAAAAACAGAAGAAAAAGAGACGTGTCATCTTGTCATCCTCAAGTGAAGAAATTCCTCTAGATACCAATGGTGGCAGTTTTGATGAGGATAATAAGACGATTTTTGTGCTGTGTGTAAAAGGTATTTTTATGCTAAAAAAGATCCCAAGTGTGACTGGATTCAGTGCATCAAATGCAAAAAATGGTTTCACGAAGATTTCAATGATGATCATTTGCACCGAGTGAAATATTGTGTAGGCTATCATTCGACTTGTGCTGTTATTATTTTTAGCAAACTAATTATGAAAGTTTTTTTTTGTTTCTCTATAGTCATTAATTCATGTTTATTTTTTTTAATGTTCGTCTCATTTTTTTATTTACTGTGGCGTGCATCCTACCCCATAACTAGTGGCATCTTCCCCCTATATGTGGGCAAGATGCCACAATTGAGTGACTTTTCTGAACATTTAATTTCTCATTTATTTTCATACTGAGAAGAAAATTAACTTGTATACGCAACAAATTAAACATTGAAAAATAATGTGTATTTTTTTTTATGATCCTTTTGTTTCAATTTTTAATGTATTAATCGAAAAAACACTTAAGTGGGGTGTCTTCCCCCGACTTACGTTATATATAAACGATTTTGTTTTAATGAATAAAACAGTATAAGGAATGATTCTTTCGTAAAGCATACATGCGAAATATTTTTTAGTCGTTGTGTTGTTAGCTGAATTCAATACTTAACTGTGACATTACAAAGAGTATGTTCAATAAAGGTTCGTGAAACCAATATTTCTCTTAGTGAAATAAAGAAAAGGATTATCGATACATATTTTTAGCTTTAAAATTATCATTTTTAACTCCAACTGCTTTTGACAAATTGAATTATTAGATCCTGTTGTTTGCTTTTAATTCCAACTTAGTTTCCCCCTACTTGGGTTCTCTCTCTTTTTGAAATTACATTACGAAATGAAAATTATTGCAGAATAAACAAATGATTTCTCTGGGAAGCGAAACTAATTATTCGTTTTTAATCTTTTGTGGCAGAAGTTATTGGTTTTCTTTATCTAATAGGAAATCAATGGTACTTACAGAGATGGTTAGTGGCTATCTTAATTCTTTAAGATATTAATGTGGAAAGGAAAGGTTTCAATGGGAAGAAACAATTGTTAATTTTATGTTTACCATCTATGTATTGCTTGAAGAAAAACTCCTTCAAAACTTAGAATTTGTGAAGAAAGCAAACTTAAGCTCAAATATCTCTAAAGCAATCAACAATTCCTTATCAATAAAATACAGAAAGTTTATTACTACTCAAACAGTTTAGCCAAAAAAAAAAAAAAAATGACACTATCAAAAGGTTTTTAACTTATCATTTACTGATGTAAGCAAAACTTGGTCCCCTGGAATGTATTTGCTTTCGGAATATTTATTGATAAGATATAAGATAAAACGTTAAACACCATTTGTATGTTGAATTCCTTTCTTTGATATCTGTACCTGAAATTTATCTAAAACAAACTATGTTTTGATTCATTTCTAGCGTCTGAGTTAAAATTGATAGAATACATAATGAACTGAGTGAATACATCTTGCAAGGAGAAAGACAATTTTAAGTGTTTTCTGGTATAGATATAATTAGTTATGTGACTAAAATTTTTATTTAAATAACTTTATGCAATGAGCTGCGCAACATTGACTTCAAGATTATTTTTTTAAAACTGAGTCTTATTAACGCGACATAAGTACACAAAAGAAATATTTATCTTATATTTGTTCCATTTTTATTTGTTTTTTTTTATTTTTAATACTATTTTCATTTTTTATGTATTTCTTGGCGTTTGGTTAAAATTTTATATTGCTCAAAATCAAAAGTGTGTATTTAGTATTTTTCCAGAAAGAATTATATACGTTTCAACCTATTTTGAGCGTTATCGAGTGTTTAAATGCTGTATTGGAGGAATGATTAAATTTATATACAAAGAACTGCATAACTTTGCATCAAAAACCCACCCAGGTTTTTCATCATCTGCTTTTGTTGCCAGCAGTTCTACAAACAAGACTATTCTTTCTGATTTTCGGTATGGCCGTATTAGAGTAAAAAATCTTTCAGTTACAATTCGACCACGAACTTTTGATAGTAGGACCAAAGATGGTAGAAAGAAGAAGATGGGACACTTCGGTTTCGGTATTGCCGAGAAAACAACCGTTTATTTACAGTTGCGGTTTACAGATGTATAACAAAAAAACTAACATTTAGGGCAGCTCGCATGCCTTTGCCGCCAAAACTCAACTGATCCTTCCAAAATTGGCGACAGGTTTGCCATACCTTTCCGCTCGGAATTCCTAGAAATTAGAAGGATTTGTTCAGGGGGGGGGGGGGGGTAGGTCGTTATCCTTATCGTACCATCTTCCGCTGTGGAGACATCTTTGTTGTCTTTGTTGCTCTCAGGCAAACCGCAAAATGAAAACAGATGTTTGGTCTTTCTTTCTTGTGTAAAGAACTAAAGCATTACGCTTGTACATGTGGGTTCGTTTGAGTACGAATACACATAATAGGCTTGTTTTCGCTACTCATCCTTTTGAGTTTAAAAAGGAAACATGAATAAAGATTCAAGTTAGGAGATAAAAATAAATTTAGCTTAGCGAATAAATATAGGCAATAATACTAATCAGTATTATGCCTATTCGTCAATTGTTTATTTTATTAGATACAATATGAAGTATATCTTATTCAAATTTTCACTATAGGCAAATGTGTGAAAAAGGTCAGTACCGGGTTTTGAAGTTTTCCGAGGCGAGACAAAACACCCCCCCCCCCCCGCGCCTCCATCCAATTATTGCTCACATTTCATAAACTTTTATGCGTTGTTGGGCTTTTTTTTTTTTGAGGATTTTCTACTTGGTGGCCACTGATAAACCCAGAAAACTTTCTTAATGTTCCTACGCCATGGAACCTCTCATCTCAACATTAGGGCGCCCCCCCCCCCTTAATTGCATGTATGAAATTCTGGCAGTTGAAGGGATGCATTCTCCCCCGGAATAATTTTGAGGCCTTAGGAGATGCATTTGGGATTGCAAAAATATTACGAAAAAAAGCAAACAAAAACTGCTTAAAATTTAAACGATTTTACTCATGAAAATACTCAAGGAAATTCAAAACAAAATAAGCATTTTTTTAAACCAGGGGGCAGGATTCCCTCCTCTTACTAACGTCCATATCGAAAAGACCTGCCTCTGCCTTCTCCCCCCCCCCCCCAAACGACACTTACAAGATCCCTTTCCATCCTCCGACCTCCCGCCTCTTCATAAAGGGATTCTTTGAAAATTTGTAAAAGAAAAACTATTGCATTGTTTGAGCATGGCATGATGTATATTTTAATATCACAAGCTCCTACCCGCCCCCTTCCCAAAAGGATGCTTTGGGCGCCCCCAAAGGAGCCGGCCGACTGATCAACAACGCAACATTTTGAGTATACCTAAATTTTAGTTTCCGACAATTTATACAAATAAATAATTGTATTAATCGGTTTTAATCGTTATCAAAATAGCCGGTCAATGGTCAAATCAGAGCTCTGAACCAGGATTTTAATTCTCTTTCCAAAACTTAAATTTTCCTAATTAAATATTTTTTCCTTTTTTGATTTTATTTTCTTTCTTCTTCTTTTCCTTTTCCTTTTTATTTTTTGCACCACAGTTGAATTTGCCGCCTCCCAGAAGTGTCTCCAGGGGGGCATTGCCCCCCCCCCTATATCCGGCACTGAAAATGTTCATGTATGGATAATGTTTTTAAGATAAAGTTAACATCAACATCCCCAAGCAACACGTTGATTTTCATTAACGTGTCTATATTTTCAATCTCACTGCACCCACCATTAAATAACTGCTCATTGTGCTTCATCCTGGAGCGTAGCAATTTAAAAATCATGGGAGCTGCTCAAACAATTTTATTTCCAAATACTCTAAATTATTTCAAAAAAGAAAAAACAATTAACAATTAAACAGTAATTAGTATTCACTCATTATTATTAATATAAATCACTAATAAATGAATATTTTTATAGATCATTAAAATAAATTCATAGTTTTCACAAAATGACCGAAATCCTTATACAGTATGATATTTCTAATGGGAGGGGCTTTTGCCCCCTAAGCCTTTGCCCTTTCCTACGCGCCTGGCATCGTCTTGCAAAATATGTTTAACATTTCACTGGATCAAAATCAGAAATGTGTACCTAAGTAGTATGTAAACGCTATATTCCATACTACAGGAAAAGTTATCTATAGCAATCTATTCTGGTTCGACAATTACAACAAAATTTTTTAAATGCCAGTTTTTCAATACGTGTTTTAAATAGCATATACAATAAGCGATGATTTTGACACTGAATTGTTGATTTTGTACGATAAAAATTGAGTGTACCGTTTCTAGTACAATAGAAGAGCTTATCGTTGTAAAATTTGCAATTTTAGGCCTTGAATATAAGTTGTTATATGATATTTATTGTTCCCGGGTGTGGGGGGACAAACGTTCCCTTCAACATTTCGGGATTAGTGAAAAAGACCTCCGTTCCCAATGTTTTAGTTGAAAACGTTGCAACACGAAATGTAAAATGTTGTGTGTAATACAGAACTTCATCGTAAAAATAAATTAATATCAAAATTTGACCCAAAGTTATAGATTTGAACCAGTTACTAAAAACCGGAATTACAAGAAGCAGCATTGAAAATGTCTTTCTTCTTTTTAACAAAATAACTTCGGAACTCCTATTTTTGTGCTAATGATTCCCAAAACAATGTTTGCAACGAGAAATTTAATTTCCCGTAAAGCTACATTTTACTCAAAAAAATATTGCAAATGATTTTTTTTTTTAAGAATTAGAAATGAAATTTCGAAAAGATTGATTTTTAAAGGAAAACATCATATTTTTAGGCATTCTTGCTCAGTACTTTCGTATTGTAAATCGCGAGAGTTCTTATGACATCGATTTAATATAGTTATAAATGTGTCGACTTTTATTCAAAACCTCCCCCTCCCTCCCGCCTTTCAGTCCACTTTTCGAATGGAAAATAGTTGTTAGGAATATTGAAACCATCACACATATGAAGGAGGAAGATTAATATTCTAAATTAACTTTCATTCCACTTCCTACGGGAATTTATTTAACCGAGTATAGCTTGCCTTACACAATACCGATTAATAATTAAAGATTTAAATCAATATTCCTGTTTGTTTATTAGTTTGTTCTCTTTAGCAAAACGGAAAGAATTATTGGTCTCCAGTCTCTTCCATACTTCACGATTAGTTATAGTTTTAAGATTAGCTTAGCATTTAATAAGTAATATTTTAAGTTATTATTTTTAATTATTAAATATAATATATCAAAGTAAATTCATTCAATTTCAATTAATTTTTCATTTGATTATTTATTTAGTCCTATATTTATTTGCGATTAATTGCAAATATTTAACCAGTTCCTCCTGCAAAGAATCATATGATGAATGAATGTGTGTAATAAAAAAAAATTATCGTCAGAAGTGCATAATTAATGACTTTTGTTTTCTGAATTTTTCAAATTTAAAAATATTATTTAACAGTTTCCACCTTTATTTCACAAAATTTCGATTAAAAATTTCAAATTAAAGTTTTGGTGAAAAAAATACAAATTATATAAATAGAAAGCATAAGAAACATCGAAAATTAAAAAAGTTCAGTTCCCATTGCAGATGCAAAAGGATCACAATTTTTGATATGTGGGCAACAAATTTATGAAAAACGGCAATGCAAAGAACTTTCTTGAGTAAAATAATTTCAGAATTGAATTTTAATAAGGGAACGTTGAATAATTTTAATGATTACAGATAAGATCGTTGGAACTCCGGGATAATCAAAAACAAAGAAAAAATGTCCTGATTTCCCTGATTTTTTCAGAACAGTAAAATTTCCTGACATTTCCCTGATCTCCCAGATTTCCAGGTTCTGTTGTCACCCTATGAACGTAATTTACGACTGCGGGAGCGCTTTCCTGCTGCTAGGAACGAGGGGGGTGGGACAAACAAGTCAAGTTAAGCGAATGTTGCACACAGGAAAAGGCTTAAATTTCTAGCTACTCCACTGGTAACAAAACAACTAATAAAATTTGAACTATAAAAAATTGTAAGTCTTGAAAGATATTAAGACAAATGAATAGGAACTTTGGTAAATACTAAATCTTTTCCTAATAAACTTAAGACTTAATGTTACTTAGTAGCATTATTTTTCATTAAAATAAACAAAATTGTTCAATCAAAATATTCAGTTAAAATAAAAGCACTACGTAATATAACAGCAGCAGTATACAATATGATATATATATAATGATCTGATGAATGGGAGTACAGCTAAAAATGTTTTCAAGCTTTGACATTTTCTTTTCAGAAACAAATACTAAGGGAACAGGAATGTGAATTGAACAGACTGGAACAACGTCTCGTTAAACGACGGGATTATAATAAAGGTTTGTTTTCACTAGTCTAATTTTTCGGTTTGGCTTAATGTTTCATTTTTGAAGATTACTTGATCAAATAAAAATAACGATTCCCTATGCTGCCGCCGCTAATGTCTGAGATAATTTTTGCGTGCAGGTTCAAACTCTTATGAGGAAATCCTTTCAATAAAAATTTGACAATTACAAATTATAGAGAACTTTTTGGTGGAAAAGCTGATATAAAAACACTTATAGACACGAATTGTAGTTTCGGAATTGTTTAATTTGAAATCCGACGCACTTTTTTTTTCTGTTTTGTCCGTGCAGAGCTCAATTTTTAATTAATGAAGAGCGCTGGAGATAAACCTGTGCATTTTTCTTAATGGAACCCTTTTTTTTCTGGATATGATGATTGTATTTAAGTTAAAAAATTTAATTTTAAAATTCAGAACTGCAACTGTTTAAAACTACACCCATTTAGTCAATAGAAAATTTCGAAAAAAAAATGTATTCGTTAAAAGACTGTTTTTTGACCAAAAACAAAATTTTAAAATATATAGAAGCATAAACACAGCGGATTTTTTTTGCTTAAATTTTCTATTTATTTTTAGTGTATTTGTATGTTGAAACAATGCTTTAAAACACTTAAATAATTTTCCGCGAATCCGTACTTCAAATTGCTCCAGCATTGGTCGAGCGTCAGAAAGCATTGGGGAGCAACCCCCAGTGTAAATAAAATACATTTTAAAGAAAAAAAATTGTCTAAATTTCCGATTTTGAAGGAGGCTGAAGATCCCCCTCCTTTCGCTAATCAACAGCCGTCTTCTGAAGATTTTTCCATTTTTTTTTAATCCGATAAAATTCGCCCTCCGTATTCCGTGACTTTCTAACGGCAGCGCTTTGTACTGTAATTTACTTGCAGCAGCAACAAAATTTCTTCCGTAATTGAAATTTTTCCAAAAAAGAAAGCAATTTATCGAATCTTCCTTAACAGGAGCAAATAGGTTTTATCCTGATAGTTGGGCACACTTTTGTGTTTGCTTTTATTTTCCCTTATATATTTTAACAATGTGAAGCTCGTTAAGAAGTGATTGACACGCGCATAATAATAACAGAAGGATCGACCATGAAACAACGCAAGGTATATAGAAAGGAGAGGTAGGTCAGAGATTCCCGGCAACCCTGCCCCTTGACGAGTTCTCGGAACTGTGACGTCGTCTGGTCCCCTTCTGCTGGTTACTTGGGACCGGAAAGGCTGTTTTTAATTAGTTTGCATCCTTTTTTCGATGCGTAAAGCAAAAAATTCATGCATTTCAATCTTGTCCCTTGTAATGAAAGGTTCTATTGCTTAGTTCATCATACGCTTTAAAATTTTTAGAGCTATTAAAAAATAGTATTTTGTGCTGTAGCTGACTGCAAAATGGAAACGAGCAAAAATGTGATGTTTGTTTCATCGTTTTCAAAAACACGACGGGATTCGGAAACTGGAAAGTTATTGCCGCCATCAGGATCAATTTTTACTTGAAAACGCCAGAATTTGTTGAAAATCAAAATTTGTGCAATAAAATTTTATAACTTGAAAACCAACTGAAAGAAAAAGATGCCTGTTTTTAACGATTGAAGTGGAAAAGAAGCAATTAGTACAAGAAAATACAAAATTACAAAAACAAAATTACAAGAATTGTTACAAGATGCTTCAAAAAGGAAAGAAGAATTGAAATTAAATATGGAACAAAAAATTAATGATTCCATTAATTCCTTATTATCAGTCATTTTAATGCCAGGGCAATTGCAGCGTCTGAAAAATGGCTATTAAAAAGGCCTTATCATTCTTACTTCATTGCAATGACGAAAGAACAAGCTAAAAATATTTTAGAACTGCAGGAATTAACAGTTCTTTCGTCTGATGGGATGAATGTTATGAATGATATCTGATACGATCATGCAGCTGATGAAGTTTTGTTAAAACTCTCATGAAACTAGCCAAGTTGTTCTTGCTCGAGGACTAACGCACAATTGGAAAAAACCTATTTATTACGAATACGATAAAAAATTACTTTTGATTGTTTGAATAATATAATACGTATGCAACATAAAATCTAGTACACAGTCGTTGCATTCGTAATAGATATGGGGGCCGGAAATCAAACTTTATGGAAACAATTGTTAATTGGGCGTTAATATACTAATGCCCAGTTGTTTCCATAGATAAGACATATTTTGAAAATCCTGCAGCAAACGAAAGAAATGTTAGGATATTTGCTTATGTACCGCATTTGATAAAATTGTTGCGTAATCATTTTATTGATCAAGGATTTAATATTAATGATAACTTTATCAGCAAAGAAATTATTGAAATTATTTTGAGAAAAGATAGTAATGAAATTTCTCTTTGCCCCAAATTTAGCGCAAAGCATTTAGAAGTTAAGTGATGTGAGCGACAAAGCGTGTGCTATGTCACACAGTTATTTTCACACCATATTGAATGTGCAATTAAAACTATATGTTCGAATGGAAAAGTAGCTGCAGATTTCTTTGAAACAGTGAATGGACGCATGTGATGTTTTTAATTCGAACACGAGCATAAACAAAGTTAAATACTGATCTGCTTTCAGAGGTGGAGAGCAAATAAATGTATTAAACAAAATGGAAAACCTTATTTCTAAGTTTAAATTCAAAACAAAAAAATTTTTTCTTCCATTACGAAAGGGATACATTGTATCAGTTCGCAGCGTGAAAGTAGTTTATTAAAGAAATGATTACAAAGTGTTAAAGTTATTTAATTAACATTCATGGAAAAGAGAACATTCTCAAATCTGGTAGCATAATTTCTAAACTTCAAACTGTGCTATAAAACTTCTTCAAACTTATGCAAGAGTTAGGTCATTTTTTCACATAAAGTACTTAAAAAAAAAGAAGAGTTTATTCTCGGAAAATAAAAATTCATCTCAGTCCCAGGCAAGAAAAAAGTTGAAACAATTTATGAATGCTTAAATTTAATATCAAGTGCCAACATAAAAGTATTTTCCTCTTTTCTGAATAGATTAATAGTAAATGTCTATACATCTTAAATATAGTATGATGTTTGCAATTTTTTGAAACAATAAGCAACTTTCTCCCACGCAAAAATTGTATCATTTGTTCAGAAAACTTAATAATGCATGTCCAATATTCAAATTATCATGCTACGCAATGAGCGGATTCCAATCGAAAGGGGACCAGTGCACGTCAGACCCCCTATTGCGTGCAGACCGCCCGCTGTTTGTTTACATTCTCTGACCTACCTCTCCTCTCTATGTACCTTGGAAACAACGCACCCCAGGGTATTTCAGCGCTTTCTGGCCCCTTTCTTTCTACCTCTCCGATACATGATCCTCGACCCACCGTGTCTCCGGGGGTGTCGGCGATCTCGCCGTGCCTGCTTGCAAAACAGCAGTGCATCCATTTTGGCGACTTACTGCCGCAATGACATCCTCAGTATGTTTTTCGCCAAGATTCTCTCGCCAATATCCTCCTAAATGTTGGCTTTTGTACCTATACTTTAGCAACGCTCAGCTCCGAAGCATTTAACATAGGTTTCTACCAGAGTGTCCAATCTTTTCGAGTGGAAGATCGTTGGTAGGACGCTTCTGCGCATGGTAGAAAAGAACGGATCCATTCGAGTTTGAGGGAAGTTCGTTTTGCCGCGTTTATTTAGTACGCGAATCAGAATGTTTGTTCCACTGTTTGTTGAAAGCAACTTAATTTAAAAACTGGCATATAGCATCAGTTCGGAAGAAATCAAGTATTCTAAACGAACAAGAACGAGAACAGAAACACCCCTTTTTATATACCAGCAGTTCCTTCCTTGAATATGAGTCTATTCTTCTTGGCACTCTGCCAGGCAGTTGGCTCTGGTGGACAGTAGAATTGTGCAAAATAGCTGAAACAATATTTATTGCAAATAGTAAAAGAATATAGAATCCCTATTGCTCAAAGCCTTTACTGATATATTAACAACTTTTGTTTGGTAATTAAGTTTAGTTAAAACACGTGTTAAAATGTTAAGAAATAATAAGCTCTATGTCAGCTAGTTCTGGTTTCTAAATAATTAAAGTTGATGAAAAACGAATGAAGGATTTAGTGTGAGAATATCAGAATTTATGAATGTGTTTCAACTTCCAGCCGTTGCAGCACGTGTTAATCTTAAGCATTTTTTTTTCTTTCCGATAAAATTTCATCCAGTTTCTTGTTAACAGAAAGGAAATAAAAGAGCATGAGACCAATTAAAAAACAAAAATTTTCGTAACATCCTTAAACTTATACAAGAAATCCATGAACTGTAAAAGTTGAGAACTTATAAACACATTAAAAACACTAATTAATGAGATATGATATACTGTTCTTTGAATTTGATAAAAATAATGATTTAATGCACAATTTAAAATAAAAGTACTGTTAAATATATAGTGAAATTTAAATTTTACAATAAGTTTCGAATAAACTGATTTTTTTTTTCTTAAGAAAGCTCATATTTTTTCTTTTATCTGCGAAAGACAATGTTTCATTCTGATTTTGAAGATTGAAAAATCGCTACTCGACTAGCTCAAACCGGCTATAAAGTGTCGCTATACAAGAGTCGTTATCCTTCAAGTCGTTATTTCGAATGCGTGAAATAACATTATCTTAAACTGAAGTCAATTGGTTTTCCTTCAATGGTTTTTAAATTCATTAAATCGTTGTATCGTAAGGTCGCAATAACGCGAGTCGACCTTATATGCATACATATATTGTGTCCATAAATTAAGTAAAGCCAAGATATATTCTGTACATTTAAAAAAACTTTAAACGGGAAGTGTGTATTTTAATAAAGGCATTTATATAGTTTTAGAGCTCAATAGCTAAATAAAAAGGCATAAAAGAGATTTTGACATTTTAATACATTTTCCTTGCATCGAACCTTAACACAGTAACATTTTATTATGACGCCCTAGTGGACATAAATCTAATTCATTATTCTGAACTCTTTAGCACTTTGTTCTTTCGTACTTTAATCACCTTGTCAAAAAGGCTCCATATGAAAGGAATTATTTACTTTTGTATTTAAATTCGTGTAAAGTTTTGCTCAACATGATAGTAGTTCAGGCATTTGAAAGATAATTCATTCATAAAAGGAATATTACATCATTCACTCCGACTCATTCATTAATTTAAAAAAAAAAAAAGACTTTGAAGATATCATTTACCGTCCTGGCTGCATTGTTCCTTGAGACTTTGTGGCAGTCAAAAAGAGATAAGCTTCGTATAACACTCTTCTTTTTGTTTCAACCTCCTGAGTGGCTCCATATTGCAATAGATTCAGCGGCAAAGTTGAACAAAAAGTTGTAACGATCGGCGGAAAACAACGAGACATACTATACTTTGTTAACTGAAGTTTCAAACACAAAAGAAGCTGAGAATACGGAGCTTCATATTGTTTCTTATCTCCGGAGCTGGAAGGAATTAATGTGAAAAAATTAAGCGGGGAATGTTTAAGATTTGCATTTTTAATCCTTGTAGTTTGCTTTTCAGGTAAATGTGAATAGCAATGAAGTATTTGATTGTCTAATAAGGCACGAAAACTATACCTGGTGAATTTGGTTATGCGTTGCTTACTTTTGTTTTGCGTTTATATTTTAAATAAGGAAAGTTATAACTTCCAAAATTATAATGAAAATTGTGCAGATTTCCGTTTGTGAAACAGTGGATTAAGTATGGTTACGCACTTCCGGATTCCGCAAAAATACCATAATACTTTTTCAATTTAGTTGCTGTTTGTTTTGTAATGAGAGAAATGTCACCAGCATTTTATGTACGTTATTTATTCTACCGATAAGTTTGTAGCACATAACCAATAAATTTTTTTTTCGAAAGTCACCGTAAACCAACTATTGGAGTAATTAATTGTAAAATTATTTTGTATAAATTTTAATTACAATATTGCCCTTTGCATCTGCAGAAAGAGAGAGATTGTGGAAATTGTTTTATTTTATTCTGCCTAATTTTTTACAATATTAAAGTAAATTTTTTACCAAAACAAAATCGTCAATTTTATTGCTAGTATTGAAGTCGTTGACATCGTCATCGTCGTCTTTTGAAATCTTAATGCTTCTTTCGCATTACTTCGTTCTGATTCTTGACTCTATAAATAAATCCTTCCCGTTGTAGTAAACTAACACTTTATGTAAAACTGAAATCTTAAATAATTTGATAGCAAAGTAGAACAAACAAGTTTCAGATATATTTAGATCAAAATAATACATAAACCCCCAAGAGTGTAGTTGTGTCTTTAATCATAAGTTAAAAACGAAATTTCTCCGAATTCAGTAAGAGTAAAATTAATTTTAAAACTTTTAATTGTTTACACTTAAAAGTACGTTACATCAGCATAATAAATTAAATGTAGAGGTTTTACCGGAGTGTCTACGAGCATTATTCTGAAAATTGTTGGCTTTTCTCATTTTATATATCTACGCACATTATTACATGAACATTTGGCTTTTCACATTCTAACCGTCTTTGGATCATCCTTCGCTTAAAGGTTCAGAGTAAAAAATAAAAAAAAACATGAGCAGGCCGTTGCAAAATAAAACTTTGTCGAAGGAGGCAATGGAACAGGCATTTAAATTGTGCGATTTCATTAGATGACTTCAAATGGTTCTTCAGATAAAGTAAGTATCTAGACAATAATGTTCTTGGAAACTAATGGCACTAAAAAGAATAGGCCTATAAACTATACTTTCAACTGTGCTTTTGTTTAAGTTTATGCGTGTAACTTGTTATCAGGATAATTTCTTTATGTCAGACGGCTTCTCAATCGTAATTTCCAGAGTCGGTTTTGCTGTGATGTTAAAGTAAAGACTTTACTTTTATCGTTTCGCACCCGATATCTTCAAGTATGAGGTTTTGTTATTAGTAAATGAAACACATTTCAATGCATTTTCGTGATAAGCTTAGGTCTGCGAGCTTTCAGTATTTTAATATTTTAATCAAAGATGAAAACGTATTTTATACTGTAGGGTCAGGTGGGGTAAAGTGGTCATAAAATCCACGTTTTTCAACTTTCGTCGCCAATAAATATAAGAATTTGTTCAAAACCTTCAGATTTTTTTGCTTGATCAGCAGAAAAAATGCAGTAAAATAATTTTTTAACGCCTTCTTTCTGGGATGTATTTATGACCACTTTACCCCATGGGGTGGGGTAAAGTGAGTAGTGCATGGAGTAAAGTGGTCATAGTTGAATAAAAGGCCCTATAAAAATATTAATAATCATAATATTAAAAAATACTCAATAAAGGCTCATTTTTGAAAGGAAACAACTATTTATCACCCAACTGAGTTTATTAAGGCCCTCTATTATGGTCAAAAGCTGGGCTCTTCTATGTAACGTCTGGTAAGGTATTTCAGTCTCTTCAGCAGCTGCATAGATGGTCTTAAAACAAAGTTATGTACCAAATTATTTTAGGATACATAAAAATAGGTATTATTAGGTTTTAAACCCTAAATATTAGACTGTATGTCTGCCCTTTAATTTGATACGTATACAGTAAAACCTGTTTTTGTGCGGTGGATAGGGACCGCATAAAAGAAATCGCACAAAAAATATTCGGAAATTTTATAAATTCTTACGTATAATAAACAACTTTGTACGATATACTAGCTAAATTTTTTTTTATGCGGTGGATAGGGACCGCATAAAAAAAGTCGGACTTACAAAATACATCAATGATTTATGAAATAGATGAGAGAATGCTTTCAATTAAATAAAATAATTAAATTAGACCTAAAGAAATTGTAAGAATATTTAATTCTTCATTATACATATACATGGAGAAGTTTTCAAATTATACATTAAATAGTTTGCTCCTACTTGTCGTAATCCAAAACGCGAATTTTCTTGTGACGAATTGGTTGAAAATCGCTTTCGTCGCTTGAAGATAGGATTTCAATTTATTTATTTTTTGGTACAATGAAGTCAGTGATCAGTTTTTGTGACGACGGTCGACTGGTCAATTGCTTGTAAACGTCACGATAGTGAGATATGCATGATCTCAGTTTTTTTTGGAATTTTAAGCGTCTTTCCGCATTGTTATCTATTTTAAGAAAATGCGTTTCAATTTTTTTAGAAATCTGAATCCCAGCATATATTTTATCTGCTGTAATAGATTCCGGTTCTTCTTGTCCATTTTCATAATCTATCAAACTCTTGATAATGTCACTATCATCGATAGTTTGGTCCTCAATCAACAATCATCTCGCCAAGGTCATTTTCGCCGAAATTATCAAACCTTCTCCTACAATTTTTATTTATACAGTAAGCACATGGGCACTTACCATGCGCCTACTGTATAAATAAAAATTATAGTTAGTTGTCATATTAAAATATGTATATGTACATTGATAGGACACATTGAACTGGTGCTAACGCCGCTAAGATTCATATACCGCATAAAAATAAATAGCACGAAAAAAATCGCACATAAATAAAATCGCACAAAACCAATCGCACAAAAACAAAATCGCATAAAGAAGGACCCCACAAAAACAGGTTTTACTGTAATAGAACATAAATATGAAATTCAAAATTTTCCGTGAAAGAATTTAAAATAACTTTTAATGAATGACTAAATTATTTAAATTACATATTAAAGAAACAATGCTAGTAATAGAGTTCTGAGAAAATTACAGCTTATTAAAAATTAAAATGGGAGAAAAATAAGTATTTTAATCTAGCTATTTTTAATTATCTCTCTGTTTACTGCATTATTCTTGTTCGAAATACAACCAGTTCTAAACATTTGCAGCTTAATAATATTTATAATAAGTCTGTTTAGAAATGAATTATTCTATTGGGATAACTTGGAAATTGTTTTGTTAAAGGTGCTTCTAAAAATTTGTCAATACTAAACACACCATTGTAAGAAGATTATCGTATAGTAATTTCAATCTGTATTGCATTTGAGCTCAGTTGTGTTTAATCCTTTTTACTAAAAGTAAATTTAAAAGTTATTTTTAAAGAAATAATACAGTATTAGTGATATTAATGTTTAACTAGCATCTGCCTCACGGCTTAATTTCAAACAAAATAAGCGCGGAGCCCTGTAGTCTTCAAAATTTACCTTCATGCGTATAAAGCCTGAATTCCCTCTAATAGTTAAAAGTTCGCATAAAATTGAAAATAAATATGGAAGCTGAGTTCCCGTGAGCTTTATGTAAGATAAGTCCTAGTTACTTCATAAATTAACCTAAAGTAATTTTAGAGCATCTGTGCATGTTAAGCCTAATACTATGACCACTTTACCCCATCTTACTTAAACTACTGTAAAATAATATATAAAATAAATCCGGCTTCATGGTTACTGAGGAAGTATTTTTGAGATCTGTGTAAAGCTTCCTGCACCGTCAATTAGATGCAAATTCTTTAAAACAAAATGTCAGAGATAAGTTAAAAGAGTTGTTTCAATTTCAAAATAATGTACAAACAAACAAATTGACTGTTTTCTTCACCTAAAAAGTTGCTATCAAAACAATTTTTAATGTAAAATTTAATTCCTAATTATTAAAATCTGAAATTAAAAAATTACACCAAACCCTTTATTTATTTGAAAGCTATAGCCTTTTCTTTGCCATATGACCACTTTCCCCCAAGTGACCCTAGTTAAAACAAAAAAGCTAACAAAAAAAAAAAACACATAACCTAAAGTTTGAAGGAATTTTGAAAAACGTAGTTCACTTGTATTGTAGTTCTATGTATATGTTAAAATCTGATACATTTTTGATGTAGAACTTCATTTAATATTGAAAGAAACATGACAGTGAAATAAATCATGATTTAGTGCTAGTTTACTGCATTACTAAAAATGTGTGAACTGAATTTCAAACTAATTGGTTCAAAAGAAACTACGTATTCCGTTTATTTAGCATACTTATTCTCACAAAATGCTGGAAAATCATACAATATTTCAGTAGGAATTGGTTCAATTTCCTTTTAAAAGTATTCATGGGTTCTAGAAAATGTTGATAACATTTATAATTTTGTATGAAACATATATGAGTAACATTTTCAATATTTTCTTATGCTTCGTCAATGCGTTGCTAACAATTTGTGGACCCTTCATCTACTTTATCTGAAATAAAATTACGAACTAAATTAACAGAAATAATGGTAGATAGAACAATATGCATAACGATTGTTTACAGCGCATACTAGTTAAAACTTGATTGATTTTTTATACATTCAATACATTTATTATACTTATTGTTACGTATGTATTACTTAATAAGTGCCTATTTATAGTGCGTACAAGACGAATTCAGCGTCACAATGAAGTGAACGCAAAACAAAATCATTTGGACTATAAAAGATTTGGCATAATTTGCTGTTTGCAAACGCCGTCTATGGATACTAATCAATATTAGTTTGAGTTACTATTTAAAATGTTCAAATGTCAGTATTCTTAAGCTCATATAAACTAATATGTTCAAATAAGTTACAAACATTTATGAAGTAATGATAAAATTAATAAGATTTAGGTACGTTTAAGAAAATGTAGAAAAGGTTCTTACAAGTAATAAGCAAAAATTCAGATAACATGATCTATTTGAATGTCAACATTCTTCCAAATTAAAGTGTTCGGGTAATTTTTAAAATGCAACGATTTCGGATTTAAAGCGATTTTAACAATTAAGAACCAAGCTTTTTTTATACAAATCAAGAGTTTTAAATTTAAAACGCAATTTAGTAAAATTAAAAGATTTCATATACTTACTTAAAAATGAACTAAATAAACAGCTCTGGCGCTAAATGTTTTATGAGTTTATAAATTAATTAATTCTAGGATAGTAAGCAAATATATATGAACAATGATCAAAAATGCTTTGCGATAACATATAAATGAAAGGAAAATCAACGTAAATAAAGCACTATTGACAAAACAGCAAAGTTATTTCGATTATTCGCCGATTTTCGGAACGTTTATATATATATATATATATATATATATTTATATAAAGTACTGTGGCTGAGTAATTCTATAAGAAGGCCATGCTTCTTATCATACGCTACCTTCTTCGCACTTGCGGAATTCCTGAGTCTTTGAGAATTTGCGTCATTACATATGATCAAGCTGTGTTGAAGAAATGACGATTTTGATTTACGCAAATGGAAAGTTAATGACGATAATGCAGGTGGAAAATAGGCTCATTTAAAATGCAAAGTAATGACATACAGGTAATTACTTGAAACCAAATGTTTCTAATGCAGTGACATCTTCTAACTCTCCTTTTATGTAGCTATTTAGTACTCAACTAATGCAAAATACTTAAGATGCAATAATGTTTCTCAGAATTCGAAAAATTAATGGATGTCACTAACCTTTGCTTTTTAAGTTGTTTCATTGAGTACCTATAAAATGGTTAATTTAAAATTATTTGTACTTATATCAAAATTTCTGAGAAAAATAACCTGTTATTATTTTACCTGTTATATTAAGAATTATTAACATAACTAGTACTTAATATCAATGTCTTGAAAGATTACTTGTTTAATTTTGCTAATCAAACAATACATTGATATCACAAGATTATTTGAATTCCTGAGTTTCATAGTTTCTTAGAAGCTGAATTTAACCTCTTCAACCCTGACGTCCTAGTAGTAAAACACATTTTACAGTACTCTATGTTCGTCATTTTTAAGAATTTTAATCTCAAAACTTGGTGTCCTACTAATAATACATACAGAGTATCAATACGCCATCGTATGTTTTCTGTAGTTTGCCCCCAGCAGAGCAAATAATGAAAGCGGGTAGCCGTTTTCAGCTGAAAGGCATTTGTGTCTTTTATTAGTTCTCAAAATATTATGTGAAATTTCTTGCATTCTTAACAAATTCCGTAGTGCAGATTAGACTCTTTAAGCTTAATTCAGTACTTTTAGCTAAAAATATGATTAGGAACTGCATTGCAAATTTTAATTAATATATGTTCTACTAATAGGACATCATGCCTTAAAGTAAAAAGGTGCATTTTTATTTCTGCTCCATTAATAGTACACAGATTCCTATTAGTAAAAAACTATGTTTTTGTTTTAGAATAAAACATTACTTTTTCTGAAAATATTATCTTGTACGTATAATTTGGGTATTTTAAGGTTTTTATTGACTAAGGCCTCTGCGAAACTTATGATATAATACACGGGGCCTAGTTAAAAGATGGAGCAAAAGAGATACAACCTTTATTGATGTAGCTAGACCTAAAATTGTGAAGTTTTATGGTAAAAGCACATTAGGAATGAACAAAATAAACACTACTATGTTCAAAATAGAATATTTGCTTGTGTAATATGCGAAACAAAGCATATTAGTGTATTAAAACACAAGAATATGTCAGTAGTTTTAAAAAATACAGTCGAACCTCATTAAAACGAACCCAAAGGGACTTTTAAAATAAATTTGTCTGAACCGTAGTTCGTCTTATCCGAAAAAAAAATGAAATACTTTTTTTTTTAGAAAGCAAAAGAGGAATTTCACTCTATTTTCAGTACAGAATGCTCGATTTAAGTCCCTAATGCATATGTAAATCAATGCTATAGACTTCGAATTTGTCAAAAAAAAACAAAAAAAAAAAAAAAACAAATTATGATTCTCAAATAAAAAGTTTTAAAAGAAAAATGTCAAGAACGTTTACTAACTGAAATTACATATCAAGAAAAAATCTTTCAAAATTATCGTAGATATATACCGTATTGTTTTTTTAAATACTCGTTTATAACACATTGTTTCCCATTCTTTTCTTAACAATTGCTCCAGAAGTCATTATTGGCAGCTAAATTGTTTAGACATTCTGATTAATTATACTTTTTTTCTCGCTGTTTGGTAAAGTGAGAAATGATTTTTACGTTTGTTTCGCATTGAATTGAAGTTCCAACGGTAGGAACCACAAATAAAAGTTCGACTTTACCAATAGTTCGAACTAAGCGTGTTCGTCTTAAACGAAGAAATTAGCGTTATTTATTAATACATTAGGACGGGGATCGCAGATGTAGTTCGTCTTAGCAGTAATTCGTTTTATGCATGTTTGAATTAACGAGGTTCGACTGTATATATGTATTTTTATGTTTTCATGCACAAGCATTTTTTTTTTTTCAAAATGTTTTATACAAAATAATTAGAAACTGTACGTAAAATATAGTTTTGATTTTTGCTTAATTATAACCTGGTGTACTAATCGCAATCCTTTGATTTGAAATTTTTTTAAACATTAATAGACATTTCTTAATAGTATTGAACATTTTAGTAGATTGGGAAATAGTGAACACCGTTTTTATTAGATAAAGTTTTATAATTCATATTTATCCTAAACTGTGTAGTACGGAAAGTAATTGCAAAGATGTGTAAAACAACTGTAATACCACATAAAAAATTTGAAGTGTAAGTTTATACGCTTGTGTGTTTAAATAAAAAGACTAAACCACATTACATTTGTATTGTAATTATCTTAGGGAATTAATTTGGAATATTTCTTTCATTATTGAATAGTATGTGAGAGTATTATATATGCAAGTAAGCTAGTGTTCAGTAATTAATAAATTTCAAATATAGATAAGACGTAAATACTTCTGAATGAAGAAGTTAAAATACAAATGCTAATACTCAGTCATTTTACATTACGTGTGGGTTTGTTTTTCATATAATATTTATCAACAGTATCTTAAAATCTTAATCAAATTCGGAATGAAAATTGTGCAACGTTAATCTCTGAAAAACTGCTTCATTGTCTTGAAATAGTAATAGTTTTTTTTTCAAAAAGAAAGAAAGCAAGAAAAGAAAGAGATTCTACTGTGTGGTATGTCTTGGTTTTATCGAATAAATATTCCAAATTGTCCTTTGCAAAGTAAGAAATGGCCACTTAACCGCCGTAAGACACTAATATAGAATTTAGGTACAGTATGACATACTTTGCAAATTTTATTGGTATGATTGTTATGCAGTCCTTTTACTGTGCAATGTAAATTCTATACATTGAAGAGTACATTTTACTTCGACTAAAAAAAAAAAAAAAAAAACGAAAAATTTTGCTTTATTTTCCATAATAAAATTGTAAAATATCTATTAAAAATATCCTATTTCCCTGATCATCACCCCCAACCTCCCACCCAAAACTATGCTTGACATAACTAAAGTGATCTGTGCTATTAAAAAAAAACAATTTTTAAAATTTTTATTGGCCAAAATAGTCCCAAGTTTTCGTCTCAACAAATCAGTCTTAAACTTTACTTTCAATTAAGCTTGAAATCAAACCGAAACATTTTTGAAGAAGAGCTCAACTACTTTTTCGTAAAGAAGATTTCAAAAAAATGGCACGGCTCATCATCAATGGCGTTGATTTAAACATTTCAAGTTTAATGACATTTTTATACATCATACTGACGAAACAAATTGGAGCTTGTTTCCATGACAACTAAGTTTTATGTTTTATTTACACTTTTATAAAATGAAACTGCAACAAATCCCTATACATCTTCATCTCCAAACACAATTCAATAACATACGTTTCATTTTCTATCTCAGCTCAATATCTTAATCTTAGCACAATTGTCTCCGAAATGAAACCGCATCTATCGTTAAAAAAACTCAAAAGAAAAAAAAGCGCAAGGTCTAACAAAATGAAGTTTCCCCATGAGATGAGGTCTCTCTGCAGGAGACACTGTGCCAGATGTTCTCTCTGACGTCGTAAGGTCAGCTGGAACAGCAATTTCAATTTCGGAAGGCTAGCATTTGGGAAATTTCCGTGCTAGTCTCTAGGGTGACCAGGAAATTGCTTTCGTCCACTTGCTCCCAAGGAACAAAAGCGAGGACAGTGGCTTATTGCATAAAAGAAGCATTTCACTATTGTGCAGATTCTTGTGAACTCCGCGAAATATAGCTTTATACACAGAAGTTTGTCCTTGTTAGAGTAAAGTAATTATCAGGTTAATATAACTGATATTTACTAGGGTCAGTTGGGGTAATTGTAAACATGGGGTAATTGTAAACAAGCTTCATAACTACACTTCTGGTATTTTTGAAAATGTAACTACTTGTGAGTGATAAACTGGCAACATAGGGAAGACATTGAAACCGTTTCGTAAGTTTCGAAACAACTGTGGAGGCGTCACTATTGTTTGAAAATGGCAAGGTGAAAAAAGTTGTTTAACAAAATTTAGTGATCTTACATTTTCCTCTTCAGCTCATCTACAAAACGCATGTAAGCGGTTTCAACTATTTTTATTTGTCATATGGAATGCTGCTAAAAATACTTAGTTATGAGCGTAATCTTCCCTGTTATTTTTCATGTGCAACTTAGGTGTTTACAATTACCCCATATATTTCGTACTCTGGGGTAATTGTAAACACTTAAATTTATCCTATTTCCAATATTTTGGGGCGACAATAAGTGTTATATTTTGATGTAAATTACAGTTTTGTGTCTATTTTACATAACTGTTGTTGTTGCTGCTAACGCCACTTGGAAATCCAAGCCCCCCTTGCAGGGCGACCATGAATTAGGGAAACTCGTACTGATTATTAATGATCTCCGCTAGAATGAAGTACACTTGGCTCAGAGGGGCTCAATGATTTTGAACCAGCTCCCAGATAAGAGATCGTCACCTAGGTTGGTCCCTCAGCGAAAATTATTTCTAATTTGGTGGACATTTGAAGCGACGATGCATTTTATGCGCATAGCTCCTTTTAGCGCACTCGGTCTGAGAGTAATCAGTCGCGGGAGATGGTCACCCTCCCAAGCGTTGACCACAGCCAGTTGTGCTTCGCTTTCGGTGTTCTGTGGGATCCAAGCTTAAGCGACTGATCCACTGCGGGACAAATTTTACTTAAATTTGTCGCATTACTTGATTTTTTGCAAGATATTTTTCTTTAAATGTTCTCAGCCGACTCATAACATAACTCAGAGGACCACATGCGGCCTATTGGCCGCAGATTGAGAACCTTTGCTGCAAAACTTCTTAAGCCTTCAAGCAGAATGTGTATGAAACAATTTTCCATTTGCATCTACCTTATTCGAAAATATATCACGTTTACAATCACCCCAGATCTCTGGGGTAATTGTAAACGCGAGCTCATTCGCTAACAAATAGCCATAAAGTCAAAACTTTTGTACACATTTACTCACAAGAAGTTCAGTAGTGGCTACAAGGCTCACAATTTTATTTCTGAATTCATTCAAGAGGTAGGGAAGAATCAAAAATTAAAACATTGAAAAAGCGTTTACAATTACCCCAACTGACCCTAATAACTTTTCTCGGAGTTGGTGTACACGTTTCAGCGGGGGCATTCGACAGGGTATATTAATGTGTAGTTTTGAGTGAGTGATTTTTAATTTGAAGCAAGAAAATAAGAGTTTTTTTTCGACCGTAATAAAAGTCTGAATATGGTATTCATTTATTTTTAATACATATTCATGATGTATAGGAGAAAGTAGGGAACTATGCGCACCTAAGGAAAATCTAGCATTTATACAATTGCAGATAGTATTTTTATATAAAAACTTTACCAATATTCATTTGCCAACAGTGTCCTGACAGCCGGGTGTGACCGAGAGTGAGGTAACGGTGCGTGGTACAATTCTTGGAAAAAAAGGAGACGCCAATTTTTTAAGACTGATAATATATCTATTTTTTTTAGTTTCCATTAAGGAGATTCACTCTTTTCTAATGCTTTTATGCATTAAATATATTTACAAATATCACAAATATAATTTTTGAAAGAGTCCCATTCAGTGAACTACACGTGACTTTTTACACAAGAATCAATCAATAAACATATCATTAATAACTCAAATACTTTTAGGCGAATAATAAAGGAAATTGAAAATAAACTAGCCATTAAACAATAGTTTCTTTTAGAACACTTCCTTAGTCTGATAATCCACGTAAAAGAAGTCATCAAGTCATCGAAAACTTTTATCTCGAAAAGATATCGCTTCATTCTTCATGACATTTCTGAGGCATTTTGTCCATTCGATACTTTGAACTCGTATTATTGGAAGGACAAATGACAATGTTTTGTCACTAACTTCTAGGCCATTTCGTTAAGCCAAAGCCAAAAGAGTATCGAACATTTTCTATTTCTTCAAGAATAAAAGCTATAGGACACTTAGAGTGAAGAGAGGGAAAAGTTTAAATCTCTCCTTTATCAGGTGGCTTCTTTAGTGTTGAAAAATCTTTACCAATCTATTGACTGCCTCTTGAGTCCGTTTTCTACAAATACTGGTATCTGAAACTGACTTTTTCGAGTAACCTGTTTCGTCTGCATTTGTCATCTCCTTTTCTCAGGACAGAATAGCTCAAAAAAAACCGAACATAAAATTCGAATATATCAATTTGTTGGTTTGCAGTCACAAAGGTTGCTCATTTTCTAAAGCAGTTTGTGAAACTAGAAACTGTGTCAAAACATATTTTAAGACACTATATTTGAAATTTGTAGATCATTTAAAACACGGGTGGTTTGCTGGCACGGGTTAAATAAAAGTAAATTATTTTCAGTTTTTCTTATAAAAAGCTATAAAATTCGAATCATCTGTATAAAAGTTCAGTCAATGGCGATTTTAGGCCTCCAAAATCTAAGTATAACTTTCTGCAAAAATTCCTTTGTGTTTAAAATATTTTAGCATCGTTATACTCATTTTGCTTAGGGGGCTGAAAAATTCAAATCTTCCGTTAATTTCATTTCACATTCACTTTAAATACTTCAATTGAAGTACTCTATGAACAGGTTTTTTTCCCTTATACTACATCGCTTAAAGCAAAAACAGACAGTATAAAAAGAAATTTCGTGCGCATATTATATATATACACAAGAAAAAATAATTGCTTTAAAATTATAAAAGCAGGAGTGAAAAGTGTGCGGGGGGAAACAGAAAACATTTCAAAAGTTTAAGGATTAAAAGACACAAATAAAAACTACTAATCGATGGTTTTTGTTTTGTTTTGTTTTTCTAAAAGTAATAAGGAAATGTAGGGAAAATTTTGATTTTAGCCTACTATTCAGGAAGCGTTTTAAAAAAGGAAATCATGGCATAAAGGCTTAATATACCGTAAGAAAAAGCTTCAAATAAAAAAAAATCAGTCTATCCCCCTTCTAAAGTTCCAATTACTTCATTTTGATGAATCTAGTTTAACAAACCCTTTTTTTGTTCCCGGTATAATTCATCAAGAGCATCTCATTATTTTATTTTTTGTTTAAACTTTTTTTCTAATTATTTACGTACTTAGTTCTTTTCCTTCATTTTTGAAAATTAAAAACTTACGGGAAAGCGCCTACGGAGAAATTTGAATCCTATATGAATCCTGACCTAGGAGACAAATTTGCTTGTAACAAACTTTATTGGAAAGAGCTTATGATGTAGAACCTGTGCAAAAAATAATTTTATGATCTAACCCAGTAATGGGGTTAATGCTAAAGCACGGGACAATTCCTTGTTCCGTGTTAAGGATGGTTGTGCAAAAAGGGTCCGCTACATCTCAAAAATTATTTTGAAGTCTATCATATCAGGCTGGGCTACTGATGGGAAAAAAACGAATTAACTATACTATAGAAAGTATATCTGCACTGTAAGAAGCATTAATTCAAATACAGGTCATATTCCTTCCATTCTTAGGTCATGTATCACATTCGAAAACTATCGGGCTTAATGGGGGATTACTTACTTTAAATGTATTTTTTTTTTGGTTAATTCAAAGAGTTTAATTTTTCCATTTCAGTTTACTGTATAAATGCATTGCTTTTCATTTAGGAAACTTGTGAAGCTAAAAGCTAGGTTTTATAACTGCAAAATAGATTAAAATCCAGAGATTCTGAATGCATTTTCATTATGAAAAGAGCTAATAAAAACAAATACATTCACAAAAAAAAAAAAAAAAACATTTTTTGATTTGTATTTTTAAGGATAATTTTGAAATAATTAAAAACTAGTAACCATAACAGGTATGGAAAAAGTTGAAACCATTTTAACTAGATAACCAAAATTACTAAAATTGATTCGTTTAGCACCGATTTTTTTTAATTGCAGAAGTTCTGAATATATATTTTCAGTTATTATTATTATTATTAAGGAATAGAAAAAAAATATTAATATAAACTGAAATGTATTTTTGCGTATACCTAACCTTGACAAAAGTTAAAGCTTCATTGAATGAATCAAAATGAAGTGAAATTAAAGGGATTTATTTTCACACAAAATGAAGAGTTGCAGATGTTTTGTTTTCGTACAAATTATTTATTGTGGGGAAACACTTTTATGTTTACGTTTAATTTGAAATATCGAAATATTTTTTGGAAGCAATTAAAAAGTAGAATGAATAATTTTTTACTAGTATATTATAATTTTTTTTTACTTTTTTATTCATTTATCTTACTAATTAAAGTATTAATTTTGTATACTAAAAGCAATTTTTTTACATACAGATTGCACTTATTCAGTTATTGAAAAAATTCTATTTGAGTTTGAAAAATCTGTGATTAAAATTATTGATTTTTGAGACTACTGAAATATAACGCCTAACAGTGTAAGAGAATGACTTTGATATTGTTTATAATAACAGGTAATATTTTTATTTTTATTGAGAAATAAATTATTTCTTTCTATATTCAGTATGAACGCTTAAAAAAGTATATTTGAAATAGTTGCGAACTTAAACAAAACGAGAGAGATATGCAGCTAAATTCAGGAAATTGATGTTGGTTCACGAGAGAGTAGGCTCCCATAATTCTTCAGGAATTTTTTGTTTAAAATCATAACAACATAAAAGTTGGGTAAATTTTTACAAAACCAAAACTTCCAGTAGACATAAGATAGTTATGTAATTTCGCGTATTATCTCTATTAAAGGTTTTACGGAATATTTATTGTGAACCACCATTCAAAGCAATCCTTTAGTTAGATTCTGTAGCTGAATTCCTTAAGCTCAGCACCATTGTCGATGAAGGAAAAATAGGGAGAGCCCTAAACCCCAAAGGAAGGAAAACGAACAACTTGTGAAAAAATCGAGTTGCCAGCGTAGCTGAGATCTCTGTGGGAGTTATTGTGTAACTCAGAGCCAGATGTTCCTTCTGAAGTTGAAGGGTCACCTAGAAAAGCAGATCCTATTTCGGAGAGTTATATTTTCTGCGACGAGGGATGCTCTTCGTTCTAGTCTCTTGGGTGTCCAGGAAATTGCTTTCGGCAATTCTTTCCTAAATCAAAAACATGAATACAATGAGCTTTTCCATAACAGCAATATTTAACTTTATGTAGAGATTGTAAAGCTGAAACAAATGGGTGATGATATATTTATTCTAATTTAATTCGTGAATAATTTTGGTTATTAAAGGTTAGTTATTAATGGACAGAAAAAAAGCTAATGCTTGAATGAGTCAGCATTTTTATTATTGATTTATAAAAAAAATTAAAAAATGTCATACTTGCACACACAAAATGGGTTCACTTGCTGAATTTCACAATGACTTTAAATCTTTCAATTGAAACTAATCGAATGAATTAGTTTATGAAAACGGAAGAAAATCAGCAGAACTAATTTCTAGTATCCTTTGTAGTTGCAAATGTTACTGATTGGAGATGTTCGGTCAACTATGCCTCTTTCAATAAAACCTACTCTTAGTTATTACCAGTATCACCTTTCTTCAATTGTACAATAATGTAGTGTTACTCGTTGGGCCACAGTAGCATAGTTACCGTTACATTGTGAATTTAAACAGGGTATTTCTTGCGCAACTATGAGGCAAAACCAAATTGAACACGTTATATATATATATATATATATAGTGAGACTGAGGTAAAATGGACCACTTTTGACAATTTTGAGTACTTACACTCAAAATAATGTTTTTTTTAAGTCTGAAAATATCCAAACACATTGCCTATACATTAGGTTTTATAATATACTCGATCAAAATTAATTATTGTGCATACTTTTTTAATATAATTTTTCAAATAGAAAGTGAGAAAGTGGACCATTTTACCCGGGTACGGGGTAAAATGGTCCACTGGCAAAATGGTCCATGGCATGGGGTACTATGGACCACAGGCATTTTTTAAAAAAATAAATTAATGCAGTACATTCGTTAACAGTACAAAACATAAAGGAATATTATATTTGTTTATACGTATAAAACATAAATTTAACGCGCATTGAAATTTGCAAATTATACACCAAAAGATTTTTACGTCACTGAAAGTCTACGGTTTTCTTGAGCCACCGTGGGGTTTGGAACTCATTTTTTCTTCCTTAGAAAATATCTGTTTATGCGTATAGTTCAGAGCAAATCTAATGGCTGATTTATTACCACTTTCTAGTTCCATTAATTTAGAAACTTTATACTTTTGTATATAACGTAGTAGGGTTGTGTGTGGAATGTTTGACTAAATGTTGCAGACTGAACAAATAGTTTTTTTATCATCTTGAACACTTTTTACTGCCTTCTGTATAACTTCACGTGGCACAGACATACATTATGAAGTAATGAAAAATAAAAAATATATTCTTTGTAATAACTTTAAGGATGACGAAATGAAAAAATAAAAACATATTATTTGCATTGACTTAATTATGATATAAGTTAAATCATTTAAAAATTAGATGTTTACTTTAAGTACATAGTCTGTGAAATTATTGTGTTGTAGTTGTACCTTTTAAAAATAATTTTATTTCAATTTACATATAATATCAGTAGCTATAAACTAAAAGGCATATAATTTTTTATAGAAATATTTAATTATAACGTGTATATAATTGACTATTTGTAAAAGTATAAATATTCAAAATCAACTGAATAAAATCTAAATCAGAATAAAGCTGCATTAAAATTAAATGAATGTTTACTCTTTTTTTAGGTCTAAAAAGGATTTAATTTGAAAGTATAATACACATTTAACATTTTCAAATGAATCATTGATTAATTAATCATTAAAAATAAATAATATATCAATTTTTAATTCCACACATGATATCAACTGGAAAAAGTACATGGAATACAGAAATGGGGTAAAATGGACCATGGTCCATTTTACCCTCCTGTATAGAAAATTGTTTCATACACAGTCTGCTTGAAGGCTTAAGAAATTCCTGAGCAATCGTTCTCGATCTGCGGCCAACAGGCCGCATGTGGTCCGCTGAGTTATGTTATGAGTCGGTTGAGATCATTTAACGAAAAATATCTTGCAAAAAATCAAGTAATGCGACAAATTTATGTAAAATTTGTCCCGCAGTGGATCAGTCGCTTAAGCTTGGATCCCCCAGAACACCGAAAGCGAAGCACAACTGGCTGTGGTCACCGCTTGGGAGGGTGACCATCTCCCGCGACTGATTACTCTGAGACCGAGTGCGCTAAAGGGAGCTATGCACATAAAATGCATCGTCGCTTCAAATGTCCACCAAGTTAGAAATAATTCCCGCTGAGGGACCAACCTAGGTGACGATCTCTCATCTGGGAGCGGGTTCAAAATTATTAAGCCCCTCTGAATAAAGTGTACTTCATTCTAGCGGAGCTCATTAATAATCAGTAGGAGCTTCCTTAATTCATGATCGTCCTGCAAGGGGGCTTATATTTTCAAGTGGCATTACAACAACAGCAGTTATGTATAATAGACACAAAAGTGTAATTTACATCAAAATATAATGCTTATTGTCCCCCAAAATATTGGAAATAGGATAAATTAAAGTGTTTACAATTACCCCAGAGTACGAAATATATGGGGTAATTGTAAACACCTAAGTTGCGCATGAAAAATAACAGGGAAGATTAAATTCATTACTAAGTGTTTTTAGCAGCATTCCATATGACAAATAAAAATAGTTGAAACCGCTTACATCGCTTTTGTAGATGAGCTGGAGAGGAAAATGTAAGATCACTAAATTTTGTTAAACAACTTTTTTCACTGTGCCATTTTCAAACAATAGTGACGCCTCCACATTTGTTTCGAAACTTACAAAACGGTTTCAATGTCTTCCCTATGCTGCCAGTTTATCACTCACAAGCAGTTACATTTTCAAAACCACCACAAGTGTAGTTCTGAAGTGTGTTTACAATTACCCCAACTACCCTATTCTAGATAAATAAATTCACCGAGTGCCATAAAAAACCATCATCAACTTTCATTCAATGTTCAGCACAAAAACATTTACGAAAAGTTGATTATGAGCATTCACGGTGCAATTTAAACCATTTGCATTGTGTATTTATTGCTTTCATCTCGTTTTTTTCCCACTTAAATCGTACACTGAAAACAAATTACAATTTGTACCTGATTACTAATGTGTAAAATATTTTTTTGAGAAAATAAGCTAACGCTGCAGTTTAGAAAGAGACTAAAACTGTTGATTTAATTTTAACCCAATGACATGATGGAAAGCTTAAGAAACAGTGTTTAGAAGGAATACTTCTGGATTAATTACTAATCTGCTCTGTATTGTTTTCTAACTTTAAAATCAGTTTTACCATCAGAAATTAATAACCGTAATCACAAATGAAATGCATAATATATGAGATACATATACAGAGTTAATAACATAGTTTAAATTGAATGTAAACTTATACATAGTACAAAAGACAAAAAGTGTGATTAAATTGTTTTCGGAGAGAGGATTACCCGATTAATTAAATTAATAATATATTTCAAGTAAGCTATATGGACCTTTTTTTTTTTCAAAATTTTCAACTATAAAATGTAGTTTTGTAGTGTTTTCGTACTAGAATAAAGCCGGTAACGCAATTATATAACCAATTCGATCCAGGAAGACGGAAAACGAAAAGAAATTTCAGTGAAGCCACATTCACAGTAAAATATCCGCAGCGGTTGAATTTCCAAAAGTTCATTTTTGTCAAACAGCTGAAAAATTTACTAATTATTCGGAGGGAGGAACTGCTTTCTTTCTTTACCAAACCTTTTAAAGAATCCGGTGGAATTATAATTTTAAGAGAAAGATTTTAAATGACAGTGTCCTCATCAGACAGAGGAATTTCGAGAAAGTTAAAGTTTTCAGCAATTTATCTTCCTTCCTCGAGAGCATTTTTAATTCTGGAAATGGCACACTAGATTTCTCTAGATGTTTTATACTTTCAAAACAATTTTTAGATAATTATAATATCATTTTTAATATTTGCTTACTAGGTTACTGTCTTTCGTAATAAATAAATGAAGATGTTTCCTATTTTTAAACCATAATCTCGAGGCACGCTTCAAATCAAGATTTTGCGTTTTTACCTTTAAGGTAAGCCGACAGGGTGACGTAGCGATAAGACGCAGGTCTCGTATGCCCAAGTCGGTGGATTTTCAAGATGCAGAAAATCATCTGCGTCCATGTCGTATGATTATGCGGCATGTTAAAGATCCCTTGAGTATCCGTTTGGCATGGATACTCTCGGCTAAATAAAATTCCTAGTGCATATTGCATCAATGAGAGCTCAGGTACCGCCATCTAGTGGTAACTGAACGTCAAAATTCTCATGCGACGAAGGTACCACACTCATTGTGGTGCCTCTGAAAGAGATGGTACCAATTACTGGGGAACGCACTAGGTCTGCAATGGTTGAGGACCAATACCGCAGCCTCCATTGGATGAAAAAATAACCTTTAAGGTAAACTTTGACATTTAAAATTTATGATTGTATCATTAATTTCATTGCATTTATCGGTGAAGTGCGAGCAGAGCGAGCAGGGGGAAAGTCCCGCTAATTATTTCTTTAATTGAAAGAAGAAAAATGTATGTGAATAAAGTATGAAAATACTTAAAACTCAATCATTTAAACAATAATAAATCAAAAACCAATTAGGAAACCAAAGGAGCTCTAAATCCAAAATCAGTAAATCTTTGTGCATGAAATTATTATAACATAAAATTATTCATGAATGGTATGATACAGTAGAAAACCAAATGTAATTTTTAGAGGGGAAAAAAGTTTAAACAGCACGCATCTTTACTTTTTAATACAGCGTTTCTTAAATTGTGCTCTGCGGAACCCAGGTGTTCCGCAAAGATCACTCAAGGGTTCCATGAAACTTGCGATCTTTTCTTTCAACTTTCAGGAAAGTCATTAAAAAGCAATAAATGAAGAGCAAAGTATATTTCTAAATGTATAGAGTGTTAAAAACACATTAATTATCAACATACGTCCCTTTGATGATGTCAGTAGAATATAATATGAACGTTTTATTGAAATGACGTGTAATTTGTCTTAGCAATCATAGGCACAATCTTCAACTTGACTCCTTGAAAATTTTAAAACGGAACAATGACTTTCTTGGAAAACTTGATTTTCAAAATATTAATGTTTCCCAGTACCCTTCTGATATTTTGGATTTCAGTGCTTCTGCTTGCAACAAAAATTATAATTAAAGTGTGTAGTGGAATTTTTTGTAGTTCGAATGAATATATTCTCGAATTTTCGCAAAAGGCCACGACTGCAATTTTAACGATCTGAAAACTACATATGCGAGCGAAACTGTGTTCTCAGCCCCCCCCCCCCTTATGTGCCGACAGAAAATAAATTCCGCAGCGGACTTAATGCTTAATATGACATGAGGGTTTTACTTTCATTCATAAAATTTAAAATTACGTATCTGCAATCATAAAAATCAGTACCACTCACCTCGTTAAACTTTTACCTTTTAAAATATTATTTTGTTTTGACAGCTAATTTTTAACGTTCTTTTCAAAGCCAATGAATATATTTTGAAGCAATTCTTCTTTTTATTGATAATTATTTATTTTCAAAATGTTGCATTAATACCTTACAACTCAGGAAAACATGGTTCCCCGGTAAAAATTGACCTTTAAAAAGGCTTCCACGCATCAAAGAAATTATGAAACGATATTTTAATGTAACTCATTGAACGTAACAATAAACTTATATTGATGATGATGATAAAAGCACAGCAACTTTACCACTAAAACGAAGGAAAAAGATATTTTGAGAATAATTTTGATTGAAGTCCATCTTTGTTTCAGCTTTTTTCTCGAATTATATTGCCATCATCTGGAAAATTTAAGTGTAGTAGAAGTGTTTCCAGCAAAATACAGCTTACGTAGAAAAATACGGACCTTGCAATGTTTATATTGTATTCTAGTAAGATTTCTGATATATCAACAAAATTACATTAGTCTTCATATTAGCAATATTATGGGAAAAGTTTATTTAGATATGGCGTTAAAAAGAACTGCTCAAATTTAGTGAAAACGCACCGGGGTTTACACCCCACTGCTCCGGAACAAATTTGTACCAAAATTCATGGTAAATCGGTCCAGAAAAATCTTAGCCGTATGTGAAAAAACAACAAACAGGCCCAAATTCTCTTTTATTATCAGTAAAGATAATAATAATATTTCTGCATGTAAAAAAAAACTTAATTTATCGTGTCATCAAAAGAAAAAAAAAAGATAATGATATCGGGTTTTCTACGACAAATTCAAAATATCGTTCTCTTAATTAAAACAGCAAATAAGTAATCTATTGAGAAGAAGTCATTATGTGATATCTGCATATTAACTAGGTGTCAGTATATTGGAATTAGGGAAATAAACATATTCATCACATCAGAAAAATTTAATTGTTATTAAAATATAATATTCATAACCAGTATCAAAGATGACTAGATTTGGAATTCGTGCTAATATTTACTTTATTAAATAGAATTTAAGAAGTATTTAACTACAAAATAATAAATTTGCTTCTTTGGAGGATAGTTTAGACGCCAGTAGTTGTCTTTCGTGTGAATTTTGAAGAAAATAATTGACAGCATTTTCATGGAACATAAAGTGTAAGTATAAATACATTTAGTACAGTTTAATCGTTCTCATTTATACTACAACTAACTTACGACTGCAGAGTTTACTTTCTTGCATAAATTTCCTTAAATCTTAAATGAGCGAGTGTATGTTTTAACCTCGTTAAATTGTCTATCAATCAATTCCATTATTCTCTCGTATTTTGAAAGTTATTTTTCAAAGAATCAAATTGGAATTCAAACAACCGGAGAATAAAGTATCATGTGATTGTGAATATATTTCAAATCGAATTATAAGACTGTGTTTATTTTATTTGAATTGTGCGTAGATAGTTTCCGATCTGAATATTAACTTTCATATTCTGGTGGTTTTGTTTAATTGCAATTTTGGTTAATAGTAAAGAGAAATAAAGCCGTACATTATTATTAATTAGTTTGAAGACTTATAACCCAATCTTTTAAATACGGTGAATGAAAATTATTTTTTAAACAAAAATTAAAGCAGCGCATTTCGTATATATTGCCTCACAGCTGAGTTATTCAAATGTAATTGTGTATTCAAGTGTGTCTGTATGGATGTGTGTGTGTGTAATGTTTACAACATGATATTTTTTCTTTTGCTTTCGGTTCGTTATCTTTAGTAGCCTTTTATCGTTTAACTTTGTCATTTTTGTAAGAATTATATTCTCCTTAGTTATATTTCATATCATTTCCGAATTAAATAACCAATCACAGACTGCGAAATGTGTGTCGATTCAAGCTAGACTCGTATCTCCATCAAATAACGACCAAATTGGCAAAATGAACACATTAGGAAACGTATGAATAACTTGCTTTCAAGAAATGATTATTAGCGCTCTACTAAATATACTTTTCATGTTGAAAGGATCTCAAATTGCAATATCTATGTCCATATCTAATTTCGATAACGAAAGGACGATTACTAAGCCTTAGATAATTAGAAATACATTTTCATAATAAAAGCATTGACGTTATAAACGTTTTAAATTCGAATATATTACGAGCTCTGATGAAATAGTAATAGTAATTGCTAAATTACTCAGTTGATACTCGTAAAAACACAAGAAAGCATATCAGTGAGTTTTGAGGCTTGAACAAAATGTGAAAATTACCATCATATTCCAGATGCTTACGAAATAAATGAAAAGTACAGGTCATTTAAAAAAAAAAAATTATTTCCATCAAATTACTAATTTTTGGTTATTACAATTGTCACGCTAACTGACAATAGCCTTCCAGATTGTCCGTCCCTCCGGATTCCGACAAGAACACTCGTTATAAGTTCGATGCAAGAAACGTAAAATAAATCGATGGCGTTGCACCTTCAACTTTTCTGGCTCGGGGCGAGCCCAACGTCAAGGATCACTCTCTGTTCAAAGACCCTGCTCTAGGAGCGTGAGCCTTGAGCACTCCTCTCTCCAAACATAACAGCAGCCAAGTTCCAGGATGTCGTCCTTTTCGTAAAAGGGGCGGGGGTACACAAGCGCCCCTAAATTTCTTATTCGTGGTTTTAAAAGTTCCACGGGATTGGGTTAGGTCCAGCAGGTGCCGGACTTTCCGGGCCTCTCCTTCTCGTCTCGAGCAGCGGCGACTCGCAGCAAAGAAGGCGCGCCGATCAGTGCTCGACCCGTTTGTCACTTTTAATTTCTAGAAGTGTCCAAGTAGGCGCCACAGCGTCTGGGCATATTGTACAGCCGTGCTGTTCCCACTTGCTGGACAATGGCCGAAAAGGCGGTCGGCAGGTTCTTGCTCCGCAGAGGGGGACTCGGCCAACTACGCAGGCTCTCGTCGGAGGAGAGGGAATTTGTCACAATACACATACTGTATTCGGGTCCAAATGGACCCTATGTTTCTAATTTTAATAACAAGCAATATTTTCATTTTTAGTTTTTGAACTAAGTTATTGTAACAAATGTCTTTGTCTTTTAAGTAATTTTTAGACATTAAATATGAAATTTCAAGTAAATGTTTAATTATTCAAACCAAAAACATGTGAAAATATCAGAAGTTTCAATATTTTACACACACAAAAGAAGGTAAAATTACATAATATAATTATTTTAACTATTGTTTTCAATATTTTAAAATATATAGAAAATATTAAAATAGAGTACAAGTTATAATTTTTATACATTTATAACATATATATTCTTATAGTTACCTGCTTACTGTTCATAACTTAATATTTGCGGTTGTGCGTTTTGTACACACTTGATTGAAGTGTGTCTTGCATACAAATTTATCACTCTTTATGCATCTATTTGAAAGATATTGTTTGATTTACACAGATAACACCGACCTCTTTCTTCTTGTGCTTGCTGACCCCGCTGTTTCGGGAATAGATTTCGCATCGTCTTCCGATTTACACTGCACATTTTTTGCTAATTTAGATACAGCTTCTTGTCGTAGGACAATGTCTGTTTCACCAATATGGTCTTTTACTAATCCTATATCTAAAGGATCAATTAAAAGTCGTCGTCTTCGCTTTGATTTTACTTTCCAATCGGGGTTTGCTGCCAAGAACAGTACGTACGCACTCACCGCTGAAATATCAAGAACATTTAAAAATACAACTGGACACCTTATTGTTTTCCTTCGACAGGTGTGGCATGAAATAAGTTTTTTCTGCAGCACCTTTCGTAGAATTATAATCAAGGATAGCTTGAGGTTTCTTAGATTCTGAAGTATCAACTTTTTTTTCCGAGTGTAATGTGCTTTGTACAATAACACATTTAGTTCTTTTTGGTATGTATGAGACAAGCATAGTGTCATTCGTGAAAGCAAATGTTGATGCATAAATTTCCTTGTTTGCAGCTTGTAAAAATATAGGGGGAATAGAAGGTTTGTTTCGTCGCATAGTCCCAATTATAGTTAAATTTATTTTGAATAGCATCTGACCAAGTTTATATGAAGAAAAGTTGTCATAAGTTATATTATGCCCTTCCAGAACATAAGACAAATCAAGCACAACCCCAAGTTCCTGACTGCTAAAACTAAAAATTGTATTCATATTATAAAATATAACCATACAATAATATGTTATTATACACATGCATTTACTTAGTACACATAAATAGTAAATATATTATTAATTTATAGATACATATTTTCTACACATTATAAGCAATTAAATTGTGCTAAATTTTTAAAAATACATATGTATTTTAGTATAAGAGTCCAAAAGGACCCGAACACAGTGTACGTAACCTTTTTTTTTCACTACTAGGCTTATGTTTCAATAAAAATGAAAGTTCAATATAGTTCAAAGAAAAGCAAAATAAACACATTCATGAAGCTACAACTTCATATTCATGTTAGTTTTAATTTTATTGCAAAATGGACCCGAATACAGCACCAGGGTTAACCTCTTAATGAGAGCATAACTTTCAAAAGGACATCAACAAAACGCTTGTTTTTTTATTCAAGAATAACGTTAAAAAATGTTTAAAAAAAAAAAAACCTTATAAGTCATTCACCACGCGACTTACAATCATAGTTTAGAACTTTTCAGCCTCTCAGTTGTGACAAAGGTTGGTTGTTAAGGTAAGCATACCTATGAGTACAGCGGTATAATCAATTGTAGGCCAGCCACCTTGGACTAGTACACACACTTGTAAAGCAGATGAACATGTTAAAAATATTGCTGCTTGCTTGTGCAATTGGATAATAAAGTAGATCACGTGCTTATCACTGCTCATCCTGTTTCTTAGCTTCCGAGACTTTCCTGCGCCACGTACGTCAATTTATTCTGGACAACTGACCCCACAACTTCCATGAGTACTGCCAGAACAGGTGGGGAAATTAAGATATATTAATATTATATAAGATAAATTAATAATAAATATTATCTATTCAACGAAAAATTTTCAAAATAATTTCACTGATGAAAACCTTTATTTGAACCATGCACGTTTCATTACATACACAGTACACAGTGCATTAATTATTCATTGAGAGGAATCTTAGGAAGTAATGCTGATCTGTCTCTCTGTCTGGTATATTTCTTTTATAGGATATATATCTACTGATTGTTTTTCTTTTGAATATATTTGATTACATCATTATTAATTAAGAGGATAATCAATATTTTCTTTAAATTATAACTATCATTTTGTAGTGAAGGAATAACACCAGGATTAATTCTAATATTTAATGAACTGCTTAAGATACAAATTAAATTAAATATTATAAAATAAAATAAACAAGTTCCATGCGGAACGTAAACTAAACAAAATAGTATACATCTGCCACACCAGGCAAAAGCTCTCTTTCCTCTACTTCTGGCCGCTTTAAGCGTAAAAACGCCGCTGGTGAGATTTGCATGCTGGTACCTGTTCTTCTCGCCACATACTCCCCACCAGTCTCACAAGACAATTGGGAGACGAAAACGAACTGTCCTTCCATACTTAGTAGTTACGGATGCTGGAATGGAGTCCTCTGCCAGTAAAAAGGCAGGTTTCAATCTGTCCACGTATGTAGTTTTTTTCTTTGTCATTAACAAGCACTATAAAGTCTTTCGGCATTCTTTTCATCACCTTGTAAGGACCATCATACTGAGCCTGTAAAGATCTTTTAGTTGGACCTAAACGAACAAAAACATGAGTGCAATTATTTAAGTCTTTTGGAACATAAATTCTCTGCTGACCGTGTCTGATCGGAGTGGTTGGACTGAAAGCTCGAACTAATCTTTGCAATCGTGCCACATAGTCCGGGGGAGGAACTTTTGAATTGAAATCAACATTGGAAGCAATAAGATGCCGAACCGACTCTTTTTGAGTGGAAGTTAAAGCACTAAATTTGAAAGCTTTTTCAACCGGAGCAATAAGTTCAGAAAAAGAAGGCTTTTAGCCAAAGCAAAATTGTTATTACATTTCAAAGCATTAATTTCATTACTATTCAAAGGAAATTTCGAAAGATTTACAACCGCATTCCCATTAACAAGAGGCAAATCAGCCGGAACAGGAACATTTGAATCGTTACACAACTTGGTAAATTTCTTATTTAAAGTAATTTTGTGACAGTCAGATGAATGAAGAGCTCTTGCCCATGACATTCTATCAATAGAATCAAAATCGAAATTAGAATTAGATACAAAAAGATGTAAATCATAAAGTTCACGTTCTATGAACGAAAGTTTTTTCCTAGTTTCCTGGATAGAAGCTCTAAGTAAAGCTAATTTGGAACGAAAAATTACCTTATCAACCCTAACAGGACGCGGTAAATTACACTTCAAAGTGATAGACTTAGGAATGACTTTCTTGCGCCTGCAAGCCTGGAGAAATTTTAAATGGTTCAAAAACCGAACCTTTTTAATTCGTAGATTACAAAATCTGTTAACCTGAGGCATATCAAAATCAAAACAAACAAAACATAAGGGGAAAATCAATAGCAAAACCGTTCTATAAACAAAAATAAACAGAAAGAACAAATTTCAAAAACGAATGCAAAACATACATGACGTAACAATATGCGGAACAAATGACAGAAAACAAAAAAGCAAAAACAAACACAGTCAAGAAAGGCAATGAGGAAAGAACAAAAATCAAAAACTCACCAAGCAGCGAACAGATGGAAGAACAAAACAAAAGAAAGAAGAACAAAATTCAGGCACGTTAAGCCTAACAGATAATAATAATTTAACTTTGTGCAGGTAAACAGTAATAGAAATATAATTTCACGTTAATTTAAAGCACAAAATTACTTTAAATAAGAAATTTACCAAGTTGTGTAACGATTCAAATGTTCCTGTTCCGGCTGATTTGCCTCTTGTTAATGGGAATGCGGTTGTAAATCTTTCGAAATTTCCTTTGAATAGTAATGAAATTAATGCTTTGAAATGTAATATCAATTTTGCTTTGGCTAAAAAGCCTTCTTTATCTGAACTTATTGCTCCGGTTGAAAAAGCTTTCAAATTTAGTGCTTTAACTTCCACTCAAAAAGAGTCGGTTCGGAATCTTATTGCTTCCAATGTTGATTTCAATTCAAAAGTTCCTAAAATTGGTTTTACCCATTCTGTGAAACGCTGTGTCAATAGTTTAGTCTCAAATTCTGATTTGGTCATTACCAAAGCTGACAAGGGTGGTCAGATTGTTGTTCTTAATAAATCATCTTATGTTGAAAAAACTGATGACTTAATTGCTTCTGGTCCTTATTCTGAAATTTATAAAGATCCTAGCGACAAGGAGTTAAAAGCTATTTCTTCTGCTGTTAAGTCTGTTCATTCTATTCCTTTGATTGCTAAACAGTCTGTGATTCCTTCTGTTGCTAATTGTGCGCGTTTCTATGCTTTACCGAAGGTACACAAGGCAGGTATTCCTTTCAGACCAATTGTTTCCAATATTGGCACTGCTTCATATAAACTTTCCAAATATTTAGTTTCTGTATTTTCTCCACTTAGGAGTCGGAATGTTTTCACTGTTAAAAATTCCACCGATTTTGTTAAGAAACTTCATAACTTTGTTCCGAACAATTCGGTTATGGCCTCTTTTGATGTTAATTCTTTGTTTACTAATGTTCCTGTTGATGGCACTTTGACTTGCCTCAGGAAAAGGCTTTCTGAATTCCATTTTACTGCTGTGGAAATTGAGGAATTAGTTTTTCTTACTCGTGTGTGCTTGCAGCAGAGCACTTTTGTATTTAATGGTAAATTCTATGCTATGGTTGATGGCCTGGCTATGGGAAGTCCTCTTAGACCTATTTTAAGTGATTTCTATATGCATTACTTTGAGGAAAAACTATTCCAGAAATTGCAATTTCAATTTTATGTTCGTTATGTGGATGATTGTTTTGTCTTAACGGACAGTAACTTGTTAGGTATTGATGATGCTCTTTCTATTATGAACTCTATTGATCCTAATATCCAGTTTTCTTGTGAGAAAGAACTTAATAGTAGTCTCGCGTTTCTTAATGTTTTGATTTCTAGGAGTGAGTCAGGTTTCACTACTTCTGTCTATCGTAAACCTTTCGCTGTTTCTTTACCTCCTTATAGACTATCGTCTCATCCTCCCAACTAAAAATATTCGGCTTTTAATGCTCTTGTCCATCGTGCTATTAATATTTGCTCTTCTCCTGAGCTTCTCAAGATTGAACTCAACTATCTGAAAGCTGTAGCTGTGGATAGAGGATTTTCTCACTCTTTAATTGATTCTATTCATAACAAACTTTCTAAAAAAACTTCTGGTCCCAATCATGTGGTTTCTAGAAAGAATTTGGTTGTGTTACCATTCTTTCATTCTGTCAGTTTTCGTGTTGCTAAAATCCTAAAAAGGTTTCAATTTCAAGTCGTTTTTGCTCCTAGCAACACACTCCCCTTCTCTTATCTTAAAGATCTTGTCGATCAACTTAGCACTTGGGGTATTTACCAAATTAGTTGCCGTTGCGGCCTTTCTTACATTGGACAGACAAAACGTGCTCTGAAAATTCGGTTAAATGAGCATAAAGGTTATGTACGAAAGCAAGAGTTAAATAAGTCTAGCATTGCTCAACATTGTTGGAATTCCAACCACTCTTTTGATTTCAATTCTGGGAAAATTATTCAAAAATGTTCTTCCCCTTTAGAGCTTATCATATTAACAGGATTAGTTCTAATTTGGTTAATGATTCTTCCTCAACTCCTTATTTTTCACAGGTCTGGCATAAGTTCCTTTAATTTGTTGTTCTTTCCTGGTTTTCTTGTTAGTTTCCTTTTTTGTGTCTATTTTGTAATTTTTTCTCCCCCCCCCCCTCCTTTACATGTGTACTTTGTTTTGCTTTTTGTTTTGGTATTTCCTGTACTTATTTTATTTCCATTTTATTCTTTGTATTTTACTTTATTATTTTTGCAATTTTCATGTATTTTCACAGGTCTGGCATAAGTTCCTTTAATTTGATGTTCTTTCTTGTTTTTCTCGTTAGTTTTCCTTTTTTGTGTCTATTTTTATTTTTTTTCTCCCCCTCTCCCCCTCCTTTACTTGTGTACTTTGTTTTGCTTTTTGTTTTGGTATTTTCTGTACTTATTTTATTTCCATTTTATTCTTTGTATTTTATTTTATTATTTTTGCAATTTTCATGTATTTTCATTTTTATGCATGTTGTCGTCTTTTTTGCTTTGTTTTTATTGATATTCCTTTTTACTTCCTGAGCTTTCAACTGGATACGTTTGTTGCTCTCTTATTGGTGCTTTCCCTGCTACTTCTACTTCCACTTCACACTGCCTTCATTTTCATTGGTTTACAGTTAATTCTTAGGCTATATAAGCTTTGTTTTTGTTGTTTTGTCTGCTTCATTTGGATGTTTTGCATCTAGAAGCTCCCTGTCGCATTGAAAAAGGGATTCCAAGCAATCCCGAAACATATGTCTGCGTTTTAATGTTCATTTGTGCTTTAAATTAACGTGAAATTATATTTCTATTACTGTTTACTTGCACAAAGTTAAATTATTATTAACATTAATGCTTGTTTAAGCGGGCGATGTAGACGTTCAACCATGCCGTTACTCTGTGGGGTATATGGAGCAGTCCTTGCAATATGTATCCCGAGCATTTGGGATAGCGTTGTAAAAAGTTCAGATTCAAACTGTCTGCCCCTGTGACATGTTAACCTTTGAGGAGTACCAAAACGAGAAATCCACGAACGTACAAATGCACGACCTACAGTCTCTGCAGAAATATCGACAATGGGAACAACCTCAGGCCACCTCGTAAACCTATCAACCACAGACAAACAATATTTAAAACCTTGAACAAGTGGAAGTGGTCCTATAATATCTATATGTATATGCGAAAAACGCTCATCCGGCCCCAAAAATTGAATTAAAGGTGTTTTAGTGTGTCTTAGTACGTTGACACGGCACACAAGCTTTACACCAAATAGCTATATCTTTATTTAAACTTGGCCACATGTATTTACTGTCCACTAATCGTCTTGATGCACGTATACCGGGAAGAGACAACCCGTGCAGTGAATCAAAAATTTTACGCCGTAGCATGTGTGGAACATAAAATCTATTAACATCTCTCGAGAAATCACAATATAAATATTTATCGGTACCAGGCATAAGAATTTTAGCTAATTTACCGCTAAACTTAATTCGTCCCTCTAAAATTTCTCGCAGTTCCTTATCCTCAGATTGATATTTATCCCACATTTCAATATCATCCAGAGGTGAAAACTTAACTTCCGATACACGTGATAAACTATCGGCAACAGAATTTCCCTTACCAGGTAGATATCTGATATCCGTCGTAAATTGAGATATAAAATCTAACTGACGAATCCTTCGCGGGGAACTTTTTTCTTGTTTTTGACTAAAAGCGTAAATGAGCGGTTTGTGATCGACATACAAACAAGACGCTCGCGCCTCTACCATGTGTCGAAAATATTGGATTGCACTGTAAGCCGCGAGTAATTCTCTGTCATAAGCTGAATGTTTACACTGAGCAGGTGATAATTTTTTAGAAAAGAATCCCAAAGGTTTGGGAACATCGGGAGATATTTCATGCAATACACCACCCATCGCAAAATCACTGCACTCAGTTGTCCAAGCAAGTTCTGCATTTAAAGACGGATGATAAAGCAAAGTAGCTTCTGTTAAAGCCTTTTTAATCTTTTCAAAGCTTGCCTCTGAAGCTATATCCCACGAAATTTCCCGTTTATCGAGTTTCTTAGCCTTTTTCAAAAATTTGTTAAGCGGTGCTAAAATAACTGATATGTCCCGGATAAAACGATGATAATAATTCACCATTCCTAAAAATCGTCTGAGCTCGCTAATAATTTTTGGCTTTGGATACTCTACAATTGCTTTCACTTTTTCTTTGGTCAGCTATGCACCCCTGACTGTTTATAGTGTGTCCTAAAATATTAATAGTTTCTTTACCGAATTCGCATTTTGATTCGTTTATCACTATGCCGTAATTAAGAAACCGTCTGAAAATTTCCTCTAAATGCTGTTTATGCTGCTCATGATTTTCGCTTGCTATTAAGATATCATCTAAATACGTAAAACAAAAATTTAAGCCTCTTAATGCCTCATCAATGAAACGCTGAAATGTTTGTGCAGCAGAACTTAAGCCAAAATTCAGAAAAGGAAATTCATACAGTCCAAAAGGCGTTATTATTGCAGTTTTGGAATATCTGGGGGATGCACTGGAATCTGATGATATGCCCTTATCAAATCTAATTTTGAAAAGATTTTTTTAACGTGTAAGATGCTAACACAATCTTGAATATGGGGAATTGGATATTTATCCTGAACAGTAATTCTATTAAGTGCTCTATAATCCCCAGTTGGCCTCCAATCACATTCTCCTTTTGAAACCATATGCAAAGGACTAGCCCAATTACTTTTTGAAGGTCTACAAATACCCTTCTCTAGCATGTGTTCAAACTCTTGCTTAGCTATTCGAAGCTGTGTTGGATGTAAACGACGAGCTTTAGCTGAAACCGGAGGCCCTACGGTAGGAATAAAATGAACAGTATTATTCTTAATTCCTTTCTGCGATAGGAAGTTAAATTGCGTAATTTCGGGGTATTTCTTTAATATTTCATGATATTCAGAGACACCATAAACAGTTTAACAATTGGGACCTCACATAATGCCGATTTACCTTTTGCCGTAAATTTTGTCACAGGGTCTAAAATGCACAGTTTCTTTAAATCGACGAGTAAACCAAAATGCTGCAGAAAATCTGCTCCTATTATAGGTTTTGTAACGTCAGCAACAATAAACGGCCATTTCAACCTGCGTTTCAACCCGAAATCCAAGTTTAGTAACTTAGTACCGTAAGTGTGAATCATACTCCCATTTGCAGCGAATAAACTTAATTATTTTTGTTTGTATTTTCTGTTTGTACTTAAAAATGACTTAGGATAGCATGAAACGTCACTCCCCGTGTCGATCAAAAAATTAGTTTGGGTTAAAATATCAGTAACATATAATCTGCGACTAAATCCCATTCCAGTATAAGTCATAGCAACACTGTTTGATTTTGAAAACTTAGATTCAAAAGCACATGGTTTAATACATTTGGTACCTCTGTCTTTAAATTTAAAGTGATACCAACATAACCAATTATCTCGTTTTCTAGTTCCCAAATCAAATTGTTTACGCCCGCGAGACTGACCTGGAGATAATGATCGCATACGTGTTTTAACCAATTTTGTGAGCTCTTCAACCTTGATTTCCAACTGCTGAAACTGACCCTCAGTATTATTTACTAGAGGTTTGCTAGTTGTGTTATCTATGGAGTTTGTACTTAGAACGGTGCAATCGCAGATTTTGTCTGCCATTTCCGCTAATTTATCTAAATTCTCAGAGCTTACAGCTAAAATTGTTTGCACAGGTACTGGCAATCTACGAAGCCAAATATTTTTCAAAAAATCATCATCAACATGACTTTTACTCAATTCCCTCATTTTTCTTAACAACATGGACGGCGACTTATCACCAAGTTCTAAATCCTCAATCAAGGTTTTTAGTTTACGATTTTGAGAAAATTCAAATTCAGATAACAACCTAAGTTTCAATGCGGTATACGGGTTTTCTGGTGGTTGACATAAAATATCAGTTGCATGAGACAATGTTTCTGCATCCAAAGATGCAACTAAGTGATCAAATCTCGTTTGCTCAACCGACACACCTGCCAACCTATAACTGGCTTCAAGTTGCACAAAAAATAGCTTCGCATTATTTGGCCAAAAATTAGGTACTTTGACAGAAACCCTATTACAACCCGCACTATCACTAGTTTCTTCAGTTTGTACTACCTTTTCATCCATATTTACAACCTATCACAACAAAATATCTACACAAACAAACTCTATCCCTATAACAAATACGATACTAGACACAACCGAATACAACACTGCATTTAACAACATTACATTACAACACTACATTCAGCCTCAAAGGCAACATGTAAAGTATTGCAAGACAGCTGAATAAAAAACATTACCTTCCGACAAAATGCCAATAGGTGAAAAAGTCCATTTCCCAGTATTTTTCCTGGTTACTGCGTGTCGGGTCACCAGTGTAGTGAAGGAATAACACCAGGATTAATTCTAATATTTAATGAACTGCTTAAGATACAAATTAAATTAAATATTATAAAATTAAAAAAAAAAGGTCCATCCGGAACGTAAACTAAACACAATAGTATACATCTGGGACACCAGGCAAGAGCTCTCTTTCCTCTCATCATCATCACCTAAATTTGCAGATGGGCGATCAGGCCCCGAAGGGGCCTTTTACCCGGATACCCTTTGGGAGGAGTCTATGGGTATGGTCATCAAGTGCCCGAAGGCATACATCTTCGTCCCCGAAGGGCAGAGAGGGGAAAGGTAGGAGAAAAAAGATAAGCCGGAGCTCGGTGAAACAAAGATCATCATTTCCTCTCGTTTTCGTACTCTTGAAGGGCTTTCTTCAGGAGAGTCAGGAAGTCACTTGGTCGTTTGTGGTTGGGGGCTTGCATCTGAGTGGGGCACTTTCTGGCTGGCGCCGTTTTCTTGGCAGCTCGGTTCTGGGGGTGTTTTGGGCAGTCTAAACTCGTCGCCGGGTGCGCTGCCTGGCAATTTGCGCACTTCGATGGGCCTTCTTTTTGCTGACAGTCCTTGGAGCGGTGGCTGCCTGCGCAGTATTTGCATCGCTCTCTGATGTTGCATGCGTAGGAGTTGTGACCCCACCGCTGACACCTGAAGCATTGGGTGGGGCCATTTCTGCGTCTCATTTTTTCCGTCTTGACGACGAAACCGTCTATAGTGAGGGGTTCTCTGAATATTTTCAAGTTTTCTTCAGTGTGCGGCAATTGCACGCAGAATATGGGCATAGGTCCATTTTTCCCGCGGAATTGCTTCATCTGGAGAGGCTTCCTGTCTTGTGCTGCTAATTCTTTTTCCAGGGTTTTGGTATCAAAGTTGGTTGGGAGTCCCTTTAGAATAACTTTGATGGGCGGGCATTGGTCGAGCCTTGGGGCGTAGTACTCCTTTTTGAACTCTTCGGCATAGCGGATGACCGCTAGGTGTCCGTCTTCAGTAGAGGGGTACACTTTTACTTCGTCTTTAACAAGCTTAATTTCATAGTTTTCATTGTGTTTTTCCTTTATCTTAGTTAATGCGAGAGCTGGATTACCTTCGTCTATGATGACTACTGGTCTTCTCTTCAAATTTTTTGGGGGAGGCTTCTTATCCTTTTCGTTGAGTGCTTCGGTGAGTCTGCGTACCTCGGAACGTAGCTTAACGCATTCCTTTTCATTCTTTTCAAGTTGGTCTTTAAGGTGGGAGATTTGATCCTTATAATCGTCTTCCGCTTCATAGGTAGCAAGCCTGGTGCTGACTTTGACCAGGGCGTTAGTGAGGCTGCAATAGATTTGGAAATCGTACAGGTTGGTTTCATTCCCTTCATGTGCGTAGTCTCGGAACCAAGCTAACTTGACTGTGATTACCGCTTTGAGCATCAATAAGGCTGTGGCACTACTCTCTTTTTCGATTCGACTTTGCAGACAAGGCCAATCATGTAACTTGGTATCAACCAGTTTTCTTCCAAATGCACAGGTGGCGTAGGAGTAGGAGTCATTTTCCTCGTCCGGTGCGGAGGCCGCGTTGACGGGTGTTACCTCGCCGGCCCTGAAAAGGGCCTCGGCACTTCTGTCCACTGGACTCGGGGCTTCCTTCTTTAGTTTCTTCATCTTCGACATCGTTGCTTGGAACGTCTTGTCTCCTACGCGGTTGCCAGGGGAGTCGTATCACACCTTATCAATCCAATAGCCGCTCCGCTGACGTAGTCTACGGTCCTTTCCTCTTTTTCAGCCAGTCTCACCGGATTTTTTTCGCGCCGTCACAACTCTCACTTGTATCTCTCTTTCCTCTACTGCTGGCCGCTTTAAGTTGACCAGCGTAAAATTGCCGCTGGTGAAATTTGCATGCTGGTAAATCTTCTTCTCGCCACAATTTAAATATATCTGACGCTTAGGGAAGGAATAGTCGATGTATTCGTCCATACTATAACTAAAAATTCGGCATAGTCAAATTACTGTTTTTTGAATTGCCACTTCATTTATATAATTATTAAATACATTTCATGTCTTGTACAATGAGAAAAAACGTAAGCCAACTAATAGTAGTACTACAAGATTGTCCTACCTCTATTTTTAAGCAAACAAAAAAAGTAAACGAAACAACAATAAACACTCCTAAGTAAAACGTGGATTTTTTTTTTTTTTTCACTAAGCTAATAATTTTTAAAAAAGGTCACCTGTAACTGATAGTACAAAAAATAATGGAAGTATTTAATAACTTATGCAATAAGAGGTAAGTACTTTTTTATAAATAATATTTTAAATCTCCAAAAAATGTTATAAGATACACGGTTTTATTTAAAAGAAAACTAAAATACAGTAATCGTGGGCGAAAACCGCGTAACAAGCTTCCGTGACAAATCAAGTTGAATGGATGAGACCGGGAACTGGGGGGGGGGGGGTTTAGAATGACGACCTCTGGTGCTTCAATCCAACGCTATAACCCAGCGATTCTCAACCTGTGGGGCGCGAGAATATCCAAGAGAAAACATTGCTTTAAAAAATTGATTAACTGACTGAAAGGAAAGCCACACATACACATAGAAAACAAAGTACATTTCGCCATATTTAATAACTTATTAAAGTAAAACAAATTACTAAATTAAAACTTTCTTAATCAAAACATACTAAATGAAAAACAAATTTAATAATTATTAGTGACTTCTTTGGGCCTGTCTTGCAAAGCAAAGTTTTTCGAAGGAAGGCTTAATATTAGAAATTGCCACCCTCAGTTGTTTCTATATTTAGCCGAGATCTATAGTTTGTCTTCAAAGAAGCCACAGCAGAAAATCCGGTTTCACAAAAATTGTTGAGGATATTGAAAATGGTAATAGAATGCGAAATGCCCTTGTTTTTAGTGCAGAAAAATCATCCTCTACTCCTGCCCAAAACTCAAATAGTGATTTATTACTAAAATTACTTGTTTTTACTCTTGTTTTGGCAGTTAGTTAAAAATAATTCAGAAACAGAATCAGTACTCATATACATTATTGTTGTATACATTTTATGGTAGGAGGGGGCGCTATGAAAATTATGATAGAAAATTGGGCCGCGAATACTGAAAGGTTGAGAAACGCTGCTATAACCACTGCGCCACAGACTCATCTACAAATCGTGTAAAATAACATCGTTGCCTTATCCAAACAAAGCTATCGCTGCCGTTCGACAAATAATAATTCCAAAATTATTATTATTTTTTCCTAATTAACGTTATAATACATTATAAAATGGATGGCATATTGTATTGTCATCGAAGTATTGCTTGTGTGCAAAGATGGAAGCTAATCTATACATTAATAGTGGTCGAAAACAGCGTAACAAACTTCCGTGACAAATCAAGTTAAATAAAACCGTGTAATAATAATAAGTTCTCGTCCAAGTGCTAACGTGTATCTATTTTGTGTAATAAATCCAGAAAAGTGCTAGAAAATGTACGTCAATTCCACAGAAAAGTAGATTAATATTTCACAAACTATGCTCAAGAAATTCTCAAGTAGTGTAATTAATCATCTTTCCATTCCATTACCAAGCATAATTTCATATTCACAGTTCACACACAGGGTAATTCAGGTTTAAGCACCCTGTGGACTCCTGATCCCTCAGTTAAAGCGTTAATCTGAAGATTAATTCAGAATTTCCTTATAAGAGAGAGAATTACTCGTTTTATCTCTTATTATATAGACACTAGAGTATATGAGTATCCTTCTAGGGACAAAGAAATTAAGCGATAAACGGAGTTGCTGACATTTTCTGAAAATTATGCAGATTGTTGTTGTTTTATAAAAGACAGATTATAATTGCAGTGCGACTATGGTGCAAAATTATGCTTCTAAAAGTGTTGGAAATTGTAAGAAACATCAATATTAAAAATTACATATTAATTTATTTTGTATTATAATATAAAAGTTCAAACAGAAAATGTACCCCTTCCCCCTCAACAAAAAATGTCGCAATAAAATATTTATTCTTAAAAGAGCTGCGCATGAAAATTTCTTGAATGAACATAAAATTCACACCCGTGCTAGTAATAGATTTCTTTATACCACACCTAACTAAAATCAGCCAATTTTTGAAAAAAATTTGAACAAGGTGCATCAAAATTTGAATCGAAGTACAAGAGTTACAGGCACAAAACATTTGTTTAACTTCTTATTAAATTACACTCCCGCACACGAAAGGTTTCCTATGTTTTCAATGGTCCGTTGTCGTTTGAAATATCACTATGCATACAGGGTATTCAAAAAGGGTTCAAACAAAATAAAGGGAGAGAGGGTGATTGTACCCTCTAGACCAGTGGTTCCCAAAGTGGTCCAGGTGGACCCCCAGGGGTCCATAGGAGACCACAAGGGGGTCCACGTAGACGTGAAAAGAAAACAGGGGGTCACAAGTTGTAAGTGGGGGTCCACGAAAAATTTTCTGGTTTTCATAATAAAGAACAAAAATTTTTGCTTGGATTTACCTGTCAACGTAGGCAGGTAGCATCATTCACTAGGTAGGTACTCAAAAATATTCAAGACTCAGTTCAAACACAGAATTTAATAGAACAATAGATACATATTGAAGTACGCTGGTTGTCGAAAGGTGCATGCGTATCGAGATTTTACTCACTTTTCGAATCAGTTCGAGTAAGGTGTCTGGAAACTAAAGCACCAGAATTAAAAGAAAATCTGATCAAATATAAAGCGGACATTGCGTACTTAACAGATTTGTTCATAAAATTCAATGACGTTAACTTGCAGTTACAAGGGGACAGCCTTAATTTAATAAAAACAAAGGGTGTATTTTCGGCTTTTCTTGGTAAATTGAAATTAATGAAGCAAAATATTAGTCGGCGCGAATTCTCCCAGTTTCCGCACTTGTCACAGATAGAATGTCTTGATGAGGATATTCAGACATACGCTCAACATTTAAATACCCTGCATGATGACTTCAAAAATAGATTTGAAGATATTCTGACCGATGGAAATACCACCATGGATCATAACCTCATTTGATGAAACGGAAGAGACAAATGTGGTATTACAAGAGGAGCTGCTTGAGTTCAGCACTAACGAGGAACTGAAGGTGAAATTTAAAAAAGGCTATCAAACATTTTGGCTGCTGGCAGAAATCCCCGAAAAATATCCCGGGCTATGGGAAATTGCGAGAAAATTTTTGATAGCGTTTCCCTTGTCATATCTTGTCGAAAGAAGTTTTAGTGCCGTTACCAACCTGTTAACAAAAAAATGGAACAGATTGAACATCACAGAACGGGGAGATTTGAGATTTCTTACAAAACTGAAGCCAAATATTGATAATTTGATGTCAATTCATCAAGTACATTCGTCTCATTAAAAGTATGACTATTTACATTTCAGAGTTCATTGTTGATTTTTTGTCAATTGTTGGTTGTTTGTAATAATAATTGTTTATAATTTTGTAAAACCACAAGTATTATTTTAATAAATAGGACACAAGAAAATGTGCTACTTTTTTTTTTCTTCTGAACTCCCCCAATTTAGGGTGATATTTTTAAGGAGTTTTGGGAATACAGTAGAAATGTAGCTGCAGGGGGTCTACCGAAAACAGTAAAACTTTGAAAGTGGTCCACGAGAAAAAAAAAGTTTTTGAACCTCTGCTCTAGACGGACCTTGTAGAACATTGGGTTACGTCCTACACTAAGTAGAAGCAAAGAGTACATTTAGATGTGCAAATTATACTCTCAGTAACGAAAAATATATAAAATAATAAAATATTAATCTAAAAACGTGACGTTGAACAATTCACATTGGTGAATGGAGGACTGATGTACTGGAAGTACAATCCAACCCTAGGTGCCTGTTAAAAATTGGTTTGTTAAAAATCGTTTGTCAAAAAAAAAAATGGAACATACTGCGTCATTAAAAATAAGAAAGCATTTATTTTAAAATACTTAGTTTCTGGAATAGTTATCATCACATGTTGAAATGAAATGTTTTGGTATTCATAAAATTAATCATGCAACTTCATATATGACTTAAATTTCAATAATTAAAACATTCGAATTTTGGTATAAAGACAAACAACACATAACACAATATATTTGCATGGAAATGCAGAAAGCACTGAACCTTTGGTTCGTATGTGGTAATTGTTCGTTGAACAATGGAGCTAGATCTAATTAATCATTTATTTTTCCAATAAATAATGTTAATCAATTTATAGAATTTAAATCATTTTTCCGGAGCACAGGATCGACGTCTGTGACTCACAGAAATTTGATACAGAAAAATAGAAAATTTCTCACTTGGTAGTTGAGTTGCAGCATTGTCCGTGGGAACTTAACTTTGTAAGAACTATCAGATTTTCGTCATTTTCTTTGTGCGCAAACTCACTTTAATTCTTCGCAACACACCAACTTCTTTTGATTGTATTAATTATGAAGATCGCAAAGTTTCATCATTTATTTTTCTTTCTTCATTCTGTTTCTTGGTAGGTTACTGGCCATGCCGAAATGATTCTTTAGATATCTTTCTTTCAATCTAGCTTCATCTTGTTTTTTACAACTTTCTACATAAATTTCTTGATTATGAATAATTTTCAATAATTTATACCATCTTGATTTGATTCATATTTTTCAATTATGTATCTTCAAAAAAATTTCTTTCTCTTTTTTCTTTTCGAGTCACTTGCCCTTTCTCCGAAATTTCATCGTCTTCTCTTCATGCTTCTGGAGGGAAAGAAAGTTCTGGAAGAAATGTAACTTGATATTCTAGCGTGGTCCGCTCCCATTGGTCGATAATGTTCTTTTCAGTTCTTGAAAAATCGGTGTTTTAACTATTTTGCTTAGTTTCGTTAACAGGTGCTGCCCTCTGGCAATGAATTTGTTCATTAATTAAAAAAAAAAGAATGTGACATTTTGTTACAGTACCATAATATATCATTTGTTCTTCAAATTCCAGAGCAATATTTATCGCGCACTAAAAAATAAAGAACTGTTAATACTTGAAGTTAATTAATCACACTCCTGATATTTTTGAAAATAATTTCTTTAAAAATATCATTTTTATAGCAGTAAATCTATAGTACTGATTGTTTCTAATAACTCTAAGGAAAAACAAAAGACCTTCTTAGCCTTGAATTTTAAATTTACCATTGCTTGCGTTTTAAATCTAATTATACTTTTTTATGCAAATGTTCATTTATTTCCTTTCTCTTTTCAACGAAAAGGCGGGAAACAGCTTTTCAATTATACTTAGGTGAATGTTGTCTCTCATTTACTTCAACCAAATTTTTGTATTGAGTACAAATCAGTATTTTCTTTATGTTTTCATCCCATTCTTTGCTAAACTATGGAATGACTTCAATCGTAATTTTATAACAATATGGTGGATTAAGTGCTGTATTACAGCATATTAGTGCTCAATTTAAGACTATTTTTCTAATTGCCGATGCTCTCTTCCGGCTATTATTTATTTTATGCATTTATATTCCATATCGTTTTGTCAACGATAAAACTTCAAACGAATGAAGTTTAACAAATAACCCAAAAAATTGAGAAATACTCACAAAACAGAGTTATGAATTTGCTACAATAAATTACAAGGTTTATCATATATATAATGATGAAATTTGTACCTGAGATCCTGTACTTTAAGTCCATTTTTCGAGTTTTTGCGAGTTCACACTTAATGTACATACAGAGTACCGACGACAAAGCCATTAGCTACATGAGGGTTCCGAAGTAATAAAGTTCCCATTGGACATCTTTATTCTAAGGTTCACACGGAGAAGTCTAGTCTTATAGCCCTCAAAATGTTTATTTTTTAACATTCATTGCAAAAACTCCAAAAATGGACGTAAGATACTATGACTCTCAGGTAGATTTTTTTTCAATTCTTTATCAACAACGTAGCACCTATAACCTTTTCTCACTCAAGTTTCTCTTTTTTTTTCTTTTGCCCCCCACCCCCATGTCTCTTTCAAAGTTTTCTTACAAATTTATTATTGATAACTTCTTAAATTATGTTGTTTAAGATGCACAGAATGTAGCAGTTTCATTAATTGTATGAATTTATTATATTTATTATCACTATACGAGTTAATGTTTCGGTATATGTTTTTTTTTTTTTTTGTAATTTACAATAATTTTATTGCTTCTTACTTATTCATGCATCCATATTCAGGACTAGTTTTAATAATATTTCCAAGTTCTTCAAGTAAACTTTCTTATTGAACCACATCAAAATAATTAATTAAATATCATCTTTTTGAGACACACGTCTCCTAAACATTTATCGGTTTCTCATGTGTATACTATTAATTAACTAATAAGGTGTCCCCTACGTATCTTGGTTTATAACATTCTGTGAGTTTATGGAATCTAAAGATATGATGAAATTTATATGAGATCGTTAGTAGTCGAGATCACAATTCCAATAGGAGATAGGATCTTCGAAAATTGACGAAAGGTATGCTTGCGTGAATTCGTGTGTGGTTAATTTCCCGATTTAATATCTCATTGGCTTCTCGATTTAATATGTCCTTCACTTCTGCGTCTAGTACCCTTTCTGCGATTTAAAGCATGCAGCGGATTAAGGTATTTTAAATGAAATTATAAATATAGAGTTATTCTGCAGAGATTAGGCCAAGATTAATTTTCGTTTGAATGTTTCCTTTTCATAAAACATAATGTTTGAAACATGCACAGTTTTGTTTTGTTTTTCCTGATGTAGTTTACTTTCTAAGCTAAATTTTAAAACAATATGATAACGTTTAGTCTTCATTTATTTAGATTCAAACTTATGACCTATAAAGCATACTTTGTTGAGTAAACGAAAAATGATTTTAAACTTAATGGAACTTAGTTGCTTAGAAAATTAATGTTTTAAGGATTTATATTTTCCTTTTTTTTTTCTAAGTCTGTGTTATGCAAATTACTTCTCTTTTTCTAAAAAAAGGATGTTTCCCCAAATTAAATGATCTCGTGGAAATTCAAGTACATACCGTTTTTTCTTGTATTTAAGATCTTCTACTGTGAAGAATTCAGATCATGATTCACATCGCCAGCTTTTTTGTCATTGGGCTGGAGGTCAATAGAAAACATTTTCGTGTTTCAACAAATAGGGTTAAATTAGGGTTATAGAACGTTATTCGATGTTTTTAATAAATTGAAATTGTTCAAAGAACAGGGCAGGCAGTTTAAATAAACTGCCTTAATCGATTTTTTTTCCTCAGACCTTAAGTGCATATTTCAAAAAAATTTAGCTCATTTTTCAACTTTAGTGGCATTTTTCTCTATCATTTTCGGTGTGTTTTTGAGAATATTTTTCTGCATTTTAATTCATCAAGTCCCGGTGCCTGAAAAGTATAATGAACTATTAGATAAGAAAAACGAGGGGAAAAAGAACTAATACGGTATTTTAAAAATTTTTATCGCGTACAACGTACATACTGCAAAACGTTAATACTTAATAATAATAATAAATGCATTACTATATCTATGGTACCATACACGGAAGGGAAATAAGTGATCGCATGAGTTCACCGCTGACGGTAAAGTGAGAAAGACGCCGAATTTGGGAACGTATAATCAGCATTGCACTGCACGTATGAGATTGATAGTAATATGTTTCTTACAAAGCATACAAGTTTTCTACATGCAATATCGTGAACGTGTTTTCATAGAAACGGTTATGGTTGTTTTATGGTATAAATATAATTTAGTTCTAGTAGTACATTTGTTTTAAATTTCAGTGTTACCCGAGATGAATATTAAATGTAAAACATCATATGTAATGCTGTAATAAATTATGCAAAAATGAATTGCATATTTTAAATTGTGCCTTAATAGTTTTCCCTGCATCAGATGAGAGCCATTTCAGCACACTTTAAGGTGACAATTATTAAAGTATTAACACGAAATATGTTTAAAGGAAGCACCGCTTCTGTCATAACTCGTGTAAAATATGAAATCAGCGAAGCTGAGAAAATCATCCCATATTAGGCACTGGTATACATTGTAAACCTTTATATTTTCTAAAATAAGAAAATGAAATGAAAAACAAAATGTAGTGAGTTTTTTTCCCACATAAGTTTAAGCAAGAAAACTTTTAATTACGAAGAATTTAAAAAATATTTTCGGAAGTGCTTAAGAAGTTACTGAAGCCTAAAATTAGAAGATGGCTTCACTTTTTGCAGCTGCTTGGGACAAAATAAGTTTCTAATAAATTAAGAAATTTGTTTTTTTTTTTCCTTCCTAGATGAGTTTCTAGAGTTTAAAACTTTATAACAAAAAGTAGCTATTTCTGAGCAAAAAAAAAAAAAAAATCTTCAAATAAATGTTAATTTATTACAAAATTAATACGTATTTAATTAGCCCGAAGCCACTATTTTTTTTTTTTTTTTTTTGAGTTATGTGGCTAAGATCGTGGGGAATTCTTAAGATAAACTTATATTAATCATATACTCTAACAATACCATCAAAAGCTTTGAAACCAATCTTCCTTTTGACTTTTTACATCATGAAGGTATTGAGAAGCATCATAGCTTGACAATTTTTAGAAATTAGTACCTCAACACGTAACTTAAATAAAACAAGTAAATGCTTTTAATTATATAGTATCGTGTTATAATATGCATTTTAAGAGCCGCGGGAGAAAACGACTTCTAAATTTACGAATTTACTCAGAATTACGTTTTAAATATTTATAATTGTTGTCGGACAGTTTCAAGTCATCAAGAAGCTCATATTAACCTTAATAATAATTTTAAAATATATGCTTAGACTTTGAAAAATTGCAGGAAAATTAAACTTTTAAAAGCCGCTTATGTCGCCAATAACAAGCTGCAAGGAAGTCACAAGAAAACACAGAACGCAGCATTGACCGACCTTAAAACTACAAAAGATTGCGTAGGTGATACCATATGTAAGAGACATAAGGTCAAATATTTTGATAAATGACCTATAGATGAAAAGATTTGATAGTGCAGAAAGTCTTCCAATCGTCATGATAAAAACGGGAAAAGCATTAGATTATTTCGATTTTTCTTTTTCTGTAGTATATCGAAGAACTGGAACAAAGGCTTTCTAGAGAAATCTAAAATTTTTTTAAAGAATATTTTTCAAAAAAGTTTTATAAATGTTTTAAAAATGTAATCCCTGTTTGCTACTGAAACCATACTATATAAATACGGTAATTGCTGCTTCCAAATCTCATGTAGTAGCAAAACATGTATCCTATTTGCTGCGAGAAATCGATTATTGTTGCACTTTTTCTTTCTGGTTGAACATAATCTTTCATTTTTCCAAAGATTATGTTAAAGCAGGTGGAAAAAGTTACTTTTTTTGTCTATCGAAAAAGAACGTCTTAAAAAAATAATATTAAGCAACTGATATAATTTGAAACCGCAGAAATACACGTAAAGACAACATGCCTAACTTTAGAAAACACAAACGCATTCAAAAATCCATTTTACGGCTCTGGGAAGCTCACAAGCTATGGAATACGGTGTATTCCAAAACAAAATTTAACTCCGCAAATTGGTTCAATAATATGTTTTATAAGAGCTTCTTAGCAAATATTCTTAAATTAAACTAGAGGTATTTCATGTGAAGTGTGTTAGTTATATTCAATTAAAAAAATAAATATAAGAATAATAATTAAAATTGTTTTAAAAAGCCTTTTTTCTTAAGAAATCAGACATGTATGCGTGATTTCTTAAGAAAAATGGCTTCCATCAAAGTCTCACACGTCTTTAAGAAAAGAAAAAAAAGAAGAGAGATCTCTGAAAGGAAATGATTCCATGGAAAGGTATATTAATATTGTTGTTTAGTTTCTTAATTGTTCATTCTACGTTTTTGACTTGATATTTAATAGGATGGAACTATAAAACAAGTTTCAAATTTCATTTTGTTGTAGTGAAAATTATTTTCTTTTTCAATTGTACGCAATGAAACTATGTTGCAAAATCAATTTTTCATCTGTATTAAAGGTTTATCTTTTAAGTTGATAGATTTTCTTTTTCCCTCGTTAGCAGATTGATAACACTGCAACACGAAAAATGTCCTTTGGATGAAAATGTCTGTTTCTTATGTATTTTTGGCTGAGAATTACGAATCTGCAATAATTTTTTGCCTATCACGTACCATTTTCCCGAAATTCCACATTTTAGCTTTTTACGCATTTTCTGGATAAATGTGCATATTTTCGAAATTTATTGACTTAATTTTTTATAAATTATATCTTTCTCATTGACAGTGAAATTGTTGCCATTCTAGAGACCTTTTTAATGAACTTGGGTTACTTTAGCGACATGTTTTGGCAAAGCTTTATCTACTTCTCGAAGTTTCGAGTTTTTTACAAGACGACAAAAACATTTTGTAGACTATTTTGCGGAGAAAGAAAAAATAGTATGCTGCTGTGATGTGAATGTAGTGTTTCAAGCATTAGGACATGAGCACAATTCAGCAGAGTGGCGCTTGTTTGCCCACAACTTAAGGAAGTCCTTTCATGATAAGAGTAGGAAAACAAACAGTGAGAAGAAGAAAAATCTGCATTGGATGGCCTTTAAATCGGTGTGCTCTCGTTTCCTTGGAAATGAGACAGCTGAAAATTACGAAAATCTTGTTAGTGACATGATAAAATGCTTTTGTATTATTAGGTTGCTATATTTCATTAAAACTACACTTTTTGGACTCCCATAGGGACTTCTTTCCTCAAAACCTAGGCGTAATTAATGATGAGAATGGGGAAAAGTCTCATCAGGATATCTGTGTTTTAAAAGCGTTTCAGCGGTCAATAGAATGGAAGTATACGAATTGAATATTGCTAATCTATTATCAGGGCACACCAACAGATGCCCACAAGATAAAACGGCCAAAAAAAATCTTTTTTGAGTTTGTGTTTTCAATAAGTAAGCCGCAGTTACCCTCTTCTATAACCAAATTGTATAAATATGAGAAGTGGGTCTCCAGCAAAAATGGTACGTGATGGACCATTTTGGTTTGGATATTTGAATTAAGCACCTTTTTTTTATATAGAATCACATAGTTTCATCTAAAGGACAAAAAAATAGTTCAAATTTGTTGCACAGTGTAATCGCTCAACTCTATAAGTGTAATTTTGGGTTTCTTTTTTAGTGCTATTTTAATACCTGTTTTTCTGATTGCGTGCAATTCACAGAAATATAGATATTTCTTCCGCCATTGAATATCAAGCTCAATACGTTAAGTACATTAAGCATTCCTTAAATGCTTAAAAGCAATATGGTATGCAGTATTATAATTTCTCAAATTTTTGTAACAAACAAGTTGTCAAAAATATCAGTAGAATTATTATTTTTAACTTACATGTCACGCTAATGCGACTCAAAATTTTATAAAACGTATAGCATGAATATTTGTTTATTCATTGAGAATCTCAAAAAAATATTATCCAAGATTCCCAGCGCATAGAAAAAGGGCGTATAACCAAACGAAAACTGTCCAGTCCAGCTCAGGGTAGTTTTTCAGTTATTATTTCTCCTCGCCTTTTTCTCCCATCAAAAGATTCAAACTGTCACATACACCTGCATAGGCTTTACGACGCCTTCAGTTTGCCACTTTCGTTTATACCGTCGGATTAATAACGTAGATTTACTGCAACTGGGCTCCTTTTTCGCGCCATTGACCAAAGGGGTGTTGTAATTTTTGACATGCAACGGCTCATTTAGTATTATTCCTGCGAGAATCAGTCGAAGTGTTAAACTGACTCCAGCAGTTGATTAGGGATCACGGTATTACTAAACATTTACAACGAGTTTGTTAGGAAAAATTATTTCTTTTCCTCGCAGCTTTTGTTTTTTGTTATTTATTTAAGCTATTCATTACATCCCAAAATGAATCTAAAATAAATTTGGTAAAAAAAATGGGAAACAATAAAAATATATTCATAAAAAATAAACTTAGAGGAAATCTGTAAAATAAGTTCGATATTCAATAAATAAGTTTATCAAATAAATCCCTTGTATTTAGAAACCCAGATGAAAACAAGTTATATAAAACGCAAACACGCAATAAAAATTGTTGCACATATTTCGAAGAAAAATTATCTTTTTATCTTTAAAATTATCTTTATTTATAAAAGTTTCTTTTCAATCGAGTTCCGAGAGCAGATTTTCAAAGATGTACTTAATAATGAAGGATTTATAGCCTTTCCCCTCTCAAGTTTGTCGTTGAGGTTTGAATTATTTCCCCAGTTACTTAGGCTTTAACGTGTGGTTTAGAATGAAAATTTCTATTGATTTTGCGCAGCCTTTAGTCACGAATTTTTAATCGAAAATTATAACCACTTTGAATTTATTTTTATAGCTAGATTTTATCCCATTTGCAAAACATATCTAACCCAGAAGTAACGTGTGACTCTGAAGTAAGTATGGACAATTTGTTGTCTTGTGCTGCGTTACTTTACTCCAACTTAGGTAAAACAATATGTTTTTTATTTACTTAACCTACACAAATATGCGTTTAAGCTGTTATCATTTTCTATTCTTCAAGTATGTCAAAAACCTTAGTGCGAGTAGAACATTAATAGGACACAAATCAAAATATAGCCAGAGATAGTATTACTAAAAAAAAAACAATCAACGTAAACAAACACTAATTGTGAAAAAAAAAAAATTAATACTAGAAACTAGTATCTATTATTTAGAAACTAGTAAAAAAATAAACTCTACTGGAGCACAAATCATAAAAAAGGAAAATTTATTATTATTAAGGAAAACAACTAACGTTATTAAGATACACAGCTAAAGAAAATAAGAATAACATTAGTAAGAGAGACAATTAAAGTTAAGCAAAAAAAAAAAAAAAAAAAAAAATTGTTGAAAGCTATTACCACTGAAAAGAATGAATAACGGTAACAGAGCAGAAATGGTTTAAGAAATGGGAAAACTTTATTTGCTAGAAAAAGCAATCAATATTATTAAATCACAAATCTAAAAAAAATTGAAAAACTGATATTGTTGGGGCGAACAATCAACGATAATTATACACAATAGATTAAAGAAAATATATTCTTTCTTTAGAGCAACAATAGACGGTGAATAAAAAAACATAAGTGGTGAAATTTCGAAAATATTATTTATTACTAAGTAGAAAAATCAGTTTTAAGAATAACTGATTATTGTGAAACAAAGTAAAAATACACTCAGTTAAAAAAAAACATTGGGTATTAATAAAGCACAAATTGTAAAAGAATGTAAGACATATTATCACCAAGAAGTACGTATAATGAATGATAATAAAGCATAAATCGGTCGAAGACAGTGAAAGTGAAAACAGTTGTTACCAAGAAAAGTAATTATTGTTAATAAAATAAATTGGGACGAAAACACAATGTTATATTTATTGGTGTTCACTGACTTTTTATGTTACTGCACTAAACATATCCCTTTTCTTGATACAAATACTAAAAGCATATTTTTTATATGTGTCTCGACTTGCCAGAGGTTTCCATGAGACTAACATAAATCTGATTTTGTTCACAATTATATTGCAATTAATGCAATTTTCATGCTTGATTAAAAGAAATATTTCGAATTTCTTTCCACAACTCAAAATGACCAATACCAGAAACACTCGCAGTTAAGTTGAGCTGTTTTCCCCCAATACTCTTAACTTACTATAAGCTCAGTGAAGTGTGAGCCAGGAAGGAAGCAATTTCCTGCGCAGTTACTGGAGTAAATAGTGGACCGTCCAAAGTAAGGCTAAATATTAGAGCAAGTGAAGCGTTTACTCTTGGGCGAATGAAGTGATATCCTGTTCATATTTACAGCCCTATTCACTACCTGAGCCGTTTGCTCTAGCTATAAGAAATAATTAAATGTCTTTATCAACAATCTGACGAACGTAATCTCCTAAATTAAGTTTATGAAGAAGTAAATCTCTATGAAGAAGTAAATCTAGGAAATGCACTTCGTGGTGTGATCCAGTAAAAGTATAAATTGAGGTGTTAGTTAAATGACATCTTGTGCAAGTAAATGTGTAATAACAATGTATTTTTAGGCATTTTACTTCAGGTGATAAATTGCAAGGTTCAAGGGGGGGGGGGGTAAACTTCTTATGCAACACTAGTTACAACAATATCTGCTTAAGTATGATTTCCTTAGAGAGATATATATACATAACTTACATAAGAAAAACTAAATGTTTTCACGGGGAGTACGCACTGGAATCAAATGTCTGGATTATCTGCCACAAAAATACGGATAGAGAAAATTAAATCCAGCATACAAAGGTTAGATAAAATAAAATTAAAATAAAATGTAACATTAAAGTGAAAAAAAAAGGAACTGGAGAAAGTAAACACGAATAGCTGAAACTTCTGACAAAAAAAGGATTAACAATTGTTAGATGATTACACGATAATAAAGAGATGACTTACTAGGAAATAAAAATAATTTTGTAAGAAATTTATTATTATGATAGGAAGATATAAAACAAAAACTGAAATAAAAAAGGATTATTTTACAATGTCATAAAAAATAATAGACTTTTATTTACACGCTGAACAACGCAGTTATTGTATTATAAAAGGAAAAGTTTTCTCTCTTTTTTTTTTTTTTTTTGACGTGACGCAATTGGTTATCAGAAAGTAATTAAACATTCACTACAGTTTAAAAAAAAGATAATATCTAAAGGACTTACTAAAGGCACTAGATAACACTTTTTTCATAATATTTCAGCTATTTGAGATTTTTATAATCACATTATCAAACTAGAATTTCAAGATTTTTACATAGGTATACAAGAATACAGTACCTTTACTGTATTTTTGTTCAACTTTGATTTTTAATGATTTCATTTAATTTTCAGTCGCAGTCTTTATTAAAATATCCAACAATTATTCAATTCTGGGCAGAGTTTCCCTCTCGGATTTACTTGCCTGCTCTTAATGCGATACATGAACGGGACAGCGTTAAGATCAGGCAAGCATTACGAGCAGGTCCCATTATTAGTTAATCACGGAAAACTGTTTTTGAAACTCTTCCAAGTCTGAAGTGTCTGTGATGAGTTTCAGTTTGAAAGATTGCCTTAGATTCGTTATTTTCCTTACTCCCCCCCCCCCCCCAGCTTTTTAATTTATTCCGTACTATCTTTTGCACCTGCCCTTCATGTATTATAAATGCAATATGTCATTCAGGTCCAAAAATGAAGAAAAAACCTTAACCTATTTTTACTCGGACCACATACGCATGAAAATTATTTCATACAGACCACATCATAACTTCAGTAATTAATATGCGTTATTAGCAAATCAATATTTGACAGTGTTGCTGAATGTGTTTAACGAACGGCCCTTTTCAGGGCCAATCCATCTGCAATTACCTGGGAGATGGTTAAAAGTGCCTTTTTTAGGTGTAACTGCACAAAACCTAATTTATTTTTCAGCTTGGTAAGTTTTTGCCCCTGCCTTTCCCCACTACGCAAGGGAAACCCATAAATGCTCGGCTGGCTGTCGTCCGCACACTGAGTATGGCTAACTAAACAATTTATTGCTATAGAAAGACATCAAAGATCTAAACATGAACAAAAGTAGATTTCATCTGAGAATAAATACTGTCGTTAATACTATCTTTAACTTTATAAAGCAAACTATACATAATATCAGTAAGAAAGATTTTTTTTATGAAGAGCAATCCCGCTTTAGAAGTTCAGCATATCATTGCCATGCAATATAAAAATCCGTCTACAAATTATTAAAGTGCCCCAGAGATTCAATTACCAAGTAACTGAAATCTCCCAGATTGTGGTGTATTTCCACAATAGAATTAGTAGGCAAATAACTACTATTTAAAAAATACGGGCTCTTCTATCAATTATCAGGTTTTTTTTTTTTTTTTTTGTGCAATCAATTTTTAATTTCATTACGTAATTACTAACTGACACATCATATCAAAAGTGTTCAGTCCATATGAATGTCACATGCCAGCGATCTCGGCGCAAGGATATAAACAGTTACCCCAAAACTTTTTCCCCCGCTCATAACTCCTTTTAAATTTTAGGATATTCACTGATATTCGCTTTCCAAAATTACAAACAAAACACATTATGCCATGCGATTTATTTAGTTTCTCTTACGAAAATAGTTATTTATCATTACTAAACTGAAGCTAATAAATTAAGTTTTTCTCAAGAAAAAAGCTACGTAAATTGCTTCTGTTACAGAATAAGTTCTAAAATACCCTCGTAGGTGAAGGTCAGGATCATAAAAAAAAAAGAAAAACGTCTTACACATTCAACGAAAAAATCTTTGTTTACACTACAGATATGTTTTTTAAAAATCCATAAGCATCAATCACTTTGAAAGATGCATGTTTAACTTAAACAAAAAATCAGAAAGCGTTGGCATTACTGAAAATGGTATTAAACATTCCTTTTAAAATATTTTTTCTATGAAACATTTTTACTTCACGCACTCATTAAAAATGATTTTCTAAGCTCAAAAAGGAGCTTTTTTAAAATACAGCACAGCGAAAAAGAATAGTTTTAAAATACGCTGCTTCCCTAAAGGTTCAAAATTGATGCATTTTTGTAAAATCTTTACGGAAATAAGTTTTGAAGAACGACAATCTGTCTTTTCCTCTCTAAAGTACGGCTCATCAGTGACTTTTTCCACTAAAGCAGAGGAGGATCATTTTTTTATGTGCACTACAACAATCTATCCACAAAAATAAAATTAATAATACCAATCTAGCTGTTTTAGTCATTAGCCATAACGAAATTCAGTCATTGCTAAGAAACGTTTGCAACAAAAAAAAAAAAAAAAAATAATAATAATAAAATCGTTGTACTAGTTATTTAAACAGATAGAACTGCCTATTTATTTTTATTTATTATGTTTTTTTTTTTTTTTTTTTTTTTTGAATATCGGTGTACTAGTATTCGAAACAATAGGTGATGCAATTGTAATGTGCTTTTAGTTTCGTTACATAATTTTTACTTTGTTATACGCAATTACTAATATCAATACCTGTATTATATGTTAAATTTTTATTCTGGATATATTTAATTGATCAGAAAGCAATAAGTATTTGAACATGTTAACTGCAGGATAAAATTCACCTTACTAAACATGTTACAAAAATATTATAAAAAAACATTTTTATATTTATAAAATGCTGTATATTATTGTTCTTGTAATGTATTAAAAATGTTGCAAATATTTACATTTTCTTATTCTTCGTACGCTGAAGCTGTTAGTTCTTGTCTTATTAAGCGTCTTAGTAGCACAAAAAAAGTTCATTACTGCACTGTAAAAAAAAAACAGTTCAACGTTGCACCATAAATATGGTGAAAGCTGAAGGGCTGCTGATGATTGAACCAAAATCATGGTTCAAGCAGAAATGCGAATTCTAAAGTTCAGCCTTTAACCATAATTTCGGTTCAACCTTGAACCAAAAAGACGAACCCCGCCACCCGGCCGTAAACAGAGAGCCGCCATCTTGTCAAGTTGTGACTTGAAGCATTTATTTTTCACAACAGTAAAGGGTAAGTAAACTTCGATGTATATATCTAATTTTTTGTTTTATATTTCTTGTTTTCTGTGTTTTTATGTCTTAATACGCACAAAATAGGTAGTAAAGCCTATTTAAAAAATGTTATCATATACCGATTCTGTCACCTTTAGCGTTAAATTGAATAATTAACTTTATTCAAAATTTTAAACCTGTGTATATTTATTTAATTTTGCTTCAATATTAAATTATTTTTTAAACCTGATTTCTCATTCACCCTTATACAGTTTACTTTTGGCTCCCCAGATCTACATTTAAAGTTGTAACGTTGACTTGTTTACATTTTAAAAATTGCATCTAATATCGGGATTTTTACTCTAAATCATTTATTTTTTTCATTTTCATTTCCAAGCATATTTTTCTACGGCGTTACCTTTCTAGCTCCCACCTCTTAATTTATTTTTAATTTCCTGTTGCTGTCTTTTCAAAATTTATTAAACTTATTTGTTGTTCAACCCCTTTTGCACAATTTTACTCGTAGTTTTTATCAAACGTGTAGCCAGTGGAGGGGGGGGGGGGGGGGCGAAGTTCGAAGCTATCTCCACTCCCGAAATTTTTTGAAGTTTCACATGCTATAAATGACAATTTGAATATTCTGATAAGAAAACCTCATTTCTTTAAAATTCAGTTCTTCAGTTTATTTCCGATCCCGTAGCCGAAGGGATGAAAATTTCTAAAATTTTGCATGCTATAAATGGAAATTTGAAAATTAGTGAATAAAAAATAGTCTGATAACAAAACACTCATTTATATAAATGTAGTTAGTTGAATTTTGAATCCAAGGCCACAGCAAGGAAGTTGGGGGGAGGAGAATCCCTCCCGCCCTGAAATTTTTACATGCTCTGAAGGATAATTTGAAAATCAAAAATATTCAGATAAAAAAAACCACTTTCATCAACCCCCCCCCCCTTCCCGAAAAACAATCCAGGTTGTGGCTTTGATTTGTAATGATTCTTACTTCTTGATCATTCGAACTAACTATTCCACCAAGAGCAGGTGAAACCAGTTTTGTATTCAAAACATGTCTACTATAGGAATTTTTTGAGAAATTGGGTCAATTTTGCGTGATTTTCGAAATGGCAGTTTCGTTGCCTTCAACGTTAAATTAACTTTTTTCCAAAATTTTCAACCTGTGCACATTTACTTTATTTTGCTTCAATATATGCTTGCTTCTTACGTGATTTAATATTATCCCCCCCCCCCCCATGTATTTTACACTTTCCTGCGGCTCTAAACTTACAGTTGCAACAATGACTTGTTTACGTACTGAAAATTGCATGTTTTCTTAATACATTTATTGCAACATTATTTTTTTTCTCGTTACTACCAAACCACTTTTCCGAGCTGTTACCTTTCTCTTCTCTGCTCATTACATGTATTTTTTAAAATTAACTACTATCAGTGGTGGATTTTAGACTACTTTTCACTTCTTGGTGTTCCCTCAAGAAATTATTCCTGGATCCGACCCTGACTACTGTTGTATTTTTAAAATAATTATATTTTCATTTTTCGACCACGACTGCCAATTTACAGAATTTCCACCCATAATTCCTTATAAAATTTCGTCCCAATCATTCTAACAAACACCTATTTCAATAAAAGAGTTTTACAAATTGAGGGAAAAGTTGAAATCGGAGATTTCAGATCGCCAAATGCAAAATAGATGTTTTATCAACAAAAACGGTGCATTGCACTACACGGTTGATGTCAACAAAACATTGGGGGGAATAGACGACATACAAATCATATATGCTGTACTGTCAGTTCTTTTATATCTTTACAGGGTGAAGTCTTAGACTGATCTGGGTGGTCTTAGCCTGAAGTGCCACGAACTACTGCACGTTTTAGCCTTGGAGGAACATCAGTGCCGGAACCCCGCAATAATTTTTAATTATTCTTATTTGTGCATTTCATGGTTTTTCAATTTCACTTCTAGGCATATGTTTTCAGTCATCTTTGTATGCACATAAATAAATTTAATATTTTTGATGCTAAAGAGTGTTGAAATATATTTGTGAAAAAAAGTTACATAATTCAGAAATTAAAAATGTTCGCTATCAATTAATTACACTTATAAGCAAAATTTCAAACGCCATTTTTGTTAAAACTATCTGTTGACGAACCTAAAAAAATTACATATATTTTCAGAAGCCTTCTTTATGGGAGGGGGCTTAAAAATTCTAACAGTGACTTATATTGCAATTTTGAAGAATATAACAAAGTAACATAGTTACTTGAAAAATACAATTAGATTCTGATACAGTGCATTGGGATGTTCATATATATAAATATATAAATAAATACATCTATATAAATGGAACACTGAATCAATTATTGAAACGCATGAATCTGTTCTTAGAATTAAATCAAATAATTAGCAAAACTTAATTTAAATCTACATATTAAAAAACAGAAAATTCGCTTTGCAAATTAAAATTGGTAATAAGCTTGTTTCCTGTCTCGCTCTTGAACATGAAAAAATAAAAGTATTTATGTTAAAAGTAACCATTGCCACATAAAAGGGTGCAGTTCAAACTTCACGTTCATGCTACAGCTCTGAACTATGACAGTGGCTAGTAGAAAGTCCATCGCTATGGTTCAGAGTTGAACCAAGATACCAGTTAAAATAAAATCTATGGCTAAGGTTCAAGGTGGAACCATAATACAGGTTAGAAAAAAATTCGATATCATGGTTCAAAGTTGAACCGTAATACTAGTTGGAAAAAATTCCGTAATCATGGTTCAAAGTTGAACCGTAATACTGGTTAGAAAGAAATCCGTAATCGTGGTTCAGTGCTGAACCACATCCATGGTGAAACTAGTAAACCATCATAATGGTTCAAATTAGTACCAACTGTTGGTTGCAGCTGCATTTCACCAACTTTTAGTGAAAGGTTGAACCGGAATTTTTTACAGTGTGAAAAGAAAAAAAAAAGGAAAAAGCAAAAAAGATTCAGTATTTACTATGATATTTGCCTAATTACGCAGGTATACTAAAAAATTTTGAAAAATTGTTTTAATTCTCATTTTTATATTATTTTCAGTAACGGACCAAAAAATAAAAATCCATTGTTTTTACTTCTCGCAAGGTGTTTTTATAAAGCATGCGCATATTTTACTATAATTAACTGAACTTGCGCAACAAGATTTATTAAGTTATTTTAATATTTAATAGCTGAAATTTAAAAAAAAAAAAATAAGAAAGAAATATGTGTCAGACATGACAATATGACATACAGGATAAATCAAACGACTTTTCTCGGCTGCTATTTACAGTTAAAATTGTTACGGAAATAGCTATACAATAGCTGTTCTTGATATTTCCACAGTCAACAAATATAGTTTTGGGGAAAATATCGATGTATAAGTTATAGAATTCATTCTACGCTGCAAAAAGTACAACCTAAACATACTCAAATAAATAATAAATCTAGAAACTGTCCGTGAAAGAGCAAGAAGAGGGAAAACTTCGCAAAAAATACCTTCGACTTCTTATTTTTATTTTCGTCTATATGAAAGTGCGTTAACGAAGAACAAAGCTTCCTTCTACTTGATCAGATCTACACAAGGTGTGGATACTTCCAGCAAAAAGCATTAGTTCCTTTCACGTTGGTTGAAGCTGTTCGAACGGATATAATCGAAAACTACTTGAGTTGTTTTCTTTTTTAGCTTTTATTTTCCGGCCTTGCGTATCTATAATGGATTAGAAGAAAGATTACTTTGGATAGAAGTTGAGAAGAACACAAACAAAAATACTTAAGAATTCATTCTTTTCTCAGGTAGAAAGAAAAATTGTAGCTGAGAAACTGAAAGACAAGCGTGTGGTTGTGAAAGACAAGTTGTGAAAAGTAGGATTTTTCATCATTACTCTATAGACTAACATATGTGTATAAATATAGCTTATTTGCCAGCAGGATAATTTTATTTTTTTCAAGTTTCTTGTAGTTCTAAGAAGAAAATTAGAAACGCCTGCATGCCTCCGAAAGCATGTATAAAGACAGTGGAGCAAAAGTTGCGGTTTATACAAGTGTTATCACGGAATGTTTTTTTAAATTTTACCTCACATCCTTCTTCGATTTTTAGGTTAAACTGACATAACTCCAAAGCTTAGTTTTCTTTATTATTTTATTAAAACTAAATTTAGTATTAGAAAAACCTTTCAGAAACATTGGCTTTTTACATATAAGTTAATTTTAATTAAATTCATTTTTTTTCGATAAACTTCATTAATACTCTTCATACGGTTAATGATATGAAAACGGATTTCCGAAATTAGTGTTCGCTTTATTTAGTAAGAATTATCAACGATTATTATTGACACTAAGCCGCAGTCAGAAGCTGTCCGATGAATGACGCTTAGCTCCAGTAAGTTCATAATTCTTTTACACCGGAAAAGGCAAACACCAAAAAATGTCTTTATCACATTTTTTATTTTGTGCTAGCATTGCTTTTGGCATTTATTCATTTTTCAGCAAAAAAAATATATCCTTTTTAATATTCTTTTTAGGTAGTCATCGTAAAATTTTCAAGATAAATGCTTTAAATAAGCAAGCAATTTTAAAATAGTTATTATGATTTAAAGATAATATTAGAAGCATTCCCAACAATAATAAAAAATTAAAAATAAAATGACTATTTATGCATTAAATGCTTTATTTATTTTATGACACGTAATTTATTCTAACTACAAAAAAGACTTCCTTAAATTTTGAGGCTATGTTCTGGCATTTTGTTAAATCCTAATTTGAAATTCATTCAGAGTATTTTAATGTAACTATATTATATATAAGAATATTCCTTATATAGCAACTGTCAAATATTAAAAAAAATGATTACACATGAAAGAACTTTAAGAAATGAAGTATATTTTAGTTGGAAAAGTATTTTTCATTCACAATGTATGTAAAATAAGTTAGAATATTCTAACTATCATTAAATATTATTTACTAATTATATTCTTTATACCGCTCGGTCACACCTAAGAACTGTAGTTTTCATAATCACTCCACAAGTCGAAATTAAAACCATTCTGAGCTTGTAAAGGGTGTCCCAAAACATACGCAAGATTTAAATTAAATATATATATATTTTCAATTGTATGTTTTTTTTTTGAATTAAAACATAAGATAGAGTTATGTGTAAAACAGCATGTCGGGCAAATGGAGATCCTTTGCCTAATGTATTGTACAACTTTGCTGGCACATGCACACTCTTTTGCCGAAATTGTTTATAGCCATTGTGCATAAATGTGGCTGTTCTTTCGGTGTGCAGCGTTGAATTCGTCAATGTGCAAGGGGAAGTGGACTTGTTGACATTGACCTTTGACTTCAAATAAATCCATAGAAATAAATTCAATGGTGCGAAATCACGTGATCTAGGGGGAAATTCTGATCACTAGAAATAAAGTGTAGTGCGGCATTTTTACAAACCCTAAACTGTCATCTGTCCAACTATTAACTTTTTTCATTTGCCAATGCTAAATTAATTAATTTTCTACTTAACTGAAATATTGCTTAAATTTTGGGACACCCTTTATTTTAAATCAAATTGAACATGAAAAATTCTATCACTATTATCTTAAGGGTTGTTGAATTCAGAGAGAGAGAGAAGAAAAAGGGGATAAATCGGTCTGTGTAATATTTTAATTTGAATGAAGTTTGCTTTAAATCCAGGAAAAAGGCTTTCTAACTTTCATAGTTAGATATTGCATTTCGAAACTCAACCACGACACACACGATGTCATACTTCAGAGTATGCATCGCAACTAGCTTAGTTTAATATAATTAGGGACAAATATAACATAAGATGTTCAAAGTTGCTGAATGTTTTACTTAAAAAGTACTAACATTAATATTCGTAAGGCTTATTTTTCTATGATATTTATGCTTAAACATATTCATTAATATATATGTTTTTTAAATTTTTATGTTGTAATAATATTTTTATTTTATTTTTTTAAATTAAAAAGTTAAGCATCAAGTTTTTTCTTATTTTTTATCTTGTGCAAACATTTATGATTTCTTCTTTAGTTTGATTTATATGTTAAATCTCTTGGCATGCAATGAAGTTGGTTAATAATATACTTTTAAGTAGATTTGTTTTCTCTTCTCCGCACTACCCCAACACATTGAGAGCTACTGATTTAGATAATGAAATACAACTCTTATAAGTAAATGAAACCATACTGATATAAACTGGAACCTTAACAGTACGTTTCTTAGCAATATTAATTGTAAAAAATCATATTTTAATGTTATACCTAATAGATTTGTGTTATACAGGACCCCATTTAGGTATGTTAGGATTCTGTTTCACAGACAATATCACAAAATTACTAGGGGGAAAAACACACCGATAATTATAAAATGTAAGGACATATTGGAATTTATGTACTAATTTCATGCATTTTTATTTGTGTAAAATGTCAGATAGTTTAATCTTACAAACGAGCTTAAAATTTTAAACCTCTTGCATGGTTACATTAGTTGTTAAAAGAGAAAACTACACCGCAAGCATTTTGCGTTCTTGAAAGACGTTTAAAATGCGCTTCGGTTGGACTTCTTGCACGAATAAAGAAAATTTGAACTTGTAAAAATTAACCTATCTTGATGTCTGTTTTTTTAGGCCATATCTACTACGTTAATTTTTTATTCATCAATTTCTATGCCAAAAAAAGCTGCCTATACTGTTTACCATATACTCCGTACATTAAAATTATATTCATGCCACTGGAAGCTGAAAAGGACTAGTTTTTAAAATATCCTCATCCCATGTGTCCACATTAACCTCAAAGAGCTGTTTATTTATTTTCACGTATCACGGGTATATTTGAACCATGCTGAGCTGAGCAAAAGTGAATGTAAAAACATTCATTCATTATATGTAATCATCATCTAATATCTGAAAATTTGAACTAAATTAGTCCAAATTAGTATTAAAAAACCAAATTATGTTTTCCACTATAAATCGTTTTTTTTTAATGCCTAATAAACTACGAAATATATTTTCCTGAAACTGCACACGGAAATGCATAGCAGAGTTGCAAAACTGAAAAAAAAATACAGAGAAACTTGAACTAAAATATTATTACTCTCTTACCTAAATAAGTCCACAGGCTTAAATGGTACAAAATATGGAAAAGGTACCATTCACAGTGAAACATAATCCCTGGGCAAGTAAACAGTCCGCGGCTCATTCCTAATTACATCATATCTCACCAAACAACTATAGTGGTCTAGAAACCAAATTGGAGCAATATAGCACGACAATTAACAGTAAATATTGTTATAGAAATTTCATTTCCTCATTTTGTTCCATACAAAGATAAGATTCATTTTGTAAAAAATATTCATACGTGTTGTATTCCTTCCATTTCGTCAGAGAACAAAACAATCTTTTCTGAAATTGAAAAATTTTTGTTAGAGTGAGTATACAAGCAAATCAAAGCAGAGGATCCCTTTATAATTTTCAACACTAAATATCTATGCGCAACTTCATTGGAGACGAAAGTAATATTAGGAATAACCTAGACATTGATTTATATTAAAAATAATGAGTAACGATAAATTGTGGTTAATTCATAAGAGCAATGTACAAAATGAGGTAGAATATGCAAATATATTTCAAGTAACAAAAGAATTATTAATCACCAGTTGCCCATTTATGACTACCACGAAGTCAGAGATATATCTCTACCGGTGTTAACAATGGCGCTAGTTTTAAGCATGAATAGAGCAGGAAAATGGTCATTGAGTGCAAATAATTAATTTGTGATAAATGATTTCTTTCAACTCTGTTCAGGAAGCGAGTGCTTTTATTCTTGATTTAATGAAAGTTATCATTTTTCGGTTGGTTTTCTTTTTGCAATTTTTCAACAGTAGTGATTTACTGCGAAAACATAATTTATATTCAAGGGATGATTAATCGCATGCATTGAACTTTTGCATGTACGTAAGGTCTCTTAACAATTTTGTAGCTTTTCCTAGTTTAAAAAAAAAAATTGTATTCCAAGTAGTTCCGAAGGGACTTAAAGTAAGTATGAAATGTACTGATTATTTTCCAGTAACACCGAGTTATTTGGGTAGAGATTAGGTTTTAATTATTTTGAAAAGTAGCTTTACTTTAAGATTTTTAACCTATCAGCACCATAATTATAAGTACCTGAAAATTAGGATTGTATATCGTCAACAACACTTAAGAAGTTTTTTTTTTTCCTTTGACCGTATTTTTAAAATTTTCCTTCATACCCTTTAATAAATATACTTTCTCTTATGATATTTTCACAATAATATTTTAAAACCAGATTTGACAATGTTTTAATTGCACGGAACTCGGAAAACAAGTTGCTTATCTTTCATTTATCCTTGCATTAGAAAAAAATTGCAAATAAATTTAAAAAATAATTCAGCCCCTAGTCTCTGCGTAACTAGCTGTTATCCAGAATTATTTGAAGAGATAATAGAAACAAATAAAGCTCAGTAAAGACTCACTATATCCTCATGCACAATTTTTCAAGTAAAACCTAATAAAAACAAATTCTAATTATAGAAATTGTAATACTAAAAGCTGCAGCAAATTTAAAAACAACATGAATTAAACGCTATAGACTTTCAAATGCAAACAACTATCTTAATAAAGTAATATTGGATCAACGTTAACAGTAAAATATTTGTCGTTCATACGATAGAAAAAGGCATACAAAAAACAACTATTGCTATATTTTCAGAAACGAATTTTATTTTTGTCATATCACGTTAATATCTAGTATATATAAATGATTTAAGGTTTCCAGATGCTTAGGATCATAGACTCACATTAAGGGTATGATCATATTAAAGGTATCTATCCTCACACATGCTTTAGCTAAGTAATAACATTTTTTTATAATTATATTTATAACAAATAATTGGGATGAATCTGTTTCGAAGAAATTAAACATGTGCAAGCTACACTATTAGAAATTTCATCATGAAATTACGGTTAAATAGCCGGCAGCAGTCTGTCCATCTAATTCACCGTTAAATTTACGGTTTGGAACATTTTTGCATCTTTACGGGACCTAAACCATTTCCAATCAGCTTGGTTAAAAAGCCGTAAATGCAAAAGTTTACGGTTTCATAACAATTTATAAGTAGTATGGTTTCAAAACTGTACATGTAAGTTTTTACGGTTTCTGAATTATTTTGAGGTGTAGGGTCTTCGAGACGTAGAAACCACAAACGAAGCGGGCGGGAATCGAACCCCGGGTGTATGGTGTACCAACCTTGCGCTCTAACGGTTCCGCCATCTACACCACACAAAGCGGCAGTTTATTAATCAATAAATCTTCTTTTCCAACAAGCAAACTACATTAAAATTGAGATTTTAGTTTTTGATTGCCTCCAAAATCATTTGTGATCTAAATTTAGTGTATATTGACGAAAATCATTTTATTTGCTGAAAAAATTAAAATGCAAACAAGCTTCAGAAGCTCAAATTATGGGTTCGCTCATTTGCAAACAGTTCGGGAATCCGATTTCTCCAATTTTTGATTTACGTGTGTATGTGTTTCTATTTAGTAACCACTACTTAAGCCACTTTATTTTCTTCTTTTTTACACACACAAGTGCGCCCAGAAATCCCCCGCACCTGCCATTTTCTGGCCTATCGTATTTTTAGATGCCCCCGAGTGCATGCCCTCGGGGGCAAATGGGGTTCCGGGAGAGCTTGAATAACCGCAAATTTATGAAAACCATTAAAAAATATATATATATACAGGTCATTGCAAAACTCTCAAAGTCATAATGCGCGTGGTGCGGAATACGATAGATTGCATAGTGTCTGTAAATCAACATCAGATAACAAAAATTGTTACACTACAAGCATTAGTATCATTGAGCAATTGCGCACAACCAAAGCCGCACCACACTATAACAATATAACTCAATATAACTGGATATAAATTGATAGGATAATACACAGATGAGAAATAAAGTACACAAAGTTTAAGCCATGCTACAGATGTCCACATCACTACAATTTGATGTCTGGATGCGCATTAAGAGAGTAAAAACACAGTAGAGAAACAGTATACAAAATTTGATGTCTTGTTTTGAAGAATACAAAGTTGTAAAAAAAAAAAATGAAACAAGCTTGATCTGATATTATGATGTCTGAATATACATAGACAAAGTAATACACAGTAGAGAAACGAAGTATACAAAATTAAGCCATGCTGAAGTACCCCAACTGCATAGTGCAGCCTACTAAAAGATATTACAAAGTAACCGTAGTACAGCTGACGTCTACAGTACCACAATATGATGTCTGGGTATGCATAGACAAAGTTATACTCCGTGATGAAACAAGGTATACAGAATGTAAGCCATGTTAAAGTTCAAAAATTGCGCAGCCTACTTCAGATTGCAAAGCCACTGTTGTACAATAGATGTCCACAATATTACAATATGATGTCTGGGTATTCATTGACAGAGTACTACACAGTTGAGAAACAAAGTATACAAAATTTGATGTCCTGTGATGAAGTTTACAAAATATGATGTCTAGTGATGTAGTATACAAAAATTGTTATCATGTGCTGAAGTATACAGAATTGACCAAGTGATACAAAATTTGAATTAATAATATGATGTCTGGGTATACATTGTCAAAATAATACACAATAGAGAGACAAAGCATATAGAATTTAAGCCATGCTCAAGTTCATTAAGTTCAAAGTGCAGTCTACTAGAGAATGAAAATCACAGTAGAATGTAAAACTTTAAGAGTATGCATTAAGCGCTATATGACATGTGACAACAATGAGAAACCGTGCAACACTATAAAAAAGTACCTAAAACAATCATACAATATTAAAACAATGTGAAATGGTACACACAAAAATATACACGAAAACAAAGGAAAATAATAGCCAAAACTTAGACAAAATACTAAGTTCCCTAAAATAGATACCCCTCGCTTGATAAATGCAAAAACAAAGAAGCAAGCAGGGAGCGTGCATGGATATGCTGGAACGCGTTACGAATAGCTTGAATGGGTGAAATTTGACTGCTAGCTCGAATATGATACTTACTGGTTAAAGGGCAATGAAAAACGTAGTGGTCAGGCGTACCCATCGCTTCAGAGGAGCAATAAGGAGAATCAGAAAGAGCAAAGCGGTGAAGATAGCTCTGGATTTTTACACACGCATGCAGATTTGAACTCATAACTATTTATTCATATTTTAACAACAACGTACGACCCGGTAAGGTTCTACGACCAAGATGGACGCCCGATTCTTATTGACTACGAGACCTAGGTGGCGCTTGTAAATTATGATTACTTAAACGTTCTTTAGAGAAACAGAGAATAAGGGGCCTCAGTTGCTGAGCTGTCTAATCGACTGGTTCCGGTGCCTCCCTGCGCGGAGTGAAAGAGGCGTGGGTTCGATTCCCACTTTTCCCTGGGTGTATTTCCCTCTTTGTATATTAAAATCTGTTGTGCTGTCCTGTTCTATCTGTCATATTAGACGAGAGTTTGAGGCATATCCTTGAGAATAGCAAATAAACTCGAATATTTATGTGACCTGAAATGGTCGTAAACAGACAAACAGAGAATAAACGATTTTTTTCACAATCAGCAGTTTGAGTACCATCTTTTTAATGGTTATCCGACTGTTGTAATTAAATATGGTAAAATAACAGTCAAATAAATGGTTATATTACTATTTTCTTACGGAAATTTTTAACAGTGTAGCTTCGGAGTAATGAGTCTCTTATTCTATTCAACTTTTTCTTTTTAAAATAATTAGAAGAATAATATAATTATAATGAAACGAATAATTTCGTTTTATACTACTAAAAATAATAAAAACATGATCATTTGCAAACTTTTCCCGAAAACACACGGCTTACATTTTTGCAGTTTTTAGAATTCTGTTATTCAGCAAAAGGTTCCAAATCTTTTTTCTTTCCTTTTAAAAGACATGAAGTCCGATACTTCTACAAATTTTAAACCCTGATGGGAAATAGAAGAAAATGAAATGCAATTTGGGTTTATTTTTCTCCGACACCATTTCAAATAAATGCTTTATTGAAAAACGACTCTTTTGTTGGTAGAAAAGCAAAGTTTGCATTGGATTAAAGCGGTTGAAAGCTTCTATGCTTCGACGCGCAACTGAATCTAAAACAAAGTAACGCTTTCCAGTCTATAAAGTAATACTTTCTAGACCCTAGAACTTAAAAGAAAGCTGCCACATATTCTATCTAGACAGCTTTGTCTTAGATTTTCTCATAATAGGAGCATTTTTAAAGATATGTTAGAACAGTAATAAAAGACTGATAGAACTATATGTTATATGTTTAATAAAAATGATTGTTTTTAACGGACTATGTGTGTTTAGATCAAAAAATTCTTCTCTAATTTACATGTTTTTTTCAACCTAAATCTTAAATATTTAATGTATAACTTCATTCAGCTCTTGTAATATTGGTGCCGGTATAGTGTCGGTTTGGCTGTAACATAATGAATTATATACCGGTATGTATATGGTTTCGTGATTTTGATGTTTTTGAAGTCTTTGGCAACGTTTTCGATGAGCTTTTTTTATTTTTGTGTACGCTGTGTTTAGCTTTTTTTGTTTTTATTCCAGAAAGTTAGACATCTAGCTTTTTTTAAGCATCTGTTTCCTGTAACATTGCGATCTTAACTTTTGCTTAGAAGCCCGTTTTCCAGATTTTATTGAGAAACACTGTTAAAAATTTCCGTAAGAAAATAGTAACATAACCATTCATTTGATTGTTATTTTCCCATATTTAATTACAACAGTTGAATAACCATTAAAAAGATGGTACTCAAACCGCTGATTGTGAAAAAAATCGTTTATTCTCTGTTTATCCTAAAGAAGGTTTAACTAACCGCAATGTTGAAGCGCTCAATAAGAATCAGGCGTCCATCTTGGTTGCGAAACCTTACCGGTCGTACGTTGTTGTTAAAATAGGAATAAAGTTTTATCAGTTCAAATCTGCATGTGTATATAAAAAAGAAGGAAAAAAAAGTGGCTTAAGCAGTGGTTACTAAATAGAAAGAAAGACATACACACGTAAATCAAAAAATTCAGACATCGGATTCCCGAACTGTGTTTGCGAATGAGCGAACCCACAATTTGAGCTATTGAAGCTTGTTCGTATTTTAATTCTTGCAGCAAATGAAATTATTTTCGTCAATATGCAGTAAATTTAAACCAAAGATGGCTTTAGATCCAATCAAAAACTGAAATCTCAATTTTAATGCAATTTTCCTGTTGAAAAGGAAGATTTATTGATAAATAAGTGACCGCTTTGTGTGGTGCAGATGGCCGAAGGGTTAGAGAACAAGGTTGGTATACCATACAAACCGGGTTCGATTCCCGCAAGCTTTGTCTATGGTTTCTACGCCTCGAAATGGTTCAAAATCGGTAAAAATTTTGCTTTGAAACCATTTTTAAATGGTTATAAAACCGTAAACTTTTGTATTTACGGCTTTTTAACCAAGCTGATTGGAAATGGTTAGGTCCCGTAAAGATAGGAAAATGTTCCAAACCGTAAATTTAACGTTGAATTAGATGGGCAGACTGTTGCCGGTCATTTAACCGTAATTTCATGATGAAATTTCTAAGAGTGAAATGAATAAGATTAGAAACGGATTATATATAAATAGAGTTTCTAAAACGCATCACATAAAAGCTGAAAAATTGTGTTTCATTTGAATAATCTACTCAAATCAGGTCTACTTACATTAAGTAAATTTAATGAAACTTTTACGGCTTTCTATTTTAAAATTTTCATCAAACACATATAATAATTTTATCACTCTTTATCACTGTGGCTATTTTGTTATATTTTATTGCTCGTGAATTGTTGAAGCATGTTTACATATTATTTTCCATGTGTAATGCAACGTTTATATATATTTCTTAGCCTTGAAAGACATTCAATAGCAGTATTGCAAATGAGCCATAGGTATAATTAACGGACGGCATTTGCAAGATATTACATGTATTGATTTGCCGCACATCTGAGAGAAAAATTCATATTTGTCATTTTTAAAACATTTTTTATGCTGCCACAGCTAACTCATTTAAAATATTGATTTACATAGAGACATGGTACGTATAGATTTTTATTTTTTATTTTCTAATAATTCATCAATATTATTTTTAAAAAAGAAGAGAAAACTAGAACAAAATTCAAAAAAGGAAATAAAATGGAAAAAGGAATTAGTAAAAGAAGGAAACCTTGTTTTCTATCGCAATATTCCTATCACACCTGGGAGGAAATTACAAGGAATACTGTTTTCCCTTCAACAACTAACTAGCTTTGAGAAAGTGTTCTTAGGCAGGAGCCAGTGCCTCGTAAATCGTTTCTTAGTGCCGTCCAAGACAGCGGCTAGCTTGGGGAAAGGAACATAAGACGGCCACTTCATCTAGCTAGAATCACTTCACGACTGAACGCGCCAATGCCTCCAGTAGCTTATGCCACGACCTGCTATTCGGACTTCTCGTCCAGTAACTGTGAGAGGAATGACTTTCTAGTTATGTTCTTACTTCACTCTATCAAATGCGAGATCGCAATAGCACTAAAAGCAAAACTGATGTTCTAAAAAGATACAGTAAGAAAACATTTCGATTAAGTCCTGCGTGAAAGGATAAGTTAATAACTAAAATTTTAGGCTTTATCAGGTTTCTGATTAGATAGAAATTTTTTTTTGAGTCACATTTATTGCGTTTAAAGCAGAAGTGGGGAAAAAAGGATTTAGAAATATAACCTTAATTGAGGTTGTTGTGAAAGCGAAATTATGAAGCGCAAAATTTTTAAATCTAATTGCTTCAATCAATCTAAATACTAAAAATAATTTTGAATGGTATATTTGAAAAATTATTTTACAAATGTGTAAATACTTTTCTGTTTGTAATTGTTTTATTTTGTTTAACTGGTAGTTTTAAAATAAGTGAAGGGGATTTTTTCTTTTTTTTTAATACAGTGAATAGCAAAATTTTTTAAAAAACTGGTATAAACATGATTTAAAACAGATTTTCCTGTCATTTTTCAGTAAAATTCTTAGAATATAGGCAAGAAGATGTTTAAGGTTTTATTGTCCTATACTGGCGAATATGTTCTTTGAAAAATCTGGGGTATTTCTATTTTCCTAGCTGTTGAAAATTCCATACGTGATATCAAGTGCACGTAAATAGATGTTTTATTACTCAAAATATTATGATCCACAATACGGACGGATATTTTAAAGCAACCGTACCCTAGAATGATCAATAAAGCAGCAGAAAGCAATAGTACATTATTCATATTGTATTTCTCATTCAAATGTAAGAAAACCGTGGAGTAATTTTAAACTTTAAAACAAGTGCATCAAAGAAAATAAAATTAATCTAATAAGGGTAGGGGGGAGAGAAAGAAAGATACGTCATATATTAAGCGAATAGTTTTAAAACTGATTAGTTTTAAACTTAACATTCTGATAGTAAACTGCTAAAGTTTGGGAGGATTTTTCAATAGAGTGGGGTAAAATATGTTCCTCTTTATATGTGATGTATAATTACGTGAAGGAAGGCATTTAAAAATGTCAAATACAGCATAGTGAGATTTCTTTTACATATGAAGTGCCCTTTAAAATGTCTTTTACCTTGCAGCATATCAAATATAAAGGGTTTTCTAATGTAAAGTTATTTCCGCATTCTCTTAAATTCCTTTTAGTTGCTTAAAGGCATTTTCATTTCTTCTAGAAAACGTGAAAAAACAAATTCAGGATGCTTATCTTACACCTCATTAATGCTCTCAACAGCGAAAATATAAATAGCGGGAGGGAAAAACCAATGTTTTAAAAGAGTTTTATTCAATACACGGAACCAAGTAAAAGATTCCGGAATGTTAATAAGGCACTGCACTGTAGTGCACCTTAAGCGACAAAAGAAAAATTAATTACCAATTCAGCATACCTTGATGGAAAATGCTGTTAAAACATTGACAGACCTTAGGGAAAAACTTTAAAACTTCCTTAGTGACAGTGCTCAGCAATGGGGAATAACTTGGTAAGTTCAAAAATAAAAGAACTGCCAAAGTTAAAAAACACTTTGATGAGTTGGCTGTAGATGAGCGCCTGCTTTTGACATCTATGAAGGCAGATATATAGCTGCCGGTGCAAACAACTGGTTTGTTTCCAACCCTGAATGAAGGTTGAACCGGCCAATGAATATATTCAGCGTAAATAATTAATTTATAATTAGTGACTTTGCTTATGCACCATTCGTAAATACATTAGTTCCATTCCGATAGATTTTTTGTTCTTGAAAAATCTTTTTCCGCCATTATTTCATTTTGGGACTCAGAGATACAAAGGAAATGCTATTTTACTTTGTTTGTTGCAAATAATGGAATAATATGAAACTTTTGCAACATTTTTAACCAGCTTTTAAATGGAATTTCAAAGAACCAGAAGCTTTTTTTAAAGCAGTACATAACGATGTGACGTATAATTCATATCAGAATTTTTTAATGAATTAAATGGCGTTTGTTAAAACTTATTTTGTTGTTTTAAATTTTAAGGAGACATTAGGATGGCAGTTTGTGCATCATGTAGCGGAGTATTTTCTACACATTTATAACGTTGTATAAAGATATTTTTCAAAAAATATAATATTATATTTTTTTATATATTATATAAATTTATTCAATTGATTTATATCAAAAGCTCTCAACCTTTCTCCCCCTTTGAACGCTGATGTGAGGTCACGCCCTCCCCACCACCTCACTATATGGTCAATACAAGTAGTACAATTGAATGGGAAACTGAAGCTGGTTGTTAAATGAAAATATAGATAATTTCATGCACAAAACTTAGTATTATATCTTAATTCATTACCACAAAATTGAGTAAATCACAGTTAGTTTTGCATTTTATTTTCACTCACGCCTTCCCTGAAATTATTATACGCAACCCCTAGGACGATGTGCTCCCCCCCCCCTTCCGATTAACAGCCACTGATTTATATCATGTTGACTTTCAGTGAATATTCCTTCTACTTAATAACTTGGCCCACTCCTTATTTCAGATCTAGGCTTTCTAACCAGACGAAAAATATGCAATTAAAATAAATAAATTAGTAAAAGAAATAATTTTAAAATATGCAGTCTATCAAAAATTGCACTTAATGAATTTTTCCCTTAGCTTCTGTCCTTACACTTCGTTTTTATATTTTTAAAATTAAAAATGAGTAATTTTATATGTAGTAAAAAAGACCATGATATACCGATTAATAACAAATACGATCATTAATCCTTGAAATCTACTGACAGAAATTAATCTATAACTGCGGGCAGTACATCATATTGAAGTGCATCTTTAAGTACCTTCAGAAATATTGTGTCTCCATATAAAACATATTACTCGGTGTTTGCTTTTAGTTAAGAAAGAAAGACTAGCACATGAACAGAAAGTTTAAAAGCATGTTAGCAAGAATTTTATCCGGGAAAGTTCTCTTAAAATGTGTTTCGAGAACAAGATTTCACTTTCTTGTCCTAAAAATACAATCTGCCGTCAGAAGAAAGATGTTTCTCTGGGTTAAATGTATTTACTTCCCTTTTACATTTCAAGACGCATCCCATTCAAGCACATAAAAACAGTCTAAGATTTCGTGAAAGTATTTTGAACAGAAAAAAATCTGTATTTTTTGCATGACAAGGGAAAAAATCCACATTCGCATGCTGCATTAAGCTTGAATAAAGTTTACGATACACTTAAAAAGGATTGAAGACAAACTGAGTCACATATGAATGTGCGTCGGCAAAAGAGAGAGTATTTTTTTTAAATATAAGTCGCAGTAACGTTGTGCCAAAGATATCGAATTTTAAAATATGGCCGATGACATACGATTTAAGAAAAACATTATATATATATATAAATATCCAATTAATATGCTTGCGCAGGAATTCCACTTTTGATAAAGGTATTATCAACGTGCAATCCGAAGTCACTTTGTTGACAAGCACAGCTGACCTTGATCGACTACTGCAGTCCGTTAAAACTGTCACTTAGTTATTTCTCAACATAAACCAATTACACATAAGTTGAAGGTTAGATCGGTAGGCTTAATGTACTAGTTTGAGGTCTACAATATTTTTTTTTTTACTAATTTTCAAAAGTTTTAGTTAACTACGAAATTTGAATTAAATGGATCCTCGATAAAAATTCATCTTCAAGTGCCATTTCAAAATCTAACTGAACCAAAAAATATGAATTAATTCGCTGAATTCTTCTCTCCAGTGTCGACTAAATTCGAATTAAATGGATCCTCGCTGCAAGCTCATCAAAAAGTGAGACATTTTTTATACCTATTTTTGCATCATATTCCGTGAGACACAGACGTCGATTCTGTGCTCCGGAACTTGATTTAAATCCAAAAAAAAAATAACGCACATTTCCTTGCAAAGCAAAAATGAAATTTGAATTTTAGCTGAATTGTTCATTGAACAATTTCTGTCTAAACAAGTCTAATAATTCCTAATTTTTACTCAACATATATGTATGAATTGTTTTAAATCATGTTTTGATTAATTATGAATTAAACTATATATATGAATTGCATAAATTGAAATCATAATTTAATGGTGCACCAAGCGTTTGATTTTAATAATTTCCATTTTATGATGTTGATTATTCAAGAAATGAGTTGTCTTAAATAAATGTCTTTTATTTTAATAATGCAGTAATTTCCATTCATTCCATTTTCTATTTTAAAGGTGCCCTTTCAAGATCTAATTTTAATTATTTCAACATAAGTAATTTTTAACATTTGAAAAACACCAACCAAAAAGAATGTTTATTTTTAACATTTGGTCATTCTTTTTTGTTGTTGTGCCTTTAGTCCAGGTGTCAATCATGGTTATTGCTATTACTGAGTTGGTAAAGAATTTTAAATCATTGGAATATTGATCTTAGTAGAAATGAATGCAACAAAAATCTAATATACAACTGCAATATATGTGCATTTGCTTTTTTTCTAATTTAGAATGATATTCATGATGTGTGTATTTATTTTTTGAATTGCATTTTAGAATTATGTATATGATTATTTGTGTAACAGCTAATATTTGAGATAGGGAGTTAAGTATTTAGGGGTATTGCAATAATTATTGATCATGGCTAAAAACAGTTTTTCGCTGGCTAACTCTCTCACAAAATTTACGGGGGACAAAGATGATAACCTACAATTTTTTCTCAATAATTTAGAACAGATAGCAGAGTTGGAGAAGTGGGATAACAGCAAAAAGAGTCTAATTCTCAAACTAAATCTTTCCGGAAAAGCATTAAAAGTTGTTAGTGAAATTGTAATTGGGAAAGATAATGAATACGAAGAAATAGTTAAACTTTTAAAGACCAAATTTTCTCACAAATTGAGTTACTCTGAAATTCAGAACAAGTTTAATTCTCTAACTCAGAAAACAAATCAAAGAATCAACTCTCTAATTGAAGAGGTTGAAAAAGTAACGAATGAATATCTAGGGGTAGACAAAAAGAGTAACGAGGAAACTCTAAAACTTGCTCAAAAAATGAAAGCCCAGAAATAGTTGGATAGCATGAGACCAGACATCAGATTAGAAGTCATGGCACCAGAATTTGAAATGATAGGAAAAATAGCAAAAGATGTAGAAAATGCTTTATCAATAACAGAAAATCATGTTCAAAACTTAACCAAATCATCAGACATAGAAATATTGCTGAAAAGCCAAATAGAAAGCAATAGACAAATCGAAATCTTAACTCAGAAAGTAGATGAATTGTCAAAAATGGAAACGACTAATAATCTCACGCAAAGTAGCAGTCATAACATTCAAAGATATATCTGTCACATCTGCAATAAAAGTCACAAAACCACAGAATGCTGGTACTGTCCCAGTAATTCACAGCAACAATTTAGCAACTCAAATCAAAGGCATATGCCATACAGTAGAAACAACCAAAATTTCAATTACAGAAATAATTTTGGAAGGGGAAGAAGCAGAGGCAATTTTAGAAGAATGGGGGGGCAGAAATAATTTAAACTAATAAGTGGTTCTTGTGATTATAAACAGAACATAGAGCAAACAAGAACCAAAATTACTAGCTCTAAACAACTTGACTATAAGAAAAAATGGGAAAATAAAAATGTAAATAAAGAAAATCAACTCAAAATTTCAATACAAATCAAAATCAAATTGATGTAACATCCAAAAATGATAGGGAAGATTCAAATACTATAAATAACAAACATGTAATGACATGCAATGAAGAGAATAAGTCTGACTCTTTGCCAATTATCATATTGAAATTTGGGGATCTTACTGTTCCTGCCTTACTTGACACTGGGGCCAATTTAAGTTTAATTGATCCCATGATTGTCAATGTGATAAAAAATAAATCTAAAATCAATTATCTGTCCAGGTCAGTAAGAATTCACACTATTGATAATAATACTGTACCTTATATGTCTGTTATATCATCTAAATTCAAAATTGATAGCAAATGGTTTTCAGGAGTATTTTATGTAACTCAAAATTCTTGGCGTTATAAATATAAAATCATACTTGGATATGACTTCATCCATTACAATAAAATCATTCTAGATATTCCGCAAAAAAAACTAATCATGGGTTATGAATCATTTAATTTTTTTGAAGATACTCCTTGCATTGTAAATAATGTTGTGAATAACGTGCAGATTGAAAAAGATATTTTTGCTTTTGCTCCTGATAAAATAGTGATTGAGCCAGTCTCAAAAAATGATCAAATTAGGTATGTCTCAGGGGATCAAAAATTGTCAACAAATATTATTTTCTCCTATCAAAAAAAAAATTAGAGTATACATTATATGAGTCTATAAATGAAATTGATAATAAGCATTTTGCAACCTTAATTGAAAATAATACAGATAAAAAGATCATTGTAAACAAAGGTACTAAACTTGGTAAAATTGTAAATGTAGATGAAAATGATATCATCAAACCTAAACAAGAGCAAATGTTGCAAATTAATAATTTGAACCTAAATGAAATTCATGAACTAAGGAAAACTGAAATTAAAGAAAGTGATTTTGATGTGAAACACTTAAATAAGGATGATGCAAAGAAAGTCATCAAAATTTTAATGAATAATGCAGAGGTGTTTTCAAAATCTTATGCCACTCTTGGTTCAACTAATGCAGTTATTCCTGAATTTTCTCTGATGCATGAATTTCCTATAAACAAAGCCCTATCCTATACCTAATACTTCCAAAACTTTTGCCAAAAAAGAAATTCAAAATCTGCTAGATGCAGGAATCATAGAACCTTCTCCATCTAAATATTGTTTTCCTGTATTATTTGTAAAAAAAAAAAACCTATGCACAAGATCCTAAATTGCAAAAATTCCGTATGATGATAGATTATAGGCTATTAAATTCTGTAACAGAAACAGGGTTTGTACGGTCCTTAAAGGACCTTAGAAAGTCCTTAATGTTCATTTCATTTTTAAGGCCTTAAAAAGTCCTTAAATAGTCCTTATTTTTTATTCCAGGTGCTTATTTTTTTTTTGTTAAAATAAGAAGGTAGCCATGCGCTTCATTAGTTTGTAATCTTTTGTATTCCTCACACGAATCAAACTTCTTTCATTTCAACTATTTAATCGAACCTCAAATTTAGTTTGCTCGGGACCGGTACTATCGCGGCTTTCGGACAGACCCAAAATGGCGGATTGAGAGGACCAAAAATGGCGGATTGAGAGGACCAAAAATGCGGATTGACACAACATCAACGCATTTTTACTTCAAATTGCTGTGCTTTCTCAACTGGTAGATAAAGAAGTAACTTTTTTTTTTTGAAAAGGTGTAACTAAATTGATGTGTTACATATTTTTACAAAAAAAAAAAATATTCATGGATTTTGATAAAATGCTTCAAATTACACCACCCAATTCAGTTAAAATGAACTTGTACCCAGCCACATGGCAGCTCCCAATTTGCTATCTCCTGCAATTGTATGAAAAAGAAAATTGTAAAAAAAAGAAAAATATTAGTAGACAAGTCGAATCAAAGGGCCAAGCATTTGTACAAAATGCAATGGTGCCCAGTAACTGGGCACCATTTAAGACCACAGAAAAACAAATCACACAAGTTCCCTCATTTTGCTTTAAATAAAGAAAAGAAAAATGAATACAATTTGAAAAACGGACTTTTAAGGACTCGAGGGGAAAAAATTTAATAAATAAACAAAAGGCGGGAATTTTTTCGAAAAAGGGCCGAATTTCGGGATATCAAAATTGGGATTCGATACTATTTATTAAGTTTAGTTGCAAAGTAAATAATATTTTTTTGCATGAAAATTGTTACTAAATCATCTACATTCTAAACAATTATCTATAAGGCAAGTAGGAGCAGCTCTTAGCAAATAATCAGTAAATAAATATTGCGTTTGAAACTTTCTTTAAATTTAAAGGGGAGGGGGAATACTTTAAAGAAGCATGTTGTTGACATCTATTTCAATAAAAGAGATACATTTAACTAATATGTAGGCAAAAAAAAAACTTTCAGCTTTTTTTGAGTTTGACCAATCGTTTGTACGATTATCACTTATTTATGCTGTTAAAGGTAAAATAATGATTTATTTTTATTAACATTTTTCTTACGATGATGGATATTTGCTGCGTTAACCAAAATTTGTGTCTCGTGAAATTTCTCAACACTAGAATTACGGAAGGGGTCATTTTGACCCCAAGCGAACTTTTTTCCTTAATAATTCTTCTATTTTTTCACAAAAACCTTAATCCTTTCATGACTTTTCCTAAATCATTCTACTGAGTGATAAAATGCAGTTTTTAAGAAAATCACATTTTATTTTTTTCCTTAAAAAAGGGTTATACCTAGAAATACGGACAGTGGTCATTCTGACCCCTTTGATAAGAAAAAAATATGTAAAAACATTTCGTTGCATTGTATGAACACTGTTTCTTCTGTAATCTATTTTTGTTGGCAGCTATTTAACAAAACAAAAAAAAAAAAAGAATAAAATAAAAGGATGTTTGCATATTCTTCACACCCCCCAATTATGTGATTTGAAATCTCAGAATATATTTTCTTGTGAAAGATTCAGCGAAAGGATGTTACAGCTAAGAGAACGATTGTACTGTTTGAATTTTGCTTAAGTATTTTATTTCTTTATTTTTACGATTTTTAGTAAAATATGTTGCTTATTTTTTTGAGTATTTTTCACATAAAAATAAGCAGATCAATGGACTAACTCAAGAAGAAACCATAAAATTTTTGCAAGAACTTTTAGATCCCAAGTCCAGTTCTGAAATTGACTACAGTCTAATAGATAAAAATGGAGATGAAGCCTATAGGTGGTTCGGAATTTACTGTAGTGAATGATCCTGCAGCATAATTTTCTACCAGACGGGAAATTAAAAATGGATGTGCTTCTGCGAATTCAAGTTTTCACAATGACTAGACGTCAATACAGAAATTAGAGAAAAATCAAAAGCAGATATGAAATTCAGCGTAATGCAGATTTTTGAAAATTCCAGCTAAAAGAAATAAATATGGTTATTCTAAGTACACTCCATTCATGAATGGAATTTTCATATAACGAAGAGAAAACTCTGGATGAGGTACAATTTCATAAAATTTGCGGTAGACGTTCTGGACCAAATGGCAAGTCAATTCAGTGGCCAGAAAATGTTTTCTACAACATTTTATACTTACTGGTATAAATAAGTGCGTGGAGTATATATAAAGAGAATACAAATGAAAGTATCAGTTGAGGGGATTTATTATTGTGTTGAGGAAAACTCAGAGAAGACTGTATATGGAATAAAAAAAAATACATGTGCTGTCTCTGCTAGTGGTTCATGGATTTACAATATTTAGTATAATCCAAAAACGGGCAAAAGTGTCCAAAGAAAACTGAATACAAAGGCAGCAAGTCTGCTAATATTTGCGACAGTTGTGATAGATTTGTAAGTGGACACTGTACACAGATTATTAGAAAAATAAGCTGATTGAGGTGCTATAATCCATTTTTTTTTTTTTTACTCTTTGTGAAAGATGTCTTATACTAAATTATTTCAAGATTTGGATTAAAATTCTTTTTCTGAAAAAAATTGTTATTAATCATTCATTTTGTTATTTATATTTCTGAAATGTAACTCAATTCTACTGAAACAATGTCAAATATTTTACAGAATTTTTTAAATATTAAAGACATTATTACCTATTCTGAAAATCCATATATTCCATAAAATACAATTCTGTTTTTATAAATTAGCTTATTTTACGTTATTTATACAATATACATAGCATTATGTAGGAACTAAGTAATTTTTTCCCGGAGGGTTAAAATGACCTCCTCCGTAATTCTAGGTATACGAAGACAGCCGTAATTCTAGTGTTAATTTGCAGTAAATTGAAGGAATCGACCTCTTCTTAAACATATACACGGTAGTTGCCAAATGCTCCGTTTTCCCCTACTTTTTCTGTTTGTATTTGTGAACTTCGAAAATTCGATTTTTTGCAAAAAGATTCGATTATTCAAGTTGATGTACAAGTATTTTTATCTAAAGGGATTGGACTACAAAACAAGAAAATTTTTAAAAAGACATGTATTAATTTACATAAATTTTCATAACTTATAACGCGAAAATGTAAAAACCTATTTTTCGAAAACTTGCAAACATCTAGCACGTGCTGCGCCGAAAATTGAACGCAGCTTTTGAGACTTCTATCTTTTTGCATCCTGTAAATATATCAAATATTTAAAAAGTTGACAGTTGTTTTAGTATTTGCAGCTTGTAGTCTGCTTGTTATATTTTTTATTTAAGAAAATTGTTCAATTTTTTGAAACTTTATTTTAGTTAAATTTTGGTAGTTACTATTTGAGGGTAACGTACAAAGTTTTAAGCAAATAACCCCATTTTTAATTTTTATCTTGTTTTCAAAATGAAATATTTTTCTGAAGTTGAATAAGTTTTTTCTGAATTTTTGCAAGCTCTTCTAAATTCTTTTAAAAAATTATTTATGGCAGAGATAAAAATTCAAGTAAGCCGAAATTGAGATGCTGGCAACATAAGTTAAGTAAAATAAAAAAAAAAAAAAAAAAAAAAAAAAACTAAATTAAGCACAAGTTCTCAAGACAAAGGGCAGCGTTTTCTTTAACATTCTTTTTTATTTAAATTGTTTTTTGTTTGACTTGCATTTTATAGCACTAAACATTTTTGATAATTTTTCATATCATGATAATTTGCTTATATATGATTATACTTGTGTTGTGAGCTTCTTATTACTAGCTCCAATAATTATTCAACTCCCTGACTGTATTGGACATTAGAAAAGCAACAAGTGATAGAGAGCTCCATAAAAGTGTTTGTGTTGTGTTCCTAATAAAAATATGATGTTAAATCAATTTCCTCTTTCAATAATGCTCCCTTTTGAAATAAAGATAACAGTTTGTATATTTCGAAAAAATTGTGAGGTCCTTAAAATTTTTTGTAGGTCCTTAAAAAGTCCTTAGAAAGTCCTTATTTTTGGTTTTGCCAAAAGCGTACGAACCCTGAGAAACCTTCAAAATGTGTCTTCCAAAAATTAACGTCTCAGGACATTTTACATAACATCTCAGGAAAGGCACTTTATACTGTTTTAGATCTAAAGATTGCGTTTTTTCAAATTCAACTAAAAGATCAGGATAAAGCTAAATTAGCATTCTGTTGTGAAATTGGCAATTTTCAGCCCACACGCTTGCCTCAGGGATACCGCAACAGTGCTTCATATTTTCATAACTTAATTTCAAAATGTTCGGATGATATGAAGGGATCAAATCTGCAATATTTTCTTGATGACATTGTAGTCGCTGCAGATTCCATCGAAGAAATGTTGAAATTGTTGCAAATGATTCTTTACCGATTAAAGAATTTCAATCTAACTTTAGATCCAGGCAAAATTCAAATTTGTAAACCTGAAATCACCTATTTGGGATTTAATTTACATGCTGATGGTTTTTCACCTGCAACAGAAAATATTAACAAAATTGTAAAATTTCCTATACCTAAAAATACCAAACAGGTACAAACTTTCTTAGGTATGGTTAAATATTTCCGTCATCTAATTTATAATTTTGCAGAAGTAACCAAACCAATTACTAACTTAACAAAAAAAAAATGTTGAATATATTTGGACTACAGAATGTCAGGATGCATTTAATACCATCACTGAACAATTGCTATTGAAACCTACTCTCAAAAATGTTGATGATGAGGAAAATTTTTATCTTGTGACTGATGCCTCTAACAACTCTCTTTGTGGAATTTTAATGCAAAAAGTTAACGAAAATTTTAAGCCAGTTGAATTTTATTCAAGGCAATTAACTCTTCCTGAATCTAAATATCCATCCATTAGAAGATAACTTCTTGCTATTGTTGATTCTGTTAAACATTTCCATCAACTTTTGTATGGCAAAAAATTCATAATTTTGAGTGATGCAAAGGCATTAACCTTTCATATTGATCTGCAAAAACAGCCTGAAATTGTTAGTAGGTGGTTAATGTATTTGCAAGAATTCAATTATGAAATCCAGCATATCGAGGGGGTAAAAAATCCAGCTGACTACCTAAGTAGAGTACCTGTCACTAATGCTGTGATAAATAATTTTCAACAAATCTGATGTAAATGAAAACTTAAAAATTGAAAATATCATCAAAAGTCAACAAAATTGTAAAAACACTCAAGAAATTCTAAACAAACTAAAAGAAAATGATAAATTCACAAAAAATAAATTTTACATAAATGAAAATGGGGTATTAATGATGAAAATTAAACCACCAAAATATCCTCACAGAATTCTGAACAGGATATATATACCTGAATCATTAAGAGGGGAAATTTTAAAAGCTGCTCACGCTTCACATTTTGGGGTATTTAAAACCTATAACTTATTAAAAAGGCATTATATATGGTATGAAATGCTAGATCATGCAAAAACCTATGTAGAAACTTGTGATGCTTGCCTTGCTAACAAACCTAAGGCAAAATTAACAGAAACAAAATTCATTGAAAAAGGTGATCTAAGTGTGGGACAAATTTTATCCATTGATATTGTTGGAAAATTACCCACATCTGTTGACAACAATTTTTTTATTTTGACAATCATCGACAATTACTCTCGCTATTTGGAAGCTATTCCATTATGCAACATCAAATCATCAACCATAATTAATCAATTGAATGAATATTTTTCTAAATTTGGTCTACCTCAGGCAATAATATCTGATAATGGGACACATTTTACTTCTAATGAATTTGAAAGTTATTTAACATCTTTAGGTATTGAGCATAGAAAAACTTCTTTTTATTTTCCTATGTCAAATGTACTCTTAGAAAGGTCTCACAGAATTCTCAAAGAATCAATTGCTTCTATGTGTAATAACAGTTGGGAATGGGCAAAAAAATTATTGTTTTTCAAATTACATTTTAATTCCTCTGTTCATGCAGTAACTGGATATACTCCTGCTGAGTTATTTTTTGGAAGGAATTTAACCTTACCATTAAATGTACATATAACCAGCAAAAATGAAAGTAATCCATCTGAATATATAAAACAACTAAAAGAACACATAGCAGAGACTAGAGAAATTGTTAGTTTAAATGAAAACAAATATTTTGAGAATCACAAAAAATATATCAAGGGTAGATCTATTCCAAAATTTGAAGAAATTGATTTTATTTATCTCAAAATCAATACTGACATTCATTCTCTTGAACCAAAATATGAAGGACCCTTTAAAATAAGTAAAAAATTTAGGGATAATAATTATCTAGTACATATAAAAGATAAAGATAGGGATATGTTTAAAAAATTTCATGTCAGTAAACTTTTCAAAAAAAAAATCTTCAAAGAATGAAATTGATAATGAGATAAATACAGACAGGGATCTTGACATAAGCATTGAGTATTAAGAATGAAAGATTACATCAATTTAGGTCAAAATATTGATAATTTCACTGTAAAAGTCATTACAAAAAAAAAAAAAAATATATATATAAGTGTGCAAAATTTTTTTTTAGTGTGAGATTTTTGAATTGCATTTTTCAACTACTAAGCTCAAATTTTATATTCAATGTCAAATGGCTGGTCCAATTATCATTGAATAAGGGAAAATCCCATTCAAAGATTAAACGAATTTTTTTTTCTCTTGGTTATCTTTTTCTGATTACCATTTATGTTATTGCAACTAGGAAATATTTTACTGTACTTGTGATGCAACACTTATTGTGTGATTATCTTTGCAATCCTAATTGAATTATAATCTGAATCTAACAATTGAAATTAAAATTGCATTCTTAGTGTTATGTGAACAAAAAAATGTAATCATGAATATATCTTAATTTTTTTTTTTTTTTTGGAAATGCTGCATTATAAAAAAAAAAAAAAAAATTTCTGATCTAAGTGTCATGTAATATTGACATCAAAGAATCATTGTATATATTGTGTTCATTAACATCATGAATCATTGTGTTATATTGTATGCAAACATGTATGTATGCTGTATATATTTTTTTCTCTCTTTTTTTCTCTCTGAAAGGGGATAAATGTAACAATGTCACATTATGTTTTTTTTTTATTCATGAGCAAACTCATTGCCAGATGGCAGCACCTGTAAAATAAGTTAACACAGTTGAGAAACTGAATTTTTCAAATGAATAAGGATTTGTTCTCAACCAATGAGAGCAGAGGACGCCGAAGTATTATGTTACCTTTTCACCATTTTGCTACTTGGACTCCTGGCCACGATAAGAGAAGGACAAAAATTATGGAGAAGTGAGGCGAATGGCCCAAGAAGAAGAAGAAAAAAAAAAAAAACATTTGAAGATTATCTCTAAAAAAATATAAAAGAATTGCAATGTAAAAGAAACTTCAATCAACAGAATAATCCAAAAAAATGAATTAATAATCGAAAAAATTAGGATGATGGATTGTAATTCAGTACAGCAAGGCCAAGGAAATGAACAAGAAAAACATATGAATTAATTCGCTGAATTCTTCTCTCCAGAGTCTACGAAATTCGAACTAAATGGATCCTCGATAAAAATTCATCTTCAAGTGCCATTTCAAAATCTAATTGAACCAAAAAATATGAATTAATTCGCTGAATTCTTCTCTCCAGTGTCGACTAAATTCGAATTAAATGGATCCTCGCTGCAAGCTCATCAAAAAGTGAGACATTTTTTATACCTATTTTTGCATCATATTCCGTGAGACACAGACGTCGATTCTGTGCTCCGGAACTTGATTTAAATCCAAAAAAAAAAAATATAACGGACATTTCCTTGCAAAGCAAAAATGAAATTTGAATTTTAGCTGAATTGTTCATTGAACATTTTCTGTCTAAACAAGTCTAATAATTCCTAATTTTTACTCAACATATATGTATGAATTGTTTTAAATCATGTTTTGATTAATTATGAATTAAACTATATATATGAATTGCATAAATTGAAATCATAATTTAATGGTGCACCAAGCGTTTGTTTTTAATAATTTCCATTTTATGATGTTGATTATTCAAGAAATGAGTTGTCTTAAATAAATGTCTTTTATTTTAATAATGCAGTAATTTCCATTCATTACATTTTATATTTTAAAGGTGCCCTTTCAAGATCTAATTTTAATTATTTCAACATAAGTAATTTTTAACATTTAAAAAACACCAACCAAAAAGAATGTTTATTTTTAACAGTAAGAATCTCAGACCTTAAAGAAAAAAAACTTGGAAAAAAACGTGTGGAATGAAGCCATAAAATTTTGGAGCCGATTTGACTCCAACACTTCTCAAAATCATCCGGCCAAGGACTTTTTTTAACAATTTGATGTTTATGTTGCTGTATAACATGCATCACCATTCTCTAAAAATCCCATTTCCTCAAAGTTCATACCGTCCAGAAGACAAATGTCAAACAATAGAGACATCAATTTAAATACAAAAGAAGAAATGCTTGAAATTTACTTCCGACTCATCCGAGGTGCTTTGCGATACAATTGTACGAAATATTTCTATTATGCTTAGTTAAACCGTGTGTTCAATGCCGTGAGTTCAATGAGCTCTTTTTGAGTTAATTTAATTAAATGGACTTGTAAGTTTACGTTGAAAGTACTGTTTGATACTATAATATAATATTTTTTTTCTGTCAAAAGGAAAGAAGGCGAAATGATTTGTAAAACACAAAATTGCGCCGTTTATTTTTGTAATTTCTACAATGCATCATTGTTTGAATTTTAGGCAGGTAAGTCAAAAAGGGATTGATGCTAAGAAGACCGAATCATTTGTATCAAAACATGCAATCAGTATTTAATGCGAATAAAGAAATGATACATATTTAAAGAATTCAAAATAGAAATCAACATATCGTAAATCAGAGTGATAAATACTTTTTAATAATTTTATTTAAGATCAGCATTTTTTTAAATTACAATTTCATGAAATTTGAACTAAAATTTACAGCAGTTAACCGCTAAAAGCTGTAAAGCTCTTTTCAAATTATACATTTATATCAAATTACATAAAGTAAGCACATGTCTCGAGTTGCATACGCAAACCCAATTCTGAAATGATTTTATCGCTCAAACTTCGCGCAAGGGAAAAATAAAAAGTAATATAAAAATTAATTAAATATTATTATTATAATTTTTACTATTTATTTGTTTATTAATTTGTTTAATAACCATTGATGCTCCGTTGGAATAGCAAAGCAAGTCGCATGATTTTGTCATTTCCATTCAGAATGCAACGAAACCTAGGTAAATTTCTTACTTTGTATATATTTTTTTAATACTATTCCGTAATTAACCTTTATTGCAGTAATTAACATTTTGTTTCTTATTTAGTCTTGAAATTATGTTTTTCACAAACTTTAATTATTTTTTCTGCTTTGTTACTGTACATACTATATACAATATCTTGGTACAAATAATCTATAACCATGTTATAGTTTCAAAACTTCTAAATTATTTTTCATATACATGTTTTAAAATTATTATACACCTTTTTATTCATTATGTACATATATGCAAGTAGGTCTTGCTCGGGCCGTGGTAGCCCAGTGGTTAGCACGTCAGACTTCCACCTGGAAGGTCGCGCGTTCGATGCCCACTGAAGACCACCATGTATACTTGGGGATATGTGAAATCCGTAGACCCCACTACCTCTCCCCGTGCGTAATCAATCCTAAGGCCTCGGCTAACAGATATTGGTGTATTGGAGAAAAGTATGTCTTGCTCAAAATGTATACAATCGATTTAGAGTTTATTTTACTTTTGTAATATACAAACTTGAACAATATTGTTGCTGCCGAAATTACTTTTCAAACGAGAGAGATTTTTTGATGATTTGTCTGAAGACTATGAACTTATAACAGAAGCAACCAAGTGTACTGGGAGCGAAAAAGCAATTTATTTAGCTATTGAAGTAAACACAAAGCCTGTTTACTACTAAAAACCAGCGGTGGCAAATACTTAGCACAGCGCGTTCATTCGTGAAACGATCCCAGCTGAATAGATTGGTCGTCTTTTTCATTTTTCTTTCTACTTTCTTTGGTCGTTATCCAAATAAAGAAAATCCTAGATCCTTATATTGCTATTTCTACTATCTTATGATACCAGCTACAGCAAAGGAATCGTTTCATAGAACTACTGTGGTAAGAAAACCGACTGCAATACTTTATTGAGCATTCTTATTACCATAAGAATGCTAAAAATTTAAAGAAATTGATTAATGATTACATACTTTCGCAGTTACGGGCATAACGAAATAAGTAAGTGGATTCTAAAAGTATTATTTTATGTGGGAGTTTAACTCAAAAATCAATAAATGGACTAAAACTGGTTATTAGTGTAAAATGCGCAATTTAAAAAAGAAGCGACTCCTAGAATTAAGTGTTGATGTCAGGTAGATAGGGCAACATTTGTTTCGACAATCCCCAGAAATACCTCCTTTAGCTTTCTTACCACTTTTGGCTACGTCACTCATGCATGAAAAGTAAACACAGTACCAAATAATCCATAATAAATGGAACATTGTTTTATAAGTTAATGTACAAACTACATTAGCACCCTGAATGTGGTTTTATCTTTGGTGTACAATCTGTTCAACGTCCCAGCTTTGAATTTTAGCATACGTGTGGGTTGGTGTATTCCTTACGAATGCTACTTTTGTCGCTCTTGGTTCTCAGAAATGCTATGAATAAATGAATTTTGATAATAAACTTGTTATCTAACAAAAAACGAAACGCATTTTTGAAAATTAAAAGCAATACTTTGTATTTAAATAAAGACAACTGCATTATAAATCCCTACACAAGTAAATTTGAAAATTAAAAATGCATTTCATCATACAAAGTTAAAATTTTAATACACGGTATGTATTAAATGTAGTTAAAATGTAAGAAAATGTTAGCCTTTATGAAATCAAGTAAAAAGTACAAAAGGAAAACAGTACATCCGTATCCCTCCATAATGTAAAATATTTCACCACCATTCACTTCATTTGAATACACAGAAATACTTTTGTTAGATTTAATGCTACTATTATTCTTTTATATATTTTCTTCACTCAAGTCTTTACTGCTTTCCAGGAGTACATCAGTTTTACCTTTTTTTTACCAGATAATTCTTGGAGAATGCATGTAAAGTACTCTGTACTACATGTTTTTCACCCATGATGCAAAAATCAGATTATCATACACAAATTAAAATACTGAAATACAGACATTAAACTATTTTTTAAAGGCCAAAAAATTTGCTTCAAATTTGAATTCACAAGCCGTGTCGTAATTTGTAATTTTCATGATACAGTTGCAATATATAAAAACAAATTGAACAGATGTATTTGGCGGAAAAATCGACACAGGTTTTTGAAATTGGAAACCACGTATGTATATTCCAATATATTTTTTCCCATGAATTACTGAAATACTGAAAAATATTATACTATACAGTTCAATACGTTAAAAAAGTTGGAATTTAATAACTAATATATGCATCTGCCGTTTCATGAATTGCCTTAGTTTCGAGCATTCCAGTTCTTTTTATCAAGTCCTTTATGACATAAATGTATTAGGCATAGTATTAATTTAAATATACTTTTTTTACGATTAATATTACTAAGGAACATGCTGTTTAGATTGCAATTTATAGCAATTTAACAGGACCAGCATTCTAGCTGGTCCAAGTTAGTCTCATAAGCTGAGGCTAATGTGGACAGAAACAACTTTTTAGAAAAAGTTATCAAAAATCTCTTTTTCCAAAAAATTAAATTAACGTTCGAATTAAAGGAAAAAGTTCAAATACTTGAGAAAAATACTTTATGTGTTAAAAATTAGTATTAAGTATTTTTTTTGTAAAACTTTTGAAAATTATCCACGCTAGCCCCCTTCTCCTGTAGACAAGCATTTTTTTTTTTTTTTCATTTCAATGGAAAAATACTTGGACTCCCCTCTTTTTAAACATGTACAAGTTATATAACAAATATATTTAATCTATTTACTAATTTACAATTAATTTTTCAGAAAGAATGATAAATTCAAACTTTTTCGTTTCATATTTCAATACTACATGTCAAAAGTCATTAAAATGCTAAGATGTTAATAAAACCAATGAATATATATATATATGTGTGTGTGTGTAACCAATTTCTTAAACGTTTCAATGTTCTTACAATTTTTTATACCATTTATTAAATTATTACAGTTAATTTTTTTACCAGTTTAAGTCTATTAAACGATTGCTTTGATGTAGCTGCCATCACAGAAAACAAGAAACAACCTTAAAAATGATGTTGTATTTCCATTATTTGAAAAGTAATCAAAGAAATTAGAAACAAAACTCAAAATTAAGATTTTTATTCAATTAAAAGTTTTTACAAACGTGTTCTTTTCGGGTTTTTTTAGCCTTTTTAGTCTCTTATTTAAAATTTTAATATTACCCAATTTCTAGCTCAGTGAAAGTAATGTGATTCTTTTTTCTTTTATGTTTTTGTAGAATGTACTTTACATTCATTGACTACAAGACAGTGCGGGGCGATGATTTTTTTAATTAACTGTAGGGGAATATGGGGCACCTTTAAGTAGTGGGTGGGGCATAGTGAAATAGGAAAACCATTTACTTTGTTTTCGGTTTTATTTGGTAACAAATGAACTATATTATATAGCATATAGTTGGTTCTAGTCAAAAAATAGTTACCTCTACCGATCAAGACTTATGGTAATACAAGCCATTTTTTAAATTGGATGCTCATATTGTAATATTTTCATTTAGGTCACATATATTTTTTGCTGTTATGTATAAAATGATTAAGTTTATGTTAGTAATATCTTGGTTATTAATTAAAATCTATTAATTAGAATCAAAAGTGCATTTAAAGAGTCTTTAAATTAATTAATTTAGTGCAGTGTTCATTTATTTAATGGTAGTCTTGTTTTTATGTGGACTCTTTAGAAACAATTTGTCATGTGCATGCGGGACAAAGTGAAATATTTTATTTCACTTTGTCCCCACATTAGCCACCAGATAACTAAGTTTTCAACCGACTGATTACTTGACTGAAATAACCTGACTAAATTTAGTTAATTTTAATTTCAACTTGAATAAATTCTCGGCATGTGCTTAATTCCTTCATTTAATTAAACATTTATTTTTTACATTAATTAATTTATTCATCCCCTCATTTTTTCAGTCATTCATGTTTAAGGGGGGAAATACGTGTAAAGGTCTCAAAAAATAAGAAAAAAAATTTCTTCATTAATCGATTCTACAACTATTCAACATTATACACTAAAAATTTCAAAGCAAACTTCCGAGTCGTTTAAAAGTTATAAGCATTTGAGCGAGCGCCTCTTTTGGAGCGGTTTAGCAGGTATACCTCATTCATGAGTGACCTGAAGGGTATTAGAGAGACAGAAGAACGTTTGCAGATGTCCTTATATTTCTTTTAACAATGAGACCTATAAGTGTAAAAAAAAAGATTCATTACTGCCTTAAATTTACCTTCAGTACCACTCTTTTTTTCAAACGCGTTTTTCTCGAAACTACTTTTTTCGAATTTGCGTACACTCTAGCTCGCAGAGTTTTTGATCAATCCTTATCAAATTTAGCACACAGTTTCTTTATATATATACGTTCTAGTTGAACTAGAATCATAAGCATATCTTTATTTTTACATTTTTTATTGTAAAAAAGAGAACAATAAAACGGTCAAAAATCGTACTTAATTTTCCCATTCTACAAAAAATAGAAATTTTCAATTTTTGTAATGATATTAGTTCAACTAGAAGAGACACTTATAAAAAAAAGTTAATTATTTTAAAAAAATTGATTTCAGATAAAAATTGTGACCTCCAGGATGTACGCAAACTGCCGATCCGGGCGGCGACTTACAGTGTGCAGCAGCTGATATCTCCTGGATTTTTCAAGAAAAATGTTTGAAAATTTCAGTAAATGTTCTTCAATATATCTTTAAAATAACCTCGAAATCTCAATACAATATATTTGCTCTTTATATGTTAAAAAAAATCACGAAAGTTGCTCTTAATACGCCGTCTTTACACCTATTTCTCCCCTTAATAAAAAGTATTTTTAACACATTGTACTCGTAAATGTGAATCATTACGTTTTATTTGGGCTACCCATAAGGCGACATACAAATGCAAAAGGTTAATCATCACCGGAAAAACTAATATTTCATTAGGAAAACATTTCTATTATCACTTTGCCTCATACATAGCCACATTTCCTGCCTAAACTGAGAAATAGAAGTCAATGGAAGTTCCATTCTAAAATTCAAAGTTATTTCTTTATGTACTGTTATTTTCAAAATAAATTTTCCAATTTGCTAATTTTGAACCGTTAACTATTTCCCTTCCCCCCAAAACATCCCCTTAATTTATTGAAGATTTTTGCTTCTTGCATATGTAATGCTTCTTGCATATGTCTTGCATTTGCCCTTCATGCCTCCTCAAACAATATTCAACGCGCAATTTAACACGAAGTACAATTATATTAGAATTTGCGGAAAATTACCACTTTTACTAATATCAAATTTACACCATTTTAACTGTTTTTTTTTCCTCAAATTAGCTTTATAATTATTAATAAAACATTAGTTATATATTTATTAAGTTATATATTTTAAAATAAGTTATAAGAGTAATAAAGCTTAGATAACTCAAGCGAGAGCGTAAGACAAACGTATCCAGCATAAAAATCGAACTCAGTTTTGTGCGGAAATAAAAAAATTAAAAGTTTCCGCAGAGATTTCTGTTAGAGCTTTTTAATCCATTTAATAAAGTACCCTAAAACGGTACTGTAAACATTATTTGAAGCCAGAACACTTGATTTCTCGATAGAAGAAATCGAAGCAGTAGCATCTGGGAAAACATTTTATCATTCCCTCTCCGAGGAAAATATCCTGAAGAAATTTAACTATCAGATAAACACAAAGTCGAATGTCTTTGAATTTGCTTTTAACCTCGGGCTCAAAAAAGCCCCGATCGGAATTTTGAGCGAGCGAAATCACGGGCAACATCAAACAAAAGGTTTAGATTTAAGTTCAACTTGGGATTAAATTTTTCAAGAAACTTTTAAATGCAACTGAATAAAGTACATTACAAAAACTTTAAGATTATTTGTTTTTAAGTTAGTGTTTGGCTACGACTTTTATAATAATTTCACGTCACCTTAAAGTAGAAACAATTGTATTTCTATAAGCCACTTATTCTGAACGCTATATTAAACGGTGTTCTTTAACCTCAGGATATGAAACTTATCGATATATTATGCGATATTTTTCTACTTTTGAACTGATTTTTGCTCAATTATGAGAAGTACAAAGGGAATTTCTTTGATATATTTCACAAGTACAGAAATCATTGATTACATAAGCAACACATTTTTCTTAACTTAAGAGTTCTGTTATTATAACCTTGGAAATTAGAATAGCGCTTAATTCAGTATTGAAATCATTGATTTGATTATTAATGCACAAACATTCTGTGACTGTCTAGTATCGACCTAACTCTGTTGCATTGTTGATAAAAAGAATAGGTATTAGTTTGGGGCAATAAAGTCATAAATTTAATAAATAGTATGTGTATATTTCCTAACTATCTCGAAATTCCTCAAGTGTGTTACAACTTTAATGAGTAAAACAGATTTGATATTTATATGAAGACAAAACTGTTAACAATAATTAGGTATTGAGGAACAAATTTGTAATTCAAAGTCCCTTTTCTGTCCCCCACTAATACGGAACAGAATGTCCACAGTAACTTCAATACTTGTGCTTATACTTTTAATTGACAGTTTGTGTCTAAGCTCAGATTTCGATATAAGATTCAAAATAGAAGTTATGTCAATATCCCATAAATATAATTCAGTCTTGTAATCGCTTTTAAATTCCGCCGCAACAATTTTACAAAACAAATTATGATGCTCTTAGTAAAGCATGTTTTTCCGTGAAAGTGTTGTAAAATAATGCTTATCACCCGTTTTTTTACTAAGCGGGAATAACGTTTCTATCTGGCATCCGCCAGTAGTCAAAACAAGAAGATTGGAATCTTGATCTTGTATTGTCAACTTCAACATTAAAAGTGAGTAAATTCACTGAGACAAAAACAAATATATATATATATATATATATATATATATATACAGTGGAACCTCGCTATTCGTACACAATTCGTTCCAGGAGGCAGTTCGAATGGCGATTTGTACGAATTGTGAATTATTTTTTCACATAAGATACAATGTAAATTGCATTAATCCGTTCCAGACACACAGTTGGTTGCTTATTTAAACCTATGAAAAACAAATGTACAGTACAGTACATGAAATTATACATAAATAAAAAATTAACTACACTTTACTGGTACTGAGGTGAGTTGATGGTATAAGTGGAATGTTCAGAGGAGGAAGAGAAATGTTGATGTTACTGTTTGGAAGATGAGTCACTTTCCATAAAAACATCAGGTAACATCCCTTCAGTTGTTTTCTTCCTTTTTGCTGTTCCTTCTTTTTACTGCCTTTTCGCACAAGAGACTAGAATCTTGGGTTTCTTTCACTAAAACCTTTCCAGTGTTGTCTACCTTTGATGATTTTTCTAAAATGGTCAATAACATTGTCGTTGAATACGTTGATGCTCCTGTTGACCAGATCAGTGTTAGTGTGCCATTTTCCCACTACTCTCTATGTTTTCTCCCAGTGGTAACACAGCTCTTTAATTTCTGCAAAAGGAAATGCTTTCCATACTACTTTCCTCCTCTGAAGAAGAAAGTTCTTAAACCACTTCCTCTTGCTGCTCCCCTTACAAAGTTAAAATTGTCAGTAAAATCTGAAAAAGTATTAAAATTCAAAAAAATCCAAAACGCCAAATAAATTATTTCCAGACGAGTTCAAAAAGAGCATGATTTCTCGGGTTTTTTTTCCTTAAAAAAAAGCCAAACTGGCAACCCTGCCCTCTGGCGCCGTCCGAATCGCGGAGCAAGCGTACGAAAGACGAATTGAATTTTACTTGAAAAAGTTGGACGAATAACGAGTTATACGAAAAGCTGGGCGGACGAATAGCGTGGTTCCACTGGATATATATATATATATATATATCTCAGAGTAGAATCCGTGCGTTGCAGATGCTGTATACAACTACGATTGTAGGAGGTAATTTTTGCGATGTCATTTTCCCGCACCATTCACTTTAGAGCTAAAGTTTTGAGTACATGTACTTGAAAGTGGCAACTGCCACTTGTCTTTATTTGAACGTCGAAAATTCTTTTCGGTAGGCGGCACAATGTTTAATTCTCAATGAGTGACCTCATGAGAGTTTTGCTTCAACTGACCTCGGAAACGTGTGGCAGAAGTTTTCAAGAAAAGCGGTTATCGCTTTAGTCTTTCTTGTACTGAATTTTGAAAAAAGTTTTCATTCGTCTGGACTTGGTATCGTCTCAATTGATTTTCCCCAGCAATGTCCCAATGTTAAATCGCTTGTGAAGCCTCTCAAGAATTGAATGCACTTCACAGAACTGGTCTTCGCAATCTGGCTAACTTTAAAAGAATAAAGAAAGTATTACATTCACGGAAAGTTTCTAAAATCATAGTTCAATACTAACTTCAATTTATTTCTCTATTAATCAATTTTGACTAGTCTCTTCGTTATTTCCGTGCTTATTGATATGCTTAAGAACTTATGGGCAAAAAAATGCATTTTTGTCGTCTCGTATCCATTTGACGAGTTTTGTCGTAACGTTGGTATAAAACAAGAGGGATAGGAGTTAAATTCCCGCAAGTAAAGTGATAAAGATTTTGAAAAGAGGTGACGGGACTTTAAATCTATAGCAGCCATCAAACTGCACTGCTTTAGAAGCTTCAAGTAGAAAAAGACTGATTGATGGACTAGGTGACATTCTCAAAGTCGGGGAAATTAGGAAATTCCCAGTCTTTATTAAACACCCTAAGGTGCACAGCCTTTTCGGGAGAAAGGAGACTCACACAGTTGATTACGTTATAATGGTTTCAAACAAGACTAGATTAATGAATTGTCATTACACAGTATCTATGCAGATCTAAATAAATTTTACGTATACCTGCACAGCTTTCACTAAATTACTATTTTTAACATAAAAAAATACATTGTCTATAACATTAAACGTATAGATAGTTATTAAACAAAAGTAACTGAATCAGAATAAAATACAAAATTAACAATATTATCGATAAAATGTATAAAACAAAAGTAATAAAGAGCAAAAAGTGCTTTATAAGGGGAAGGGGAAACATTTCTATAAAAATTACAAATGGGCGAAAAGTACTACAAATACTAATACAGTAGAACGCGCTTAATAGAATAGCCAATTTTCCAGGGGAAAATATTCTAATAGGTGCCATATTCCTTTATCCGAGATTACAAAAGCAATATAATTGTCTTGGTACATTGATATTTTATTACATTGAGCCATATGTTCTTTTAACCGATATTCCATTGAGCGGATACGACTGTAACTGCATTCTGGCCGGACACATTTCATTTAATTATTTTCTTTATATTTGCATGATATTGTGTCCATTAACATAAAACAATGATTTTCTATCCTCTGTAATGTTATTTCCGTACAGGTTAAAAAACGCACGCTAAATGGTGGAGAAAATACTGCGCTTCATCAACGCGACTGGAAGTTCTGGGTCTCAGCTGTTACAGACAGCAAATGGGGATTAGAACCCTATGTTGTGCTTCGTCACACTGACAGCAGATTATTGGTGAAACGAGCTGTAGCAACTTCCTTACAATGAAGGCACTCTATTTTATGTCGTTAAGTGTAGTTAGAAAATACATAAAACTGCTTATCTGCAACTACCGGTGACGAAATTTTTCGATCGCGGTGAGATGCAAATCTAATTTTATATTTATATTCTTTGCGCACATTGTTTTATCAGCAAGCAAATGGGTTTTCAAGAAAATCAGCGAAAAACGCATAATTACTTTTTACTTTGTTTCTGTTACTATTTTTTACTTAAAAAGGCATTCGAAAAGTGTGGGAATGCAATGTCATAAAATGTTGAAATGCGATGTACTGAAATAATGTCAAATAATGTGTTAGAAATTGGTTACTAATATTTGTGCGATATTTGCTCACATATTTCAATTAGTCATAAATATAAAACGTGCAACAATAAAAATAATAAAAGTTAACCAGAAGTTAATTCAGAGAAGCCAAGAACTCAATTAGCCTGCGGATTAATATCTGTTCGTATCATTAGATACCAAAAGTACACGGCATATATATATATATATATATATACACGTATTTCTTATTGTGTTCTTCTACATCGCTTAGAAGAATAATTTAAGATCTAAATGAAGCTTTTATATACAAATTTTTTAGTAACTTGGAAACGGGATCTAATTTATTCCCTTAATTTACTAAGCGACATGCTTTAAGACATTCAAACTGAAAAAGCTTGATATACTACTTTACGTGCTCCAATTTTACTATAGGCGCTTGTATATCATACGAAAATTAACATAATATTAAATAACAATATAAATACCAATAATGAAAATAATAAAATAAAAATATGATACACATTAAAATGACTCGGAGCACGGAACGGAGCAAAAAGGAGAAAAAAGTTGTTTCTCCAGCACTATTATTACATATATATTACTGACAAATATTAACAGTTGAGTAGAATAATATACAATAAGTGTTTGAGGAAAATTAAATCAATACTTGATAAAAGCTATAAAGTTCAACGTTTACAAGAATGCTGAATTTTGGCACTAACCAGTAGAAAAACCGAAACACACGTTTAAGCTTAACAAAATAATTATAGAAACCTAGATTAAATGTTCTAGTATACTTACATTGAAGAAAAAAAATATCTTAATTAAGCGTTGTTTATCATCTTATTTATGAAACACGTATATTATTACTATATTAAGCGCTAAGCAAATAATTTCAGATAAAATATGCGTTCACTTTTAAACGCTTCTACGAGACGTTAAAAAAATTGTTTATTTTTTTGCAATGAAAATGTATAAAAAAATCAGCCACGTACAAATTCTATTTATTAACAAAATGAAAATGATAACAATTGTACATTTAAAAAATATTTTATTGAGTAGGAGAGAAGGTGGTAATGATGGAGTAGGGTTGTAACATGCAACGGCAATGTTTTTGTCAGGTGTATCTCTCTCTCTCTCTCTCTCTCTCTCTGATGCCACCCTTTTCAGAAACCAGTCTAATTTATATCGCCTACTTCCCTTTATAACTACTGGAAGTACAGAGACTTACGGTTTCACCTCACGGTATCACGTTGTGTATGAATATGAGAGCTGATGTTTTGTTTTTAGAAGCTTGAAACTTTGTGCTGTAATATTAAATTTTTTTTTCTAGTTTCTCTACCATTAATGTTTATTTTTTTTAATGTAATGTAATTCGGTGGGAAAAAATTTACAACAGAGTACTAAGAGAAACATTACTTTCAAAATAATATGAATAACAAAATGAACTTTTAACTTTTAGCAAGTGTTTCATTACACAACCCCAGTCTAATATCCATATTTTGTAGAACGCCATAAATAATTGCATGAAGTTTAAAATGTTTATCTATAAAATAAGTTTTATTTATGTAACACAATCACATACGAATGTCGAGTTTTAACACAATAAATATATTTTGAATTATAAATTTCGTTAAAATTTAAAAAGTGGTATATGTTACCACCTTCTCCACTAATAAATGAAGATCATGAGTTAAAATGTACGATAAATGCTGGAAAAGTTTTTATAAAAATGGATCTTCGCAGCTTAAATTGGCCCCTGCGGTTCAGCTTCTAAATCTCCAAGAGAAACTTAGCGTAAAAGTTTTACATATGCATTAAGATTTCAATCTATTCGGCATTGGCTACACCGCTTCATTTCCCTCCGTCATGAACCTTTTTACTGAAAAAAACACCATCTCACAAATGCATCCAAGATAGTGTCAGAGGATTCCTACAAGCTTAAGGTGTCCGAAAGGGGTCGATCCAGAGGGCGCTAAAGTCATTATATTTTTCCAACGCTTCTTTCTTGGCAAACAGTTTTCTTACCTCTAGCTCAAATTATTCAATGAATACGGGTAAAAAGAAGAAGAAGAAGAAGCCAGTGAAAGTAGGAACTGCGAGCGGAGAGTTAAGTTCCTAATTTAAAATTAAAATACATTCAATTTAATATAAATCTCATGACTATTTCGCGTTGGGAAAAAACGATATGAGCGGAGATTGGGCTTCGCATCGAAAACGCCGGAGGTAAACGTAAGCAGAGAGAAAAGAGGAATTTACTTTCGGAAAAGGGATAACTTCCGGAAAAGAACCGTTCAAAAGTGAATGGAGGAAGGGGTAAGCATTCGAGTTACTTAAATAGGTTTCGTTCTCTCTCAAGAATTTATCGAGAAGTTTCGTGAAGAACACGTTTGCTTTTGTTTACAAAATGTTTATCTGTCTATTTTTTTGTTTTTTTTTTTTTTTAATTGGCTCAAATGTATATGGAATGGATACATTTTTAATATTTTACGTAGAAATCAGATCAGTGTTATGCATTTTCATTAAAATTAAATTATAAAAATATTTTGAACAAGAAATTTAACAGCTTTAATAGCTTTTGAAGAAATTTCCTTACAGCTTTATTCACCAACCCGATGCGAAGCTCTCTCAAAAACTCGAACCGCCGATTTGAGCTCTCTGACTGGTTGAGGAAGCCTTTGACCTGCAGTTCGAAGACTCAAATCGGCTGGTGAATAAGGCCATAAGAAGAGTTTGTTGACTACATAAAGCAAGCATAAAATTAAATGATTGTTCAATCATTGTGAAAATTTTTCAAGTCGGTGGTACTTTTAAAGCTGTTAACTAAGAAAACAGATGCCACATATTTTGGGTATTGCAAATTTGATTAATGATTACGTATTTCAGAATTTTAAAATGTATAACATTCAAAGAAATATGATTGAAATTTTAAATTTTCTTTCTTAATTTCTGATGTACTAAAAATCCCTTACATAGATAAAATTAATCAAAACCAAAATGAAATAAAGTGTTGCTAAAATGTTTTGTTTGTATTCGAATGATTACAGAATGACGCTAAATATTTTTAAAAAGGACAGGAAGTCTTGCAAAGAATAATATATCCTCTACTTTCTGGTAAAAATCGGTAAATCCACACAGACACATACAGGCGCACAAAAGAATAAATTTTCACAGTGAAATAGAATTTACAAATAATTATTTTATTAAAAAATATTTAATACAATTAACATTAGTTAACCTACTCTACAAGTTTTATTCTATCTTTAAATTACGTCTTTCTATTTTGCCTATTCTAGTTTAAATTGACAATATTTCTAAACTGAAGTTTTGGACTTTTACCCTCTTAGACGCAGTAAATATAAATACATCATTTCAAATGTGCAACGTAGTTAATAATTTTAAAAGTTACGTATTACAATAAAATATATAGAAACATGAAAATAAATTTTATCATTCATGTGAAGATTTGAGATGATTATACTACTTTGCATTAGTTCCGCAAATTGTTTGCTTTCAATAGAATTCGAGTGCAACTGAATTTTTAATCTACAAAACATGTTACGTTAAAACGATATGTCTCTACTTCAGGACCAGACTAACCTAAGACAAAAGTTGGCGATTTTCCAATATTATTTAATTGTACGAAAAAATTAACGAACAGGGGATAAAGCATAATGTTAACAATCATGTTTTGTAGCCTAATTCATGTAACAGCTTCGTTACTATGCCACGAAATCATTCTTTTTAGTTTTTACACTCAGTATTTACAGTAGTGATAATGTGACTTCTACAGTAAATACTAATGTGACTACTACAGTAGTGATAATGTTAGTCTGACCCTGAGGTACATATATTGTTGTTTCCAAATTATTAAAGGTAAGCAAACAAATACATTTGAAACACTTTTTTCCAGTGTATGAGTAAAAAACTTCCATCAAGAGAGAATAGCTGCTCTAAAACGATTCTTTCTAACAAAAAAGTACACTTTCTCTCTGTCAAAATCATGTATCTACTTTTTATACTTGCGAATGGATTCGGCGCAAGAGAATAAAAGCTTCTTCTTATCTCAAAAAAAAAAAAAAAAAATTTTATCCCTATAAAGTAGTCAAAATATCCATTTTACTTACTAGACGAAAAACTCATCTATAGAGGTAACCTACATTAGGCAGGAATGGAGTTGATAATACTATTTCAAAACGAGAGATAAGTCTAGAGTGTAGTTTTCAGTATGTATCTTTACAGGAATGTTGTTGAAAATACCAAATACTTCAAATGAATGTATGCATTTTAAATACGAAATCACAAAAGGAAATATTCCCTAATTAGAAATGTAAATATCGCCTGATGCCTTCTGAAAGTTTTTTTTTTTCCTACATTTCGAAAAGTTTGAAATGTATTTCCTTCGCTTTTCCTTTTGGGAAGTAGATTGTATTCTGCAAAACATGTTCGTAAAATAGCTGCCTTTCAACCATTAAATACCGTTTGGTTGCGCAAAACCATAGGAAACACAGTAAACGTAGATAAAAGTTTTACCCATTCCGAGTCACCCATTTTCTTGCCTCAACACTTTTCTTTTAAAAAGCCGTTTTCGTTTTTTTTTTAAGGAAATATCATGCATTGTCTATGATTACGCTCAATTTACCCAAACGATGGTTTATACGTAGTAGGGTAAATGTGGGATAGTTGCCAAATTTTTTGAAATGGGCAATTTAAAAATGATGATAATTTAAAAGTCTGTAACTTTTGTGATGGTTCGTGTACTTATTAATGAACAAAATAATTTGCATAATGTAATACTGTTTGTATTATTTATAGTTAGTTACAAATCAAATAAATAACCATATGAATGAGGATACATGTCTACTATGTCGGTTAGACGCCGCTATGATATTTTGACTTGTGGGATGGTTGCTCTAAGGAATTAATGAAATAATAGTATGATTTTCTTAACTTTATTTAACATTTACTAAATAATACAATCAACTGAACTTAAATATTTTGTATTAATTATAATAATCATAATTTTTTGATAAAAAAATATGTCATAACTTTTCGCTAGATGGCACAATCATCTTTGGTGCTAAATTAAAATAATTATCACAAATTCTTAATGAGCAGTGCTTTGCACAAAATCTTAACTATATCTTTTTCTTTTACATATATATTTTTTAAAACATTTTTTATGTCTTTTGTTTTTTTTATTTATAAGTTTTTTACGCAATTTATAAATTTTTATTTTTTTTTCTTAGCGTAGTTTTAAACACTTACATTGATTACAATAATTAGCTTAAATTTAGCATAGGCTCAACATATTTGGAAGACAGTTAAATTATGTATATCTTTAGCTTAAGTTAAGAATGTAGGTTAACTAATTTGAGGCTCACATTGGGAGTTTCAGCCGCTGTAAAAAAACGTTTTCTGATCAACACTGAATGATCCAAATGATTAATATGGAGGAGTTCCAAAGATACTTTTTCCACACTGTAGGAGAGAAAATGAGCTAAATGGAGCACTTTTTACAAAAATAGTTTTTTCAACTAATAGATATAACAAGATTTTTAAATAACTTTCATACGCAATGCAGAAAAAAGAATAGGATAGAAATCCTGACGTTTTAATTACTTTTTAAATAGTTCTTACATGCATTTAGTACTACAACTCTGATAAACTTTGTAAAGTTTTAATAAGTCCTTTTAAATTACTATCATAACCAATGCAGTACTAAGAGTATACAAAACAGTATGACATTTTTAAATAGACATATCGAGCAAATATCACATGAAGCACAGCATTACACCTATTTTAAGCAGCCTAACGTTTTACAATACAGTAATTCTAAAAAAATGTAAAAAAATGTAATGCATTTTATCCGACCACTTTAAATTTAGACTTTTTATTTAGTGCAATAGTAAATATCAATTTTAAGGGTTTTCACATCTAAATGTATTCTATCAATATCATTCATTCTATTACGCAAAAATACTTTTTGAGAAAGTATGACCACCCGTCCTGGCAAAATGATTGTTAGACAAGGTACTAGTCACCTGATCTCTTCCCCGACATTTACAAAACGAAATGTTTTGTTTAAAAAAAGAAATTTCCCCTTGTTTCTGAATAATGTTTCTTCCCACGAAGATGCATTAACAAAACAAAAAGAGCCCGTTCAATAAATAGTTGTGAAAGTGTTACTGTTCATCAACAGGGAGGGAAGGCTTCATTCTCAGTTGCGAAATACTCCTTGGGGAGATTACAATGCAATGGTGTACTTCGTCACCCTGACAGCAGATTATTGGTGAAACGAGCAGTGGCCGCTTCCTGACAATAGCGACACTTTATTTTCTGTCGTTAAATGTAGTTCCGAGGGAGGACAGCAAATAACACCCCCTCTTCTCGACACCCAACAACACATTTTGCAGAATATATCCAGTAGCAACTCTACCTTTTCATTGAGCAGCTTCTCTCGCGACGTCGCCTCGTTTGTCAGTATAAACGTTCTTAATGGAGCTTCTAGAACGTTTGTGGGGAGTTAAGCAACTGTCGTGAGATACTTTATCCCAACAATATTTCTATCCAAATCGACCCCAGGTACCGATTTGTTACGTCTTAAATTGATTTGTTTCGTTATTTGCTTGCGTTACGTTTTAAAAATGGTCAAAAAACAATTCCGTCTGTAGCAATCAACTTATACCTTTCTCCATAGCTTAGTATTTCAGTGTTAATTGATCAGTTATACGGTATTCTCATGTGACTATGGTTTTTCATTATGTTTAACATGTGCGGATTAAAATAATGCCCCCCCCCCTCCATCTTTTTTTAAATATAACAACATTATAAGTTGAATTAGGCCTTATTAATTTAACGTATCATAATAAAAAAATAATTCCATTTACAGTATTTATTTGTTTTTATGTACTAAAAAAGCAAGAAAATGGTTTAGGTACATTTACTGCCATTGTAAGAGTTATTAATACGTTTATTTTAGTGATTTTTTTGCAACTGCTTGATTAGGGAATAATTAAAACAAAACAATTATGAAAGTGTTTTCCCCCTTATTTATTTATTTGTGGGATATTTCAAACAAGCCTAAAATATACAAGTTACTGTGCATGAAAGAATTTTTTACCCATCTTTAATAAACCAATAATTCTCTACAAACTTTATAGTTTTTTTTCCATGTTTTCAGTATCGTTTTGAAAGTAGAAATGTTAAATACGCTTATTTTCTCCAATTTCCGCTTTATCCAATTTCAGTTTGAGGAGCACGACCAGTGTCCTATCACTAGACACCATGTTTTGGAGCATAACTATCACCATCTCATGTTAAAGGAGAAAGGGAGGAGCGGGGAGTTGAGTGGGCACCATGTATATGTATGCAATTCACTTTGATTTATCTCAGCCTTATAGCGGGTACAAAACAGCTTTGTTAACATCAGGCAGACCAATTTGTTTTACTTTAGTGGTTGAAATTTTTCAAATAGATTACGGAGGTTATTACTTTGCATCCATTTTTAACCTAATTCATAAGACCGAAAAACATATTCTAAGAGATAATAATAAAAATATATTACATTTTCAAAGTGATGCATACAAAGTTCACTCAATATCTAAATCCCTGCACAAAACTTCATGTTTTAGCAGTAAATTTCCTTAGAGATTTATGTCTCTTAACTCTGCAGGGTTTCCACTTCATTTTCTTCCGAATATCTCGTCTATAGTAAAAACTGCTCCCAACTACAATCTCGAAAGGGTGTTATTGATTTTGTTTAAGCTTGAAATGTCCGAAATACGTCAGACTTTAGTTACAAAGTATCATTAAAATTCTTAGCATTCTTTTGACGTACCACTAAACGTATCTACAAAATTTAGTTATTCCAATGTTCCAAAATTCGTTTACGATACTGATGAAATCTAAGGAAGAGTTACTATTCAGTACCTAGTATGTCAAGTTACTCTAGCTTCAAATTAGATTGAGTATAAGATTAAAACATTAATGAGATTAAATATTATATAATTTTGGACTAAATGCGCAATATATATGTAAATTATCATCTTAACGTTAAGTTCCAAGACATATTTAAAAAAAAAAATGTTTGGATAAGGATTATGTTTTGGTAGACCGTAGAATTAAAATGTAGTGAGCAGATGTATGATTTAATTTTTTATTTTCAAAATGTCCGTGCTTTTGTACCGTAGGTTTCATCGGTCCTAGACTATATGGCTTCTGGTGCTAAGAACTTTCAAGAACTCATGACACTTTCATTTTCCCCCCCCCCCCCCCCCAATTGCATTAATTTTCATTATAAACCTCGTCTATGATTTAGCAATAATTGTGTGCAAAAGTTCGGTTGTCTTGGGTGTGTGTATTAGGTAGTATGTGCTGTAAGTGTCCTTATATAGTAAAAAAAATTGAAAAGTAGGAAAAATGGTTGTTGATAGACTTTCAGTCGAGTGGCGGAAAAATTTGTCTCAAGCAAAACCATAAGGAATGTAGTTTAATTTCAGAAATTCATTGATTGAGATTAAATGCTTAAAAATTAAATATTTATTACTACATTCTTCAAATTATCCACACTAAAACTATTGCTCAAAACAGAACGTTTCGTGCTATATAATTCTTCCTCAAGTAAAAAAAAAAATCTTATCTAAAAAATAACAATTTTACAAAATCTGTATTTTAATACATCACCAAGCGCTATCATCTCTTTCATGACAAAAATTTATTAAATAAGGTATGGTAGGACAGAATAAAACTAAATAATCAGACTTGAGCTAAGAATTTATATTGAATTAAAACATACAACGAGTATTAAAGTGTTTCCACTATTTTGTAAGTTACTAAGAAATAGATTACCAAACAAGTGTCTAACAGTGGCATTAACTATAACTTATATAAGATTTTATGCAACAAAGACATCTGACAAATGTATGATGCAAATAATATCAGCATTATGTTCATTATTTTCAACGGTTATCAGTTAACTGCTAAATGAAGGTCGTTTATAGTTTTCCAAATGTTTCGAATTTTTTCATTTTGATTTCCAACCAACTCCAAAACTATTTCGTAGTTCAGAAGACCATCCTCATTAATATTATTGGATACTGCAGTCCGATTTATGCTCAATACTGCCGTGCTAAGCACAAATGGGATGTCAGCATGTGTGCTAAAAATGAGATATTGACGAATAAACTTTTGTCCCTCCATATACTTGACACAGAGACCAAGGTTTACAGAATTGTTTTTAAAAATATTTTCCATTCACATCTAGCCACAAAACATTGACAAAGAACTACGTAGTGACAATAACCCAATTTCGCCAAAAAGTGCAGATACGACTTTTGAGCGCATCACTGCAGAATATATATTTATATATATTTTGACCTATAATATAAATTTTTTGTTTATACGCTTGTATTATAACTTGTTACATGTTGTCATATTCTCTAGCTTTAAATACCATTTGAAATTTAAGTAGACTTTTACACTTGTGATTATAAGGAAATCTTGAGGAATTTCTTGAAATGGCATTTGCAAAAATGTGTTTTCTTTTTTTCCTTCTTTACGTGTTGGCTCGCAGTGATATCTACATTTTCTATCGCTGTAACTCCGAAAGAAGACCCTCTGCTCCTATCAACAGCGCTCTAAAAACAATACTTCCATTTCGTCGCAATGAATAAAACTCGGGCCATTTTCCATGTTATTTCTCTTCTCACGGCACTTCCTCGGAGAATCTTCATACTGCATCAACTGAGTTAGTTTCCAGGGGAAAAAAAAAAGAAATCTTCACAGCGGGGTTCCATTTAGACCCAAACGCTTTAAAGGTGAAAATGCTATTCCAGTGAAGTAAAATATAAAACAATCTCCCAAATACAGGGAGGGGGAACTGCATTGAAGGAAGACATAGAAGAAGAACGGTTGAAAAAGGGCCAATATTGAATTGCAAGCAGGATGCCTCCTGCGAAGGCTCTATTGCATTATGCTATAGAGACTATGCATTATGCTAGAAAATACTTTTTCCATTCCAATTTCAGTTGTTGTACAATCGATACCCTCTTTAAGTCCGTTTCTTTTTCAGTACGTTTATTGTTTCAATAAAGGAGAGGGATGAGCTAAAGGAGAGGGTGTTTTTTAAAGAAGATCTCGGCTACCTTTCGCACCACGAGTAAACATTGGCGACAAGCTTGAATTGATCTACACATTCCACTCGGCTTCGATGCGTTTCTTTATCGCTAGAGTTTCAAACATATAAGGGAGGTACTTGAAATATTTATTAAGCATAAACAGTTTAGAAATTTAAGTAACCATTTTGGCATGCATGTCACTTTGTGGTATTAGCAGATCAAAAAGCTAAAGTGTAATAGTTATAGCATACAATTGTTAATGAATGGTGGTCTGCATACACTGAATTATGTGCTTAAAAATGAGCCTATATACCTGATTTTCTTTTTTTTTTTATTTGTTTTTAAGTAGATTTAACATAAAAATGAGTAAACGCTGTTTTTAGTTTTAAGAACTGATACTTAATTAGATATTCTAGTTATAGAAAGGGAAAATATTATTTTATTTTTTGCTGAAATAAATTTAAAATTTATAGAGCAACTTTACGTTAAGGTGTAATGAAGGGCTTTTTTTAACGATTACTTCTATAGAACAATGGTATCGTCTCTTCATGTCACGAACTACGTTCTTTTTCTTTTCTCTTCAAGCTAAGGGTTCAAATTGGAAGTGAAATATTTCAAGTAGAGTGATATCTCAGAAGTGAGAGAACATCGTATCAGTTTTGAAAGTAAGTATTTCAAACATAAGCGCATTTTCAGCGTCTAACTTTTGTGACGCAGTTCTCGTCACAAAATTCTTAACTTAATAAATTTAAATAGCTGAAGTTTCATTAGAGATAAATGCATAATTCCAAGGAAGCAAAGCTCTGATAAAATACTTGACTTTATCGGGTCACGTACAAATTCTTAACCTTCAGGCGCATTTCTCTGCCACTGTAAAACAAATATCACAAGTTCTTGGATTAAAGGGTGAATTTGTTTGTAATGTTTCAAACACCACCCGTTTGATTCATGTAATTATCTCAATTAAAAATACTTTCGGCATGCGACTGCTGTAACCTTTGGGAGTAGCTAATCAGTTAACTCCAAGGGTCACACCAAGCAACTAAGCAAGGGAAGACCGTGATGCTGAGAAAGGACAACGGTCATGGAGAGCATCAGAGGTGTGTATCTCTATCGCCATGTATTGTAAATTCCTTTTAAAATATTAAGATATTCCCTATTTGCCAAAACATGCTATGCTAATCTTTTCTTTGCTAAATATTTTATTCTTATTGTTAAGTTTTTTTCTCTTGATAGTTAAACCTTTATGTGAAATAAATATGTTATGATTACCCCTTATCTTGTTTTATTGGTAAATGAGAGCAACGTGATAAATGGTGCCGTTTAGACAAGCTGGCTTTGTTGCACATTACCTTTAAGATAAGTAATTATAACAAGTATTCTTAATAGTTTTATTTGCTTCTTTTCAAAGCAAAAATGGTATTGACTGGTGTCTCTTTGTTATTTTATAGTACATGTGATACGAATTTAGTAAACTATGTTGCGAAAATTTTTTCTATCCTTTATGTTTTCATGTTTTCCGATTGTTAATTTTAGAGCCATACAGTGTTAATTGTAGGTATTTGACTATTTTATGTGTTAAACATGACGGACTTAGAAGCTACAAACCCTAATAAAATCGCTGGTTATTAAAGTTTAGTTAATATTTTCGATGGGGAGTTGTTTTCTAACATTCAGTATTTTTTACACAATTTAGAGGAAGTAGGCAAAGTTGCTCAATGGAACGACGCAGAGCTAATTGTGGTATTGAGAAGTAAAGGCCCTGCCTTACAATTTTTCTTAAATGACCCTGAACTTATCGATGAAAATAATTTTAAGAAAGTTAAAGCAAAATTCGAAAAATTCTTCGGTAAGAAAACTAGTCTTAGTCACCGCCAACAGCAGTTTTCTAATTGCAAACAAAATCCGGGAGAATCAGTGAGAAGTTTATCGTCATGAGTCTCAAATCTTACCATGAATTATTTTGGTTTGCAAAATGCATCAAAAGCTCACGCGGGACCTATTGTTGACCAAACAAAATTGGCAAAATTTTTGGAAGGCTTACAAACTCCTTTGAAACGTCTAGCTTTAAATAGAAATCCGACAACATTTGATGAAGCTGTAGAAAATACATTGTCAGACGAAATGAATATGCAATTTACATCGGATTCAGAAGGTGTTAACAACTATTCGGTTCACTGTAAAAAATTCTGGTTCAACCTTTCACTAAAAGTTGGTGAAATGCAGCTGCAACCAACAGTTGGTACTAATTTGAACCATTATGATGGTTTACTAGTTTCACCATGAATGTAGTTCAGCACTGAACCATGATTACGGATTTTTTTCTAACCAGTATTACAGTTCAACATTGAACCATGATTACGGATTTTTTTCTAACCAGTATTACGGTTCAACTTTGAACCATGATTACGGAGTTTTTTCTAACCAGTACTGCGGTTCAATTTTGAACCATGATTACGGAATTTTTTCTAACTAGTATTACGGTTCAACTTTGAACCATGATATCAAATTTTTTTCTAACCAGTATTATGGTTCAACCTTGAACCTTAACCATAGATTTTATTTTAACTGGTATCTTGGTTCAACTCTGAATCATAACGATGGAGGCGTAACTTTAGATTTCGCACTTCTGCTTGAACCATGATTTTGGTTCAATCATCAGCAGCCCTTCAGCTTTCACCATATTTATGGTGCAACGTTGAACTGTTTTTTTTACAGTGTTGAATTGGAAAAACCTGTACATAATAAGCTTAATGAAATTCTTGATAAACACGCCGAAATGTCGAACCAAATGATTAGTACATTGAGTGAACAAGTTCATAAATTAAGCATGTGTGTATCCCCTCAAAATCCCCAGCATTATAGTTCTTCTAATCAAGATAGAAGTTCTTCATTTAAACGTCAAGCTTGTATTTATTGTAACCGCAGTAATCATAATTCAGCCCATTGTTGGTTTCAACCCAATCAGTTCAATAGCCGCCCCAGCTATCATGCCCCCGGCTATAATGCTCCTGGCTATCAGGCTCCTGCAAGGCGTCCGAATTTCACACAATTTCAACGGATGACACAAAACTTACCAACTAGAATGCAGAATAATATGCGACACCCCTTTCCAACCCATTCACAAAGAAACGAACCTTCCGAGGCTCCTTATCAGGGCAGGTCATTCACCCCTCTCCGGAATCAAAGAACAAATACGATCTCCAAACAGAGAAGGAATTTAAACTTACCGAAGGACCGATAAAAACCCACCGGCTTCCCAGAAATTTAAAGGGTAGTCTAAAATCAGAAGAATCCGCTCATTGCACAACAAGTAACAGTTGTGCATTGCCTGTAATATCTATAAAAGTAGGAAACAAACATTTCTTTGCTTTGATCGACAGCGGGGCCAGTATTTCGCTTATTAATAACGTGGCATTTAAAATGATATCTAAAGATAATATTCAACTAGCTAGTGCAAATCCTAATGTTAGAATTAGAGCTTTAAACGGCAATGAAATAAAAATTAATTCATCTGCATTTATACCTATTTCGATTAAGGATAAAAAATTCAAACACAGGTTTCTAATTACTCAGGACATGGCTGCCTGCGATCTTATAGCGGCTGTCCAAACGGGCGAAAAAGTGCGTGCAAGCAGAACTTACATTTTCTGCCACTTCACAGTCATTTGGCGCTGTAAGCATGTACTTAAAAGCGGGGATTTAAAGGGCTAACCATAGCAATATCATCGCGTATAAAGGCTTGAATTTCAAGACAGATAAACATTTAAGTGTTGAGGGCAAAAGTAACTATCAAAATAAGTTGCAGGGTTATGTGTTTGCCATTAAAACGTTTTTAATACAGAGGAAATAATAAAAATATCGTTTTTTTAGTAGTAACACATGCAGACTTTGAAGCTGCTCGTTAAGATACAACTTTCTTACTTACGTATATTTTTATATATAATGAACACGGAGAAAATTTTCTTCGCAATTGGCTGATCATATTATGCGTTCAGATTTATTTTTATTTTGAACGACAGTAATTGGGCATAATTTTATGAAATACATTTATCTTCTCATATTGTGTAGCTCAAATAAGTTGGTTAGCAGGTTTTTGAAAGCCGTATTGAATAGTCTTTAAATGGTTATTAGTTACTTTATTATATTTATGATAAAGTTATTTTAAATATATGTGTTAATTGAATTATTTCAATTCCATTTATTGTAAATTTAATTATTTTAGGAAAGTGGAACAGTTAGGTTGTGAAGTGACTTAACAAATAAAGATCAGATGTCATTAAGTAAATGATTAATGCAACAATTTTTTACTGTTTGTTATTAATAGACTAATAGCATGTAACAGAGGGGGGAAGGGGGTCCGTTGAATTGTGACATTTTGTGAGCTTGGCATCATTTATGAACGGTCCCTTTGATAGTTTATTTACTTTTCTATGTTTTAAAATTCTATGGTGTACAAAATGGGTGTACTCATGAACGCGTGGAGAATCAACAACAAATCTTAATTGGAAGTCTCCCTTCCTTTTAGGTATTTCAATTGTAACCCTTGTTCATGTGGCGCGAGTTTAATTTTAAGAAGGTACATTACTAGATTTATAATATAGATTCTCTCTCACTCATTTTACTTTTAACTTTATCATTCTATACAAGCATAAGAAATTTAAACGTCTCAGAAAAAAAAATATTTAAAAGCATAATCTAGACATAATATGAAGTTCAAAGTTTACTTTTGAGTGGTAAAAAATTAATGAGCGGACCAACGTTCTTATAGCGCAAGTTGCAAAAATTACTCCATACACATGTTCTGGAATTAAAAGGAACCCCTTTATCAATGCGTAAAGATTTGATCTAAAAAATGTAAGTAATCTAAGTGAGTATAAATCACTCGTTTGTTTTCTTATTAATAACCTGAAGTACAAATAAATAAAACCAATGCATAAATAAATAAAACCAGTAAAGTTCGAGACATAAGGGGAAAATGCAAATGTCAGCCCTCACTGGTTAAAAATATCATCTAAAGCATCAAACTCACGATTTCTATTTACAGAATAATTGAATAGGTGACATGGAGTGAAAAAACAAATAAAATATATGCATATAAACCAAACGTAAATTTAGTAAATCCCTAAAATTATAAAATGTATGCATTCACTAATTTAATGCTTAGAAAAAACACTCTACTGCTTTCTGTCGTTTTATTTCATTTACGATGAAAAATTTCTTGAAAATAAATATATATAGGTTAGACACAATTAAACATCGGGAGACATACTTCCGATCAGTAATGCATGAACTAAAAATTTACCAAAAAGAAATCTTCATGATGCGTGCTGCAAACCCGGCAAAAACAATGCTTTCGTAATGTATTCAATTATAATATTTTATTATATTTATTGATAAATATTTTATTCTTATAGTTAAGTTTTTTTCTTTTAAAAGTTTAACCTTTATGTGAAATAAATATGTTATGATTACCCCTTATCTTGTTTTATTGGTAAATGAGAGCAACGTGATACTTTCTACCTGTCCATTGGACGTTTTATGGCAAAGCGCTAAAGCTTTAGGTTACTATCCCGAAGGCCTTGGACTCTGACCTCAACATTGACGGCTGTCCTTCGCTCAAAACGATTACGTACCCTTGCTTCGCAACATTGCATCATTTCTCAGTAGGTGTTTTTTTTTTTTTTTTTTTCAAAAATGAGAAAACATCTTATTGAATAATTAATGTCCTCTTTAAGTCCGTTTCTTTCTCAGACGTTTACTGTTTCAATAAAGGAGAGGGACGAGATGAATAAGAAGGTGTTTTTAACAAAGAACTCGGCTAATTTGAAAAACTGGTGCATTGTTTACGAATTACTTAATAATACCAACCGAAAATTCCCCGTTAATAAAATCTTTATGGTCGGGAAACACCAAAGGATAATTTTAGAAAATGTAATTTGGAATACATAACGGCCTGAACGCTAGTGGTAGTACAAAGGTTACTTGCAAAACACCAGGAGGAAATGGAAGAAAATACTTTAAAAAAAAAAACACAAAATAATAAGGAATGACTCACCAACATATGCGATTGTGCTTCACGTAGTTTTATTTGAAAACATATATTATGGATCCTCATTACTGAGTATTTAATAGCTATTTTTGCTCTATATGTATATATTACGCCAAATGACCATATCAGTACAGCGGACTGAGCACACCACTTCCCGCGTAGATTGAGTTATTTTTGGGCAGCAAAATGTCAGCTTTCTCACGGTCGATCGAAGTTGCCTCGTCCTTGCATCGCCGTCACCGATGAGCCCCCTTGAGAAATACCAGTACGTTGAATAGCTCTAGAGTCCCTGTATCTTAGCGAGAGTAGCGTCAAAGCGGTATCATTTTCCTATAGGTGGAAGGTTTGAACCCTCCGCCCGAGGCAGTGCCTTCTTTCGTCCCATAGCTTTAACGTGGAGTCGATTAAATGCCATGAAAAAACACGGGAATCCGTAAAATTAAAGGCAAATACATTTTTTAAATTCTTTTAGTATTGTTCTAAAATGTTTAAAATATAGGAATGTAGCTTTATTTTGGGCCATATGCTCCTATTTATTTAATTATTTCTTTGTTAAAATAAGTGCATGCTTTCTTAATGCTAATATTCCATGTTGACCCGCTATTTTTGGCCCTAATTGTCATTTTCCCTAATAAATAAATAGCTAGTATCCTAAAGAAATTGAAAAACATCGCTTCAAGATTAAGAAAGTGTTTAAATTTAGTAAAATAAGGTTATTTTAACGAATACTTTGTATCTTCGACTTGGCGTGATTTGCTTATGCTTGGCGACTAGTGGAATGTAAACATATCGGCCGCTTCCACGTATTCTTGTCAGTCAGTTACGAATGGATTTTCTTATATATAAGCAGCTTATTCAAGTTTTACTGCCCTTCAAAACCAATTATCAATTTCAAAAGTGTTCTATAATGGCATCTTCATTTTCCTACTAAATTACTTGAAGTTAGGGAGTTACGAGGGGGGAGGGCGCATACGCGGAGCTGAATTCGGCCTCGGAGAAAATTTTTCGTATTTGCTCTTAATGGGGAAATGTATTTTTTCACATAAGGGATCATTCATAAATGACGCTTCGAGGGGGGGGTGGGTAACAAGAAGTGTGACATCAGGCTTATACAACATAGCGGGACAAATGGGGGGAGGGGGTCAAATATATCAAAAAAAAAAAGAAAAAAACGCGTGCATTTATGAACGGTCTCTAAGTACATTTTTTCTTCTTAGAACATTTTTTAACATAACTTTTACATAACGAGTTTTATATAAAAATATCACTGATTAAATAATAATTCCAATTTTTTTTTTACCAATTCATTATTTTACCATTCATATATTTCTAGCATTACTGCTTTAAATTTTCCTTTAGTTTCCCTAAGAAATGGAAAAAACGAGTAATCTTTTAATGATTTATTAATGCAATATTATCAACACACACACAAAAAAAAAAAAAAAAATCTTTCAGAATTAAAAATCCAAGAAATTATATTGAAAATAATAAATTTATAAACATCATTATTTATTTTTGAATCAATTAAAGAGTAACAATTTCCATGTTCTCATATTTAACATAACGTAATTTAAAGCTGCGAATGATTAAACTATCCTGGACTTGTTGAGACCAAAGATATTTTTAAAAAACGTTTGTGGCTTACGCAAAAATTAGCTTTTAATTCAAACAGAAATTTTGCTTTCAAGTGGACAAAATTTCCCGTTTACGATTATCGTTTAGCGGAAATCCTTGAGCGAGTATGAAGCCAACCTTGCACTCGGCGGCAACCCTGTTTTTCGTCCGGAGGCAGTTTTCCCCCGATCTGTCGTTACTCTAAAGACTACGTCTTATAAAGGAACTCTAAATAGCTCCAGCGCCGAGAATCTTGCCTCAGCCGCTCGTAACCACCAGTGAGCGTGAGTGAGTGACAATGTGTCCCCCCAGCTTGGGGGATCGCTTTTATAAGCGGTATGCCACAGTTACAGCATCTTCCGCAACCTTCAGCAAATTTCGCTGAAAAAGACAACACTACTCGATTTTTGAGGGTCAGCAGTTGCGTCATCACTATAATAGTATTGCGTGGCAGCACAGGAGGAAAAAGAGGAGGTGTAGAAGGCGATTTATGACAGGGGTCTGTCAAACAGTCTGCCAAGGTCAAAACAAAGTCTCTTAAAAAGTTGCACTTTTCGTGTAATTTGGTGAATGCACTTTTGCGTGGAAAATGGTACCACTGAATGATTCTTTGCAAAAATTTAAGATTCAGCTTTTAAAAAATACTAACAATGAGTCTTTTTAGACAACATAAAAAAGAATGTCACAGTTCATCGTGACAGACTAGAATATCTTAAAGTTAAATCTTATCTCCTTATGAAAAAAAAAAAAAAAAAACAAAGAAAACGCTTCACTATGTTTCAGTAATGAATTGAACTAATTCATGTTATTATCCTGTATGTCTTATTTCACTCTCCCTTATATTTTTTGTCTTTTAGTTTTTCATAGTATACTTGTTTTGCAAAGAGATTTCTTTGCACGATTTTTTTCTGCTATTTTCGATTAGGAAAATTAAAGCTGCATTTTAACTGATAAAAGAAGTGTGTTTTATTATTTCGTAATTTGTTTATTTTTAAAAAGGCTTAATGGAGTAAATGCAATTCCTCCTTGGATACCCATTACATAATTGTGTTTAGGGAAATTATGAAAATGTTATTATGCTATAAGGAGTTCTGTATTTTTTGTATTCAATGTAAATTTTAAAGATTTTCAAAAGCTCGGCTATCAAATATATTTTTATCATGACACTGCATGCACTTTTCTGGTGCTAAGAGGTACTAATGTAAAGTTATTTAAGGTGATATAAAACGATTAATGCTTGCTTTATATATTTAAACGCAGAATGTCTAATAAATGTGTACTGGCTGAGTCCTAAAAAAGTTTACTATTTGCTTTGAATATTTTGCTTTGTAATGTTCTTACGAAAGTTTTTAATTTGTATGTGGTACAGTAAGTAGAGGCTTCTAAAGCAAACAGTTTTATCTTTTACTAGTTCCATTTTTAAAGTAAACATATGTAATTCTAAGTCTCTGCTAGATCCTGAGGTACTCAATTACATTGTCCTTAAACATTCTTTGTTGGGCTCAAGTACTCCCTATTTACGGTAATGTAAAACAATGCATATAGTTATGCATGTATTTTACTTTTGTTTTATAAAGAGCATATGGACATTAAAAATCCATTATAATACTATATTTTTCCACCTGTAACAATTTCACATTGTCTTCTTCGCAAATTGTTGTGTATCCTTAATTCGAAATATATGTGTACGTATGTTCTCAAATCAAAATCTTAAAAGCATGGGCTTACAATTAAGAACTAAAAGATAAATTTTTATTTAACGTCTATTTCTCAATATGTTTGAATATTGACTGCAAAATATTAAATGTTTCAAAATTGCCTGTTATAGTTGGAAAATTGACTAATCATCATTTTCCCCCCTAATTTACAAGTCTCAAATCAGGAACAACTTATATCCTTTGACATGTGATATTTTTACTTTCTCCAAGAAAGTATATGGATAGCCCATTGTGATTCAATATATTCATTATGACTGTAGAATATTCACCTTGTTTTCTACTTGATAAGTATTTCTATCGTTCATAAATCAGAACATTTGTAAGCCTTTTCTGCGAAATGAACTGTCGCCGCAAAATGAAATTTTTCTCATTTATGTACACATTTTAATAAATGTGTTTCATAAATTTATTAGCCCATATTTATTTCCCATTGTTAAAAATTGATCATTACACATTTAGAATTAAAATTCCAACTGTTTAGCAAGTTCTATTTTCAGATTTCCGGAAAACATGAATCTATATTTATTTCAAACATGATCTAAAAATCATAAAAGTGTGAAAGACAGTTCGAAATCCTTTATTTACGATGTGTGTGTTTTAAATTTAACTTTATTTTAACTGTATGTTTTAAACTTTAACCGAGCTTGTAAAATGTATAATGCGTGAAACCTTTAAGGTAAAGCTAGGATAGATTGCGCGGTCAGAGAGATTGCGCACCTGCAACTTCGGGGGGAAGAGGTAGGGTGCACGCGCCCTAACGCCATGCATTTGTACAACGGCAATAGTGGAATGTCTACTTGAAAGTGCAAGTTGATTGATATGAACGTCTGTGATTAAGCATCGATATTCTATATTGTTTTCACAAGGTAAGTGCTTGAATTTTCATAATGCGTTCTTTGAAATTCTATAGAGTAGCAGTAGTACAAAATATTCTAAACTTAAACGACTTTTCGTAAGCTACTAAACTAGACTAACAGTGGGAAGGCCAGCATTTCTTTCTAGAAGCAGCCATATTTAAGTAAAAGTCCGCGCAATCTGTCCTACCGAAATAGGATAGTTTGCGCGTTTTGTACTTAGGAGAGATTGCGCGTTTCTCCCGTTAGTTTTCATGCTTGGAGAGATTGCGCATTATATTATTACCCATAGCTTGTTGAGAATGCAACATAAATTTCAAATTAGATGTGAAACGTATGAATCTATTAAATTTGCTGCATAAATGGATTAAAATGGGCGATCTGAATTTTTACTAAAACATAAAATGTAAAATACTTATGCCCTTTCAACACATTTTTAAGATTTGAATATTTTAAAACTTTAAATTGATTTTTGAAGTAATTTCTTTACACAAAAAATTCACGGGTGTCTCTTTAACAGACATTAATTAAATATTTTGACTATAGTTCTATATCGAGAGGTAAAGTTGTCGTGATTTTATAATTTGTGTTTTCAAGGGACTGTGGTTTTTATACCGTATAAAAACCACAGTTATAAAAATTACCGTAAATATACCGTATAAAAACCACCACCAAGTTCGTGTGATTTTATTTCTTTTGAAGATTTAAGTTATTAAATATACGTTTCGGAACTAAATGTGCAAATAAAGTAATTTGTGAACAAATTTCTTTTCCTAGACGAAAATGTTGCTAATAAATTAATAATGTGCTAGTTTTATACAAATATTCTTAGTAATAAACTATTTTTCCAAACCGTTTAATGCCGTCAAAATGAAAAAGAAAACAAAGTGCAACGAATGTAACTGACCAGCACATATATTCGAGAGAAAAATTAAGAAAGAAGCAGCTATACAAAAAAGAAGCGAACGTCTGAAGACAAGATGCTTAACCAAAAACTTGCAGGAAAGAAAACAAAACAAAAAGTTTGAATTTTGAAACATCTTCGTCATCAGCCACCTCAGAAGAAAATAATGTCAAAATACTGAACCTTTGGGACCATGTCAGACAGGACAACGAGGATGAGTGCACTGAATGTCTGAAACTGTACCAGGAGACAACTTCGACCAGTGACATTAATGAATACCGTTCCTTTGTAGGGACAGTCTGAAAAGTACGTCTGAAACACCCAAAAATAAGCATTTCAACAAAAAAATGTTTTAATGTATTCCTAAACTTATAATAACCCGTTAGGAATACATTAAAACAATTTTTTGTTGAAATGCTTATTTTTGGGTTGCTTCAGACGTACTTTTCAGACTGTCCCTAAAAAGGGACGGTAGGCATTAATGAGTTAAGTGTGCTATGTGTAGCAGATGGGTGCACTGCTTACAACAATAAGTATACCGATTATGAACGACAACAACTTCGGTTAACAAACAAAAGATATTGAAACTGAAAATGAATAAGATTAATTATAATTTAAACCTTCTTTTCTTCTTAATTTTGTTCCTTTAATTAAAACACTGTTTTTTTCCGATTCTGTAATCATTCAGTTAAAAAAATTATTCCTATTAAAATTGTATGTATTTATACAAACCCTACAACAACATAGTTTTAGTGTAAATATTATTGCTAACAATTTAATTGCAGTTTTTAGGAACAACAATCCCTCCTACCCATGTGCGCAATCACACCTACCCTGTAAGGACAGATTGCGCAAATTAGTCTTCTTGGTTTTTTTACAGCTGCTGCATTAAATTAAAGCAAAACAACGAAATATCAATGGAAATGCATAAAAAACGAATGAAGTCGCAGTTATTTATCAATATTTTAACAAAAAAGTCATACTTCGATTTTTTAAAATTATTTTTCCAATTGTGCGCAGACTCTCCTAGCTTTACCTTATCGCATTAAAACTACAAAAAGAAAAGAAAAAAAAATGTCGAAACGTATTACCTGACAATTTCAATACATTACTTTAAATATTTTCAGTAACTAGTTACCCAGCCTGGCTAATGCATATGTTTCTTTTAAATTTGAAAATCTACTTAAAATGCACTTTTTACACATTCAAAATTAGTAAAAAAATCAAGTCGTGATAAATCTTCAAGTAATAGGAATTTTACAAAACCAAAATTTTATAAATATGTTGTCCAGTAATTAAACCCGATCATATTTTCAATTACAAGACTCCATTATCGTATTTCTTAGTTTTGAATAAAGTGCAATAAATATAATACATAGTAATTCGAATATTTCCTTCCTTTTCAGTGTCATTAAAGTAAGTTTATACAAATTTCCCAAGTTTTCAATTTTTTGTTTTTCCGTTTTCCAGCGGAAGAAATATCCGTAAGTTCTTCTGCTCTCATTTAAAAAAAAAGAGTTCATCAAATTCATATTACTGGTGGACACTTTAAATAAAGAATACTAGGCATAAGAGTAGGTTAGTTTAACATTCTTTTTTTTAAATTTTCGTCTTTTGTAGAAAAAAGTAACAAAATTCAAATTAAATAATTTACACGAACTACCAATTTCAGAGTTATATAAATTAAAATAAACTTAGGTTAAACATACATTATAGTATGTACAGAAAAGCTGCAATGCTGGATGTTTCTTAACCAAAGGGGGAGAAGAAGTTTATGTACTGTAAACCAAACAATGCAGGCATAAATATCTTTCTTTTTTTACAATGTTTCAATATTATGTTTACACTATTTCTCCTGTTTTTGTTCTTGTCTTAGGGAGATCGTGTAGATGAAACCTTTTCCTGTATGGAATACTTTATAAAAACAGTATTTTTAAAAAAGTTATTTAAAAAAGGTACTTTTTAAAAAACCTACTTCAATGATTGTTTTGTGTAATGTGGCTTTCTTGTCAGCACTTTCAGCAATTCCATTGTAATAACTCCGTCGATCTATTGGTTAAAACGGTGGAAATTAATTTATTAGTTTAAATCATATGAGTGACATAAGATTTAATATTAACTAAGAAAAATGCCTTTGTATATTTTTTTTATTCAAAAAAAAATAATAATAATAAATTAATAAATAACTTGCTCTTATTAAAGCAGCCTTTTTTCCCATAAAAAAGATTTTTTTTGTGCAAAAACTAACATTGTCTTTATTTTAAAATAATCATAATCGAAAGCATTTTAATAACTAAAATAGAATGTGGTAACAGATTACAAAAACGGGTTCTACTTAAGAACAATACAATAGGCTATGGGAAAAAAGGGTATATCTTCTGCAAGCTTAAAATTGTACCAAGATACTTTTTGATAATCGTATTGCCCAATTTCAACGGACAAAAGCACAATGGAGATTAAACTGCGGGATGGAAGAACATAACAGATTAAATGCTAAATAGCAATTTAAAATAGCATTTAAGGGCGAAAAACAGGGCTCTTTATTCAAAAAAGATTTAATCTTACTGAGATTTTTAAAAAGAGATTTGCTAACTGAGATTTTAAAAAAAAGAGATTTGATATTATAAAACAAAAATCTCTTATGTTTAAGTTTAGACTTGAGGCGGTGAGAAGCAAAGGGATGTAAGTGACTACAGTCTCATTTTGAGTAAAACTCATTTGAAGTTTAATTCCTATACTAAATTCTAGAGGTTCTTCGTGTAAATATATATTTTTTATTTTCCAGTCCTATATGTATGTGTTAGTTTAAGTATGAAGTGGGAAGTGTTTCTGATAATTAGATTTGGCGTAGGATTTTTTTAAAAAAAATAGCTTATTTTTACTTACACCCCTTTGCTTCCAACTAGTTAACTTACACCCCTTTGCCACTAAATAAAAAAAGTGTCTTGTTCATTTTGCGAATTTACACAGTAATAAAGGTAGATTGTTCGTGATATAAATTTTATTAAAAACTGCATAATATAAATTTCGAATAATTATATTTATCAGCAAACTAAAAATCATTGCCTTTAGAAAAATTGCAGAAAACAAAACATGACAAATATAAATCTGCAGACGAGTTAACCCTTGTTTTTATTATTATTACTCAACAATTCGAAATTCCTTTCCTATTTTTTTTTTTTCTTCTCTGATTTAAGTTTCGTAAATAGATCGTCTGGGTCATTCCACGTCAAGTGATCCAAAATTTGAGAAAAAATTTAGCTCACCTTCTTTGATTTTTTTCTAATTTGGCTTATCAACTGCACCCCTAAATGTAATTAAAAATCCAAGTTTTTAGATTTTTATCTTGTTTAGTTTTTTAGTTATCAAGCTTTGATTTTGTAAAAAACTAACATTTTTACAGGCCTGCTTCAACACAAAACAGACCATAACTCATCAACAAATAGATAAAAAGTTCTAGTAAAAAGCATTTTGAAGTATATTGAAATCAGTTTTATATGATATGCATCATGACAAATTGTATTAAAATTTTAAATTTTAAAAAATGACCTTATAATTTAAATTTTAAATTTCTCGAAAAACGTATCATTAACTTTTTTAAAAAAATCTCAAATATTTATGTGCATTTTATCTTTGTCTATGCAAAATTTCAGCTTGGGGACTCAATCGGATCATATTTTCCCGAATTTTCAAGAATATTTGATTTACCAAAAAATGAACATTTTTGTGATTCAAGCTATTTTAAAATGATGGTTTCTTAAAGGAGGTGATTTAATTAGCCTTCTAAACACATCTATGCCTGAGTGAACTAGCATGGACATGTCTGTGCATGAAATGAACAAGTTCAAATTTTATTTGGGGTAGGGGGGCAACGAATACATTCACATTTTTGTCTTATCATAGCTATTTCAAAGTATTGTTTTCAAATAATTCAATAGTTTTTTTAGATGAACAAATTGATTTATTTTATGCATTAAAAATAATTTTTCCTGATTAATTCTCAGATTTCAGATATATTTTATTGAGATATTAATCATATGAGGGGAAGAAAAGTACTTCTACTTAAATTACTTCAGCCACACCTTTCATCATATTCACATGTAATGTACCCTTTCAGGTTTGTCATAAATTTGAGCTTTCTTCAAAGAATTTCTGTTTCTGAAAGTTATTACTATGTGAACACACTTTTGTGGTAATTTCATGTTCACTGAATGGAACAAATCTGTGAAACTTCTGTGTTCCGTAAAAATCTATCTTTTAATAACTCCCTTTCTTCTGAGTATTCCTGAACAGTTACATAAAAAAAACTGTATTAAAGGAATGTTCATAACACTTCAATTGAAAAGTTGAACTGCTGTCAGAATTTGATCTGAATGCAGTTTTTGAAGGCTAGTTTTGGCAGTAAGACGTTTCACTGTCCCGCCCAAGTCAACACATACTCCTTTCCCATGATCTGTAGCATAGAAATGAAATTCCACAGCAGCTGCAATATCTGTGTTGCAGCTCCTTTAAACTTCCTTCCTTCTTATATTATTTTTTATTCATGTTTTGGACGTGAGGTATTCAGTTGCTAGGATATACAGGTAGATAAAATAAATAGCTTTGTTTTTTCTTATAATGCTTCCTTTTTTTCAACTTTATTTGTAACCCACAACCTATTCAGGGGGAGGGGTAAGCTACATAGTTTTTTCTTTTCTTGCTTCGCCAAATATTAGCTCATAAGCGCAAATCAAGACTAACAACCAAAAGCTGCAAACTCTAGCAGTTGGGACCCTTCTATCACAATTTCAGATGAGTTTAGTTAAATACTTTTTTCCCCTCATATCATTAATATATCATTAAAATATGTCTGAAATCAAACAATTAATGAGGAAAAGATTATTATTAATGCATAAAATAAGTCAATTTGTTCATTTTGTTCATTTAAAAATAACTATTGAATAATTTGAAAACAATACTTTAAAATAACTACGATAAAACAAAAACGTGTATGTATTTGTTGCCCCCTCCAACAAAAAAAATTTGAACTTGTTCATTTCATGCACAGACATGTCCATGCTTGTTCACTCATGCATAGATGTGTTTAGAAGGCTAATTAAATCATCTTAAGAAACCATCAACTTAAAATAGCTTGAATTACAAAAATGCTCATTTTTTGGTAAATCAAATATTTTTGAAAATTCGGGAAAATATGATCCCCTTGAGTCCCCAAGCTGAAATTTTGCATAGACAAAGATAAAATGCACAGAAATATTTGAGAATTTTTTTAAAAAAAATAATGATACGTTTTTTGAGAAACTTAAAATTTAAATTTTAAGGTCACTTTTAAAATTTAAAATTTTAATAAAATTTGTCATGATGCATATCATATAAAATTGCATTCAATTTACTTGAAAACGCTTTTTACTAGAACATTTTATCTCTATTTGTTGATGAGTTATGGCCTGTTTTGTGTTGAAGCATGCATGTAAAAATGTGAGTTTTTTTACAAAATCAAAGCCTAATAACTAAAAAACTAAACAAGATAAAAATCTAAAAATTTGGATTTTTAATTACCTTGAGGTGTACAGTTGATGAGCCGAATTTGAAAGAAATAAAAAAGGGTGAGGTAAAATTCCTTGGATCACTTGATATGGAATGACCCGTCTGCATTGCGCATTTAAACTAACTGAAAAAACCAAATAATTTTATTCAGAGGCAAACGGATGTAAGTGCACTTGCATCCCTTTGCCACAAAACGAAATGAAGCTTTTATTTGGGAGGTTTTTTAAACCACCCTTTTTTGCAGTATCTGTCAAAGCTACCACTAAAATATCTTTCCCACCAAACAGAAGTGTGTTTAATTTATCATTTGCACTAGCTATCTCAAAATTTTCATTTTGGTCACTTACACCCCTTTACTTCTAAGTGCCTGACTTGTTTTGCTTTTTTAAAACTTAGTTTTGATTTCTTTTCCCCTGCTCAGCATTTTCAGTTTTCAAATAAAGCAAAAAAGGGTATATGTTACTGTTCAATGAAAAAAAGGAAACTCAGACGTATATTCCTTCTGAAAATGCCTTAAATTAATTTACTCAGCAGATAAATTTTTTGTTCCTTAACTTCTAAGTTTACCTAAAAGAAATACACTGTTAAAAATTTTCGTGAAAAAATAGTAATATAACAAGTTATTTGATTGTTATTTTACCATATTTAATTACAACAGTCGAATAACCATTAAAAAGATGGCACTCAAACCGCTGATTGTGAAAATAATCGTTTATTCTCTGTTTCTCCTAAAGAACGTTTAATTAACCGTAATTTACGAGCGACGAGTGCCACCTAGGTCTCGTAATTAATGAGAATCGGACATCCATATTGGTTGTGGATCGAAGAAGTGTGAAGTCCATCGCATAATATTGTATAGTTCTTTTTTTATCTTTCATTTTCCCCTTTATTTAAGGGGGAAAATGAAAAGAAGATGAAGTTTGTGATGGTCATAAAAACTGGTTGTGGAAACATATCCCATATAGTTATTTTCTGATATTGCATTTTTATCTTTCTCAGAATTAAAAAAAAAAAAAAAACTCTCAAAATCTTGGACATCCAGCAGGTACCTCTTGGCAAAGCGTGGAAGTATTGGCTTTCCACTGTACAGGTCCCGGGTTCTATCCCCGTCTTCGGCAGACCTCCAGCTCCACTGTGTCCTCGCATCTCGTCTTCCGCCACAGTATAATAGCTATGAATGGTTTCAACTCATCGAAGAATCTACGCATATAGTTAATTACCATAGCTTCAGAATGTTATCATAAGTGCTATACTAAATGATTATGAAACCGTAAACTTTTGTTTTTACGGCTTTTTAACCAAGCTGATTGGAAATGGTTTAGAACCGGTAAAAATACAAAAATGTTCCAAACCGTAAATTTAACGGTTAATTAGTACAGACTGCTGCCGGCTATTTAACCTATTTAACCGTAATTCGATAATGAAATTTCTAACAGTGTATGCTAATCTTGTTAGATGGCCTTTTCAATTGAATCAAAAGAAATGTGTTTAAACGTCTTTTGTTAGTGTATTTTCAAAAATCACCATGTGAATCTCAGCACTTTAGAAAGACAAATGAGCTGTTTCTAGTTTGTCTATTGTTGAAAACAGTGAAAATACAAGATTGTAGACCTAAGCAACAGCTGTAAAAGCTATAAGAAATAGGTTAAAACTACTAAGGAAGTAAACCAGTCGTGTGATTTTAAACGGGTGATTTTCAAAAAGATTGACGGTTTGATGTCCGCAGTATAAAATCTGAATTTCATGTCGATAAAACTATTATTCTGACATTATGAAAACCAGTAGGGAAGCATCATTTCATAGTTAATTAAATGCATTCATTATATTTTTTCCAAGTTGTAAAATAATAGGCTTTTTCTATTACGTTATTTGGAAAGAAATGGAAAATTGCGTGTCTGGAACAAAAAATTCACAGAACCAGAGTCTTTTTTTTATCATTCCAAGTAATTTTTTTATTCAGTATGATTTAAAACATGAAGTAATATGTGTTTACTTAACAAAAATTTAAGTGATTTTACTGAAATATTTATCTCATATTTTAAAATTTAAAGAAAGTTTTTGTCCGGACATGCAGCCCATGAGTGTTACCTCGAGAAAGTTCCTATCATTCAACTTTCAAAATATTTAAATATTGTAATTATTTTCTGTGGTAGGGAAGCCTCGTATGTTTCCTTTAACCTCGTACCATCTAGAATAGGTTAGTTTTATTCCTTTACTGTTTTATACTGGAACAAACAATTCAACTTGATGAGTATTTTTATTGCCGTCAAACGGGGTGACTATGTGCCACGTTTTGACGTTTTCGTGTCATATTTCCTCTAATTTTTCACCTATCGGGTTGAGTATTTAATGCAACATAATTACACATCTTAGCTTTCAATGCACATATTAAAAATGATTCTAAGATATCATGGAGGGAGGATATAATTTTTTCTTAGTGGCACTTACTCACCCCTCACATGTGGGTAACTAAGTGCCACGCATGTTTCATCCTCTTAAATCTATTAGAAACGATCGCTGGCAACTTCTCACCCTTCAGAATTCATCTCCTTGTCATATTAGCTATTATAAGTTATTTTTTTATGAGTATACCTTCAAATTTTAAGATAAAAAGGCCATACATATGGAAAATTGCTATTTGTTTAAGAAATTCTTCAAAATGTTTTTCAAAATAACTCAATTTATTAAACGAAACACAAACTACAAATTTGAGGTAGAAATTCTCTCTTCAGTCAATCCGAATTTAGAATAACCTGAAATTTGTCGGGATTTGGTAGAGGTTCGTGGGGAGAAATCTTCTTCGGGATTTGCTTCTTTTTGTACCACAAAACATCAGGGGTGTCGGGCCACTTCCAGAATTGTCCACTTTTCTCCAGGCATTTCACAAATGCCTCGTTGCTACTGTCGAAATCAGAAATCATTTGACCCGGGTAAATTTTTTCTTTATATTTTACTAAAACAAAGTCATCTTGCACAGGGACAGTGTTTTTTGCGTCATTAACTGATTCACTGCTTGTCAACGGTTGACCAGAGACTGTTGTAGATGGGTGGTCAACAACTAGGACATCAATGGCACTCTAGAAACTTAAAAATGACCAAAACACTGCAAAATAAGATGGCACCTAGTCACCCCACACTTCATCGAAAATGTAATTAAGGGTTATAACTGGTAAACAAAAAATCATTTTGAAACGTCGAAGCGTGCAGAACTTCTTTGATAGCTTGGTAACAAAAAAATGAACTTATCTTTTTTCTGGCTTCTTACGAAATAGGATTACCAGACCACACTTCTTTTCCAGATCACAACACCACAAATCTACGTAGACACAAACAATGGCAGGTTACAGTTTAGGTTATAATTTGATTGATGTAGTACCCCAATTTAAATAGTCCTACTCTCCCGCTACCTAGTAGTAGTTTTCCTTTTTGGATCGGTTAATTCCTCTGGCGCCATTGGCCGCTTGAGTTCGAAAACCCAGGATGGCACCGAGTCACCCCGTATGGAACTTAGTCACCCCGTTTGACGGTACTTCTCAGGAGTGTTACCCATTTATTTTCCAATATTTTTTACAGCATAAAATAAGCAATTCAGCAATAGTGTATTTCTTGTAGAGGAATCAATCGGTCCAATTAAATTTTCAGGAACACAGTCAGAATTTCTTTTAGTCAAGAATTTCTCAATAAATCTCACGAGTGTTACTTGTTCAGAGAAGGAAGTTACAATCATGATTGAAAACAACCAAATAATAAATAAATCTGGATATATAGATATTTTATGAGCTTTAACTCGAGCTGATATTAGTTTTTTATTCAAGATTATATTTTATTTCTCTCTATATATATTTTAAAAGAGACATCCTGACACAAAATTTGTACGTTGGCAGATATGATTTTTGTGTGTTTTGTTTAAGATATGTTTTATTCGTAAGGGATAAATAAAGAAAAAGTCCCGTACTTGTAACCCCCCTCCCCCCCCAAAAATAAATAAATAAATGAGTAAAAAATAAACACTTGTTCGGGTATGCCAGTTGTTACTTTATGTAAATAAGAAAGTGATGTGTTGCAAACTATTATCTTCTCTTTACTTAAATTAAAGATATGGTTTGCAGAATTAGAACTATTTACATCGGTATTTTTACTGCTTACTTTAAAACTGAAATTAATTTTTTATTAGTTCTGTCTAGAAACATCTATTTCTGGGTCAGAATCATGAGAGTAGTGATGTTTTATTACATTTTTAATGTAACATAGCAATTAATGGGGTAAAATAATTTAAATTGTGGTCTCTCTTTTTATAATTATTGTTATTTTTATTACTATTATTATTTTTGGGGAAATATTGCAAGATGATTGTTTGTTTGTCTCGTGAGTGTCATCATATCTCATGAGTGTTACTGCAGCTAAAAATTAGAAACGTATTAATATATTTGTTAGTTAATAATTAAAAATTGGTTTGCTAATTAAGGCTATCCAGTTACTTCTTATACCTGCACGGAAAACATTTAATTTTTAATAAAATACATTTTTATTGAAAGTTATATGCTTCATTTCGGAAACAAAGTAACACTCCTGAGATAAAGTGCTATTAAAATAGTTTAAAAATTTTAAATATATCAATTTTATTACTATTTTTACTTATTACAAAGTATTTAAGACTACCTAAACAAGGATTTTTTGATTAATTATTGATAAGGATTATTTTACAGAATGTTTAATAACGGTAAAACTCATGAGAAAAACAATCACTTGTAAAGACACTTTTTGAAATATCTAAAATATAAATAAATTAACTCGAAAAAAACTACTTGCTCAGAATGCAGAAAATTATAAGGAATTCATACGTAGGCAAGTTTTTATGTTTGATGCAACAAAATTTTCAGATTGTGTCAAACCCAATCCGTCAACAAATTTGAAAATCTCCCAAACTAGTTCTAAAAAGTTACCTATAATTTAAAAAGCAAAGTAAATGATTTCTTAAACCTTTAAAAATTGTTGGGTAAATGTGGGATAGACGCCCTAGGGGGATAGATGCCTAAGTAAACGTGTAGCAATCTGTGCGAGAATTACACATGCAGTGTTCTTTTTCAATGTAAGCTTGCCCCCTCACTTCCACCAGTCGATGCCTCGCACTTTGTTGGAACGAACGTGTCGTGAGTTGTGCAGCGAAAAACGAATTAAATGACGACAGATTGGTGGACTTGGGTTACGTATAATATTTGTGCGCCTGGAACTTTTGATGCTATAAAGTAAGTGTTTATTTTTTTGATCAAATACAAACATTTAAATGCTATATCAGTATTTTTCAACACGATTTATTAGTTAAATTAGAGGGCGTCTATCCCACACAATTAGGATAGATGCCCCAGTTTTTGTGAGTATAGATGCCCTTAGAGTCATCTATCCCACATTGTATCATGAACTCAATTAGTTATTTTCTTGTTTTCTGGACATGCTACGCAAGTACGTGCGCTAAGAAGGAGCACGGCCCCGAGGCGTGTGGACCGAAGACGCTCTTAAAAGCACTTTTGAAGAGATGAAACAAAAAATTTTTCTCTAAATGAAGTATCTCGTTGTTATCGCATTCCATCTAGAATGATGAACAATTACCTGGTCCGTCATGTAGTAATCAGACATTGCGAAGTTTAGACGATAACAAGGTTCGTGTTAGGCCAACTTTGGTTCGAACTCGAAGTTCTTCACCACCAAATCCAGATGTAATTCACGAGTCTTCTGGTAGCTCTAACATAGCGGAACGAGATCTCCCCAATTCTCCATCTTTGCTTTCTCAGCAGCCTAGTGCAGGCATACATAAGGAGACGCCTAACAAGTATTTGCAAGAATGTTCTCCTGTACCGAAAATTCCGGTACTTTCTACAAAAGAGGAAAACAGTCTGCTACAGTTCTGGCTTCAAAGGAGAACATTACTGCTAAGAAAAACCAAAATAAAGCTACTCCTAACATGCCACGTAAAAGCAGCAAACAAGCCACAAAATTGATCAAAAGAGGGTCGAGATCAGCTTCATAGGAGACTTGTGATTCTGATGATTCTCTACTAATAGAAAATGAATCTAATGTAAGGAAAAAGACAAAAGAACAAATATCTAAGAAACAGTGGTTTCAGGAAGAAATCAAAATAAAAATGTGAATACTTAAAATGCAATTCATCGTCCTGTTTGCAATGTTCAGACTACAACAAAAATTGGCACTTTTCCAAAGAAAACGACGAAACACTTTTCAAAGAGTCAGACTCTTCTCAGTGTGCGACAACTGAATGTGTGGAATGTTTCGAAGATTTTGAAACGACAAAATCGAAGGTAGACGGAATTCAGTGCATCATGTGTAGAAATTGACTGCACAATGTACGGCGATTATTGTAATCAATGTAAGCGTTTAAAACTACGTCAAGAAAAAAAAATAAAAAATTATAAATTGCGTAAAAAGAACTTGCAAATAAAAAAAAAACAAAAGACAGCAAAAATATTAAAAAAAAATATATAAGAGAAAAAAGATATAGTTCAGATTTTGTGCAAGGCACTGCTCAATACGAATTTGTGATAATTATGTTAAATTTAGCACCAAAGATGATTGTGCCATCTAACGTTAAGTTAGGACGTATTTTTTTTAATCAAAAAACTATGATTATTATAATTAATGCAACATAGTTAAGTTCAGTTGAGTGTATTATTTAGCAAATGTTAAATAAAGTTAAGAAAATCATAATATTATTTCATTAATTCCTTAAGGCAACTATCCCACAATTCAAAATATCATAGGGGCATGTAACCCACATGGTAGGCATCTATCCTCCTTCATACGGTTATTTATTTTGTTTTTAACTAACTATAAATAATACAAACAGTATTAAATTGTCAAATTATTTTGTTCATTAATAAGTACACTAACCATAACAAAAGTTAAAGATTTTTAAATTCCCATATTCTCTATGTTAATCGCACATTTCAAAAAGTTTGGCGACTATCCCACATTTACCCTACTTTAAAACCCGTTGTGAGAATTTAATATTTCATGTAATACTCTATTGTTAAAGTTTAAAATAAAACTTAAAATTCGGTATTTTTGAAAACGCAGATGAAGTGTTAGTAATTTGATTGTATTTCTTCATAAAAAACGTAACTAAAATTATTTATTACTTTAAAAATAACAGCAAAACTCCTTCTGACTAGTAACAAACTTTCAATATTTTTAATATGAAACAATTTCTTTGAATTCAAACCCAATTGAAAATGTTTTACTCCTCTCTAATACCAATATAATAACGTAATACGATTTTAATTACAAGGGCATCATTACTCTGGTTTCCTTCATACTACCGCCGAAGGTAATCAATTTCAATTTTTAATTTGTCAGTTTTCGATCGAATAATGTGTGTAAAAATAAAATATTGTAGTTTTGATTAAAAAGATTACAAAATACCAGCAACATTTAAAACAAAAATATCGGATGTATTCCTTATGCATGAAACTTGAACCTGCTTAAAGATTGTAGCATATAGGGCACATTGCATGCTATATAATTTGAATCACTTGCGTAATTGTTTGAATTGCGGAGGGGATATTGCTAGACCGAAATTATCGCAACGAAGCATTCCATATGGAAACCTATACCAATGGAACGACATAACTCAAAATGGCAGACGGATATATCCAATCTCACATTTGAGTAGACTTTAATGCTGATTGTTTTGTGTAATGTGGCTTTTATGTCGATATTTCCATTCACAATTCAGCTTTAATAGTTCCGTCAATCTATTTGTTAAAACAATGGAGATTATTTTATTAGTTTAAATCCTACGAGTGGCATGATATGATTTAATATTAATATCTGGTTTATGGTCGTGAAAATAGTTGTGTTAATTATTTACTGCTATCTACTGCATGCACTAATTTTTGTTTTAAATTTGAATAATTTTTTTAACGAAATATTTAAAATATTTTTGTTACTGTATGTGCCTTCACTGACCAACCCAGAAAAAAATTCTTGTGTTACTCACGACGTTTTATTCGCTTGATGTTAAGTACCAATATTTTTATTGGATGTTTTTATAAATTATCACTTAATTAAAAACAAAAAGAGTTCCATATGTGTTTTGCAGATTACTTTTTAAAGGTTCTTTTTTTCATTTTAAAGTTTGTTTCCAAAATTTACTTTAAAAGTTTGTTTTACAAAATCTAATTAAACATATGCAGTTATCAAAGCATTAGAGCTCATTAGCCAAACATTTGTATTTTAAACAAACAGGATTTAAGACTTCTTTGTCTGTTAAGACTTCTTTGTCTGAAAAACTTACTTTTTTTTTGTTTTCCAACCTATACTTATGAATGAAGATTTGATATAAAAGAAAAAAAAATAGTTATAATTATTTGAGTTCACCCCTTAAAAAGTAAGAAATTTAGGCATTCAATTAGTGTAATGAAAGTATACAAACGCGGTACTTTCTTTTATAACGCACATTGTTATCTGTATTAAAAATAACGCAAATGACAACCAAAAACTGACTTGTTATAAGTTAATTACCAAATGCCTTTTTAAAAGATATGAGTTTCTTGTAACATTTTCTATGTTTGTCATTTTCGTGAAAGTTATCAGTAGTTCTAAGAAAACTTCAGCGTAATATCAAGAAAATGCTAATTTAATGCTCTGTTCAAGAAAAGCCGTCACCGTCAAAGTATCTTCAATGATATTTCAGAAGAAAGTGTTATGGTCGAAGCTTAAAATGGATGTGGTAAAGCATAAAACATTTTTAATAATTGAATTTCTAACAATTTCTGAAAATTTTTTCACGAATGCCTCTTCAGATATCTCCCATGCAGCTTAAGTTTTGTTGTAAATAGTGCATAAAACCTCGTCATGTTAATAAAAATGTGCTACATTTTGTTCAGAAGTTTTATGTTGTCAAATTAAAGGACAGTTTCAGTAATTGGGTTGACTTAGCAAGTTATTGCTGGTATTAGTGTAAATCCTAAGCAAAATTTCATCAGAGATTTTTTTTTGCGTTCTTAAGACATAATTCCTGATACATTTTTGCAAGAATAATTAAGGTTTTCCCTTTTTTTGTTAATTAGGTATTTATTTACGTAGATTTCATTTCTTATTATTTATTTTATTTGTTATCTATTTTTCCTCACTGGAAAGTTTTTATTCGCTTGACAGTTTTCCGAAAATTGAATATCTTTCGCATCTTCTAACTAGAAATTGTTTTTAATCTTTCTAAGTAATTTTACTATTACTTTCAGCATAGAACTTACCGTCAAACGGGGTGACTAAGTTCCATACGGGGTGACTCGGTGCCATCCTGGGTTTTCGAACTTAAGAGAAACGTCGAATTCGAAATAATATTTTATAAATTGTGTTTATGTGTAATTAGGCATCTTCGCTTCTTAAAATATTTTTTTTTTTGGGGAAATTGGTGGAACAACTTGTAGCTAATTATCGTGCTGGAGCAACTACAAACTCAGGATGACCATCGTCCTCAGATAAAGAGGGCTTAATGGCAAACTACATATATTGTGGTACTGTGAAGATGTAAAGAGAAGATGCTATTTTTGCGACACATGTACTCGAAAACCAGGGCTTCATATCAGATGCTGCTTTGAAAGATACCACACGATGGAGAACTATAAAATATAATTTTTACATAAAATTAAACCTTTTATTCTCTTACATGTATCTAAAGTAAAGAAGAATTAATACATTTTAACTTTCCATCATAATCTTTTATATTATTTTTACTGTTCGTTCAACGAAAATTAACCCATTGCACTCTCAAGCGGCATCGATACGGCGCCCGGCCGATTTGAAGTGTCAACTCGAGCGGCGCCCGAGTGATTTGAAGTCTTAAATCGAGCGACACTGCTACGAAGCTATGGTCCTTTGTAACTCGATCTCCTTATTTACGATCCTCCTTACGAAAAAGGCCTCGAGTGAAAAGGGTTAATTCCGACCACTATGACACCCTTGTATAAACTTAATACCACCGCAAAGGGTTAATTATATTTAATGAGACAAAATGGGGAACATATATACTAAACATATACTAAAAATATACTAAAATTTAAAGTATCATTTAGGTTGTTCATGATGTTGCTTCATTAAAAATTTTGATTTTGTTGGCAAGTCACAGCAAGATGCATTGAAAGTAGTTTCACTTCGGTGTCAAATCATGAAGCGACAGATTGAAATTATGTTTATTTTGATGATACAAACAAAAGTCTAAACTTGTTACATTTACTATTGCGATTATAATACGAGAACAAAAATGCTGAATTAAAAGAAGTCCATCAATGAGCAGTTAAAATATGTTTTAAACTCAAGATATGCCTTTCAGAGTTTGTTTTGCGAAGAGAAAGTGCCCTAAAAATACTAAAATGCTAATTACATATCCAAACTGCTCCTTGGAAATTACGTAAATTATCTTCTCATTAGTAATTGAACGGAATTTTATGATGTAAAGCGTGCTACATGTTTTTAAATTAAACATATTTAATTATAATTTATCTTCAAGCTGTCTCGAGAATTTTAAGCGATTTATCTGGTGCGTCAAACATTTTAACATCCAGTTTGTTACATTAGAACTGCGCTATCTGGAGTGATTAAAATGTTTCGTCTATCACACCTGAAGTGCTAATGTAAATCTCTTTAAGGCATGGTTGCATGTACTAACAACATAAATTTCAACATACAATTTGACAAATCACTAAAATATTTCAGATAATTATTCCTGCAGATACTCTTAACCATTTAAACATTACTTTTGAAAAGTATGAATTTAAACGTTAAGTATTTAGACATGATTCTTAAGCATTGCCAATTTAAGATCTTTTGCAGATTCAGGTCTCTTCGTTTACTTAATATAGTAAACTTATTAATTGAGATTCATTTATATAACCACTGCATTATTCGTACTGTTATCACTTTAAGTGTTACATGAACAAAAAAAAAATCAATTGCAAGTAATGCAACAAGACTTGCAGACTTCCAGAGCCATAGCATATATATGAAAACACTCATTGTAAGAGAAAACAATTTAATTAAGCTTTGTGTTTACAGCATCTGTTTACAGTAAAGTTGAAGTGAACAATTTATTGCGCTGTTAGTTACATTCAACGTCTCGCAATATGTAAACCATAGAATGTATGGTTTTAATGAGCAACAAACAAAGAAACCCGAATTTTTATACAAATAAATTCTACGTTCAACAAAGCTAAAAAGATGGTTTTTGTTGAACTTTTAAAACATTGTAATACTTCACAAATATGAGAAATAAACTTGATGTAAGTCATGCAAGAAAATTAAAATGTAATCTTCATTCATGAAATTTAACTTTTACTGAAAATAAATAAGTAACAAAAATAAGTTAACTTCGAAATTGATATCCTAAAAGTATCTCAATCGTGTAATGATAGAATTAATCATGTTATTTGATTCAAATCATCTACGGAGATAGTAATTATTCAACAATTACATTATTCCTCAAAATACAGTAATATTACAATAACAGAATGACTACATTAAGCTATACCATGCAGTAACAGAACAGATAATTTTAATACATTTTTGCATGCTAATGTAATTTTTTAAAACTTGCCACTATTTCAGCAATTATCCCAAAAATATGAAATTTTCAGAGACTAACAAAAAATGTTTATCCTTGTTAGAAATAGTTTCAGCTTATGGGACCCCCCCCCCCCCCCGACTTATAAAAAATAATTTACTGCTTTGGTGTAAGCTATGAAAAAAACATGATTCGTTTTATCTTTTCGCAATGTAAAGCTTTCAAGTTTTAACCAAGAAACAGAACTTACGAGAATTTTAACAAAAGAAAATGTCTGGTGCCCCTACGATAGTCCGAAATCCTTCACACAGCTATGCTGCGAAGCACTTCCGCCATTATGCGGGTCTGAATAACTTCAGCGATTTTTGTGGGATCTTAATGGCCCGGGAAACCATTTCAGAAAAGTCTTAACATGAGCTGCCTTCTGAATTTACGAGATGGTCAATGGTAAGGAATACGTTGAGATTATTTTGGACACTAGAATACTTTATGTACAAGTACTTGCGTAATACCTTATGTACATATAATTACTTCTTACTTAATACTTATCTATATACTCTTATTTATTTACGCACATTTTTTTATTACGCATTTATTATTATACTTATGCACAGATACTTATTTCTTACTTAATACTTATGTCCACATACGTACATGAACATATTTATAAGTCTATATTTTGTTATTGAACAATGCTAAACTTTTCCTTATACTTTTAATCCGGAATTTCAGCTGAAAAACGCTACCTTAATTTATGAATAACTATTGCTTTTATTTACTAAAACCCTAAGTGCAAAAAATCCTAAAATACTCATATTGAACAGTTCGGGGGGGGGGGGCATAAAAATTTAACTGCTAAAAGTCCGAAATACGTTTTATTAACAGCGTAATTTTTCTCTCGGGGTTTGTATTAATTGCGAAATTACCGTTGAATCAAATTTCATCATTGCTGTTAAATATAAGTAAAAGTTCAGAAAAACTTTAAATTTTGCTTAGTTTGATCAGTTTTTCTCTGAATTAGTAAATTTACTTATAGTGATCCAAAATTGAATCCTACATTTAATTAAAAGCAATTTTAAAAAATACAAGCAGTCTTACATTCAAACGAAGAACGATATGAGACAGTATATACAATAGGGTGGGTCGAAAAAAAAGTAATTTTTTTTTCGAAACGCTATACCACGGAAAACTTGCCTCTGGGGTAGGTAAGTAACATGCAAATTAAAAAACAGATTTTTATTGAACCCCTAGTTAGCGCATTGAACTTGAAATTTCGATTTTTTTCGGAAATCAAGTCATTTATAAGTTTTTTCGCAGAAGTCAGCAATTATTATTGTTAACTGCTATAGTGAAAATCATTTATTAAAAGGGTTGAAAAGCACACAAAAAAATTAAAATCGTCAAAATCTTCCAATTTGTGGTAGCGCAAAAGATTCAAAAATCGGTAAATTATCGCATTTTTGGTACATACTAACTCCAAAAAAAAAAAAAAAAAAAACAGACGCCAAAATACAGTTTTATTTTAACAAAATATTTAAACGTTAAAAAAAAAAACGAAATTCACCCAAATTTCTACGTATTTGCGATGAATAAAGGAGTTGTTACACACATTTAAAAATTTTTATTTGTATTTTATCACTAATTTGCACCTTTTCCGCAGCCGCTCTACCAACATCGAAAAGAACTGTTTTGTAATTATTATATTAGAGTGTAATGACGAGAAGTTTGAAAACTATTCTGCTATATCTTTATATGCTTACACCATGTTTTCTTCAAATCACAGTAGAGAATCTTCACAGGCCATATTTATACCTCAACATTGTATTTCGGCTTTCCATTTTCATCTTTCTGTCTTTGTATCGATTTTAATTCGCTGCATGTCTAGACAGATGTGCTCTAGAACCAAGATATACATGAACTTATGTTTGAATTTTAAGACAACTCTGCAGGAAAGTAAAAGGGAAATAGAGTTGCTCTTAAGAACGTATTTATTTTGAATAATTATGCACATTCATACACATAAATGTGTGCGTAGAATTTAATAAGTCAAGAGTCTCAACGAAGTATGCTACTAACGACATGTATTTTTGATAGTTTTTATTCACAATACTTTGGAGAAAAGAACCTTCTTGTAAGACTTCTCGGTGATACTGTATCGCATTGTGTATTTAACAAGAAAACCCAGGAAAAATCCCTTCCCCCCCCCCCCCTCGATGAGTATTAAAGAACGGCAACAATAACTTATATTAGCCTTTCTTCAAGGCAGTGACTGAAAGGCCGAAATTACAACAACTATATATATATATATATACATAATATAGGTGTGAGTATACGTGTGGGCAAAGTTTCGGCGAAATCTAACATATCATTAGCCGAGCACCTTCACTGATAAAAAAAAGGAAAACTTGTCACATCGTCTCAAATTCCATTCTGCTGATGTTTATATATAATATCAAAACATATGAACGCACAATCACAGCATTTAGTTCACACATAGTTTAGAATTTGTATCAGCTTTTAATATGTTTAGTTAGGTTCTACATATACGCATATCTTAAAAATGCATGTTGTCATCAACAGAAAACAGAAAAAGTAAAATAAAATAAAAATATTGCAAATCAAGGAGACTTCCAAAATCACCAATACTGAAAAAGAAGAAAGGAAAGTAAGCTAATTCCCCTCCCCCCGTTCTTCAAAAACAGAAAGAAAAAAATCCAAGCACCTCATCATCAAAGAAATGACAATCATTCAGGAAGAATTATCCTGCGTGGATGAATGAGGTTTTTTTTCTCAACTGCATCGCATTTCGACTCGAAGAAAATTCTACGAAAAGACATCTTTGGGCATCAGAGACATCCCAGAAACATCATAATTTTTGTCATCTTATGCTGTGGAAAGTACATCACTTCATTAAAATATTTTACTCCATTTTCTGGTACCTGCATTTTACTGAAAATGCACCCAGGGCGCATCACTTGGTCCGCCCATTAAATCACAAGACAGTTTAGGTTTCGAAAAGGATTTATCTTTATTTGTTACTTTTTCCTCTTTCTTTCAAGTTATTTTTTTTTTTTTTTTGTTTGTTTGGTTCCTATAATTTTTCAACTAGCAATGTGCTTTTCCTTTAACTCTTTGTCATTTTTTTACTCGTCAATTAAGAGTTTTTCTAAAGTTTTCACAATTTTTTTACAAGTCTATAGGATTTCGTTTTAGTCATTAGGGTTGCCTCAATAATCATAAAGCTTTTCTGAGTTCTAATGATTTTTTTTTTTAAGTCATAAAAATTTTTACTTTAGATTTTTTTTCTTTAATCAATGGAGTTTTTTAATTGCTTTTTACATTTTATTTTTTTAAAAATTAAACATGATCAATTTTCAGTTAGCTATGAAAATATGGATTTCTTTCAGCTTAACTCTGGGCTGTTGCTACGATATTACTACCAAATGCATTTCACACGCAAGGCCATGTCATTCTTGTGTCAACGCAATTGGAAGGGATGCGAAAACAAGCTCACATGGTTTCAAATTATATCTGGACATCTATATAATTTGAAATTATTCTGAATTATATATTTTTCAAATTATATCACAGATGACTAGAAAGAAAATCTTTATACGGTGTACGGTAGTTTTTTTTAATACATTTTCTCACTAATGGAAGTTTATTCAAAATTAGTATGCCAATACCTACTTACCTTTTTTAAAGTTCGTCCATCGTACATATATTAAAAACAGTAATTACAGCGATACATGTATTTATATATAGTTTAATAAAGACATTGAGCTATCATACACCACACTATCAACCATTAACCATTAACAATCTATTGGTGGGTGAAAGTCGTCTCTTATCTTTTCCATATAGTACAATATATTGCTTGTAACTGTATACATGTTATATGTTATAAGAGCATAAAATAGCATCATATTGTGCCAATTAAATCAATTATAGGGAAAGCAAGTATCATACGCCATAATATTTTTCCTAAATTAATGATGATGGCTTTAAAGTAAGCGTTAAAACACCTCTAATGATAAAGTGTCCTTTTGTATGAGGTAAAGGGCATCCAAAGTTTCTTATAAGGGGTGTTTTGGGGATAGGTTGGAGACCCATCAAAATTTTTCTGCTGGTCTTCCGTGATTAACAGCAATCCAGAATTTTTAACCACTAATTGAGGTTTATGTAAATCTTGGAAAATTTCTCAGCTGTTTGCAAGTACGTTTTGGCTCACTTGTTTTACGGTTTTCGTAATATGCCTGTGCATATGCATATACATTTCATAGTTGAACAACTATGCATCAAGACATCACGAGCAAAATGTTTCGAATATCTGCAAAGAAAAAAAAATAATGATTGTAATTCAGCAACGAACATTTTTTTGTTTTTTATTGATAATATATATTCAATATGTACCATTATATTCTTTGAGAGATTAGTAGTAATGGCGTGTAAATCTTGTATGTGTCTTATATATCGCATGGCTTTTACCTTTTTAGTAAAGTATAGAAACTTCGAAACATTTGTTGAATTGTGGAGCCTCCATTAAGAATTTGACACAAAAAAGCAGTCAAAATTTTTGCTATTTTAAAGCTCATTCTCTCAACACGTGTAAAGCATCTCTCACGCATGATGCTTCACATGCGTAAATGTGAAGCATCTACGCGTGTGTGACTCCTGCAAACATTGATAACGAGTATTTGCGGAAGATGCACTTATCAATGATATGCATCAAAAATAGATTGTTTAGTATATCAATTTAGATTTCTTGTCAGGTAGATTCTTGGGAAAGAATGTTAAAAATTCAAATGATTAAAATAACTTTAAATAAAAACGTAGAAGTCTACTACTTCCATTGAATTCAAACCTATTTTCTTTTAGAATTTCCTCTAAAACAACTTCTTTTTAATCGAATAACACTCTTGTTTCACAAAATAAAATCTTTATTTTACTCGGAATTTCTTCTGGCCAAAATGTGCTATCAGACATAGTTCCCCAAAGCAGAAATGTTTTAATACCTTAGGTGAATAAACTTGAGCTCATAAAAATGTATAACATGATCTTTCTATCAGCCCTTTTTCCCCTTTAAGACTTTTTCCTCAAGTGTTAAAGATATCACAACCTAATGGCTTTTAAGTGTGTCGTTATCTTTAATTAGGCAGCGTGGTAATGTGCGATTCCCTTTGAGAGTACTAATTCGGCGGATTATTTTATATTCCTTATCATTTAACCTTTGTGCTGCTAAAAAAGGAAAACAGAATTCACTTTGAATACTTTAATGAGTACACATGTTTACAAAAGCAGGTGCTAGTTTCCATAATTTAAATATCAAAGTAAGCGGAATTTTCATGCATAAAATAAGAAAAATGATTTTTGAAGCTTGATTGAATAAAAGACGCTTAAGTAATAAAATTTATTACAGATTGTTTTTCTTTAACAGGTAACATTTAATAGTTTTAAATGACTAAGTGTAAGTAATTGGCTGTTTGGCCACCAGGGGGCCAAGTGTTGCATGCCAGTGTTTCTGCTCCTACTGAAATTAAGTATCTTTTATGTATTTTTGGAAATTTTCTGTTTCATTACTTGTATATTTGTTGCAATTTATTATGTAATTAGTATGTTTTAATTTTGTGAGACTGAAACTCATTCTATTTGCTTTTTTGGGGTATAATTCAATTTTATCAGTTAAGCCTAACCATGTGTTGATTGTGTACATTTTGTAAGTCTTGGGGAACAGCCTGGTTTTGTTGTTGACTGTAGTTATTTGTGTTTAAATTCAAGTTATTTGCATTTTTCTATGTAATTTGTGTTTTTAATCAGAGTAATAGCTTAAATTTGCTGATTTGTGTATTATTTTGCTTTTTTTGATTGTTTGCATTAGATTTATTTAGCTATGGGAGTTATATGTTTAATGAAGGAAATTAAAAATGGTAATGGGAGTTGGTGGATTTGCTGTGATAGGTGTGAGATGTTTACTAAGTTGGGGGGAAACACTAATACAGCTACAGAGCAGGAATATATTTGCACAAAATGTGCTGAATTATTAGAGTTACGTGTCAAGGTGGTAGCATTGGAAGCCCAATTAGTTAGAAATAACTTGGGTGAAAATTCTATAAAAGAGGTGGGAACTTCTTGTGATATGCTTGTTGGGGAGAGTGAGGTTGTAGGAGAAGGATCTAGTATGGGGAAAGGTAGAACTGTAGACCTAAAAACAGAGGGTGTCATTATAGGGGATTCTATGGTACGCGGGATAGGTAATGTGGTCGGGAGAACTAGGCGCAAGGTAGCTAGGTGCTGTTTACCAGGGGCTTGGGTGAAGGATGTTAATAAGGTTGTGGAAAAAAAGGGAATGTTTAAGAAGGGAGATTCAGTTTTTTTGTGGGTGGGGACTAACGACGTCGGTAACAGCACAAACGAGGAGTTTGTTAAGGATTGGGAGAACCTGTTGGATAAAGCAACTAACTTTTCGACAGATGTCCAGGTAGTTGGTTTGCTTCCCAGGTATGGGGTGCATAGGGGCTGGTTAAATCAGCGGGCTAGGAGCATGAACCTGATTCTTAAGAAACTTTGCATAAAGCATTCAATCAGGTTCATTGATGTTTGGAGTTCTTGTCAGCGTGATTGGGTTGCGAGGGATGGTCTGCATCTTAGTTCTAGGGGTGTAGTTAAGGTTAGCGATATGATTTTAGAAGCTTCAGAATCAAAAAACTAATTTTGGATGGGGGGATTGGAGAATGTCATGGTGTTGACTTCTGTTCTGGAGGTTTTAAAAATGAGGGTAAAATATTAAGCAATAGTAACATTAATAGTAGTGATTTGAGGCATCATAAAATGTTTAAGACAAGCAAAATGGGCATGCTCAGGTTTCTATATACTAATGCTCGCAGTATCAGGAATAAGATGGACGAGTTAAATAGTGTTATCGCAGGTGAGGAGTTGGATATTATTGGAATTACGGAAACATGGGTTACTGATGATGATAAGGAGTTAGTGAGCATTGCTGGATACAATTTGTTTAGGCAAGACTGGCTGGGTAAGAAAGGTGGAGGGGTTTTATTCTATATTAAGGACACTTTTATTTGCAATGAATTGGTCATTAATAATAAGCCTAATGATATTGAAATGGTCTGGGTGGAGTTGGTGAGCAATATGGGGAAGAAGTTACATTTGGGAAATGTTTACAGGCCGCCTAATGTTAGTCAGGATCAAGACGAGGAGATGTATAGTAATATTAGGGACATGTCTGGTAAGGGCTCGGTCATCATGATGGGAGATTTCAATTTCCCGGGCATAGACTGGAATAGTTTTTAAACTAGCAATGGTAGGGAAGATGATTTTCTGAAAGTGATTGGGGACTGTTTTTTGGAACAAGTTGTTACCCAGGGGACTAGGCATGGTGCTGTTTTGGATCTAGTTTTTTGTGATGTCGGAAGTTCTGTTCAGGGGTTGAGTATAGGGGAACATATTGGAGATAGTGATCACAATACTATTAGGTTTTGGACCAGCTTCGATGCTCACAAAGGTGAGCATTTCAGATTTGTACCTAACTTCAGGAATGTTGATTATGTTGCACTTAGGCAGGGTTTGAAAGAAGTTTTTTCTTCTGGGTTGGAGAATAGTGAAGCTGATCTTCAGTGGGAAGAGTTTAAGGGGAAATTAGAGAAAACAATGATGGATTATGTTCCTTTTAGAAAGAAAGGGGATTACACGAAAATTTGGCCCATGTGGTTCTCTAGGGAGGTGAAAGAAGCTCTCAATCATAAGCAAGCCACTTTTCGGCGACTTAACGAGACTGGTTGCCATGCTGACAGGATTTTGTATTGTGAAGCTAGACGTACTTTCAAGTATTTGGTACGGAGTAAGAAAAGGGAATTGGAGCAAAAGCTTGCAGATAACATCGAAAGGAATCCTAAGAAATTTTTTGCTTATGCTAATTCAGGGAAAGCTCGTAATACTCAGGTAGGCCCACTAGTGGATGAGAACGGGAACTTGATTCAAAATGAGGGAGATATTGCTGATATTCTAAACAATTTTTTTGCAGTGTATTTAACAGAAACTATCTCAACAGTTGACATAAGCGAGACGCAAGCTAATACACAGCTTGAGGATTTTGTATTTTCTAGGGATGATGTGTTGTTTCATTTGAAAAAGATTAAAGCAAATAAGGCTCCAGGACCTGATAATGTTTATCCAAAAAATTTAGTAGAATGTGCAGAGGAATTAGTGGATGTTGTCTTGACTATTTTCATATCTTCATATAACTCGGGGACTGTGCCAGTGGATTGGAAGCTGGCAAACATAACGCCGCTCTTCAAGAAAGGGTCTAAAACTAAGGCAGGAAATTATAGGCCTGTGAGTCTTACTTCCGTTCTTTGTAAAATTTTTGAAACTCTGATAAAAATCAAAATAGTGAATTTCCTGGAGGCAAATGGAGTGTTGACTGATTTTCAGTATGGTTTTCGAAAGGGTAGGTCCTGTACAACTAATTTGTTGCATTTCTATGACAAGGTTACCATGGCATTAGATAATAAAAAGTGTGTAGATGTTGTTTACATTGACTTTCAGAAAGCGTTTGATAAAGTACCGCATGAAGCTCTTCTTAGCAAACTTGCTTATATTGGTATTGGTGGAAAAACTTTAATTTGGGTTAAAAATTGGCTGACGGGGAGGAAACAAAGAGTAGTAGTGAAGGGCAATTATTCTCAGTGGATTGATGTTTTGAATGGGGTACCACAAGGTTCAGTTCTAGGGCCAATATTATTTATTATTTTTATTAATGATATTACTCAGAGTATTTCTGGGAACATCAATATTTTTGCTGATGATGTCAAAATCATGGGAATTGTGGACACGGAGGAACAAGTCAATCAGTTTCAAGAGGATTTAAATCAAATTTCTAGGTGGGCAATTAAGTGGGGTATGTCTTTTAATATTGGGAAATGTCAAGTGCTTCATTTTGGTCATGGGAATAAACATGCAACCTATTATTTACAAGGTTCTGTCATTAGGGAAGCAGTTGTTGATCTAGGAGTATTGATTAGTCATGACTTCAAGTCCAGTCAGCAGTGTAGCATAGTAAGTAACAAAGCTAACAGGATGCTTGGGTTTATCAATAAGGCTATTTCGAACAGGTCTAGGGAAGTTGTATTGCCATTATACAGAAGTTTGGTAAGACCTCATTTGGAGTATGCTGTTCAGTTTTGGTCTCCGTACCTAAAAAAGGATATTACCTTATTGGAAAGGATTCAAAGGGGGGCTACAAGATTGGTAAGTGGTCTTTCAGACTTAGATTATGAGGTTAGGCTTAAATGGCTCACTATGTACAGTCTTGAGCAAAGGAGAGTCAGAGGGGACATGATTCAGTTGTTTAAATTCATTAAAACGGGAAATGTTGATGGACTACAGCTATGTGATGAAAGTAGAACCAGAGGTCATTGTTTTAAACTTTTCAAATCTCAGGCTAATCTTGAAATTAGGAAAAACTACTACTTCAATAGGGTTGTAGGCAGTTGGAATAGTTTACCGGAAGCGACTGTTAATTGCAGTGGGGTAAAAACTTTTAAGAAAGCTCTTGATGTTCATTGGGGACTGCTAAATTAACTAGGACCAGCCTAGCTGGGCCCTGAGCCTGTTGCTGGTCGTCACTTTTGTATTTGTATTTGTATTTGTAATAAAAGATTTTTTTAATTATTTATTATTGTATTTTAATATTATTTTTGAATTATTGCTGTTCACTTTAACTAGTAATCTTTGAATAATTTTTAGTATAAATGACTAAACGAGCTTCTGTTTCACTGTAGTTTTTATTCCCTTAAATATTCTACTTCAATCAGTTTTTTTTTCTTTGTTTGTTTAAGTCTATTTCACATAGATAAAGTGTAAGTAACGAAAAGATATTTTAAATTGTGAATAATATAATCCATTCTCTAAACGTTTTTCCTTATTTGCATGTGAAAGTTTCAGGGCTCTTATTTGTTTGTTTAATTTTTTAAGCGCTCTATGATATATTTTCAAAAATAAAAAAATCCTTAAACCCGCTTAGTTCACACATCATTTTTGTTAATCCACAAAAATACAAACTATGATAAGTTAGAATCAATTTTCCCTTTTTCATTTATAAAGCGCAATATTCAAACGACAGTTCTTATATGGTGTCAATAACAAACATCATATAGACCAAACATTCTTTAGCACCGCTTCCGAATCGGGTCAATTCAACTTCTTGACTTACTGAAAGTTTATGACTTGAAGGAAAAAATGTAGAATCGTCAAATGGGGCCGTTATTAGAAATAAGTTTTTTTCCGAACTTTAAAGTTTTTTTTTTACCCTTTATTTAACATTTTCCCCTACTCCCAACAACGAACAGCTTCGTTTTGAGCCTACATGTATCTAACGTTCACCTTTCGTATTGATCTTCTTACCAAAGCATCACATTAGAGCTCTGAAAATACACAAAAAGCAGGCCATACTTTCAGTTCTGTAAAAAGAAAAATACAGGGAAATGTCAAAATGTTTAGCGCTACTAGGCAAATTTTCTAGAAGGAATTTTATTGCTTTTCCTAACAATTCTTGAAAATGTAAAGCAAAATAATTCCCTCCAAAGTCTACAGCCTTTTCATGTCAATACACGAGAGGAATTTTAGCTTTTCATTTAATTTATTTCAGAATTCTAAGTAAAAATAAGAAAAAAAAAAACATTTTAGTCTTTTTTAAAACTGATAGCTTTAAATGAAATTAATTACAAATACATCCAGTATGTCTACTCTTTTTATTGATAACAGTTATATTTATTTTTTAAGTATTTATTTATTTTTATTTGTGATAATTGTAAAAAAAAATCCTAATCAATGATCTACTTGATACGCTATCCAAATCCGAATAATAGACTTACACAAATGATAGAAAACTCCCTGCTTCTATCATTTTCATGAGCGTACACACGGGAGCCATCCGGATACTATGGTACCCACATTAGCGAGCCCCTTATTAATAAAAGATACCTAATCTGAATCTGAAAATGTTTTTCCGTATTAGTAATTTTAGTTTTCGTTATCTGTAACATATACTATAGTTAAAATTTCGTCTAGAATGAAATGAGCTTGCTTTGCGCAAAGCAACAGCTATTTCATAAAATTAGTCATCGTCAGATCAACTTCATATTATTCCAATACTCCAAATTAGCAATTAAAACACATATTTCAAAACGAAAACAAGCACTTATGTGTAACTAGAGAGCTATTAGTTGTTTCAAAACCTGTGTTAAATAACTCTTGATCTGTCTGGCGTGATATTTCAGGAAATCCCCAACTATGAATCTTTTTTTGATAGAAAATGCGTAACAGTCAAATACAATGTTTCAATGGCCATACAATATTTGTTTTAAGATATAATTAAATAAATCCTGACATAATGTCATAAGTTTGTAGTTTAATATTAAGTAATATGCATTAGGGACGTTGATATTAATACCGAATCACTAAGTCTAAACAATAATCACTGCTTTGTTTATGAATCGCATTTGCCTACCTAACAAGATTAAGAAAATTTGTTCTTTAACCCTTTATCTACTGCATTATGATCTGCAGCAATTGTTTCCTATGTAATAGTTTTTTTTGGTTTACTACACAGAAAATTAAGCAATTTACATACATAAAATACTCAGCTTATATAAACTAAATTCGTAAAAGCTAATAAGTACCACAGATTCATTCAACTGTGAAATCAATTACATACACGGTTCACTTAAAATATCCTGTCAAATCGTTTTTTTAAGATCTTAACTGACATATTAAGTAATCAGAGAATAAATTCTTGAACTTCGCTACTTCTCCAGAGCAAAAACCGGAAAAGTGGAGCAATCTGAACAAAACGGCAGATCAAACCACAGCATCGGTTTCAAAGTTTTTTCTCTTTTCTAGCTAAAATACTTTTTACAGACGCTTGTTGAAATGTATCCTGAAAAAGTGGAATTATAAGAGTGTTCCTGCAAAATACCGTCAGAACATTCGTAACAATAGATACTGGATGGAATTTTAAAGGAAGTGGTACTTATAAGTACCGTCAGTAAATAAAGGGTTAAAGAAATAAACCATAGTAGGCCAACGCATTGTGATGCGAGAGGCTTGAGAGAAAGTTTTAAGTAGTAAACTGAAACCGAACCAATTTCTCGTAACATGTTAAATCCCAATTCAGAATGAACGTATTATTTTTTGGTTTTAAAGTTACAATTATACTCTTCTTTTCTGCTTTACATGAGTGGCTTAATGTATTATGTTTACCGTCAAGAGTCAAGCATACTCGATGCGCTGTGAAGCCAACACGCATATGAAGTTATCATACTATGTTTTGTTATAAAATTTATTTCAAGTAGTTTGGCATACTCGATAATCTTCGGATGCTAGCGATGAATTCGGATGGGGACAGCTCAAATGCATACGTTAGCTCTGCAATTTTCCCAAAAATATAGAATTTTTTCTGTGCTTTTTTTAATATTTTTTATTATTTTGATGAACAAAGTGTGCATTTTTGCTTCCACAGTATGTGCTTAGCTATTACACTCAAATCACCAAATCATTTGTCCAATTACGTGCAAAGATTGGACAAGAAACGAAGTGACAATTTAATTGAATCTCACAAATCATTAATCTTTCATTTAATTTCAGCATGATCTGCAACCTTTGATGGATTTAAAAGCTTAAAGCGACTTAAGAACGTGATCAACAGTTACTCAAATTCTGTTGCTCAGGTTCGACGCTTTCTGAATACTCATTGCTGTCAATTTGACATATTTTCTTCCTCTTGTTTTCGGTGTGAACGCAGCGTTAGAATATTTGACACTAGAATAAGTATTATTTAATTTTTAAGAACACAAAGGTTTTCAACTTGGAGGGAAACAAAAGTTAAATTTACAAATATATATATATATATATATATAAAGGATCAACTCGATTCGGTTCAAGAGGTTAGCGCAAGCGGTTGTGATGTTAATTATTTTTTTAACGACTGAAGCTTAAAATAAGTGGTATAAAATCAGGTTATAAATGCTGGAAAAACTCTTAGCGTACCAGCTAGCAAGAGTTCTATTTTTATCTTTGATTTATTTTCCCATTCAGGAAAAGCCATGTGTAAAGTATGTTATTATCCATTAATGTTGCTTGTGTAACTTCCAAAATCCTGTGGTTAAGTATCTCGGATAAAACAAAAACTTTCCTCTGATGGAGGCCGTTAGATTAAAAAACTGGCATACAGTTGAATATCCAAGGTTTCTTCCTTCATTCAAAGAGAGGCTTACACGTTATTTTTTCTCTTTTAAACTCAGACCCATCAGTTGTTCTTGATTTCCAGCTTCAAAACGCCAAAAGGGAATTTAGATAAACAATGAGTAAGGGGAGATACTTTTTAAAAGCAAGCTGAATTTATTAGGTGAGCTTTAAAGGCAGCAGACACAAAAGACTTTTCTTTAAAAGGATTAAATAAGAATTAAATGTGAAGATTTATTTTTAAGCTGTAGAGAAGAAAACTTTAACTGTCCTAAAGTAAACGAAAAAATACGTGAATATTAATTCTCAGCCGTTGAAAAATGTTTTCTTTTATCGAAAGTATTAAAAAAGCTGTGTGTGAGCTACTCCGAGAGATGAAGTGAAAGTAAAAATGAGATTAAAAAGAATGATGTGAGTTTACGCATTATTTAAGCATTTATTTATTTTGTTTGTTTTTTCCGTTAGAATCTTGATATAAATCTCTATCATTTTTCAAGAATTTATGCTTTCTAAACACTAGTAAACAGCAATATTTCAAAGTCCGAATGTAAATTTCTGATGAAAATAAAAAGAAAAAAAAAACACGTAAGCACAAATATTTATTATTGACATCTGACTACATAAAAATGGCGTTATTCTTATTGGTTATACATCCACAAAAATTGAACTTTTAAAAGCTGGTCCTTTTGGATAGATGTGAGTAGCCAGACGATCAAACCAACAACTGGTAAACCGTCTTGGATAAAAAGTTGATTTTTAATAGGCGAATAATTTCAACTACATCATTTTTCAACGTTGTAAAAGATATCAAGTAATAAATGCAAAATATGTCTACTGCAAATTATAGCGATGTATCGTTTTCTAAGGGTTGTAGGGAGCACTGTTTTCTTATTCACTTTTTGTAGTAAGAATTTGATAGTATATATCGATGGTTTAGCCCAATGGGCTAATTATGATATCAAATTAAAAACTGCAAAGGAAAAGTAATATTTGAATACTTAAGCTGAAGGTTTCAGTTTCTTGCTTTTGTAAATGTGATTTTTCTTTTTGTAAATGTGATAATCGCATCGTTTTTACGACATTTGCTGTTAAGAAAGAAATGTTAAGAAATGCATTTTTATATATGCACCAACATTAACGAAATTCGGCAGCAACAAGCGAAGTAACTCTCTTCTTCGAAAATTACTGCTTGTGCCTGTGTCCTAACACATAAGTTACCTATTCAAGTTGTGCTTCAATCAGTAATTTGTAGGCTGCAATTATTATGCTTGGGTGAATGATTTTTTACTTTTGGTAATCATCAAATAAAAATGGATTTTAAACACCTAAACTAATATATCAGTGTTGGCTAAACTTTTGAGGTACTGAGCAACTGTACCGTTTTCAAATTCTTCTATGAACTACTCACCCCGCTTTAACAAAAAACGCAGCCCAAAAATAACAGCAAATCCAATTTTGGGTTATTAATCAACTCTCAGTTGTTATATTATACGAGGTACCAGCAAATCTTTTACTGCTAAAGTGGTCGCATTACAAAGAAAACATATGTACAGAGTTCGGTTTATTGGTTTGAATTGTAACGTGAGATAATACAATTGGGTAGTGAAAAATTAAGCATTAAGTGCTACGAAGTCTTTTTTAAATTATTTGTCCTAAAATAATGAATTTCAATGAAATTTAATGAAAACACTCAAGAAAATTTAAAATTATTATTTGCTTTCGAATTTAAAAACAAAAAATATATTTTAAAAATTGATATTCTAGTAACAACTGGATGTTAAAAAAAAAACATAAAATAAACTATTATATAAAAGATAATAATAATTTAACTTTGTGCAAAGTAATAGAAATGTAATTTCACGTTTAATTTAACGTGAAATTATATTTCTATTATATAAAAGATATGTTTACTAATTTTATACTTACTAAGACTTTTTTTTAATCGAAAAAATCTTGCATTTACGCCAATAACTTGAATGATGCAAGCAATTTTTTCATTGCTAAGATTATCGTGCTGTAAAGAAAACGTATGTACAGAATTTATACTGTTTGCTATTGCAAAATGTGATATCAATTGTAGCGCAAATTTGAATATTAAATGCTTCGAAATGTTGCTTGCAAAGTGTTTTTTATAAAAAAATATTTATACTAAAATAATGCATTTCCTCAAAGTGTAACGACTGTTTCTGAGCCAATGCGAATATCGGCAGAATTTTGAAAATCAACTAACAATCGCTATGTAATGTGCAGACTAACCACCTAAAAGCGGCCGCGAGTTAACAAAAATTACCGTGCAAGCTACTAGTAGCTCGCGATTCACAATTTAGAGAGCATTGTAGTACATGAACATTAATTGAACTTTGAGGTTCTTACCTAAAATTCTGATAGTGTCACAATGCTGGAAATAACATTTGTTTGGGTATTTATTTCATTACACTTCAAGACATTTATGTAGCTGCTAAGTACACTCTAGTATTTACGATTATTTGAATAAAAATAATTACATTTTCATTAGGGCTCGACCGATGGCATCTTTTGGCCGATGGGCCGATGCCGATTGTTCCGAGGTCGGCCGATGGCCGATTGCCGATTATTCTCCTCTTCCATCGGCCATCGGCCGATGGAAAAAAAGTCGCTTTAAACCATTAAAACGTGTAAAATGCTTGTCAAAATTGTCATTTAAAACATTTATTTATTTTTATGTTTATAAAAGCATAAATGCATTATTCAAGCACCGTAAAACTGTTTGGGGGAAGTTTACATAATAATTAAAACTAAAAGAATCACTCGCGATTCTAGTAAAGTAATTAAACTATTTGGAGGTTAAAAAAAAATTTAAAAATGCTATATCATAGGATTTTTAATTCTTTTTGGTTATATTTACAAAAAAAAAAAATAATAAACAACTATCGGATCGGATAGGGTCTAATTCCCTTTCCTTCGACATTTTCTCCTTATAACACCTGCACTGCAATGCCAAGTGCAGCTGCCTTTATTTTCTTTTTTTTTAATGGAGAGGGATGCAGATATTATAATACAGACTAACAAATATTCTGGGTTTGTATCTTTAACGAAATTGTCAACCCCCTCCTCTCAGATTTTTCATAATTAAAAACTGGGGGGAGGGGGTCCCCCCAGTTTTTAAAAGAAAAGCGGAAACGATTATATATTTGTTTTTCATTAAAGAAGTTATTTTAACTAAAAACTAAAGTATATATTTAAAATTTTCGCTCGCAGTAACGTGGTTCAGTATTTCTTGGTTATGAACAGGGGGTGTTCCTAACCAAGAAATACTGAATATTGCTTTAAACGCAGCGACGTGAGATTTTTTTGTCATTACAAATGAATACTGGGTCTTAAGAACTAATCTTATTAGCTTTTTTCTTCATGTGAGTTAAAAATTACACTGGAATACTTGACATGTTCTTTATATTTTCATGAGCACAATGTAAGGTCACCGAAATAAACCAATATTTTGAGCACCAGCAGTTTTCTGTTGACAAATGATCTTCTGAAAAACATGTGATCGGTTATAAAAATTAAGATGTATTTTACAAATGTATAATATATATATATATACGTTGTCAGTTTTTGAAATTATGAAATTGTAGCATTTATATTAAGGTATTATTCCACCCGGTCGCTCGAACTCGTTTTTTAAGAATTAAATTTTTGAAAATTGTAAGTCGAAACTTGGACACATAAAATTTCGATCAATAAACATTATACTGAAAAATTGATTCATATTTTTTATCAATATGCTCTATGTTGTAAACTAACAATAAAATAACAAGAAATTTTCTAAATTGAAAGCAGATGCAATGAGATTGTTACACAATAGCAGAAAAACTGTGAACTGTCTAGCACGTGGCGTCAAAAAAGCAAAAAAAAAAAAAAAGAATGTGCTAAAAAACGAAGTATAAACGGGGAAAATTAAAAAAATTATCGTATAAAAAAAGTTAGGATGTATTTTGAAATAAAAATATGCATTGATCAATCTCTGAAAAGAAAGAAATTTTAGCATTTTTATTAAGATGTCATTAAAGCCTGTCGCGCGAACTCGCATTTTAAGAATTCAATTTTAAAAAGTTGCAAGTCAAAACTTGGACATATAAAATTTCGATCAATAAACATTTATACTCGATTTTTTTTTCTTATTTTTCACCAATCTTTTCTATGTTGCAAACTAAAAATGAAATAATGAGAATAACCGTACACTAAAAGCAGATGAAAACGAGATTGCTGCACAATTGCAGAAAAACTAACACGCGGGATCGAAGCAAAGAAAAAAAAAAAACGATAAGAGAAAAAAGTTTACACTGGTAAAAATTAAAATTATTATCTTACTTTGATAGAGTTGACTTTGTATTGTTTACAATTTCGGAATAATAAGAAACATAGCAAACTAAAAGCAGATGGTATAATATTATTGCACAATGACAGCTAATGCACTAAATCTCTATTAAACGTAAAACGGAAAAAAATGCGGTAACTAACCTAGTGCGAAAAACAAATAGCCCTCCTAAGGCTCCTCTATTACATTTACTTCAACATATTCTATTTCGCGAGCATTCTTTTCAAAGAGAAATAATTATACACTCCTCAAAACAATTAAAGGATCACTTCTTTATAAGCTTGTCATTTTTTTAACAGTTAAAAAACTGATTACATGTTATATTATTTTGAAAGGCAATGCAAATGGCTACCAAATCCTTGCTAAATTATTGAATAATTTTTTGTTGTGTATTGGTAATAGGTTATTGAATTAAAAAACTACCAAAATCAAAATGAAAGCCCTTTAATTATTAAAATCAAAAGTAAACAAAAAGTTGTTTTTTTGTTACAACTAATTGCTCAGTATCTTGTGTTTCCTCCTCGGACAGAAATCACAGCTCGGATTCGCCGGGGCATGGTTCTTATAAGCCTCCTGAGGCTTTCTTGAGGCAAACGCTCCCACTCTTCTCGAAGAGCGATTTCCAGCTCATCCAAAGTGGTGGGTTGGTTTTGACGGCTCCGGATACTTCTTCCCAGTTGATCCCAGACATGTTCGATGGGATTTAGGTCCGGGCTGTAAGCGGGCCACCCCAAAGTGGTGATATTGTGGGCTTGTAGGTACTGCCGCACGATCCCTGCAGTGTGGGGACGGGCCCCATCGTGCATAAAAATGAAATTATGCCCTCCTGCTTCTGCTCTGTGACGTATCTGGACATACAACACCTCGTTAACATACCTCTGGGCGGTCAGGGATCCGTTGCGGATGACTACAAGGTCTGTACGATCATTGAGTGTTATTCCACCCCACACCATTATTGATTCTCCTCCAAATGGGACCCTTGAAGATAAGCAGCAGGGAATAAAACGTTCATTCCTTCTTCTGTATACTCTAGCCCGACCATCATTACCAAAAGGAGTAAATTTAGACTTATCAGAAAAGAGTGCTTTACGCCAATGCTTTAGGTGCCAACGTCGTGTGTCCAAGCAAACTGCATTCTTTCTCTTTTGTGACGTGCTGTAAACCGAGGTACTTGGACTGGTCGTCTAGATCTCAATCCACTTTCCCGAAGTCGATTTCGTACAGTCTGGTCGGAAATTTGGGTCCCCGTTGCTCATCTTAGCTCATTTTGCAGCTCCCTGGCTATTGAAAATCTGCGTCTGAGGGCACTTAGACGTAAATACCTGTCCTCTTGGGCTAAAGTGGACCTCCTCCGCCCTTGACTTGGCCTTATATGGACAGTCTCTAATTGTTGGTAGCGGTTCCAAAGTCTTGAAACCACTGATTGACTTACACCAAACCTTTGGCTCACCTGACGTTGAGAAACACCACCTTCAATCCATGTGACAGCCCTAGTCACATCATTGTAAGAAAGAAATCTTCTAACACCTGCCATGGTACGTAAACAGGACGAAGCAAACAGAAAATGAGTGAACTGCACCTTGTAAGTTCGATTGACAACTGGTTAGTACTTGGAATCTTGCTCTTTTTCATTCCTGTTTCGGTGTGTTTACAAAAACATCAGAATTATCTATACTAATTGAAAGCCAAGAAACAAAAACAAACTCTGTTGTTTCTCATTAAAGGTGTCCAGTACCAAAGGTCAAATTCTCATATTTATTATAAAACTTATTCTTGTACACGATCATTCCAAAGTACGGATCCTTTAATTGTTTTGAGAAGTGTAATATTGCAGGTTTCAGGCAGCGATCGCTTAAACTATTTTTCCAAATTTTTCATCAAATACTTTGTAGAATGATATTATTTTTGTGCTCTTTTTAACTGATGTGCTGCCTGTTATTGTATGGAAATAGAAATCCAGCTATGGAGAAAAAAGAAAGTTAAAGACAGAATGTTTTCTGGAAAGTTGTCAATGCGAAAAACATCGGCCTTGCGATGTTTTTCAAGGCCGATGGGCCGATGTTTTTCTAAAGTTAACATCGGTCGCCGATGCCGATGGCAACTTTGCTGAACAATCGGCGCCGATGCATCGGTCGAGCCTTAATTTTCATTAAAAATTAAATTTGCATTTTCAGATTCATATATAATATCTGTTGAAATTTGGAAAAAATCTGTTTGGAAGCAAAGGTCAAAATTAATTAATGAATTGAATATAGTAATTTAAACTTATAGACTTCTCTATCTCTACTAATAATAAAGCAGCAAGTATGTGTGTGTGTGTGTGTGTGTGTGTGTGTGTGTGTCTATCTGTCTGTGTCCTGCGTAGGGCCCAGACCGTCCAACGGATTTTCATGAAATTTGGCACGAAATTAGTTTGGAACATGGGAGTGTGCACCTCGGAGGGTTTTTTCCGAAGTTTGAATTTGTTCTTCTTTTATTCCAATTTATAGCCGAAAGTTTCATAAAATAATCATTTTCTATGGGAAGGAATTATCGCATCGCTTCAAGCTTGATACCGTTGAAAAGCGCGTAAAAAACTACCCCGGGAGAAGTTTCGCTCCGCGTGCGAAAATTCGAAGCCTCTAAATTACCTAGAAAAGAAGTTGCAAGCATATTTCTCTGCAGTTCGAAATTATTTTTTCACGCTAATTAACTTTAATTTTAATTGTTACCATGCCGACTGACTATTAATCCTTTTTTCTTTCAACGAATTAAAATTTATTGCTAGCGGTTTTTAGCATTTTGAGGAGCAGCCGATTTTTAGTTTATTTATTTCTTTTTTTAGATTTTGATTATTATTTTTTTAAAGCGAATTGAAATTTATTTCCTGTGGCTCACAGGCGGTTGATAGTTTTATTTTGATTTCTTTTTTTTGACATGTATTTTACGGGACCATTTCCCATACTGCACAGGGGTTTTTAAAAGAAATGTTATTCTTTATAGCATTATGTTATGTTATAGCTTATGTTATAGCTTATGTTATTCCAGCTTATTACTATTTATACTTTCATTTATTTTATTTTTTTTTCGCCTGTGAATTAGCACATATGGTATTTTTTATTTGAGCTCGGATGAAAGGTTCATTCCGCTTTCAAAGCTTTGCTTGCTGCTGTTTGTTTCTGCAAGCTACAAAATTTCGTCTTTCTGTTTTAAGCCGGGTCCCGACGCTACGTTTTGCACAACTTTTTGTCTCCGCAGTTCAACACGCTGCAGATAAAACGTTGCGTATAGATTAGAAAAGTGCGCAGTTTTGAGTCCGGTGCGAAGACTGTACAATGTCAGCAATAACTGAGCTAGAAAGCATAGATGTCTTTGAACTGTGCAGACAAATCGGCACATGTAGACGGTAGCACCCTTTTCTGATTCATTTTGTTTCTCAGTTTCAATTCGTCAGGCGACAATGGCCGACTTTCGGCAATGTTCTCGGGAGTTTCTCACATAATTTATTGCATTATGCGAAAGTTTCCCATGCAGTTGGCGTGTCAAATCCAAGGAGTATAGTGACAGGGATAAAAAGGGGGAGGCTTATGAGAGTTAAGTGGAAAAATTCAAGGAAATCGATGCACCCGCAAACAGAAAAACAGCTGTAAATAATTAATTCTTTGAGAAGTGTTTATCGTAAAGAATTGGCAAAAGTTAATAAATCGATTCGATCTGGGGCTGGAGACGAAATCTACAAGCCATCTCTCTGGTATTTTGATTTGTTACATTTCCTAAATGATCAGGAGACACCAAGGCAGTCTAGGAATACCATGGATGAAAATAAAGAGACTGCAGTTGCCGAATCACCAGAACAAGCAACAAAAAACTATTTATTTTATCTAATCATTTGACCACTTTGAGCGCCGGGTACTTCTGAGACGTTCCAGTCGTTTTTTTTTTTTTTAACATGACACCATGCCGAAATTGACCAGAGTAGTACCTCCTTCATGACGATATCGCACAAAACTGAGTGAAATATGCAGATATCTCTGCACCGTGTAGACGCATAAAAAACTGCAACGTTTAAGACTGGACAAAAGGTTGTACAAAACGTAGCGTCTGGAAACGACTTTAATGTCAATAAATAGTAGATAAAAATTAATTATACTAAAAATGTATTAATTAAAACTATTCTAATTTATTATAATCGTCCTTTTTATGCGGGTACTTGAACTAAACAAACAAAATGCGTTTTCTTTCAAATATTTTCTTTTTTGTTTTGTTTCGTTTCTTTCTTTCCTTTTTCCTTTTTATTGTGTGTGTTTTGTAAAAAAAAATGCTTAAATGTATAGGATCTCTGGCTGATTGCCGTGGGCAGCTAATTTTTAATTATGTGGAATGCTATACATTTTAATAAAATAACATAATTTACACCTCAAAAAGTTATCACTATATACACAATGGCAAACCGACTGGTCTTTTCATTTTTCAACACGGGCATAACCGTGCGGGTACCGCTAGTGCATTCATAAAATGACTTAACAATTATACTCTGATAACCCTTGATAATTAACCTTTATAGTCAAACCCTTTTTCATTCAGTATTCTTTTTCGAAAGCCCGCCATTGAATATTAAATTTTAAAATCCCGTATTCTCATATTTATTCATTGATCGCAAGACATTTGTGTGTACCTTTTATTTTCCGTTTTTCACAAAATACAAGTTTTTCTCAGGAAGACATATAAATTATCGTGTGTAATTTATAGTTTCTCTGCTCTTAATTATCTCCTATCTTTTTTAATTAAATAAATTATTTTTTTTGAATATTATTTACCCTGCCAGTTGTTTGTTGAGGAAATTAAATTACCTTTTTAAAATATTGGTGTAAGAAAGAACGCGCCTTATATATATCTTTGACTTATCTCAGTTTTTGTACATACTAAATTGCATTAAAAAGTGTTTTTTTTTTTTTTGAAAAATGCGAATTCAGTTGGAAATAAAAACACCGTATCTTTATACTCATACAAATGCTTTATATAGGTGTAAATTTTTATATATATATATATATATATATATATATATATATACTTCAAGAAAAAAATATTTTGGCAGGCATGAAACGCATCGATGACGATTTTTTTGAGAAATTTGAACCATTAATTATATTTTTTCTATGTCTTAGTGATGATTTAATTATACAACCAAAATCTGTTTATTTATTATAAAAAGTTGAATTAACTTTAATTATTAAGAATGCAAATTATTTATCCCTAGTGCTATTCCTTAGTTGTAAAACTTATAAGCGGTTACCCAGAAAAATTATGCTATTATGCGAAAGCGAGCCTTTAGCAGAGAATCAAAGCTGACTTCAGGCAGGTAGTAACAAAAATTCCACTCAGGTTTTGCGCATGCAAACTTTTTCAATACTGTATCTGTGCACACATCGCATAGTAGCAAACCCAGAGCGACTTCATTTGTGTTTCTGTTTTTTCGGTATGAAGGAACACATATTTACGTTTATAGGTAGCAACAGTAAAATAAATAAATAAAAATGTCGCAGACCGCTGCTCTTTCAAGAGCTCAATCAAGATTTTGCTTGTGCACATAGCACATTAGCAGAAACTAAGCGACAGTATTTTTGCTGATGTTGCGTCCGGTTTAAAGTCAGCATAACTTAATAAGATATTATGCGACGCGGGAACATATATTTATATTCACTTTATTTAAACTGCGACAAACATAAAATGAAGAATGTCGTATAAAGTTTTAAATAAATATTAGTACAAAAATGTTAACTTAACAAAAGCATATTTCAAAATTCAAGTGTGTACTCTTACCCGTCGCGTCGGGTAAGAGTACGCAGGACATGAGGTTAAGAGTACGCACTCTAAAATTTAGCAATAGGCTCATACAAATGCTCCTATGCCTTCTCGTAATTGGAACGCTCTTCATGAGACCACTCCTTACATAATATACACTGAATTCAATCTTAATTATAAGTTGCTCGCAACCTGCGCATTTGGTCTCCTCATTATATGTTGATATGGGTTTTTGGTAGAACTCAGATAGAGTTTGGTATTTTGATTCAATGTTTTTCCTTTTTTAGTATTGTCTGTATTTCTACATTTTTTGAAGAATTAGATCGACCTTTGCTTTTACTAATGTTTTCTTTACCATTTTGTTTTTCTCTAACAAGTTTTTGAAAACAGACGAAGTAATGATCTTAGATTGTTTAGATTTTCTCTAACTCAAATGCAACTGGTTTGGGTGCAAAAATGACAAATCAAGGAGAATAGGCAAACATCACTTACATTATCAGTGTTTTATGGCTCCGTAAACTGTAACAGGGAAAGATTTTTCTACGATTTGTGCAACATTGGTTGGAATAGCTTATTGAAGTTACAGAGCGGATTGGATTACACTGCAAAAAATTCTAGTTCAACCTTTCACCAAAAGAATGGAAAAAATGGTGAAATTTACTTGCAACTAACATTCGGTACTAAAGCTGAACCATTATAATGGTTCCTAGTTTTACATTCATGTATGAAACTAGGGGAAACTACACCATTATAATGGTTCAAATTAGTACCAAATGCTGGTTGCAGCTAAATTTCACCATTTTTTTCCGGTAAAAAGTTGCACTAGAATTTTTTATAGTGTTCGCATTTCATTGCTTCTCTGAATTGTCTATAGATGGCAGAAAAATTCCCTGTTACTATATTGTAACGTGCCCACGTTGTTCGAAAGGAATAAAACAAGATCAGGATATTTACTTTAAATGCAAGCAATTAGTTCTTTATTCGCAAAAAGGTTAAGATTTCTTTAGTAAAAAATTACATGAAATCATAGCAAAATCATATCTTTTCTGTTAAATGATATACAGCAAGGTTGAAAATAAAAATGGTCGTGTGTGGAGAGTACTGAAAACCCCATGAGTTGACGTGATCACTCACTTCTTGCACTGTTGCCAACTGGGAAAAAAATCCATGTGTACTCTTACCCGACTGCGTACTCTTACCTTCTTGTCCCCTAACAACTTTAGAAAAATATTTAGAGTTCAATACACATTATAGAATTCAGAAATGAGACCAAATTGATGTTTTTACACTAAATCAACTACAATAGAACTATTGTGTTGTCAAATTGTAAAACCTAGAATTTGTGAAAGATAATTTGTTATTTAAATACATAATTACAGCACTCATGAAGTTAAGTGTAATCTCGAAGTTAAGTATTTAAATTGTTTAATAACAAACTATAAGAATATAGATTATACATTGATTTTAAATTCACAGATAGAAGTTCATCTTATCATTGTCATTTTACAATAATAACATTATCACATATTTTTATAATAGCGTTTGATAAAAAGTAAATATGTATGAAGCGGCAATTAATGCATAATACCATAACACCTTTATTATTTATTGTACTCTATTTATCTCGAAAAAAAACAATTTTAATGGTAAAGTGGAATTTCAACCTCAACAAAATTCTAATAAAGATATTTGCATATTTATGAACTGCACAAAAGGGAGTTTCAACACCCCCAGTGGCAACTTTTAAACTGTAATTTCAATCGCTTCTGATCCTTTCGAGACACCGTTTATTTTTAATAGCTATGGAAAAAGATTTTAATATTTGTTAAGTTAAATGCCTGATGTCATGAAATGCTAATGTTGGATCTCATTTACATGATTTTGCTATGGAAACCACTTGCAGATTTCTTTTGAAATCAAATATCGTTGCATTTTTATTAGTTCTCGTTAATATTTTAGTGACTTACGTTAAAACGATAATACTTTTATTTGCAATGACACATTCTAAAATTTTTGCTTTCGCAAAAAAGGGTAAGTATTTTTAATTAAAATATTTAAGTTCTTATACGATATCTAACAGATTAAGTTGAACCAAGAAATTGTTTGACTTTTTTTTGGGAAAAATATTAATAACTGAGCTCTGAACCTCTCGATTTAAACCAAAACACATTTATTGTTCCCAAAAATTGCCAAAACTTTGTTGTCACTGCATAGAGAGAGTTAAATGCACTTTTGCGGTTGATGTGTTCTTAATATCAGTTTAAAAAATAATAATAACGTTCGTACATTCTGGAATAATTCTCTGAAAATAGACAAGCAAATTGCAATACGATAAGTTTCGAAAATTACATAAAGCAAATTTTCAACGTCGAATCTGCATAACTTTTAGAGAGCAATAAATAAATTTTGTTATATCATTTTTGTTTTCAAGGCTAGTATGCTTATGGATTTGTTATAATTCAACCACAACGCTAATAGATGAGAACTGAGCTACATGAGCTACATCACCTGAACTGAAATAATTCCTTTTGGGACCATATTCTACTCATTAACAAATTTGCATATACATGTTTTAAAGTTTCTTGAACTCTGAAACTTGTTTGAAAATCTTTGCCTTACAACACGGTATTTATAAAAGATACTATCATCTATACCCATCTTGACTTTTATATATATTTATTTCTTTTTTATTTATGTTCTGTCTTATTTTTTGTTTATTTATTTCGTTTTTTTTTCCTTGATTGAAAAATGAACAAAATATGTCAACTGATTCATAATCACTCTCGCATTTTTGCGTAAGTGTTTATAAGGTTTTATTTATTGAACCACTAAATTAATGAACAACCTATTCTGAGAACTATGATGGTCTGTATGTACTGGAATCAAACTTCGTTTGTGGTAAAAAAGAAACTCGGAAGTAAATCTATCCACTAATTTATTAACAACTCTGAGAACTCGATGCACTCTTAGAAACGCATGCTCAAATGTCACGAAACTTTCGTTGTATTTGACGAAATGGCTTCGTGAAAAGTGCTCCGAATAATTTGTGTAATAACGTTTTTAAGTCCCGTGATGCGCGAGGAAAGAATCGTTATAAATGACGAAATTTTCTTGACGATTGAAGAATCGTCGAAAATGAGGATTCTATTTCTGAGAGTATGTAAGAAAGACCTATTTTCATACTCTGAGCAAAAGTGTTAATAATGACAACGTAGCAGTGCATTGCCGTTTCGTTCATCTCGGTATACTTCTAGTGATAATCTAGAGTACTATGAAATTATGACTAAGAATAGATCATTCTTGTAACGTAATGTAAGGGCCACGTAGGTCATACTTAACGACAGAGTTATTAAATGGCAGTTTTGATGAATAAATGTATTTGGATCACAAATGTTTACTTTTGATCCCAGTTGAAGTAGGCAGTAAATATGAAACATAATGTTTTAATTATTTTTGTACAGGTTATCTTGTAAATGTAAATTTCTTTGTAAAGGTTAATATAAAAATCAGTTCAAAGTTTACCGAGCTTACGCCCTAAAATAAATAGATATGAAATGACAATTTATTCACAGATCTATTTTAAAATGTATGGTTTATTTTTGGTAATAATTTAAAAATATAATATAAATTTTCGACGAATGACAAATAACTTTTGTAATTCTACAAAGGGTTACGGAGCTTATGCATCGAACGAAATAGTTAATAACAGACGATTTAATTTACGATCCAATTGGATCATCAAGGTTTATTTTTAGTAAATGTGTGTTAATTTGCATAACTTATTAATAAATGTCGCAAATCATCGCAATTAGAAGAAATGCTTTGTATGAAAGCGTTATGGAAAAGAAAAGAAGGCTCTATTGATTTTCATTTTGCTTCAGATATAAAAATAAGAAAAATCTTCCATTTTTTCTTTCTCAACAACTTTTATTTACGTCAACAGAAGTAGCACTTTATTTTTTAAAATATCGCAAATTCAACATCATCTGGTAAAAATGGAACAGAACTTATCCCTTCTCTAACATACATTTATGTGAAACAAAGAAAAAGCTGGAGAAAAAATATTTCAAGTTCGACGATTTTTTATGCAACGCTTTTTTTTCATATCTGAAGTTAAAATGGCTCTTTTTTCACTTCCCACTTACAGCTCTACAGATCCCTTTTTGTATTGATCTTGTTACTGAAGCAGCACATTAAAGCTCTCCAAAAATGTATATACAGCAGGTCATATTTCGGGATTTTTCAAAAGGGAAAATGAGAATAATGTAAAAAAGCAATGTTTTACACTTAGCGAAGTTTCTCGAGTTGAATCTCTTAGAATTTCTTTCTTCTTCGCGTTTTTTTTTTTTTTTTTTTTAATAATCTGTGGTTTCACCAAAAATTTTGTAACGTCATTTATAAAAACAAATAGCAACAATAATTGTTTAAAAAATTTCCCATATTTAACCATATTTTCTACTTTTTCGAAAATACATATCTTGCTTTAATGCATTAATATTAAAATCGTTTAATATAATTATTCACTTTGATTTTAAATTAAAGAACAATTCATACTTAAATTGCTACAAATGAAGTAGAAAAAAAGCAACGAATGCCAGCACAAAATGAGAATTCAAAAACCATACGCGCTTTGGAATTACAGTGGAACCTCGCTATTCGTACACAATTCGTTCCAGGAAGCAGTTCGAATGGCGATTTGTACGAATGGTGAATTATTTTTTCACTTAAGGTACAATGTAAATTGGATTAATCCGTTCCAGACCCACAGTTGATTGCTTATTTAAACCTGTGAAAAACAAATGTACAGTACTGTACATTAAATTATACATAAATAAAGATTTAACTGCACTTTGCTTGTACTGAGGTGAGCTGATGGCATAATTGGAATGTTGAGAGGAGGAAGAAAATTGGTTGGAAAAGGAGTCCCCTTCCCTAAAAACATCAGGTAACATCCCTTCAGGTGTTTTCTCCCTTTCTGCTGTTCTTTCTTTTTGCTATCTTTTTGCACTAGAAGAATCTTGGGTTTCTTTCTCTAAAAACCTGTCCAATGTTGTCTGGCTTTGACGATTTTTCAGAATTTTTCTAAAATGGTCAATAACATTGTCGTTGAACAAGTTAATGCTGTTGACCGCAGCAGTGTTGGGATGCCATTTGTCCACCACTCTCTGTGTTTTCTCGCAGGGGTAACACAGCTCTTTAATTTCTGCAAGGGAAAGGCTTTCCTTACTACTTTCCTCCTCTGAAGAAGAAAGTTCTTCAACCACTTCCTCTTGCTGCCCCCTTAGAAAGTTAAAATTGTCAGTAAAATCTCAAAGGGTATTAAAACATTAAAAACATCCAAAACGTCAAACAAATCATTTCCAGACGAGTTCAAAATGAGCATAATTTCTCTATTTTTAACTTAAAAAAGCCAAACTGTCAACCCAGCTGACCCTGGTACCATACGCGGGACAAGTACGAATGGCGAGTTGAATTTTACTTGAACAAGTTGTACGAATAGCGAGGCGGACGACTGGCGGGGTTTTACTGTAATTGAATTTCATGCGATTCCGAAACGCGCCTGCTTTTTGTATTTTCGTTTTGTGCTGAAATTCGTTGCTTTTTACTACTTCAGTGTTATAAAAGGTTTGATTTTGCCATATTCTTGTTTTTCGGAATACTCACTTCGTTTTTTAGCAGTTTATAAAAATATACAGCTAAATTTTACAAGAACGTCTTAAGCAATTGATTTTAAGAATAATGACTACATAATGTAATTTTTTATAAGACTATTAAAGTCAAAGAGTATAAAGATAAAAAAGCACAAACATGTATGATTGGTATTCTAGATTTATTTAAGAAAATGAAAAATGCCACAGTATCAAATATTTTTATTCTTAAGTGGCGCCTTATCTTGTACCCACGTACCTGATACGTCCACTGGCCATTACGCAATCCAAACTTCGAAAGTTCGTAACTTTAATCACAAAATTGAATCAATTGGCGATTCCATTTGGTTTAAATTAATTGTTTAAGCTACTGGTCAATTAGTTTATAACAAAAAAATGTGCCCTACTATCTTATCCATACATTTATTCCTTTATCTTTTATTTAACTGTTTATTTTTCATTACCTATTTAATGCTCATAAAAGCACATATTTTTTAAAAACATATAATATGTTTGCCCATAAACTGAAAAATATAAAAACACTTTTTATTTAGTCGTATTAACAAAATTGTCGTCCTAATAATTCGAATTCTCTTTTAAATAATCTTTACTGATTCTTCATGCATTCTTAAACGCACGAAATGGTATGGTTTTCTTTCCCTTGTAAATATTACTTCAACAATAAACTTATTTTTTTCGTATGAATTGAAACTTACACAGATTAGCACATTCAGCCACTTAAACAGTCCACTCTAAGTTTTACTAAGTATTAAAAATAAATGGTTATTTAAATGAAGCGTTCAATAAAACAAAGATTTAAAATAAAACGTTCTTGTCTCGTTATAACCGTTATAACTGATTATGGACCTGTTTTCATTTCAGCGTCAATGTTTCAACAACCAAATGCAAGTAAAATACAACTTATAGAGGTTTAAATCTAAATTTACAGTCAAAATACCCTAATATTTGCAATTTGCAACGTTTATAATTCATGGCTTTTTTGTAATTTTACGGGGCTTATTACTTTATTCTCTCAACCAATATATAGCAGAAACTAGTAATGATTAAACTTTGTGCAAAGTAATAGAAATAAAATTTCACGTTAAATTAAAGCACAAATGAGCATTAAAACGCAGACATATGTTTCGGGATCGCTTGGAATCCCTTTTTCAATGCGACAGGGAGCTTCTAGATGCAAAACATCCAAATGAAGCAGACAGAACAACAAAAACAAAGCTTATATAGCCTAAGAATTAACTGTAAACCAATGAGAATAAAGGCAGTGTGAAGTGGAAGTAGAAGTAGTATTAAAGGCACCAATAAGAGAGCAACAAACGAATGTAGTTGGAAGTACAGAAAGTAAAAAGGAATATCAATAAAAACAAAGAAAAAGACAACAGCGTGCATAGAAATGTGAAAATACATGAAAATTGCAAAAAAATAAAATAAAATACAAAGAATAAAATGGAAATAAAATAAGTACAGAAAATACCAAAACAAAAAGCAAAACAAAGTACAAATGCAAAAGAGGGGGAGGGGGGGATAGAGAAAAAAATTGACACAAAAAAAGGAAAACTAACAAGAAAACCAAGAAAGAACAACAAATTAAAGGAACTTATGCCAGACCTGTGAAAAATAAGGAGTTGAGGAAGAATCATTAACCAAATTAGAACTATTCCTGTTAATATGATAAGCTTCCCAAAAGTCAAGTTCTAAAGGGGAAGAACATTTTTGAATAATTTTCTCAGAATTGAAATCAAAAGAGTGGTTGGAATTCCAACAATGTTGAGCAATGCTAGACTTATTCAGCTCTTGCTTTCGTACATAACCTTTATGCTCATTTAACCGAATTTTCAGAGCACGTTTTGTCTGTCCAATGTAAGAAAGGCCGCAACGGCAACTAATTTGGTAAATACCCCAAGTATTAAGTTGATCAACAGGATCTTTAAGAGAAGAGAAGGAAAGTTTGTTGCTAGGAGCAAAAACAACTTGAAATTGAAACCTTTTTAGGATTTTAGCAATACGAAAACTTACTGAATGAAAGAATGGTAACACAACCAAATCCTTTCTAGAAACCACATGATTGGGACCAGAAGTTTTTTTAGAAAGTTTGTTATGAATACAATCAATTAAAGAGTGAGAAAATCCTCGAAACATATGTCTGCGTTTTAATGCTCATTTGTGCTTTAATTTAACGTGAAATTTTATTTCTATAGCAGAAACTAGATCCTATGTACGCATAAAGTATTTTTTTTTCTTTTTTTTCTGAACAATATTTTTCTAACTATGCTTTAAGTAAAATATGTAATTATTGAAAATACGTAATTAGCCTAGAAATACTCCGAATTTTTATTACTTAGACCACATAGATGAAAAAATTTAGACGTTTCAAAATCAATCAACATATCAATAGCTTCTTAATAGGCATCACCAATTCTAGATGTAGAAATGAGCTATTTTAAGTCTATAAGTTGCGTTTAAAAATAAATAATAAAAAATATATCGTCCTGAAGGTTTAAGTGAAAATTATATTAATTCAGTTTTGTGTGAACATCACAATTTGGATCTGACATTAATTTATTGAAATATTACTTTCTTGCTACCAAAGAAAACCATATCTTTCAGATGGTTTGAATGGTTCTTTACCAACATTTTTGAAACTGATCAAAATCTATATCCTTTAGCAAGTCAATGGGAAAACCTAGCTGTTGATTCTTTTGCAAATCGAAGACGAAAACTAAAACAAAGTCCCATTTTACTCGTAATGGAAAATCAATTTTCTTCTAGAAATACGATACTTCAGACAAAGTGAAGTATTTTTACGAAAAGCATTCATATTCTAATTTCCCTTTAAGGCAAAAGTTTAATAAGGTGAAAGTAAGTCATTTTAAATGTTAATTAGAAATGTTATTTTGTTGAATAATCTACAGTTATTGAATAAAGGTACTTAAGAATTTTTCGTGAATATTGACTCTTATTTGGGCTTTACTTAAAATTTTCTGTTATTATCGCTGTTCATATCTTTAGTTTGTAAAAGTAAGACATAGAGAGTCATTATTTATAAGCTTTAAAGCTTTGTTTCTATTAAAATGTTCATGTTTAGCTTGTGTAAATAAATCTTTACGAAAATGAATGGGGTTATTGTGGTATTGTATTTTTTTTTTTTTTTTTTTTTAATTTTTGAAATGCTCTTATCTCAGGTTTTCCATTACGTTCATTACTTCTTAGTCATAAAAGATTTAATTTATATGAAAATATGTCCAACTAAAACTTCGATTAAGTCATCAGATTACAAGGGAACTCATTAAATTAAAAGGAAAATTTTCAAATGTTAAATCTTTATTATAGGTTGATTATTACTGAAGTTATAAGCACGTCGATTATCAACTAAGAAGTTGAACTTCAAAAATACAGATTCATCAGCGTTTTCCTGAAGAGATCTGAGAATAAGCTAAGGTAGTTATCAGCATCTTTTCACATGTGTGTTCAGTATTTATTTACACGTTTATAGAATGATATACATCCTTCATCTACAATAATGCTTGATCTTTCATGCCATTCAAATCGAGAGTATAACATGAATTTAAAATATTACAGCAATTTGGAGCGCATATTAAATTGCATCCCAGCTGTCAATGGGCTGATTCTTGTACACATTAAATTGTTGCACGTAGAGACACGTATTATTGCTTTGTGTTTCTCATCAAAATAATAGTTATCAATATTACGAGTATATAGGGAGATTACCTTCTAGTAATGACCAGAACGCAGCTTGCAGCATAGGGCTTGGGATTTTGTAAAATTTGACCGAAAATAAAATATTTCGCTCTGTAAAATAAGTAATCCAAGAACTTTTTATAACACCTCAAGATACAAGTATAAATTATATATAGATATTATTGTTTACAGTAATGCGCACTCTTTGTAAGTTTTTGTTTTAGTTTGATACTTTAATACTTAGTTCTTTATGCAATTTCGGCGACTCCTAAAGTTATTGCTCAGTTGTTGAACACAAACGAAATATTTTACGAGGCACACAAACATTAAAATAACTAATTATTAATTCCATATTTGCTATGTAACAATACACAAACGGAAATTGCGAACGTCATAGACATGCAACCATCTTGAGCTGAAGTTGTGTCAAAACTGTCTGTAAGGGTATTAATGGTAACAGTACACTGGTAGAGTACACTTGATGGCTTGCTATTGCTCGCTGTTCACGTGAACACTGCTTGGTGTGCCTGTGTAAAACTCGTGATGTGCAAGTGTTCTTTTTATGACAAATATTTTCATAAAATTTTAAGACATAATGATAATAATCTTCGTTGCACAAACCGCTCATTTTTATGCATATTAAAAAAGAAAAAAATAAATTTGAAATTGATATTTTTTTGGCCTGATTAATTCACACTATGTCTCAAAGAATATGGCTCTCGTAAGCGAAAATTCAGTCTAAAAAACGACAGTTTTCATTTATAGGGTTTTGTCTTTATTTTTATATCATAAATAGATAATCTGGTTTTAAAAGAGTTTTTCTTCAGAAATTTGTCAAACGGATACATTTCTAATCTCGAAACCAGTTATTAATCGGTCATCGCAAATACAGTTGGTAAAATAGCAAACTTACACTTTCTTTTTCCAGCTGGAAATGAGAGGGAAAATTATTTTCCTAAAAAATACAATGTGAAAGACATTATAGCTCGTAAATTCATTTTATTCTCAACTGGATAAAATCAATACCATTTTTATAAATATGAAACTGCAAAGATTTCGCGGTACGCAGCAACTAAAATAAAGCAGATAGAAATTTATGAAATTTTCCAAGAACAGCATATAGTTAGAATAGGTCGTTTGTTTTATTTTTGGATTATTTTCCATGCTCTTTATAGGGTTATATGTAGTAATCTGGGTAGAAAAAAAGTAATGTTTTTTTTTCGAAACGCTATACCGCGGAAAACTTGCCTCTGGTGTAGGTAAGTAACATGCAAATTAAAAAACAGATTTTTATTGAACCCTTTGCTAGCGCATAGTACTTAAAATTTCGATTTTTTTCGAAAATCAAGTCAGTTTACAACTTTTTTCGCAGAAGTCAATCATTATTATTTTTAACTGCTATAGCGAAAATAATTTATTAAAAGAGTTGAAAAGCACACAAAAAAATAAAACCGTCAAAATCTTTCAATTTGCGATAGCGCAAAAGGCTCAAAAATCGGTAAATTATTGCATTTAAGGTATATACTAACACCTTATGTGAAAGGCATAGTCAAGCATGCTGAGTTATGAGTTAATAGCCCATTTCTTATTTTTTTACTTTACACTTCAATTCATTCTAATAGAATAGCTTTTCCCAACCGGTGGCCCCCTGTGGTTCGCGTGGTGCCGGAAGGGGGTCGCGAAAATAATATTGCTTGACTATGCCTTTCACATAAGGTGTTAGTATGTACCTTAAATGCAATAATTTACCGATTTTTTAAGTCTTTTGCGCTACCGCAAATTGAAAGGTTTTGACGGTTTTATTTTTGTGTGTGCTTTTCAAGCCTTTTAATAAATGATTTTCGCTATAGCAGTTGAAAATAATAATAGCTGACTTCTGCGAAAAAAGTTGTAAAATGACTTGATTGTCGTAAAAAACTGAAATTGAAAGTACGATGCGCTAGCTAGGGGTTCAATAAAAATCTGCTTTTAATTCACATGTTACTTACCTACCCCAGAGGCAAGTTTTCCGCGGTATAGCGTTTCGAAAAAAAAAAAAAAAACATTACTTTTTTTCGACCCACCCTAATATGTAGTAACTCAATTACTTCCAATATTATTCAAAAGAAATTATTGGAAAAGTTAATTGATAAACACAGTGTCAATAATCGTCCTAATAATATTTTTTGTAATATTTGCTCCATCGCGTAAACATAAACCAAATTATTGGCAGGGGCCAAGTTATGGCAATTGAAACGCATGTGCACGTGATGGAGCTAAAAAAAATGTTCTTCTCTTTTCGGTAATAATTTAGAAACATATTTCTTTAAAAAATATTTTCTTTTAAAATTTCATTCAAACTTGCAACATAATGATAATGAAGCAAAATTGCGTGGATATTTTTCATTACTTTAATGCAATAAAGGAAAAAAAATAATTACATGATAATTTGGGAAACATGTACCACTCAGTTTACATTCAGTATCCCCCCTCCTCTTTCTCCCAGGTATTCCAGTACATCGCAGTCACAACGTATGAGGCAAACTATCTAGCTAAAATTAGCGTCAACTTGTTTGTTACTTAGACATTACATGCAAAATGTGATAACACAAAAGCACTCAAAATGTGTAAAGTAGACCCTGTTTACTTTCACCTGACTACTTTTTCTGAGGCCTCTAGAAATATTTCCTTTGGCAGGATGACTCTTAACGGTCTTCCATAGCGGTCTTTCATATTATTCACGCGAAAAAAATATATATATGATGAATATATTCATGGAGCAAGATGTTACACTGTAATAACTTGCCCCACCGCAAATATAGCAACTTGCCCCACATGACGACATTTTACATTTCAAATCGTATAAAATCTGTAGAGAACTTGGGAATACGTAATCTCTTGTCTGAAATTTTTCCTTTTACGTGGTACAGAAAGTATTGATGTATCTCCAAAAGTTCAGTCGCAAAAAAAAAAAGTAAAAATTTTTAGAAAAATTACTTTTGAAGATAAAATCAATGTTTTCATTCACAATATCTTCTACTGGTTTCTAATACTTCTAGGACCGGTGGAGAAGTCACTACAATGAATTCAACCCTATAACGTGAGGAACGTGGTTTGTTTTATATTCGATGGTAACAACTAGTCCCGGTCTCCCTCACACTATGACCTATCACTTCCATTGGCATTAAAGTCAACGTTAAATTACTTTAGCAAAATGTTACATGAAAACTGCTATTGAGTTAAATCAAAATTTATTAACAGAAAAAGAACTTACTTTAGAGTTTATTACAATTACTTTGCTTCATGTGAATATACCCCATGAAACGTTCATCCTTAAATAACTTACATTGCAATTTAATTAATAACATTAAACTATTTTCAAAGACCAACATCGAAGTACTCAGTTTTTCCTCGTGCCATCATTTTATACAGTTTAGGGTTGAGTTTATTTTTCAAAAATTCAAATATAATCGGTACTAAGTAAACAAAAAAAGAAAGAAAAACGTTTTAAATTTGCAAAAAGTAAAAGGGTTTTGAAAAATAAATCCTTTGAAAGAGTTTTAAAGAAAAAATAAACTTCCGCCTTTATTTAAATGTGATTCAACTGCAAAAAATTGACCCTTTGAGACACTTGTAAACTTTTTACCGTTTTTCCATTTATTGTAAAATAAGTAAAGGTACCTGGAAATATTGACGTAATGGTCATTAGCACTTCAGGGTCATTTTATCGTAAAAGTGATCAGCATTTGTCTACAAGAGAGAACTACACATCCTTATTATAGTGGCATTACTCCTAGGTAAATCTTTTTTGCAAGTTTCCCCACTCAAAGAAGAAAAGCGTCAGGAGAATAAATAGATGAATCTCCATACTGAATGTTTTGGATACGAAGATCAAGATTAGCTCCTTTAAAGAAAGTTTTGCCTCAATACACTGAAGACGAACGTCATCTTGTTTTTGTTCTTGATTTTGTTGAAGTTATCGTTTTAAAATGTTGCTGAGCTTATTAGCTAAATGGTCTATTCGTTTTTTTCGCAATTATCTGGAAAGCAGTGGGATGAAAAGAAGTTTAACGTAGAAATGTTTGAAACACCTCTTAAAATGTAAGCATTTAGAGAAGAAAATGTGTGTGTTTTCATTGTTAAGGTTCAGAATGTTCTATGCAAACTCTTTGTTCTACTAATGACTATGTCATAAGGCTGAGATTGTGGAAAATGTGGAATAGCATGAAGGGTCCATATTAACAATTTTCCGTTTTTAATCAAAAACAAATGTCTAAATATCATGGTTTTTTTTATATTTCAGCAGGTTACAGGTTAAGAACAAAAGGACACAAATGGATTTAACAAAAAAGCTATATCAAGAGTTCATTAAACTACACTGTTAGAAATTTCATCTTGAAATAACGGTTAAATGACCGGCAGCAGTCTGTCCATCTAATTCACCGTAAATTTACGGTTTGGAACATTTTTCTATCTTTACGGGACATAACCATTTCCAATCAACTTGGTTAAAAAGCCGTAAATACAAAAGTTTACGGTTTTATAACCATTTAAAAAATGGTTTAAAAACAAAATTTTTACCCTTTTTGAACCGTTTCGAGGCATATAAACAGCAAACGAAGCTTGCCGGCATCGAACCCGCGCTGTACGATATAACAACGTTGCTCTCTAGCCATTCGGCCATCCACACCACGTGAAGCGGCCGTTTATTTATCAATAAATCTTCTTTTCCAGTAGGCAAACTGCCTTAAAATTGAGTTTTCAGTTTTTGATTGGATCCAAAGTCATGTTTAGTCTAAATTTACTGTATATTGACGGAAATCATTTTATTTGCTGCAAAAATTAAAATACAAACAAACTTCACTAGCTCCAATTATGGTTTCGCTCATCCGCAAACCGTTCGGGAATCCGATGTCTCCAATTTTTGATTTACGTGTGTATGTGTTTCTATTTAGTAACCACTGCTTAAGCCACTTTTTTTTCTTCTTTTTTTATATACACATGCAGATTTTAACTGATAAATCTGTATTCCTATTTTAAAACAACGTACAACCGATAAGATTTCGCAACCAAGATGGACGCCGATTCTTATTGAGCGCTTGAAAATGACGGTTAGTTAAACGTTCTTTAGGATAAACAGAGAATAAACGATTTTTTTCACAATAAGCGGTTTGAGTCCCATCTTTTTAATGGTTATTCAACTGTTGTAATTAAATATGGTAAATTAACAATCAAATAAATGGTTATTTTACTACTTTCTTACGGAAATTTTTAACAGTGTATCTGGCTTCCCAGTAGCAGTCGGCCAGGGAACTCCGGCGAAGCCCAGCGCAGCGAAGCATATGTCCGCGTCTATATCCTCTCCAAGCGCTGCGCAGGGTGCATATTGGGAAAGGAACAATTTTAAACTTACAGAGGCGTTATGGTTGTTAGAGTAAAAAATTATTAGTAGGACACGTGTATATCATAGTTGTTAGAGCAAAAAACCATTGGATGATACAAAATACAAATTTAACTATTTTGGTAGAGAATCTCTTTCTTTTTCATTGAAGACAGAGTAAAAATAAAACAAAAAGTAAGCCTTTGTGCTACAACGTAAAAATTAAAATCCTCGGAAAATTAAGTTTAAACTTTTCAAAATTTTCAGACACGTGTATCGAGTTTACAAGTAATCCCTTTGACATCAGTTAGATGTTTTTCATCTAGAAGCTCACTCTTTTGCATTGAAAAAAGTGTAGCCTCGAGCAAAATTTGAGCTTAATTTTACGTTGATTTTTATTTTTACAGATTAAAAATAGTTTGAATGGTAAAATGCACATTTGTCCCATGCAACATACATTTAAACAAAGCTAATTTCTTTTCGTATTATTTATCTTGTTTTTGTTTTAGATTTTGTGAAGGAAAACATATTTTGCAAGCGTAATAATAAAACTTTCAGGCGATGATTTTAGTTACAACTTTAGTGGTTATTTTACATTCTTTTATTGCTCGGAAATGTTAAAATATGTATTTCGTGTGCGTAGCATGAGACATTGTTTTTCGCAAATAATAAATATTCAGCCCATATTTATCATTTATTAAAAATTGTGTTGCGCATACTACTGGTAATCAATATAAATAAATTCTGTATGTGCTCCATATACAGATCTACAGTTCATGGTGAATCTTTACCAAATTAGACACAAAGGTACTATGATCACAAATAACAAAACATACATCATATCATGAGGGGGCGGGGTTGAAATTTAAAACATTTCGAATTTTAGTGCCAAAGAGTTGCATAAAATTTCTATTATCTGTACGAATGCATTTTTGTATGCTTTCGATTTATGACCATTTTGAAGCCAGCAAAAAACTGCTCGATATGCAATTTGTTTGAAAACTGTACAAAAGTTAGAACATGTGGAGTAATAGTTTTAGGAAAATAAAAATTATAAAAAAGAAAAAAACCAAGGCTCAATCAGATTTGAAATCCTTTTCAGAGAATTCGTGAGATAAAATATTTCTTTGAAAAAAAAATCAACATGAGAGGTGAATTGAATGGAAATGCGGTAAAACCTATAAAGTTGGCCACCTGTCTAAGTTGAAAACTTTTGTCAGGAACGGAATTAGCCCTATATTATATAATGTAGTGAAACCTTTGTAACTTGACCACCTATTTTGTGACCACCTGTCTATGTTGACCATTTATGCACGCCAAATTTGGGTGGGAGTATTATAAAAAACCCATTGCAAGTTAACCGCCTAATTATTACTATATTTATTTGTTTATCTATTTTTGCAAAGATAAAAAAAACATAAATAACTTATCCAGGATATTTTTATACTATAATGTTAGACCGGTATAGCTAGATGGATGAAACTTCAATATAAAGTGTACCTAAACCTCTTTGTAAGGTAACAATATGGATAAACTACTGCGAGCACTCTTTTATTGTTTAACTAAGTTTCTTCTAATTGATTTAGCCATTTTGAAAAAATATGCATTTTAGGAAAAATTTTACCATAAAATAAGAAGCTTACATAATTAATAAAATATATGTCTTTATTTTAACTAAGAGCTTTAATTTTAAAGTTGTATGGGATACATTGTAAGTCGTCCAGGTTAAATTTATCTAATGATATTTTAGATAATTCTAAAAAAATGCTAATTATTATTTTTAAAATAACGTTAATGCATGAAGTTATATTTTAATCAGTTGCAAATGTATATATGAACGCATCATGTAATGAATGACCAAAAAAAAAAAGAAAGCAAATCTCCACCCTGTCTAAGTTGACCACTAAGGTGCTGCACCGCATGTGGTCAACTTACGCAGATTTCACTGTTTTTTATATCTTAATACAATTTCGTCTGTTCTTATTATCTTAATATTAATGGAAATGTACGTATACTTGCCAATTTTTAAAAAAATAACTGCTAACAGAAAAAGCAAGCGAAAAGTTTGTTTAAAAAGTAAAAATAAAAGTTCATATTATTTTTATTTACCGAGATTGGGGTTTGATTTTTTGCGAACGATTTGGAGCTATATCGAATTTGGAAAAATTCTTTTTTAACGTCAAGGACTATTTTTTACTTATCTATTTAGTTTAAAAAATCTTTGTATCCCATAGTAATGATATGCAAGTTTTATAATTTTTTAAGATCAAGATGCTCTTTTTCAAAATTTCTGGTCAGGACCGATTGTGTAATTTTTTAAGCATTGAACGCGATTGGTAAGTTCAGTTGTCATAGTTGTCAAGTTCAGTTGTTAGAAATGTACGTATACTTGCCAATTTTTAAAAAAATAACTGCTAACAGAAAAAGCAAGCGAAAAGTTTGTTTAAAAAGTAAAAATAAAAGTTCATATTATTTTTATTTACCGAGATTGGGGTTTGATTTTTTGCGAACGATTTGGAGCTATATCGAATTTGGAAAAATTCTTTTTTAACGTCAAGGACTATTTTTTACTTATCTATTTAGTTTAAAAAATCTTTGTATCCCATAGTAATGATATGCAAGTTTTATAATTTTTTAAGATCAAGATGCTCTTTTTCAAAATTTCTGGTCAGGACCGATTGTGTAATTTTTTAAGCATTGAACGCGATTGGTAAGTTCAGTTGTCATACACTTGTGATTACATTTTATTTTTATTTATTTATTATTGTTTTTTAAGAACGTTTATTGTAAACTTATAAATTTTAAAGGGGGAGTAAAACCACGGTTTTTTTTTCTCTCCAGAATTTCCTTTAATTCATTTTCAGATCATTTTAGTCTTTTGGAATCGCTTTTTTTTTTCTTTTTTATTTTTTCTCCTCATTTAACTGACATGATGCATATAAAACCCATGCCCAATAGTGATAACCATAATTAAAAAATAATTTTTAATAATATATGCGCTACTTTGCATAAATATGTAACTTTAAGCTTTATTGATTGCGAGTTATGCATTACTATGTTTCGTGGCGAGTTCGTTGAGCATTATGTTTTGCATTTAGGGTTGTTCTTTGGCTCGTATTACAATTTTTTATGAGCTGCTTTATTAAACTTTTTCCCATCTCGTATTAATCAAGTTTAACTATTAATAGCAAGCTGAAAAAACTAAAGAAAAGCAGCAAACTATTGAAAGCACTCCTTCCTTGTTGAAAAAAAAAAGTTTTTCAGAATATTGAAGGGAAAAGGACTACGTTTTTGTTACTTTCTTTTATGGAAAGATTTACTAACAAATGAAAGAACCATAAGCTTCTTTAATATATATCTACGCAAGATTTTGGACAGTTCTCGGGAAGACCATTAGTTCCTTTCACGTAGGTATGAACTAGAGAAACGAGGAAAGTCAGGAGAAATGGTTGTTGGGGTTTCTTTTTTCACAAGTTATTTATATGGGAATATCTTAGGAAAAATATTGCGCATAGAGTGAAAAATATAAAGGACTCTTTTTTTTTTCTCTATCATTCCTTCTCTAGGCTAGAAAAAAAATAGTCAAAATTGGGCAAAAACATATTTATAAAAATTGCTTGTGCTGCTAAATTTTCATTTTTTAAGTCGTGAAGCTGTATACTTATCAAATACAATAAAGATATAATAAAAATTTCAATTTTGATTAAGTAAAACAATAAATTATGCACTGAAAGAAATAAATGGACTTTTGTGTGAAAATTCATGAAATAAAACAAAACTTTTAACACAAGAGCAATAAAGTAATGATTAAACTTTGTGCAAAGTAATAGAAATAAAATTTCACGTTAAATTAAAGCACAAACGAGCATTAAAACGCAATTTGTGCTCATTTGTGCTGAAATTTTATTTCTACAAGAGCAATAGTTAAAAGAAGCATTTAGTTACAGGTACAGATTTAATTTAAGTATTATATGCGTTATGAAATATTTGTCTCCCGTTACAGATAAAGAAATAAATGCAGCCTATTTATTGAATTTCAATGTAAGAGCTGTGCAGTCGTGAGGCTGAATTTTAAAATATCACGTGAAGGGCCGTGGATAGCCTGGTGGTTGCAACATTGTCCCCAGGGTCGGAAGATTCCGTATTTGAAGCCCATCTCTGCAAAATACCGAATACATTCGGCATACGTGCTTGTTTAATCCTTGGGTTCGAAAGTCCGGTGGTCGGTCGATAGCAGTTGCCACGCTTGCAGGTTTCCAAGGACCATCCCTCCCCTTCAGTACTATTTTGAAATTGTAGCCCTGTCTTTACGGGCCCCCTTTCTCAGAAGTTGCTTGCTGTCTTCTGCCTTGATTCTTCGTTTGTATACGAAAGGAGCTGGGATATCCATGTGGCATTAGTAACATCAACTACATATCGAGCCACTCAAAGGAAAAGGAAGAAACCTTTTACTGATTAATGATCAAAATTAGTATCAACGAGTTACTGAATGAGCCACCATTCAACTTTTGCTCAGTAGCGAAAATTTGAACAGCTTTACAAAGCGGGGAATTGGAGTTAGAAGAAACGATTTTATTTTCCCTACATTTTTTGCACGTGGTTTTCTTACCAATGCACATATTTTCCACACTAGGGAATATTGAGAAAGAATAAGAAAAATTAAGCTCAGTAGTGAAAACTTGTAAAATTTTGGGGTCTATGAGGAGCCTAAAAAATATTATTTGTTTGAAATAAAATGTAAACCTTTGTGCTACAAAGTGAATATTTTAAAAAATCCTTGTAAAATTAAGCAAAATTTTCCGACACGTGTTTCGAGGTTACAAGGAGCCCCTTTTTTCATATAAAAGAGTGACAGAGGCGTAGCTAAGGGGGGGCAAGGGGAGGACAGCTGTCCCAGGGCGCAGCGTCACGGGGCGCCAAATTGGTGTAAATTATTTTACCTTTAAATGCGGAAAGAAAACTATTTGAACTGAAAAGGTGTGAATATGTTCGACAAAAAAGTGGAAGCATCGCAAATCATATCGGGAATGACCAATGTAGCACAGGAGTGCGTGCGAAATAGCCTTAAAAGACAGTGAAACAACTTTTGAGTTGAAGTTGGGATGTTTTCTATGGATCGGACCTGTAATGACTCTCTAGGAAGGGCTAGGGGCATTTTCTTTAAGCAGCAGAGATAAAAGAAACGGACGCCCAGAGTACCCAGGAAAGGTCACTTGAGAAAGAAGAAAAACAAATAATTTTTGAGAAGCCAAAGTGTCCTATTTTGCCCTTCAAAGTGAATGGCCGCTAATAAAAATGCAAGTTAAAAGGGTACCTTTTTAGAGCTATTTGTCATTTAGGAAGCATAAAAGTCTTTTTAACTCCCTACCAGGGGCGCCCCTAGGCCCCCAGGGGTGCAGAGTGAGGGGGGCGCAGAATCTTCAGTTGTCCCCGGGCGCTGAAAACCCTAGCTACGCCTCTGTAGAAAAATGAAAAACTAAACTAAAAAATTCTAAATGAAAAACAACGCTTCTCAGTGAAAAACATCCAACTAAAGGAAAGAGACCCAGAGAAACACTGCTTAAATAGCAAAAGAAGGGGACTAACCTTTGACCAATGAGAATAAATGAAGCATAAGATAGGAACCACTAAGAAAACACCTAAAACGAACCCACCTAATTGGACAAGAGTCAAAGAAAGGAAATCCAACTCATGCAAAAAGAAAAAGAGCAAAGCAAGAAGGACAAAGGAAACAGAAAAACGCGAAAAATATTTAAACCAAGACATAAAAGCAACGTTACAAATAATTAAAATAGAAGGAAATAAGTACAGAAAAATAGTGAAATCCAAAAATAAAACGCAAAACAATGTATGCATATAAAGAAGGAGGGAGGGTTGGAAAGTGATATAAACAGAAGAACCGAGAACAAGGTAAAATAACAATGAGCAGAAAAAAAGTCAAGTACTCAAAAATTAAAGCAATTACAACAAATATAGAAATAAAACAACGATAAATAAAAAGAATAAGAAAGGAAAAATTGATTATAGAAACTTATGCCAAACTTGCGAAAAATATGGAATAGAGGAAAAATCATTTAACAAATTGGATCTATTCATGAGAATATGATACACTGTTAGAAATTTCATCATGAAATTACGGTTAAATGACCGGCAGCAGTCTGTCCATCTAATTCACCGTTAAATTTACGGTTTGGAACATTTTTCTATCTTCACGGGATCTAACCATTTCCAATCAACTCGGTTAAAAAGACGTAAATACAAAAGTTTATGGTTTTATAACCATTTAAAAATGGTTTCAAAACAAAGTTTTCACCGTTTCTAGACATAGAAACCATAAACTACGCTTGCAAAACTCGAACCCCGAATGCGCGGTCTACTAGTCTTACTCTCTATCCACTCGGCCAACGTCATCACGTAAAGCGGACATTTATTTATCAACAAATCTTCTTTTTCAACAGGCAAACAGCCTTAAAATTGAGATTTCAGTTTTTGATTGGATCTAATTTTTATTTTTGGTCTAAATTTACTGTATATTGACGAAAATCATTTTATTTGCTGCAAAAATTAAAATACAAACAAGCTTCAGCAGCTCAAATTATGGGTTCGCTCATTCGCAAACAAGTTGGGAATCCGATGTCTCCAATTTTTGATTTACGTGTGTATGTGTTTCTATTTAGTATCCACTGCTTAAGCCACTTTTTTTTTCTTCATTTTTTATATACGCATGCAGATTTTAACTGATAAATCCGTATTCCTATTTTAAAACAGCGTACGACCGGTAAGGTTTCCCAATCAAGATGGACGCCCGATTCTTACTGAGCGCTTGAAAATTACGGTTTGTTAAACGTTCTTAAGTAGAAACAGAAAATAAACGATTTTTTTCGCAATCAGCGGTTTGAGTACCATCTTTTTAATGGTGATTCAACTGTTGTAATTAAATATGGTAAAATACCAATCAAATAAATGGTTATTTTACTATTTTCCTACGGAAATTTTTAACAGTGTAATCTTTCCATACATCAAGATCTAAAAGGGAAGATTGTTTTCGTATAATTTTGCCAGAATTTAAACCAAAAGAGTCGTTGGAATTCCAAGAATGTTGAGCAATACTAGACTTGTTAAAATGTTGCTTTTGCATCTAACCTTTGTGATCTTTCAAGCATAATTTTAGTTTTAAAAACGTATTTTCTTTAATTTTACGTTGATTTTTTTATTTTTCATTTCCTTTCCCTCAAGTGTTTTTGCACGTAGTTTTACCACCAATACACATTTTTTCACTCTAAGGCGCATTGAAAAAAGACATTCGCCCATTTTTAGGGAATTTTGGATGGGGCAAATTAATCTTGCTTTATTGAAGGGTGTAATAAAAACATAAATTTTACTGTCGGGAATTTCTTAATTTTTTAATGCCCAATGATTTAAGAGATTCCCTGTTGAGTAATTCATTCATATGCTATATGAGATTCACTTTGTAATTGTTGTTGAAATTATAATTTCCTGTTTTAGTTTAACACTTCAACCATTAATGTAGTAGTCTTTGTTTTGGTTTGCTGCTGTATCTTATTCTGTTATTTCAATTTCTAGGAAGATTTCCAAGTTTAGTTAGGAAGTTTTGTTTAAATTTTCCATCATATCATCATGAATTTTGACATAGCTCATATCATAACTTTTTTCACTGAAAGTAATTTTTAATGCACAAACTACTATAGCAATATTATTCCCTTAAGTTTATTATTACTTGAGATGCACTAAATAGCAAGCTTATTTCAATTGCCACCTGATGTTTTGCAAATAAACTGACAATACTGCATTTGCTTCTCTGGAGTAGTTTCATATATTCGACTCATAATATGCGGTCTCTGCGAAAATAAACAAAAGCAGTATTCATTTCACTTTCTGCATTCTAATTGAATTTCCCCTGGGAAAATAAATTTCTAAAAGGGTCGCAAATGTCATAAAAGTTTTCCGAGTCTGTACTTCCCACGAAATAAATAAAGCGTTTATTTGGACTTATACTGGTCAGATTAGTTTGGATAATTCTCATTTTAGGATTAAGAGTTAAAATATTATTCTCTTGGGGAGCATTTCGTCTCCCCTTTCAATGGATCTTCGAAGTCTCATTAAAAGTTCTATAATTAAAGGAGTAATATGGATGAAAAATATTACCCCTTTCTATTAGATTAGATATTTATTTTAATTACACCTGGCTCTCTCTTAATCATTTCATGTTTTTCACAGTTCCTACTTTTGTATTTTAGTTTTACTTCGAAAAAGAAATTTAAAAAATCTCTAACTTTAAAGTACGGTGTACCAAAACAAAAAAGCATGGGTTTTAGAAGTCTATTAGTTACAATTTGCAAAATGAACTAGCACTTCGAGGTTTATAAATACCAAATATGTTTATTTGAATGTAGGGAACAATTTATATTGATTTTCAAAAATTGTAATAACACTACTTCATACGAAATCTCAAAAAGGACATTAAAAAATGTATGTAAAAATACAAATAGGAGACTGAATGTTTCTGTAAATTTATGAAGAACGTGTTTCTGATCAAATAATCAAGTTTATTAATAACAGTTACTCAATAAAATAATTGTTTTTTCATCTTCTGTACAGCGAAAGAGACAGATATGTTAAGTTATGTAAAACTGAGCACTTAACTTCGGTGATTAGCAGTTTAAAAATTGTCAAGAAATTCATTATATATTGTTTCCGTACAGTTTATTTCCAGCTTCAGTGAGCAGCCTAACCCTCAGCGGCCAGTCCTGCCAACTCCACGTGCATGTAAAATCCGTGGACCCTACTAACCCCACTACCTCGCCCCCGGATGCAGGGCATCCCTAAGGCCTAGTGCTAGTATGGAAGGAGGTTGGAGGAGAAAAGTCCTGCCAACTCCGGAGGCATATTTGATCGTTCGGGGCCTAAGCCACGGACAACAGCGTGGGCTCAAATGAACTCACTTTCAACTTTGTGTAATACAAATAGTAATTCAGCTCACTCACAGATGGCACCACTACTGCGGCATATTATCCATTTCTATCAAATTACGGAATGATCTTTTTTATTCTCTGTAATTTCCTTTTTTAAAGACTTTGTAGTCTTCTGTTTTTAGTTTTTTGTAACTTTACGGCAGACTTAGGATAAATGATTCTCAAGTATTTTCGGGCAGAGCTTTTTTACAGCGTATGATATAATTTGGAATATAAAAGCATCCCACTTGATTTGAATCCTTACAAAAGTACAGAAGAATCATACTTGAATGTTTCTGCAGCAATTATCATTTTTCTGCTTACAAAAGTGTGACAATGCAAGAGACTTCAAATTCCTCCTGATGTCTATCAAAGGCTCCTATAAGATATTTTTATGAAATCGAAGTTCGAAGCTCTGATGTAATTTCCCCATAACCCTTAAATTCAAATATGTCTATGTTTATCATTACCGTGATACATGTTTAAAAATTCACATTCAATCAAACAGGTGATGCATTGATGCATGCTTCATTTATTGCTCTCTGGGTAAACGTGCGTTATTCACTCTTTTTTTCTGTCAGTCTGGTTGTGGTGTTTTTTTATCATATTCCACGTATTTTAAAAGTTTGAGAAGAATGTATTTTAATCAAATAAAAACTCAGAAGCCATTTTAATATGGTATTTTTGATCTAAAATTTTGCAACGCTGCGCAATTTTACCTCGCTGTCTCGGCAACATCTAGCGTTTAGAAAACGAAAACATCGCTTTATAAATAAATTTCTTAGCTAATTACCATTTTTGAGTAATAAATTGGGAACAATTAATCGTTTAAATCTTTTCCCTACTACTATATCAGGTACAGGGCGCAAGTAAGGAACTAGAGTTGGACCCACGTGCTACTAAGTAATATTTCGGAGAGCCTGGCACAACTTTTATGCATATAAAAGCATAACCGAGGAAAACTCGACGTTTTTAAAATGAACAATAACCACGAAAAAACTTTGTTATTACAAAAAATGCTCCTTGAGTTAATGTCACTTTAAATGTATATTATGCTTGAGACAGATGGCGTCCATTGACTTAATTCAAGCCATTCTGGAAAGCGAAGTATAAAAGGGGTGATCTCACAATCAATTACTGCCTTTTTCCTGATTGATTGAATCCTTCAGATGCTTGAGAAATAATATGAGACAGATGGCGTCCATTGACTTGATTCAAACCATTCTGGAAAGCGAAGTATAAAAGGGGTGATCTCACAATCAATTACTGCCTTTTTCCTGATTGATTGAATCCTTCAATGTAAGTTGATTGTGCGCTTAGACACGTGACTTCAGGTATTCCCCACAAGAAACTAGTCGCAATTGCTTTTATAGGAACCTAGGACAAATTGAGCATTTGTAACAAACTGTTCCATAACCCTTTGAGATCTGAAATTATTTTATACTAAACAGACTACGATCATGAGTACAAAAAAAAAAAAAAAAAAACAACGTAAAAAACACAAATTGTGCTTGTTTACGTTGCTTTTCCTTGTACTCATATTTAGCACAAAGCATTTTTGATCATTTCTCTTGTAAGACAATATGTAGACAAACCTTTAAGTGATGCCTATAAGGTTAAAATAGTACTTGTACTACCATCTGTTGAGGAAAATGGGTAATACATCATATCCATGAACTAGCACAATCGCTCGTTTTCGGCATTTATTTCAAACGCAAATCCAGGAAAATTAAATAATTTTACTTTATGTTTAACCCGCACGATCGCGTAAGCTCGAGCTTAAAGGGATAACTACCTACTGAAATGGCATAACCCTTGCTACAGGAAATGTGATGCTTCACTGCGAAATCTACGTCCTCAACATGCTTTATGATATCCATTTCACAAAGTCATGTTCCACAAAAAAAAATATTTTAAACACAGTGTAACGATGCAGCATTACAATTTTATTCTAAAAATGCTTGAATGAATGAAAATAAAATTTATTTGTTTTAAAAGCTTAAAAGTTTAGTCCTGCTTCCAGATCCCACCTTTTGAGAACTGCTTAATTCTTTCATAAAGTAAGAAAGTCGATTTACTTAATAGAAATATTCTCCATACATCTTTAACACAAATGTAAGAAATTAATTCCTTTCAGCTAGAAATCATAACAAAAAAAAAAAAAAAACTTTCAAACACACAGATGAAAACTAAAGTAAATAAGTTAATAAATTTAAATTCAAAATATAAGAGTTATAGTTGGCCGTGTGCTAATCATCATAATACAGAACTCTAATATTATGATCCCTTAATATATCTTTTTTATAATTAGGAATTTTCAAAGTTAAAAAGTAGTTAAAACGTAAATATCTGCCATTTTAAATGCCGCTGTTACGTTTCTCAAATTAACATTTTTCTTAAAAATTATTCTTTTCAATGACAATTTTAAATGAATGAAACCTGGAAACGTCAACAGTAATGTATTTTTAGTGTTTCGTACATAAAATTAAATTAAATTAATTCAAATCACTTGATTGTTCAGAAACACAACATTAAGTGAACTCCCACGTTATTTCATCGAAATGAAATCGTTTTTAAGTCTTGATGCATTTAATCGAAACAGATAATAATCCATCTGCCTGAAATTATGATATATTTTCTGTGGGAGAATCATCAGTCAATAAGCATTTCAAATCCTCCATTTACTGATACTAATTTCTTTCAATTTTCCAATGAATTCAATTGAATAATTTAGCATCAACCATACATTGATTCAAAAACAAGTTTCTGAAGTTAATTTTGAATAAATTCAAAGCATTTTTTTAGATTCATGAATTTTATGATGCAATACATACAAATATTTTTCAAATTCAAACATAATTCAAAATTGATAGAAAAATATTTTAAGTGACATAACGAAAATTATGTGCAAAATGTAAATACATAGCATATTATCTAATTTGTAAAAATGTCCTTTTCTTTTGATTCAATCAATAAGAATATAAGTCATAAACTTGAACTAATTTATAACTAACTCAGTAGGGCGAGAGCCCAATGAAGGCCATGGCCGACTGTGCACATCCCAGCTTTAGAGACCGGGGGCCCTGGGGTGCAGAAGCAGAGGTTCCGGTCAAGTAGTCAGCCTGACGCGGAAACCCCAGTGTTAGTTCCCAAGCGTGCTTGGTCCTCATTTTATCGACCCCACTAAAAGGATAGGCTGAGTTGAATTAATTTATATTATAGAGAACATTGCAACGCCATTATAAATAATTTTTCCTACGAACTTTATGTAAATGCTTCATAATAAGGTTTCAATCCTTTATAACAAAGTTTTTCTTTCTTTTTTTTCTAGTATCGGTACAGTAAACTGATTTTTAGATTTTGATTAGCTTCAAAAATGGAAATTTATGAAGCTCATTAAAAATTAACATAATTTTTAACCGCCCTCCCCCCACCCTTGTGTGGGAGTATGTCGCTAACATTTACTTAAGGCCGTGGTAGCCTAGTGGTTAGGGCGTTGTTCTTTAAACCGAAAGGTTTGGGGCTCGAAACCCAACCCGCTTAAGACCCACCATGTGCACTTGGGGATGTGTAAAATCCGTGGAACCTGAAGTCCCGAGGCACGGGTTGGAGAACATTTCCCTACCCTTCAGTTTCAGGTCTAAAAAAAGGGAGGGCGCATAGCTATAGTGGTACTATCTGATGTCTTCTGACTGCAGCATGTTAGAGTTAATGCTGTTCACCTACCATGGGACCCTTCCGAAATGGCCAGTAATTCCCGCGCCCTTGAAAAGGACGAATGTCGACGAGGCAAGTGCGACCACGTTGAGAACAGATACAAAAAGGACTCTATTACGTTATTCTTCAAGAAAGTAACAAAATAAATATTTAAGTTCACAAAAAGTAATGGCTTGAGGCGATAAAAATTATTTTTTTTATCTCACAAGAAAAGTCGTTTCTTCGTTATTATTTCCGGAAAAATGACTTCTAGTTTCTAATTACTTTTATCGCTCTTAATAAAACGAATTGTAATGTTAAAAAACACATGAAAGAAAACGATTTCTGTAGAATTGAAGCATTTAATGACTGATCAGAATCGTTTTAATATATTTTCATTGTTGCATTTACTATCTAAATAAAATTTCAAATATTCGCTTTTAGTCGAATACGAAATATCAAAACTACGTTTCTATTAAATTTACCAGATTTGGAAGTAATAAACTTGAGTATGCTTTGCTACGCGTTGTCTAACTTTAATAATATAACTTTAAACGAACTAGTCATTTATACAATATTTGACATCTTTATTTATCAAAGCTAAGTATTTAGCGCCAAATGTGCCACTCCCGCTCCGCTCAGCGCGTCGCCAAGGAGCGACCCCCGTTTGGGTTGTCGATCTTTCTCCCCCAGAGTCGGGCTGTCGCAGCCATAACTCCGCAGAGTGAAGATATCAATTGTATGTTCTCTCCATTCGTCTTATCTTGCTAAATAAATAAATAAAGGCTGTGATTCACTAAAGGTATGAGTTGTTTAATATTCACCAGGACCAGCCAACAGTCCATTTCGCATCCTTTCCAAGGTCCGTTCCAAGTTATTTATTCTGAAGTTAAATAATGTTAGACATACATTTGAAGAATTTTTGACACTTGTCACTCAAATAGAAGGCACGTTAAATTCGCCCCCTTCAGATGTTAATGACTATGAAGTTCTCACCCCTGGCCACTTCTTAATTGGCCGCCCAATTAACTCAATTCCAGAACCGCAATGATTGATATTAATGAAAATCATCTTTCAAGATGGTAAAAAATTACAAAATACTCGCAACATAAATAAAATCGTCACACCATGTATTGTGCAATAACTTAAAAATCTTCTCGGAAGAAAGAAATACTATTTCAAACGAAACCAAACGATAGCAGAATGCAACATATTCCTTATACCAATTTCTACCTTGAACATGAATGGATTCTGCTTGGCATTTTGTCAAGCAAAAATCTTAAGTTCGTGGTCAGATTGTAATTATTGGGACAGACATTTGGGTTCTACAAAACATCGCCAAACTCACATTTGATTTGGTTCCACCAATAGATTGCCAGCTTGTGCTTTAAGATTCGCCAATTTAAGCGGTTACTGCCAGTTGCATTTTTTTTTTTTTTCATATTTTAATCTTCATTGTTCATACATATTATCATCTTTTATTCAGAAAAATCAGGGAAACATTAGTCTGTGCAAAGAAATCAATCAGAAATCTCCTTGATGGCTTAATAAATCCAGCTTTGTATGTTATGCCTTTTGGGCAAATCATTTAAAATGTTAGTTGTAAAATTAAAAAGCAAAATATAAACAACGAGTGGTTATGTTTTTCAATTTTTGCTTCATTCACTATTCGAATACTTGCTGACATTTCGTATTTTAAAAATACTCTTCAATAAACAAGAATCGCAGACATGACAATGAGTATATGGAATGTCATTGAAAAATCATTATACAAGTCGTTTGAAAGTCTTTTAACTAGTTATGGAAAAAGAAAATTTTATCAGTTTGCAGAATAGATAACTTCCATGTAAAAAAAGGTTTTTTTTCATTTCTTATAACCGAGTTTATCTTGTGTTAACCCGAATGTACGTTCATAAAAACAGCACTAAAAATCACTTTAGATCCCTAACTCGTTGCTTTTAACTGTTAATGCTAGCATAAGTAAATTAGTGCATCCCACCCATATATTTCTTTGCAAAAACTCCGCGAAGTTCTCCTTTGAATAGAAAAAAAAGTATATTTCATTAAAAACCATTCGTAAAAAGACAATAAGTTGAAACTCATTCAGTTCTTGAATAATTAGTAAGGCATTACGTAGTAAAATAAAGGAATCATTAAGACTTGCCATGCAAAAGTTGCTAATTTTGCTTTTAAAACTGATGGTAATAAATGCAAATGGCCTCAAAAAGAACTCTTAATGGTGTTACACAATTGCCATCATTTGTCAGCTATACGTTCCTGTCAACAAGTTGAAAGCTTCGAATTACCATTAACATTTAATTAACCTATTCTGTTAACGGAACATTAGTTTCTTCCTGTATTTAACCCTGTTTGTAAAAGTCCCTTTTAAATGGTGTCGCTTTTGAAAAGAAGATAAATTTTTCATCAGAAGGTAAATAGCAGTGATGTAATGTACTTCTTCAACAATTTTTTGAGAATATTGCTCCTTCTTTCCCACTGTGATGCAGTAAGTATATCACAAATTCAAAAATGAATCATTAAAAACATCTGGTAAATTAAGATCCAAGCAGTAACTCCTTTTTAAAGGAAATTTAAAATGCATATTTGATAACCAAATGCTGTTACTTCATAATTTTACTTAAACTTATTCAGTCGATTGTATAGTTTCAATACTTTTCGAAAAAAAATTGACAATATTATTTTTATTTATCACTATGAAACTTTTTCCACATTTATTATTTTTTAATTCATACAACTGGCGGACATGTCTTCTACCATTCTACATACTTTTCGAGTAGCGAAAAATAATTTTCATATTGAGTATTGTTCTATAGTTGGCAATAAAATCTCATAAACAGCAAACATAATGAATAATTGCCTGGAAAACTGTTTAGACGTGTCTTTTATTTATTGTTCGACCAGTTTTTGGAAAAATGGAAAATTAAGAGTGTTTTAGTCCTTCCACCTTGGCGGTTAGCACAAAAAACTGCTTACAGAACCTGTTTTTATACTTAGCTTATGTATATACTGTTCCTTAAAAAAATAAATGAAAAATATTTTTTTTAAAGCAATTACAGCTAGCAGGTCTGTTGATCGTTTCTTATCTCAGCTGACCACAGTTCTGTTTAAAAATAGGGGTAAGTAGAGGACTGAGCGATCTCTTATTATTGTTAAATGGTTATTCTTTTTTCTATTAGATGTTTTGAATTAGAAGGTACAAAAATTCTTTCCTGTTATAATTAATTGTAAAAATATCATAAAATGCTATTAGTGAGACAGTATGACTAAAATAGGACATTTTTTTACGCAAAAACTGAAGTGCTCGATAATTCACATATCATCATTTCTACTTTTTCTCGGAAGAGGGTTTAAAAACATGTAATCAATACAATCACAAATATACACATTGGACTTGTATCCTAGCGGAGTCAAAATTACTAGAAAGCTCTCCCATCAATATAGTAGAAATAAGAAATTTTATGGGAGATCATTGGCAATCAAAGGTATAAGGTTAGAGTAGAAGGAACAATTTCGAAAAGACTTGAATCTATAACACTGAGATGATATCGTTTAAAATGTTTATTAAATTAGCACATATAAATTTAAAAACTATCCTTAAAAATATGATGTAAATGAACCATTCTTAAACTGAAAAATATTTTAATTAATAAATTATATAATATATTAATACATTATCATATTTAATTTTAAACTCAAATACAAACTACAATAGGACATTTGCTCTAAACAACACCATTAAAATGCTTCTCGAAATGCATTATTTTATGCGTCCAATCGGTGAAAACTTCAAAAGTTTTGCCCTAGCATACCAGCGTTTAACATCCACGCCGTTAGTTGACATGAGTATTTTTCCGGTGTAAAATATATTTGCGCACTATTAGATTGAGAAATAAAACCATTTCTACTGAGAAAATGTACGAATTTTCAATGTAAACGCGAAAAACAGTTTCAATTCAAAACCGAATTGCGATTGAGTCTTATCTAAAAACGATAACTTTAGAATGCTGCTACAATTGCATTGTTTTATGTACCAATATATGAAACCCTCTAGAGTTTATGTTTAAACCTAATATACCAGCGTTTAACCACCATACAATTTTCGGCAATTCAGAATTGCAACACAAGGACACATTTCGTCCTCTCTACAGCTATGACTCGCTTCTATGCCCGAGGAATATCGTGATAGCCTTAGAAGTCGTTCTTGCGTTACCTTAACACGAGCTGACGCTTGAATTACGAGAATTTCAGAAGGAAGGACAATAAATTAGTAACATTCTCCACGCCACAATTACTTTGAAGATTTGAAGCTCTATAAGATCAAATTGGAAGAAAATTTAACGGCCGTTAGAAGCTTTCGGATTTGCAGCGTTAATCACCGGTCACGCGAAACTATTCATCTTTTCTATTACTAACACAATAAGTCTTTGAACATGAAATTATATTAATCTGAATTTAATTATTTATTGAAGTATCATTGGCTCTTTTTTTGACTTGTTCAAACAGAATTGAAGCGAATATCGGGGTGTTCAAGCAAAAGTCTCCAACGCCAAAACACTACGTTTGATCAAATTTAAACTTTTGAATCTTTATCAAAAATTGTAACAATGCTTTAAATTCTTTAATTCTCCAATATTTTGCTGATAGAGATTTACAATTGTATTTTTAGTTTACGTAATTTACGGAACTGTAATTGAAAATTTTAATTCGCGAACGAAAATTTTTTGTGACTAATTTTTGCTTGACGATACATTATAGGCTTTTCGTCTAGAGCAACACAGATGTTTTTGAATATAGACTCATCGGTTAACGGTATTATCTAAGCGAAATAGTTCAGTATATATCCTATTTTTACAATGTGCAACTTTTTCGAAAAGTCTACAAAATTTATAAATTTGATGAATTTTAACTATTGCTGCAGTGTCCTCCTTCGCTAAATTAACGTTGGTTGCTAACGTTCGAGATATAATGCTACTATAAGTTTTAGCTAAGTGCATTTTTTATTTTCTTATAAATTTTATAAATAATTATAGTTAATGTGCCACTGTTTTCAAAACTACATATTCTTCCAGAATTGCCATTATACTGAAGGATCGGTTTCCGATATTTATTATGTTTGAAATAAGCTGGTATACATTATTATTTAACACATTATTACAGCAAACAAAAGTAGCCTTCAATACCTATGGCAATTTTTTTTCGCTATTTAGAAAGTACTTAAACATCAATAGCGACATTTCCTTCTAAGAAAAAGCTAGTTAACGAGTGTAATGTAAAAAAAAAATTCACCCACGGGACCAAGGAGGATCAAAAGATGGTATTTTATAAACAGTGTAAGCGATAAAATTATGAGTTTAGAGCCTGTGTGTCAACAGAAAAATTTGCAATGTCCTTCCCCATAATCATATAAGTAATTTCATTAAGATGCTCAATTTTAATACTCTCTCTTGCTTTTATGACGAGATAATTTTATTTCGTGATGGAAATAGTACTTTCTATGAATATTGAGGGAGTTAATATCTTTAAATGTTGCTCTTCTGCCCATTAAATAGCTTAAATGTAATTTTCAAAAACGCCTAAATGAGTTTCCAATGGTAAAATGTTGTAGCTAAATGACTCCCTGTGTTACTCTCCTTAACATTAAATTTAATTTCAAACGCTTCAGATTAATGCATTATTAGAATTCAGGGAAATACTGAATTGACATGAATATAAAGAGGCACTAAAAGCAAGAAACATTTCCTGATGATAAACGTTTTTATTAATTTAATTAAATGTATTCATTAGAAATAATTTTAGGTGAACAGCTTACACAAAATTTTATACATTGACAATGAGCCCATGAGATTTCAAATCTTATGCTTACACTTAACATAACCTGGTATAAAAGCTTATTCTGATAGTGATAATAACTTTCTTTTAAATCAAATTTATGTGATCAATCATTTGTGTCTTAGAATGGCAGCGCCTACTTTTGGTATATTATGAAATAATATGAAATAATATGTAACAACCGAATAACAAAATAAGAAAAAAGAGAAAGAAAAAAAATTGCAGCTTAAACGATGACAAACGTTTAGACAATTAGAAATATATTTGAGTATTGTAAATATTTTCAAGCATTTAACAAAACAAGGCCGTAAAAGCCTAAGGTAGGCTGTAAAAGCCTAAGGTAGGCTGTAAAAGCCTAAGGTAGGCTGTAAAAGCCTAAGGTAGGCTGTAAAAGCCTAAGGTAGAGGAGTGTAGACTAAAAATGAAAACAGAAAACTCATGGCATGTGAAAAACGTAAACAAGCATCTCAAGAATCTAAAAACAAGAATAACTGAAACAACGTAGAGGCATGACGAGCACTTTTTTAAATTTTATTTTTATTTTTGTTGTTGTTGTTACGATAAAGCAATGAGCAATCCGTTGAATTCTTCGTTTAGGAAGGCAAAACTAACGTGACTTATAGGTTTGTAATTGTCTCTAAAATTATTACTTAACAGGTGTTATTCTTTAAGGATTGCTGGTATTGTTACTTTTATTTATTTATTATTTTTAAGTTATTAATTTTTTTATTTATTGTTGTTAGTGTAAATAAATACACATTTTTGCAATTTATCACAGATTATCGAATAAATTAAAACATGATAGGTGCCTGTAGACGTCACAAATTTTATAACTAACGAATGTTTCCTTGTTTTTAAAATGTGCTATGCCTACTTGGAGCTGTTCTGAACAACACATTATCCTCTGAAACTACATTTTTCTTGAAACATATTTATGTTGATGAAATTGAATTTTCCAATTCAGAAACTTATATGGAGCGAAAAATATAAGATACTGATTCAGGTTGAATTGTCAATTACGGTGTGAGACATCTTTTGCTGATAGGAAGTTTAAAAGTTAACGTTTTCCAGCTGAATTCATGAATATCAACGGAACCTTTATGGAAGTTAGAATAAGTTATAGAAAATTTCTAATCCATGCAAACTAGCTGCTGAATTGTATTAAGAGAAGAGCAGAATAATTTTGAAAATGTGATCTAGGGTCTTGCCAAAACTTTATTAGCATATATTGGAAACTTAGCGGTATAAAAATTGTCTTACAAATGTATTTTATTTATAGCATCAGTAAATACTTTAGATTGTATTTAGAAATCGATAGTTGGAAAATACATTCTTAAGAAGCATAACTAATAAAACAAAAAGCTGATTTCATATAGAATTAAATGTAGTTTCATGAGAAGTAATTTTCTCATTAAAGAAAAAAAAACAAAAAGAGCAGGAGATCGCATAAACTGAAACTAAATGAAACGCAGGTTTAGACTAGAAACGTACATGGTGAAGCTCGGACTGCTTTTTTAAATGTAACATATCTAAAAGGAATACAACGTATAAATGTACTTATGTAAATCTTGCAGAAGCAAGATCCATATAATATTAAAAATCCATTTGCACCGCCAAAATTGCACCGCAGGAGTAAAGAGAATAAAGTTTATGCAGAATTGGATGAAAAAATTGAAAACATTATGCAAGACTACAGACGGTCTAATAACCTAAACAAGTGTTTGGCCTCCCTAAGTTATGTGACAAAAATGGAATAATTTAGATACTGGTAAACACAATGGCAAGTTTACAGCCTGCAGCATAAAAAAAGAGAGACAGACAAAGGGAAACTGCCTGTACCTTTTCAACCGCCTGTGTCTTAACTGACACTGCCCAGTCCCAAGCCTGGGGTAAAAGCGTGAGGGAAAATTGGTCATAAATCTCAACAAAATCATTATTTATTTTATTTAAAAAAATCCCCATTTATCTGTAATTAAATTCAAAATAAGCAGAATAATCCATCTTCCTCGTTTCCGCCCCCTTAGGGGGGGAGGGGGTTTGGGACAAGAGAGTTTGGTACGAAAAGTATTTGTGAGCTTGGGACACGAGATGCTGGTCTATGTGAGCTAGAGCCACGTTTCTCCTACTGTGAGATTCAGACCTGTGAGCTTCGGGCACGACACCCCTTGGAAGAAATTCCCTTCGTATTGCGGGACTCGAGGCGGTACCGTTGAATGCTTGTCACTAGGAAGACTGGAAACAGCGCCAATCAGACAATCGAAATGTTTAGGCCAGTTTTTCTGGTTCCCCAGGAATTGCCTATTCAGCAAGTAAACCATAAAAGTGGCAAATGTCGGCGAAAACCCAGCAACCCTCTATGTTTACTTCTCCTATCACTTCTCCCAGAATGCAATGTAGTGGTCATCCCAGAAAGGTGTTGCTCGAATCTTCTTGCAGTGAGTAATGTTCATGGTATTAGAATAGAAGGGCGTGTTTGGGCTATTACAAATACAATACAAATCTTTTGTTCTGAGTAAATTTTAAGATTTGCACATTAGTATAAAGGTTCATGATAGTTTCGAAATTTATAAAGATAGAACTGGAGAAATATGTTCGTGTCACCTTATATTCCCGTGCCACTTTGAAGCATCACTTGGTATTTCCTTCACTGATGTTTTATAAGGACACATAGAAGTTTTATATCAGTGTTCCTCATCATGTAATCGGTGGAGCTGGTGGGTTGAATAACTCTTATCCAAAATTTTTCTTGCTTGTAAAAAGTGCCTTGAGAGCACTCATTTTCCTTATGACTGTTTAAGGACTTTCTTGATATGGGAAGATGTTATATGTGATACCAAAGGTACGTGGTGAAGAATATTTAGGCAAAGAATGGCAGGTATAACAAAAATAAAACTCTGCAAATAAAAGTAGGTTAGAATGGTCTTCACAAAAAAAATAGTGTTTCATAATCTATTAGAATAGTTATTAACATTTTTTATTTCATTTAAACTCATGACGTCTCATTAGTTTTGCTATTATTGATGCATTTATTTATTTATATTTTGTCGCTCAAATTCAATAAATTATTTCCTTAATTGATTTATTAAAATATGTGTTTAGTTATTAATCTTATTGTTGTTTTATTTACTTTTCTATTTCTTTATTGTTTTTATTTATTTAGTTAGTTAGTTTATTTGCGTTCTTTATTCATCATGAGTTCATCATAGTTTTGAGATTTATTCAGCGTATTTGTTTACTCTGAGAATTTACTTTCATCATTTTTTTTCATACAAAAAATGCCTTCATCAATATGTTATTAATTTAATACAAAAATATGTCTGGTAATGTAAATAAATAAAGAATTCAACGTTTTCTTATTTTTGTAAAAGCTATTCTTACGCTTTAAATTTTTGTGAAGCAACAGAGAGATAAATGAAATATAGAGAGTATATGAGATACGAAACGATGTTAGAATCTGCGACATAGGCTCTTCGAGTTCTAAATAAACTTATTGTGACCATCCGCCTTTAATCATAAATTAGTCGTGAAGTACACGGTACAAACTTTTCCAGACGAATAGAATGAAGAAATATGAGGACTTCAGTCACGTATGAATCTCTTCAAGGTCATAGGTATATAAATATTTTTCTGCTTCCAAAACGAAAACACCTTCGTTTGGAAGGAAAGGCAGTTTTGATTAACTTTCAATACAAGTAAATTTAGCTTTGAAAATCCGGGAAGGAAAATCTTTTCAGCAGAAATGTAGTCTTCCTGTGACATTTTATTTCATTTTGTCCTGGCTACTTTTTAGATATTTCGTGATAGCAGAATCGGTCTCAAAAGAACATCAAATATCTCATTAAACTCAATTGTAAAATTTATTGTTTTGATACGAGTCAGTTATTTTTGCTTTGTAAAGTAAACGTCAAGTAAATATAATAACAAAAGGTTTTTAGACTACGAGAACTAACGAACATTGCAGTTATATATGTGAGTTGAGGTGATTTTTTAAGATTTCATCATTATTTTTAATGTTGATTGTGAAGAAAATATAAGCCACCGAAAACCCCGTATTACTTCAAAACCACCCAACCATATGGCTTCGTGTTCGAATCTCAACATGTATTTTAAAGCATGGTGATGAATAGACAATGACTTTTTGACCTTCATCAAACTGCTTAAGAAGTTTCTTAATACGATATCAGCTACCCTGAAAGTTTTCCACAAAGATAATAATGCCATTCTCGCGCAATGTGATTCCGAAGATTTGATTCGCATTTCTCTTATAAAATTAACATTTATAATTATCCCTTGAGTATCCGTTTGGTTTGGATACTCTCGGCTAAATTAAATTCCTAGTGCAGTTTTGCATCATATAGAGCTCAGGTACCGCCATCTAGAAAGAAACTGAGCGTCAAAATTCTTAAAGTGGTAATGCCATCCGCCGGTAGTAGTGCTACTTGAAAGAATGACCATGCGCCCATTAGAAAGAAAGAAAAGAAAGAAATAAAGAACATTTATAATTATATTTTCAAATTAATTACTTTTATTTTCTATATAATATTGAAAATAAAATATGTACAGTACATAGAAATGTTAATTTAACGTACAAGTTAATTTGAAGTTTTTAGTTTGCTTCTAAACAAATCGAAAATTTCACTGTAAGTTCGTACATGTGTGAAATCTGTTAACACCCAAAGTTAACAGACAAAGGAAGGAAATCAATTAAAGTTTCTGAATGACTGACACAAATTCAGAAAAGCGTAACAACGAAATTTCAGGCACTCAGCAAAGTATTGCTGATTTTCAAAAAGCAGAATGATTTTCTCCGACGCTAAACGGACCATTGCACTTTGAAAAATTGCAACACCCCTTTGATCAATTGTTCGAAAGAGTAACCCAGCGGTAGTAAATCTCAGCTATTAATATAACAGGGTAAATACAAGTGGCGAAATAGAAGGCTCGTAAAGGTCGAGCAGGTGGAAATGACAGGTTGAGCTTTTTCATGGAAGAAATGGGTGAAGAGGAATACTAACCTAAAAATCACCCCCCAATGAACTGGACTCTTTTATTCATGCTTTTCTTTTTGAAGCTTCAGTATTGTTAAACGTACTTCTGGGAGCGTTCAATAAGTAAAAGCAGCATAAATGAATTAGTGAAATAAAAAACGCTGAAATGAAATCATAAAATAACAAATTTCCATTTTTTTGTTTATCGAATCAAAGCAATTTTTTTTAATAAATTATATGCGCAAAAGCTATTGCGCAAATTTTGAACACTGCGTAGTAAGAAAACCTGAAAAATGAATCATTTTAACATACCATTATACAAGCTATTAGGGTGAGTCGAATAGCACTTTACGCCCAAGGTGATGTACGACTCACCCTAATACACCCCCTCCCACACAAACACACAAACGCTACTTGTTACAAGAAGCAGAAAAGTTGCCCCTCTCATAAGAAGGAGAAAAAAGGAATTACAAATCCATATCTGTTAAAATCAAACTGTCGCGTATCGTACTTTAAAATATTATAAAAATTGCAGAAAATGAACTTTTTTCGTAAATTCTTTCATATTACTGAGTATTCTAAAATCGACACAATATGGCTTATGATTTTCTTTTTCATTCTTCTTTTTTTGGTTTAATAAAGGCAAATTAATTTTTAAAAGGCAATCATATTTAGTAATTTTTGGGTAACTCATTGTTACAGAAAAACGCTATTTTTCAATTTTTTTAATTGTATTATTTATTCCTTTTTTAATTTCATTGCGCATGACAAAAATAGAAAAAGGCATTTTCTTCTTAATAATTATATAACTTCATGCAATTTATAAAAAAGTATTTTGTTTAGAGTATGAATATCTCGCAGTTATAATTATAGTGCATCAAATACTTAGACAGGAATTGAATGAAAACATGTAATCTCGTTTTTCCCTGTAATAAATATTTAACGAAACATCCATCAATGTTTAAAAACACCTTAGTATCAAGTGTTAAAATACAAAAATTGATGTTTTGCTTTAAAGAATAAAACAAAAAAAAAAAAAAAAAAAAGACGCAAGAAAACACAATAACAACCATACTGAAGCACACGACTTGGGTGAAAAAAAAGACAGTGTCACTTTTAAATAAAAGACAAAATAGGGGTAGAATGTTCCTCGAATTCCGCACATTCAACGCAAGGGCGACTAATTGACCTATCGCACTATGGTTGTTTTTCTGACTTGCATTGTCTTAAACAAAAGACAAACCTCACCAGGAATATTTACTTAATGCGCTCTCTCCTCTTCTAAACTATATAATCATTTTATCGTAAAAGTGATCAGTGTTTGCCTGCAAGTCGAGGACCTTGTCTTATTAAAGTGACATTAGCCATGGGTAAAGATTTTTTCATAAGTTTACCTTGGCATGGAGTTAACGTGTCAGGAGGATATGCAAGTGAACATAATGACGGCTTTGGATTTAAGATAAAAGACACTAAAGTCTCAAATCTTTTTCTGGGAAAAATTTACCTGTTTTGATTAAAGATTTCTTCAAGAGGCATGTTAATGTAAGCGACTCGTTTTGTTTTGATTGTCTTGTTTTGCTTCACATTCTTTTAAAACATCGTATATCTCATTAGTTGGAGTTTCTTCTTATACCGTAGTCTCAAAGACTAAAACCCTTTATTCTTCTAGGCGGAATTTCTCTTAGATGTTAAAAAGCGATCGTTCTTTTGTGGAAAGTTCCTTTTCTTTTGTTTAATGGGAGCTTGAGAGATTTATAAGTTCAGTAGCTTCCCCAGTTAATGAGACAAAATGTCTGGGTGGAGAAAAGTTGACGTTAAAGATTTATTATTAGTGTATACTGTGGCAACATCCCCACTTTATTTTTTTCTTATCTTACAAAATCAGTTTCATGTGTTAAGCGGCATGAACAAATTTTTAAAAATAACAATAAGGTTTGGACCGAAATTAGTCTTTTATCGATAATTGTTTAAAAAATTCGTGTCATTTATCACTATTGCTGAATTATTGTTTTACTTTTTAAGTTTCCACTTTTGTCCCATAGGTCCTGTAAGACGTACACTAATCTAAACTTCTAAACGTTCTTGCTATGCAAACTGTAAACGTTTCTTGTTATACCGTTTATACACTCTAGCTTTGAAAATATGTCTCATCTTCAAAGAGTTTATTTCTTCTTGAGGTGAATTGTTGTATTGGCGCAAAGCCAACAGCTTTCCTGTACGTTATTATTGAGGTAAACATGTTTTCCACGCCCATATTTTAATAAATGGTATCGTTTAATCTCCCTTCCACATTTGAACCAATGGTCAAAAACTAACGTTATATTTGAATCTCAGGACATCGAATTCAAATGAAAACAGCTCTAAATGCTCCAGGACCAAAAACACCGTTGTTGTGTGTTACATATTTTTCAAATGAGTCCTTAGTTATTCTCTCTCCCGTTCGGTTTATTTATTAAGCTCTCTTTCTTCTCAGTTCACTAGGTAACATTCATGAGAATACAGAGCAAGGAATAGAATGAATGGTTCATTATGCTCATTACAAAGCTCGTGGAAAGTTTGGGAACTTGTAACCTATACCAAAACTCAGACGGAATGGAAAAGAAAAGTGCGAGAGGATCATGTTATGCCAAAGCTGATGCGACTGTTTGAATCAGTGATTGAAAATATATGACCATAACAGCATTAAAATATTTTATGCTTCACTATGGTAAATCTATGAAAAATAAAACCTATATCTGTTTTTGGCAACAAAAAAAACCTCATCACAGTGGTTTCTCATACCCTTTACTCGCTTGACCAAGCCGTTGCGACTTTTTATTTCCAAGAATGAAGTAAAGCCTAAAGAAAAAGTTTTTTCTGGAATTAAAAGAAGATTCCTTTAAAAAATGCTGAAGGCATTCAACAGCATTAGATCTGTAGAAAAAACAAAGTGTTTCGAGAAGGGTGAAAAACTACGGGAACTCGTTCATGTCATCTAATGGGTAGTACTTGGTAAAGAATTGAGAGTTTTTCTAAGATTGTTAGTTGTTTAAAAAATTCTAAGCAATTCCTGGTCTTTGAAAGTACATTTATTTATGGCTAAAAGTTCTTAAACATATGCCAGTCATTTTCATTCAATTATTAGCCGTAATAGTTATACAGTTTCATGATTGATAAGTAATATAAACGTTTCAGAGATTGAAATAGTAAGTTTTGTTAATAAATGACGCATTAACTTGTCATATTATGAAAAGAAACTATGTAAAATATTACAATAGAAGAAATTATAATTTAAAAAAAAAAACCACCTTCATGTTTTAGTAAAAACATCTGTAATTTAACGTTTTTACTATAATAAAAGGTTACTGCAAAGCACAGCACTTCTTTTAAAACAAAATCTGAAATATTTAACTTGCAGATTTACTCTTAACATCCTTTTTCAATATATACATAATCTACAATTATCTTGCAATTTACAAATGAAAATTTTCTTACACTATAAAAAATTCTTGTTCACGCTTTCACCTCAATTTTTTTTTTTGTAAGTGGTGAAATTTAGCTGCAACCAACATTTGATACTAAATTTGAACCATTATAATTGAACCATATGGCTTCAAGGTATCACTCTTGATAAAGTTATTCGCATTAAAAATGTTCTTCAACAAAAAATTATATGAGTTCTTGAGTGTTAGAAGTTTTTTTTTTTTTACATCTTAAGAATAAAATATGTTTCGGTCATTTTGAATGGTTTTTGTAGAATAGATGTAGCCTAGTAGGTGTGATTACTTCATAATTTAGTGCATAACATTTCTGCAGAGGAGAAAATTAATGTATTTTCCCAAAATATGCTCCTTCAAGTATTCTTCCATTATATTTTTGCATTTCAATTTGCATAGTTTTTTATTTGCTTATTAGTATTTTCAGAAATTATACATAAACCTTATTTTTCATCCCACAAGTTTCTTTAAGGTAAGTGTCCACTTGAGAGAAAATCTCGAGAGAAAGTCTCGAGATTAATTCCGAAATGTTGTCCATTTGAGATCACTTGCGCTCTCGAGACCGCGGTTGGAGACTCGACAGGTCACTGCAGTCTCGAGATCAGTAAATTTTGTGTATACATTGTTAGAAATTTCATCATGAAATTACGGTTAAATAACCAGCAACAGTCTGTCCGTCTAATTTACCGTTAAATTTGCTGTTTGGAAAATTTTTCTATCTTTGAGTCGTAGAAACCGTAAACGATGCGTACGGGAATCGAACCCGGGTGTATGGATTACCAACCTTGCGCTCTAGTCATTCGGCCATCAACATCACTCGAGGCGGCCGTTTTTTTATCAATAAATTTTATTTTCCAACAGGCAAACTGCCTTAAAATTGAAATTTCAGTTTTTCATTGGATCCAAAGTCATTTTTGACCTAAATTTACTTTTCTCCACCACACCCCTACCTGTTAGCCGAGGCCTTAGGATTGCTTACGCACGGGGAGAGGTAGTGGGGTCTACGGATTTTACATGCACATATCCCCAAGTATACATGGTGGTCTTCAGTGGGCATCGAACGCGCGACTTTCCAGGTGGAAGTCCGACGTGCTAACCACTAGGCTACCACGGCCCGACCTAAATTTACTGTATATAGACGAAAATCATTTTATTTGCTGCAAAAATAAAATACAAACAAGCTTCAGCAGCTCAAATTATGGGTTCGCTCATTCGCAAACAGTTCGTGAATCCGATGTCTCCAATTTTTGATATATGTGTGTATGTCCAGCGTTTCCCAACCTTTCAGTATTCGCGGCCCAATTTTCTATCATAATTTTCATCGCCCTCCCTCCCCCCCCCCCCACCTTACCATAAAATGGATACAACAATAATGTATACTGAGTACTGATTCTGTTTTTGAATTATTTTTAACTAACTACCAAAACAAGAGTAAAAACAAGTAATTTTAGTAATAAAATTAATTTAGTAATAAATCACTATTTGAGTAGAGGATGATTTTTCTGCACTAAAAACAATTGCATTTCGCATTCTATTACCATTTTCAACATCCTCAACAACTTTTGTGAAACTGGATTTTCTGCTGTGGCTTCTTTAAAGACAAACTAAAGATCTCGGCTAAATATAGAAACAACTGACTGTGGCAATTTCTAATATCATGCCTTCCTTTGAAAAACTTTGCTTTGAAAGACAGGCAAAAGTAAGTTACTTATAATTATTAAATTTGTTTTTAATTTAGTATGTTTTGAGTAAGAAAGTTTCAACTTAGTAATTTGTTTTACTTTAATAAGTTATTTAATATGTCGAAATGTATTTTGTTTTCTATGTATATGTGTGCTTTCCTTTCAGTCAGTTAATCAATTTTTCAAAGTAATGTTTTCTCTTGAATATTTTCGCGTGCTCGCCTTCTCGTGTGCTCTCGCCCCACTAGGGGGCGCGCCCCACAGGTTGAGAATCGCTGGTGTATTTATTTCTATTTAGTAACAACTGCTTAAGCCACTTTTTTTTCCCTTCTTGTTTTATATACGCAGGCAGATTTGAACTGATAAATCTTTATTCATATTGTAACAATAACGTACGACCGGTAAAGTTTCGCAACCAAGATGGACGCCCGATTCTTATTGAGTGCTTGAAAATTACGGTTAGTTAAACGTTCTTTAGGATAAACAGAGAATAAACGATTTTTTTCACAATCAGCGGTGTGAGTACCATCTTTTTAATGGTTATTCAACTGTTGTAATTAAATATGGTAAAATAACAATCAAATAAATGGTTATTTTACTATTTTCTTAGGGACATTTTTAAAAGTGTACTTGATAGTTTACTCTTAAGTCTCAGTCAATTCTGTGACTTGGTTGATAGAGTTTAGATTCAGTTTTCTCACTTTTTTTCAAAATGGATTCACGCCACATCCTAGCCTTTCTAATTGTGCATAAAATTATGAAAAAAACGGGAAGTTTTTAATTTGAATTGCAATTTTATGCTAAATAAAATTTCCCTATGAAACATTGCAATTATATTAGCACGATTTTTGTACAAAAACTCCCTTTCTTCTCATAAAGTTCTATTAATTTTAAAACTTCCTCCTCCGTCCACTAGCGCTTATCTTTCATTTTATTATTCATTTTTTAGTATTTAAATTTAATAATAAAAACGAGAATTATTAAATAAGAAGGCTCAAGTCGGGGTCTCAGCTCTTTAAACAATGACGGAAGAATGGTGACTAAGTCTCGTGAGCAACAATGAACATATCCACTTGTGACCCATGCAGTGTCTGACACTCGTATCGGTTTGTCTCTGAAAGTGCTCTCAGCCACATATACATTTGTGAGCCTGGTCTCGTGACTGCTCACAAGACCATTTTCTTTCAAGTGGACACTTAGCTTTAGTAGAGTTAATATATTCACTTAACTGTTTTTCTCTTCTAATAAAATATTTGAGACACCTTTTAAACTTTTTTCTTTTGCCAGATTACTACATTTTTACTAAAAATATTAGTACGTATATATTTTTTTATATACATACGTTACCAGTATCACGACATAGTTTGAGTTTTTGTCATTTGAAAAAGCTTATTCCACTGATCGAAAAAAAATTTCATGAAATCCAGTTAGTTTCTAAGCATTTCTTGATGATGTGTCATGTCTTTAAACGTAATAAAAAACAACATAGATCTTACATCTCATTCACATGCAATTCCTATTTGAGTTGCATTAAAACTCTTTTTTCATGTTGCTCGCATTACATTCAAAGAACTTCATGAAGTAAATTTAGTGCTTTGATTATATCTGTACCTGTGAGCCATAGTATTTTAAGTCTATTTTTCTCGTTTTTGCAATGAAGCTAAAAAAAAAGCACTTTTAGTACTTTAAGACTAGCTTTTCCCGTGTGAACCTAAGAATAAAGATGTCCGATGGGAGCTTTAAAAGTTCGAAACCCTCATGTAGCTAATGTCTTTGTCTTCGGTACTCTGTATGTCCATAAGTGTAAGCTCAGGTACAGATATTTTAGGTCGTTATAACAAGCTATATTGATAAGAGAGTTTCAAAGCATTAGCATCTTAAAACATGCAGGAGGCTGTAAAAAACCTTCGGTTAACGATTACTATAGATCGTTTATTATTAGTTCCATGTTAACGAAATAATTATATTACCTTAGGATGAGCACTTTGGAGCTGATGAAAGGTATGACATTACTTAAAGATTAGGACCAGATCAATTTTTCTTAATTTGTTTCTGTTATTGTGAATATTCTGATTTGCTACGAAGTCTTACTTCTGAGTACCTTTAATTTATTTTGTTTCATTCTTATATGCATTTATTTGTTTATCTGCAACCAGAATATATTTTAAACTAAGGTTTTGTGTTCCTAATTTAGAATTGGAAATAAACTGAATATATTAAGTTTAATGAGTGTTAGTTATTCAGAAGTTATTTCCATAAAAATTAAAAATCCTGCGATCGTCCTTTACGGTATCAAATTACTGTAAAAATCGTCATCTTTATGGTATTTTGTAAGTTTCAAAGTGTAAACTTTCATTTTACCTACACTGTAAAAATATTTCTGTAAAAGTACATTAAGGAAACTGATTGTTTAAAAGTTGTATATAAATACATAAATAAACGCTTGAGATCTGTGACTACCAGTTTGAAAATTGTCAAATATTCCTTATGTATTGTTGGCGTATATTTTAACCTCATCTCTAGAGAACAGCCTGCTAGCCCTAGGTAACTTCCCGACTCCGGAGGCATCGTCGTTCGAGCGGCCTAAGGCTCAGGAATCAGAACCACCATGGGCTCACCTTCCACTTTGAGAGCCAGAAATAGTAATTCAGCTTACTCACAGATGGCGGCATATTTTGTGTTACAGTCCATTTACAGAGTGTTCTCCCTTTTTTATCCTCTGTAATTTCCTTTTTAAAAACTTCGTAGCTTCTTGTGTTTAAGTCTCTGTAATTTGAGGTCAGACTCCGGATACATGATTTCTGTGTAAGAGAAAAAAAAGCCATCAACATTCCTTTCAATGCACAAATATTTTGATAATTTAGAAACTTTATAGTTTTTTTACGCATGTAAAAATTTAACATGTCACTGATAAATAAAATGACCATATTTAAAAAGTACTCGATTAAATGTTTATTGATATTGTGAATATATTAAATGCGATTACAAGCGCTTTTTTTAACGACAATACGATTGTTGTTAGCTATTATTTGTTTACAATGCTTTTTTTAACGATAATACGATTGTTGTTAACTATTGTTTGTTAACAATGCTTTTAATACAGTGTTGCAATAAAATATAATTGAATAACATAAATTAAATAAGTGTATGATATTCAAAATATATATCGCTTGTTAATAACTACTCTTTACAGTAATAGGTCGCTTTACAAATTTTTTATAACTGAAAAATCTTATTTAAGCAAAACCCGTATTCTAATCAAATGCTCAGGAACAAAATAGTAGATATAACCTATCCGGGGGGTGTATAAACTAAATGAAATGAGTATTTTGCGCGCAACAAAATAAGTTGGAAAAAAGTAAACGAAATCTATTCCTTGCATTTCACTTGGAGAAAAAGTAGAAAAAGCAAAATCTGTGATGTTCATGTTCATATATTTTGTCTCCTTTTCTAGATTATATATGTAAATGAATTTCAGTAAATGAAAAAATACATGGCGTTGGTGGCGACAACCATTATCTGTCAGCTGAAGGTTCTAAGCCAGCTTGATCACATCAAATTATCATTAATATTTAATTACGCCATTTTGAAGGGAGAATTTTCTCCAGAGCATTTTCTTTTTCTTCTAGCAACATATTGCGATGCGACTGCACTGTCACGATTGCAAAAGAAAATTGATTTCCCATTACAAGCCAAATGTTACTTTGTTGAATGATTTGTCTTCGATTAGAACAGGAATCTACACTTTCGAATTTACGTTTGCTTGTAAAGAATATGGATTTTTGTTCCTGTTGAAAGTAACAGATGGGCTTCGAAATCACGTTTAAATGAGTGTCAAACCATAAAGACGAATGTAAAAAAAATCGATCTTGGCTTACAATGTAACTTTACCTAAAAGTGAAAATTAACTAAAATGAGCAAACATTAGTAGAATTAGCAAGAGTTAGTGATTTTTTTTAAGCAATGCATTAGATGCAATTTTGCAATAACTATTATAATCCTGTTCCTGGATTACACGGAACACCTGTTTTTAATGCTTTAAATAAATATAGACATATGTTGCGCGCGCGCGCGTGTGTGTGGAGGCCTCACTAGTAGAGTGTACAACTCCATGTTTGTGATTTAATATACAAGGCTTTAAAGGTCCGCTAGTGCTAACCATTCTATTAACGAAGTATAAGAAGAAAATAACTATAATATACTAATTAATGAAACATAATTACTTGCTTTCGTTTTTCTATTCCTTTCAGGCATAAAGCGGATTGGTTCTTCGAAATTTTAAATTTTCTAAGTATGTAAAGCTAGCCTTTGTTTCCTCTGGAATAACGTTTTGATTGAGGTCATCTGTGTGCCAAATTTTATAAAGTAAATGTCCTCTCAGTGTGAACATAAAACGACCTCTGTTTTGATTAGAAAGTCTGAAGCAGGAGCATATATTGAGTTGATAATATCCATCTTGAGAAAATGAATAAAGTAAACCATCGTTGCACCTTCCCTGCTCTAACTAATTGAATTCCTTCCGGGGTAATAAATTTTCAAGAAGATCACAAATGTCATTGGGGTTTTCTAGCAACCACATCAATACATGAGCAAATAATGTGTTTCTCTACACTTTCAGTGGCCCAATTGATTTGTTTAAGTGTTTGAATTTGAAGAGGTTGTATTTTGCTTCTTGAAAAGTAAAAAAAGAAAAAAATCTCTAGTGTTCAATATTTTTCAAATTTTTTTAGTAATATCCGCATTAGAGATACTTTCTACTAGTCCTGGTACATATTTTTGTCATAAATGATGCTGAGAAATAGGATGGCATGTAACAAACACAAACTTTTTAAATTTTGTTGTTTAACAACTTAACCTTAGAAATGCAATCTTTAAAGAGCTTGAATTTTAAAAAGGCAGCTGAAAATATGCTGAATAACATCAGATGAAACTCTGAACGTTATAATATATTCCGTCAACTACAAAACGTCGAGCATTTGAATCAGTTACACGTACTTTTCTCAATGTTACATTCAAACGGTTAAGCATAGTGGAAAACCGTGAGTACTATCTGTTATAAAGGACACGAGTGCATTTTTAATGCATCACTGTTAGAAATTTCATCATGAAATTACGGTTAAATAACCGGCAGCTGTCTGTCCATCTAATTCACCGTTAAATTTACGATTTAGAACATTTTTCTATCTTTACGGGACCTAAGCCATTTCCAATCAGCTTGGTTAAAAAGCCGTAAATACAAAAGATTACGGTTTCCAATTTTTGATTTTCGCGTGAATGTAACGAAAATGTTACATTATACTCAAAATGTTAGCTAATAGCAAAATTCTTTGCCAGATGGCACCACTAACTAACGTGATTTACCTTAACCGCAGACTCACTCTGATAGTTAACGAATCATAGGCCATGACGCCAACTACGTCACGAAAAGAAAATTGAATTACATTTTTGTTCTAGAAGTTTCGAGGCTTCTCTCCCCATCTGCAAAGATGGAAGGTCGTATAATTTGTCATGAGAAAAAGGTAAGAGGGAGAAGAAAGAAGAGGAAAAAATGTTTCTGAAATAGGATGAATTTCCTAAAACTAAATCCATGAATTGAAAGGTATCAATATAATCTTTAAATATTCAAGAAATAATTATGTTCTGAGAAAGTGAACGGGCGGTCCAAATAGATGAAGAACAAGAGTCATGCGTGAAGCTGCAATGAACTTTTTCGCCATATTCCCAGTATGAAAGATTTTCGATGAATATCACCGTCGTGCAAGCATGGGAGCGGATGGAATGCAGTGATCTTCATATGACGTGCAACTGTGGATCATCAAGCTGGAGAAAGACCTTTCCCAAAATTCTACTGGAAGGAAGGCATCGCCACGTGCAGAATCCTAGCTACCTTGAAGTAATGTTTTCTAATAATTTCAAAGTCACCGTCTGAGAGGGGTAAGGACGTCGACTCCTGACCCTCTCGACAAGTTGATAAAAAGGAAATAGCTCAAATAAAAGCTATGAGCATTTAAGATAAACCTAACGGTTTCAATTTTTTCATCTAACTTGTGGTTCACATGAACTTTTACAATCCTCTTCATTTATCGCTCATTATGCCTGGTTCAATGAATGAATATTTTTATCTTTTATAACTTATGATGTGATTTTTATTCATGCTTTTGATCTAAAATTGGGGTGCACCTAATCTGATAAAATATTCTAATATATGCAAGTCCAGAATTTAATAAATTACTTAAACTTAATGCAGTGTATTTCCTTTTTCTAAAGTATTTTATAATTCTATCCATTTGGTATGATTTTATATAGATATTTGAATTGAATTCATAATTACACAACGCATAAGACAAAAAAACCACTATACGTTCACGCTGTGCCGGTTTGTTGCTTTGGTTTTATAATTTGGTTTACATAATTAAATTCAACCACTGCAGCAAGCAAACACACACCATAACACCAGTGTATGTGTTTCTATTTAATAACCACTGCTCAAGCCACTTTTTTTTTCTTCTTTTTTTATATACACATGCAGATTTGAACTGTAAATATTTAGTCATATTTTCACAACAACGTACGACCGGTAAAGTTTCGCAACCAAGATGGACGACCGATTCTTATTGAGAGCTTGAAAATTACTGTTAGTTAAACGTTCTTTAAGTTAAACAGAGAATAAACGATTTTTTTTTCACAATCAGCGGTTTGAGTACCATCTTTTTAATGGTTCTTAAACTGTTGTAATTAAATATGGTAAAATAACAATAAAATAAATGGTTATTTTACTATTTCCTTAAGGAAATTTTTTAACAGTGATTCTAAAATGACCGAAGTTAAACAATATAAACAAAAGCAGTAAACTTAGGACAGTTATAAAATGTATCAACAATGACAAAACACTGAAATTTTGAATCAGCTACACCAACATTTTCTCATTGCGAATGATCAATAATTCAAAAAAAGAAAAATTCATAACTCAAAGAAATGAAACCCAAAGGTTTTCGTGAATAAATGGCATACCTTTATTTGTACTATTTTTTTGGTTATTTTAATAAATAGTTTAATAGCAGGACCTTAATTATGGGATACTTCCTTACTTATTAAAATAAATTGTGTATATCTTTAAAAACAATACTGCCCAGATAATATTGTAACAATTCAAACGTTATTTAACTTCAGATAAATGTGGATTAGAAAGGAAAGGAAATTTTAAAATATGACTTCTGGTTACAAATTTCTTTAAAGAACTCTTTTTATCTCCGAAACAAATGTATGAAATTCTAACCTTTAATATTGTATTCCTTCTCCCCTCATACCTTCATCATAGTACATAATTTTAATTCTTTTAAGAGCCAAGTCATCGTAAAAAAAAACCTTAAAAGAAAATTTCAGAGTAAAAATTTCTCACCTCTCCTAAATTCTACAACAGTAATTTTTACACTTAATTCTAAACAATAGATGCACTTTGAAAAATTCTACATACATGACCATCGTTTAAAAAGAAAGTTAAAAAATTAAATAAAATTTTAGTATCTAAAATCAAATGAAGTATACTTTCACACCTGCACTGTTAAAAATTTCCGTAACAAAATAGTAAAATAACCATTTATTTGATTGTTATTTTACCATATTTATATGCAACAGTTGAATAACCATTAAAAAGATGGTACTCAAACCGCTGATTGCGAAAAAAATTGTTTATTCTCTGTTTATCCTAAAGAACGTTTAACTAACCATAATTTTCAAGCGCTCAATAAGAATCGAGCGTCCATCTTGATTGCGAAACCTTACCGATCATACGTTGTTTTAAAATAGTAATACGGATTTATCAGTTAAAATCTGCATGTGTATATAAAAAAGAAGAAAAAAAAAGTGGCTTAAGTAGTGGTTACTAAATAGAAACACATACACACGTAAATCAAAAATTGGAGACATCGGATTCCCGAACTGTTTGCGAATGAGCGAACCCATAACTTGAGCTGCTGAAGCTTGTTTGTATTTTAATTTTTGCAGCAAATAAAATGATTTTCGTCAATATACAGTAAATTTAGACTAAAAATGACTTTGGATCCAATCAAAAACGGAAATCTCAATTTTAAGGCAGTTTGCCTGTTGGGAAAGAAGATTTTTTGATAAATAAACGGGCGCTTCCCGTGGTTTAGATGGCCGAATGGCTAGCGAGCAAGGATGGTGTTCCTGTAGACCAGGGATCGATTCCTGCAAGCTTCGTTTGCGGTTTCCACGCCTCGAAGATTCCACGCCTCGAAATTGTTCAAAAACATTAAAAAATTTGTTTTGAAACCATTTTTAAACGGTTATGAAATCGTAAACTTTTGTATTTAATGCTTTTGAACCAAGTTGATTGGAAATGGTTCGGTCCCGTAAAGATAGAAAAATGTTCCAAACCGTAAATTTAACGGTGAATTAGATAGACAGACTGCTGCCGGTCATTTAACCGTAAGTTCATGATGAAATTTCTAACAGTGTGAAATTCCTCCGAGTTTCGCAAAAACCTCAACTTGCCAAAATGATTCGTCCCTTTTTTTTTTTTACAAATTGTTTTTCGAAACAATGAAGAGCTAAGTTTAATGCAGTTTTGTTGTTACATTAGATAAAATTAAATTAGTTATCCACAAATGGAAATGGATTTTAATTTATCCTCAGAAAATTAAAACAACATGAACAATATATAATTTTTTCCCTTAACTGGAGGGAAGAATTCCATCTGTATTTTAGGATTTTTGAGCTGTGAAATAATTGAAAAATTTAGTTTTCCACAACAAAATTCAACGTTTCATTAAACAGCTTACTCTCTTTTCAGGTAAAAAGGCGTTTTTTTCTTTAAATAACTACTCTATTTGGTATAATAGATAGTTTTTTCGTTTCAAGTTCTCGAATGAGACATAGGATGAGACTAAAACATCCTTTTTGGATAAAGTTTCCTGTCTATTGACAGACCCCTAAAATTTCTTAAAAACGGCTGTGATTTTTGACATTAAGGGGCTTTGAGGGCGTTATTTTCTCAGGCCAAGGATGACCCCATCTAATAATTAAAGTTAGAAAGTTATCGACACTTGTCCGTCAAATGCCAAACCACTAGAAAGAAAGTTAAAATTAGCCCATACCCTAAAAAATCAGTCTGAAACTTTCTCCACGGGGAACAGACACACTTCTTCCGCAAAGCTCCTACAAACAAGATGTTGCAATTGCCTTGCCAATGTTATGATCGACCCGCGGCTCTGAGCGCCAGGTCTCTCTTCAATATAATTGCAGATTGCTTATCCTTGTCTAATAAACGAATTTGTTGTAATATACCTGCTTGCTGTGTACAGCTTGATCTACACGACTGCACAAATATCCGACTGTAAACAGCTGGATTAATTATTGTAAAGAATCGTTTTACGAATTATTTATCCCATAATAATATATATATATATATATATATATATATATAACATTAAAAACTAAATAACTTTTTTTAAACCCCTTTTTAAATTCTGTTTCGTTTTTAAAACATAAATATTTTTTATATGTCCCCCAGCCCGGGAAACTGAAGCGGGAAAGATTATAAGATTATGTAATGTGAACTAAAAATAGTTTTGCAGAAGAACAAATAGCAAAATCCTTGCTTCATCACGTGACATGTAGCTCGAGAAATTAGAAAAAGCGATCTCGCAAACTTTTCGCGGGAACTCACGATGTAAATATTGCGGATAGAAGAGTGATGTTTTGTGTCTTATATTTTGGAATACGTGTATTTAATATGGGAATTCACGATGTAAATATTGTAGATAGAAGAGTGTGATGTTTTATGTCGCCTTATATTTTGAAATATGTGTATTTAATATGTGAAGCTACTTACTATTAAATCAAGTATTAAAGAGTGTCGGCCAAGACTGATTTACCAACGGACATTACACTAAAATAACGGCTGCTTGTAACGGTGATGTTACAAATTAGGTGGTAGGATTTTCGCCTAAATTAAGAACTTCGGATTTCATATCGACGCCAGCTGCGGAATTCTGAGACGCCAGGTGTTTCATTTCTGTCGGAGAGAACAAATAGTGAAAAAAGAAATTGGAATAATTCTTCGAAAGATATTTTTAAAGAGAAAAATTTTGCGTGACAAAGGATCTTCGTTTGAAAGTCGAATTTTTAAGTTGGAACTTTTTCAACCTGAGGATTGTCCTATATGCTTCCTAAATAACGATTCATCACCAAAATCATCTTAATATTAACGAACTTGGCCGCATCTGCCTGGATCTTAAAAGATAATTGGAGTCCTGCTCTGCAAAAAGAACTATTTTTTCTGTTCAAGTTCTTCTCAGTGCCCCAATCCAGAGGATCCTTTAGCGAACGACGCCGCGGAACAATGGAAATAGTATAACAAACGGGTGCTTCTTGGGACTTCCGAAATTTTTATCTTCGACTGCCAGCATATTACTGAATCTCCTGGACAATAATGATTATTCCCTGCCTCATGGAAATGGACACTTGAAACCACCTTAGCACCCGATCCAAGCGACTGGAATCCCCCCCCCCCCCCCGATGCTCCTCGGATGCTGGACTTTAGAAATTCAAGCAGATAATGTGTTGTTTTTTTTTTTTTTGTGAAAATTTGAAATTTTAATATTTTTAAATTGCTATTACTTAAATTTGAAATTATTTTGGTTTTCATGTAAAAATTTTTGTCGAGTAAGATAAAATTAGAGTTCATAATAATATGAAAACAAAATTGTAGATTCAGGTATATTTTGAATTGTGGAAATATTCCGATAGTTAAAATAGAGGAGAAAAATGAAATTAAATCACATGATCTATCGTTATCAATTAGTGGTAGCGATGAGAATGAAAAATATATCCATATCGGTGACAAATTACACAGAGAGGCGACCCACAGGGGGGCATGAATTGGGAAAGAGGGTCAGAATACTTTGAGAAAAAGTGTTCCGAAATAAACCTAAACGATGATTGGAAATTAAGACATGTGTCAAAATACTTAAAGGGGGAAGCCCTTACTGTTTTTGTAAACTCATGCTTACACATCCAGGAATGGAAAGAATTAAAAGATACAATGCAAGAGACTTTCTTTACAACAGATAGCGTAGAATTTTCCGAGTTTTCAAATTTAAAATATAAATTGGGAGAGGACATAACAAAATGTTTTCACAGGAAATATGATATTGGAAATATATTGGGACTGTCTAAAAAAATAATTGTTGAAGTACTAACCGAAGGCTTGGAGTCTCAGATAAGATTAGCAATTGCGACAAATTCCCCATAGACAAAAACCGAATGACTGGTATTAGCCACAAAGCTAATTAAAATAAAAAATGAAGAAAATAAACAAAATTATACTCCCCAAAAGGAATTTTCCTAATCCTAGATTTGTTCCTAGTAATTCTCGATTTAGACCTTGGAGGCAAAATTATAATCAACAACCTCAATTTAGACAACAATTTAATACCCAACCCCCATTTAGACATTCGCAACCAAGAATGACCCAAGGTTCAGGGAATAGACCCTTTTCTTCAAGATTTAATAGCCAGGTTAATCATCATCAGCAATGTTTACAATTACCATCTAGGCCTTGCAGGCTGTGTCAGAATTTTGGTATTGCTAAAGCATACCATTGGGAAAATATGTGTACTTTGTCACAAAATTTAGATAATATGCAAGTTACATCTCAATCTCAGACAAATGTAAATAATGGTCAGGATAACCACAATTCACAGTGACAATTAATTCCAGTAAGAAGGCAAATTAATCAAACTTCTCAAAGCTCTCAAAATACTCAGTATTCTAAATTTAATCATAAAAGAGATACACCAGTTAAATGTGTTATGGATACTGCTTCCACTATTACTCTGATTTCTAGAAAAATTGTCAATGAAAATCATCTGAAATATTTTAAAGGAGCTCCAATTAAGGTCAGGCAAGCTGAGGGAGAAATTTTAATTGTAAATAAATGTAATTTGAATTTAAAAATTGGTAATTTGAGTAATAATGTTTCTGTTTATGTTATTGACAACAACTTGCTTTATCTTACTTTGGGACTTCCGGAGTATAAAACTTTTAAATTAACTATTGATTGTGCAGTACCATGTGTTTCTCAAAATGGACTTACTTTAAATTTAATTAGTGATAATATAACTACTGATGTGATGTCATTACATATTCAAGATGAGTGTGATAATAATGATGATTTTTTAAATAACATTGATGACATTGTGAGTTATGAGACCATACTGAAGTTGAAAATTATAATGGGAGTTCTCATGAAAATAAACCAGAAATTTTAACTAATTCCAATGGCATTAATCTCCATAATGAGATAAACAAATTAGATGTTGAGGAAGATTTAAAAATGCTTTTACAAGAAAATGTCGGAATATTTTAAGTAAACAAATATGACATAGGTAAAATTAGAATGGAACCCCCTAGAATAACTCTAAATTCTGAATTACCAGTTAGCCTAAGAGCTTATAGAACTTGACCAATTGACGAAAAAGAAATTAAAACTCAGGTTAAGGCTTTGTTAGAAGCAGGAATAATTAAAGAGAGCCATAGCCCCTATTCTGCACCAGTCACTTTAGCAAAAAGGCGTAATGAAGGAAAGACAAGACTTTGCATAGATTTTAGAAAATTAAATCAAATATTAAAAACAGATGCAGAACCATTATCCCGAATTTATGATATTTTAGATAAATTAAGTCGGGCAAAATATTTTTCTAATTTGGACTTAACTTCTGGCTACTGGCATGTTCCTGTACACCCTAAAGATACAGAAAAGTTGGCATTTGCCGCCATTTGAGTGGTTAAGACTCCCTTTTGGCTTAAAAAATGCTCCTGCTATTTTTAACAGAACAATTAGATGAATTTTGAATAAACATAAATTTTGCATGCAATTATTTTGATGATATCATATTTTTTCAGAATCCAAAGAAAAACACCTTGAACATTTAAAACACTTATTCCGAATTTTCACTAAAGAAAATGTAAAGCTAAAATTGGCTAAATGTACATGTTTACAGCAACAAATAAATTTTCTCGGTTATAACATACACGATGGAAGAAACAAACCCGACAATGTCAATATTGAGAAAATTAAGAATTTGCAACCACCTACTAATGTGAAAGAGCTCCAAAGATTCTTGGGCACAATTAATGTCCATAATAAGTTTATTCCAAATTATGCCAAAGTGCGATACCCGTTAAACAAATTATTAAAGAAAGAAGAAAAATGGAATTGGTCAGACAAATGCCAAGAAACATTTGAAACTCTTAAAATTTTACTTATCTCTAAACCTATTTTACAATTGTATGATGTAAACAAGGACTGTCATTTATTCGTGAATGCTAGTAAACAACAAATTGGTTCAGTTTTAAAACAAGCAGATGAAAATGGTGTATTACATCCAAAAGCTTACCATTCAAGAGTTTTAAAAAAGTATGAGGAAAATTATTCTATAACATAACTTGAATGTCTTGCAATTGTTGATAGTTTCGACAATTTTTTTCATTATATTCATGGTAAGAAATGTACAATTTACAGTAACCATTCGGCTTTAGTTTGGCTAAAAAATTTTTAAAATATCAGAGGAAGGTTGTTTCGCTAGTCACTAAAATTAAGTATGTTTGATTATGAGATAAAATATCAAAAAGGTACAACAAATGTGGAAGCTGATATGCTTTCCAGAAATCCAATTGCAGAAGACTTCCATCAAGTTTCTCATTTACTAGAATTGCAAAGCATAATTGACCTAAGTATAAAAAGATAAATGATGTAGTCTGTGTTAGGAAAAAAGGTCTTCTAAAAATTGTGGTACCATTCTCATTAAGACTAGAAGTATTACGAAAAGCTCATGAAGAATTTGGACATCCAGGTGTAAATAAAACAGTACAATTATTCACTCCTCAATACTATTGGCCTAAAATTACATAAGATATAAACACTGTCATACTTGTCAAATTAATAAGAAAAAAAAGGCAGAAAAGGTTTGGGTTGCTGCAAGAGGTTCCTCCGATAGACCAACCTTTCGAATGCTTAAGCTTAGACTCAGTAGGAGGGTTTAACTATTATAATTCCACAAAGAAATATTTGCATTTAATAATTGACCATGCTACGCGTTATATTTGGGCTTTTCCATCGAAAAGTGTCACAACTGAGACCTATACTAACTGCTTAAAGCAAATTTTCCAAATTCAAACTCCAAAGAAATTATTAACTGACAGAAATGGAGCTTTCACTTCATCAAAATTTAGAAGGTCCCTTGAACACAATAATGTCAAACAGTTGCTTACTTCTTCTCATCACCCTCAAGCAAATGGAAAAGCTGAGAGAGTAAATCAAACAATAATAACCCGATTACGGTGTAAGGTAAATAATTCCTCAAGTAAAACTCCTTGAACTACCTTATTAAATGAAGTAATTAATGAATACAATCATATCCCACATTCAGTGACTCAATTCACTCCAGCTTATTTACTTTTGGGTGTGTTACCCTATGAACCTCATGTAAACAAACAGAATTTTTATCCTCCAGTGGATGAGGCAAGAAAATTAGCAAATGAAAGAACAATCTACTGTCACAAAAGAAATAAAGTAGAATATTATGTTTGTTTCCTAGAATCTAAATTTAATATTGGAGATTTAGTGTTGTATGAGGAATTTCAATACCCAAATACTAGAAAATTGACTTCACCATATTCAGGCTCCTACATAATTTTAAAACAAACTTCTAATGTTAATTATGAGATAAATAGACCAAATTTTCATACTGAACAGGATTCTGAAATTGTACATGCTTGTAAATTGAGATATTATAGTGTTCGGCAGTAGTTAACTAGATGTAGTTAACTACTAGTGGCAACTACTAGTTAACTAGTAGTTAACTACTAGTTGTAACTACTTTTGTTTTGAACTAGTTAACTACTAGTTAAACTACTTTTTCCTCCACTACTAGTTACAACTACTTTCAAAATTCCAACTACTTTCGAAAAAAAAATTTTAAATCTATTTTTTGAAAAAAATAACTATTTTTTAAAGATTAAATTATTTAAATTTTTAGCTTATGAGTATTACTCACAGAAACGTATTTTTTATATTTTGTTATATAATGAAAAAGTACTCATAAAAAATCATATTTATTTCAGTATTTACGCAAATTAGAAAAAGCTTTTTGATATAATCAATAAATAGCGCCCGCGCCAGCACAAGCACAATGAGGTTTCATTTAAAGATTAAATCTTCATTATGTGAAAGCTTTACTTCTACTCCAGTACCGTGCATGCGTTAGGGATACCGTAACACACAAAGAGAAAGAAAAATAACTGATTCTTAGGATTTTTTTTAGAAGAAAATTCTGATTTTTATAATTTTCTTTTTAGAAAAAAAAATACTTATTTTATGATTTTCATTTTAGGAAAAATACTGATTTTTATGATTTTCCTTTTAGAAAAAAATACTGATTTTTATAATTTTTTAAGAAAAAATTGATTTTGATGATTATTTTTTAGACAAAATATTGATTTTTATAATTAAAAAAAACTATATCAGCTTCTTCCAAATTATTAAAATATATATTTTTTATTATAAATTTTAACATATTCTGGGTTCAAGTAATTCATTAGAATTTTAACTCGCTATACAGTGGCCTTAATGCATCTGGTTCTCTAGGGAAAGGTGGAATAGCTTCGTTAAGGTGTCAAAGAATGGCATTTTTAACATTAAGTTTTTGGACATGCTGACCACAGCAAAAGCATCAACAGCAAATTTGGAACGGATTTTTTCTGCATTTGGAATAGTGCACTCAAAATTAAGAAACATATTGGGGATTGATAAGGCATCAAAACTAATATTCTTGAAGAAACATCTAAATAGTAAAAATGATTAAGCTGTAGTACACATTTTATGTGGTATTTGCCATCTCTGTTTATGTAATCAAGAAATTTGCATATACTAAAAAAATTAAAATAGTCCAGTCAACTTATTTGTATATATTCAAGAAATTATAATACATTTAGTCCAGAAATATAAGCTTTCTCTTCTGTTTCTCGTTGTTCTCTGTTTATTAAGCATACACTTTTTATATAATATAATAAATTAATAATTAATTTTGAACTAGTAATAAATAATGATTTCAACTGAAATATCTTAAAATTTTTTGAAGACATAAATAATTAACTGAATTTGTTACTGTATTTGTGTGCGCATACATATTTTGCTTAAAAAAATCCAAAATATCCGATTTAAATTTTTAAGAAAGTACTATTTTTTTTAAATAAAAAAAATTAAAAATATAAAAAAATCTTCAACACAATTTCAAAGAATATAATCTAAATTTTAAAGCATGTGCGTTATAAAGATATTTTGTTAGTGAATGAGGGTTGGGCAGAGGGATAATTTTAAATTGATATTAAGGGTAAACCCCATCATTTTACTACTGCTGAAAAATTATTAAGCAAATACATATTAAAACAAAAGTTTAAATTTAGAGAAAAAGGTTTTGTCTTTATTTATATTACCTTTATATTTGATTGTTCAGTATTATTTGGAAATATTTAATCTTTGAATGTTTTACAGGAATTTCTTTAAAATTGTTTTATTGATTAAAACTAATATTGAGTTGAATTATTAGGATTAAATGTTTAAGAAGAAACTTAAAAATGGAAATTCAAATAAATTATACATAAAAGTAGTTAACTACTTTTGGAGAACAGTTAACTACTAGTTACAACTAGTCTCAGAAAAAAGTAGTTAACTACTAGTTGCAACTAGTTTTGTTTAGAGTAGTTAGTAGTTGGTAGTAAACTACTTTTTGACGAGTAGTTGCCGAACACTAAGATATTATAATGAACCAGAAAAATTGAAATTATATCATGAATAGTGACAATTTTCGTAAGTTGAAAGATCCAATTTTTTTTAGTTTAATTTTTGATGCTTAACATCAATTGACTTCACATTAGGTGATTAAACAATGCGTTTTGTCTTTATAAAAAAAAATTCCTATCCTATTTAAATGTTATTTAATACTGTTATGTGGATAATTCTTTTTGGATCTTGAACTTACCAATCCCGATTTTGACTTTTCTAATTCCTTTATCTTTCGTAATTTCTCTCCTTCTTGAAACCTCTGTCCTATCACCCCTTCTACCTTAGTTTCTGAAGTCATCCCAAGTAACTGTAATTTAGTTACGTATTTATTTTTTTTTTACATTTGTGGTTTCCTCTTCAGTCACCTTGAGTGCTGAAGAAATATTACTAAGATATCAAAGTGCTTGAAACTTACATATGGGGATGACCGCTCGTTGCCCTCCAATTTCTTTTAATTCTAGTTCCGAGTGGTGGTTGATTTTCGAGTTCAACGATCACTCCGAACTAGTGCATTTTTAAAAATATTACCACAGGTATGACTCCATGCCCACTTCCTATTTTCTTCCATCATTGTCCTTTACAATGATGATGACTCGGGCTGTCATATTCTGGTGGTAGATTAAGTTGGTCCACTTTACGGCTAAAACTTTTTCTTCTTTATTCGTTCAAAAACAATATTGGGAAAATAAATCCATTTTTCTTTTGCACAAACAAACACAAACATAACACAAACACGATAAATAAGTTGAATTGAAAAGTAATTTAAGCATAATATTTGAAAATAAGAAATGATTTGAAGAAAAAAGAATAATTATTTGTTAAAAAAATGAAAAGAATTCAATTGTGTGAATAAAGTATTGAATGTGAATTTTGAAGAAAATAAATGAAAAGAATTTAAATTTGTGAATAAAATATTGGAGGTGAATTTTGATAAAAAAAATTTTTATGAAACATTTTGTAATGTGAAGTTATAAAAAAGAATTTTATGAAACAATTAGAGATGTAAATGTTTAAAAGAAAAAATATATTATCAAATATTTTAAATTGTAAGTTTTTTAAAAATATATATATCAAATATATTGTGTTGAAAAGGGCCGGCCCGACGGTATTCGGCGCCCCTCGACTTTATACTATAGTCGCCCTAGTCCTCTTTCATCGTACAAATTAAAATACTATAAATTCAATTGTGTATAATTTTATTGCGTTTTCAATTATTTTAAAAACTTTAATAATTACATACATGAAAAAAATAACTTTTTTTTTCTAATGGGCTGCTGTTGGCTTCTGGTAATTGCAGACCTAGTGCGTTTCACAGGGATCAGTACCATCTAACCTTCTCTTTCAAGCACCACAGAGGGTGTAGTACCAACGTCACAAGTGTATTTTGACGCTAAGCTCTTTCACTTGAAAGCTGAAGGAGTCACTGCCCTTGGGTCTACCTATGTTAAGACAACTAGAATTGTTGAATTAACTGTGTAAAACGGGGATTATTATTGCTTTTTTTTTTTTTTTTTGCTCTGACGCTGAGGCGCCCCCAGCATGCTGGCGCCCTTGTATTTTGCACACTTTGCACATTGATGGGGCCGGCCCTGGTGTTGATAACCATAGCCCCCTTAACTAGATGCCTAACGATTTGCGGGGAAAGTTGGCCGCGGATTTTAGTTACCTTTTCCCCCACCAGGAACGCTACTTATCTGCTATAACAAACCGCGCTCTTTCCATTAGTTTGAAGGGTAGAAAATTGGTTTTCCATTGCTATTTCTTCTTTCCCCCCCCCCCCCCCCAAAATTTGACTCTTTTGGTTAAAAATTGTTTTTTTCAGGACCAATGCAACTAAAAGAAAGATGGTTTACTGTGTTGTTCCATTTTGCACATCAAATTCAGTAAAAAAAAAAAATAGTTTCAATCGGACATTAGTTTGCGTGAAAAATGAATCCTCGCTATATCAAGATAAGGGAATTATTATTATTATTATTATTACTATGTGTGATTAATTAATTAATTAATTAATAACAATATAATGCAAAACTATTTTTATTATAGATTTACATTGTCCAATATTTACTGTAGCTTGTCCTTGGAATACGAATGATTACATATTGTGATGAATTTTATATTATGCAAATATTTATTAAATTGAACTTATTGATTTTTTTTATTAAAAAAATTTAACTAGTTATACGAAGAATCAATAAGAAATAATGAAAGTTAGTAAGGAAATTATCTCAAATTATTAATCATGCATAGAATCGAACCATATTTCAAGAACATATTTAATTCTATGGATGAATTGATGAGAAGAATTTGGAAGTAATATTTGTCCTATTCTTCATGCCTAAAATATCACTTCAGTACAATGCATTATAAATTGTAATTATTCACAGATTTAAATATTTTTATGTATAATTTTTATTTATTTATTTATAATGTTATTTATTGAAACCAAAACAACTGGTTTTTCTTTCGGTGGGGGTGGGGGGGGGGGTGATAGTTCAGATTCTATGATAAGATTAAATTTGATTCTATTATAAGAATAAAAACTTGATTTTTATGCAAAGATTTTATAACTTTCCTAAATGAAGAAATTGGTTCCAAGTATCCCCAATTTAACGTCCTCATCGTTCTGCTCGTTTTCTGAAGCAATAATTTCTTGGGAAATATAAGATTGCGCGAAAATATGTCTGCGACACAAGGTACACTTAAAAGCATTTCAAAACTTTGAACATCTTTTCACATCCTTTGCAAAAGTTTTGACTTTAAAAATTCAGGGAAAAAATTTTAATTTTTGATCACTATAAATAAATAATAATAATATTAAGACATTCTTCTTTTCTAAAACAGATGAGTCCATATAACTATCTACTCAAATATATATCACATGTATGTGGAAGTGAATCTGCAAAGATGCAAATCAGTCAAGTTCCTTGCCTCCGCCAGGATGCGCTGCAATTCCTCACTATTTTAACGAGCCGCAACGGAATGGAGGGAGAGCTTGTTCATCGTCTGGTCGTTTTGTGAGGCCAGCAGAGTGATGCCGAATCGCGTCGACCGCCGGAGTTGCCTTCCGATTAAATGTTAACTTAATTTTTATTTTGTAATAGTTCCTATTCGTTAATTAAATGTTTTTAAATTCATTCGACCAGTATCAGTCTGAGTCTTTTAACCCGTTACCTCAGTCCATATGTATAGCTTTGCTGTTAATCGATTATGGAAGTTATACATTGCATCTTCTCAAAAATTTTCAAAATGCTCCAAATAAATCTTTAATTATTTTATCTAAAGCATCGTTCTCAAATAAATATTAAAATTAAAAGTTTTAGTCAACAGCTGGATTTTTATTTGTTTTCTTACATCGGTAAAAATGCCAGTTTAAATTATGTGTATTATATTCTTTATGTATGAATTGCATAAATAATTATTCTCTTTTTTTTCACTGCTTTTTTATTTATTTATTTATTTTTAAAACATTTTTTAATGTTTGCAATAGAACCTTCGATTGTAACAAAATTAATATTTCGTAAGTTTGATTTAAAATATAAAAGTATTTGAAGTAGTATTTCGTAATCGAAATTTGGCGTATTGTCTGTGCACAGGTTGGCTGAGTACGCGAGTGTTCTCGACTTTTGCAACTGGTCTTATAGAAAAAAAATGCCAAAAAAATATATTTTTTTACTGGAAATGCTTAAAATTTCTTCTTTTAACACTTCTTTATATATATTCCATTAAACTTTAAAATAATAATAACAAAGTTAAAAAAAAGTGAAGGCATGCAATTACAATTTTAAGTACATTTATAGATTACAAAAACAATGTTTTATTTTTTCGTAGTTGAATGAAAGTGATACAGATTTTTATTACATAGCTATTAAAGGATGTTGCTGCACAGCACGTTTGCAAAATAAAAAGAAAAAAAAAAACAATCGTTTCTTAAGCGAAGTTTCATTTTACAGACTAAAAGAATTAAATCATTACTTTAATGAAATTTCTGTTCATTGGTGTAACAAAATTTTTCTTTTAAAATACGTACAGTTAGGAGACAACCACTTCAGTAAAATAAAAGTTTTAAGTTGATGCTGCGTTACAATGCTCCAAGACTAACTAGATATCAAAAATAAATATCACTTAATTTCCTACTGTTTTACTGCACCATAAAGTACGAGCGAAAAAAAAAATCTGATAAATGAGTCATATGATTAAGTATTAAAAGAAATTAATATTATTTAAAAAAAAAAAACATTTTTTAGCGCTTTTTATCGCAATTTACCAAGCGTTTACAAGTAAAACATCGCTTCCTAATAGCAAATAGGTAGTGCCCTCTAGCGGTGTTTTCGGTATCAGTGAGAGGAAATCGTTGCCGGTATGGTAATGGGTTTCGCTTCATTTCGGAAGGCATCTAGTTAAGGTGGCTATGTGATAACTATCAAATATTTTGTATTATGTGGAATGTTTAATATCATTTGTGGAAGTTGATGGAAAAAAAAAAAAAAAGAGTTGTGAAATGTATAATTTTTTGAGTTCTGATTTTTTTACCAAACATTTGAATTATTTTGTAATATATTTGCATTATGTTTTTATTGTACTTTTTTACTTTGTATTGTGATGCTTAGGTCACGTGATGTTGTGTGCCCTTAATTTTTTTTTTCTTTCTGTCAAAATTTTTTTTCTTCTTCCAAATTTTCTTCCTTTACCTTCCTCCTGGGTGAGGAGGAAGGTAATCCAAGACTTCCTTTCCAAGACATCCTAACCCCCAAGGCAAGCATTGGCCTCCGCCAATGCTTGCCTTGGGGGTCAGCCTCTTCTTGGAAGGGGGGATATTCTATAACAGTAAAAACTAAATAACTTTTTTTAAGCCCCTTTTTAAATTCTGTTTTGTTTTTAAAACATAAATATCTTTCATATGTCCCCCATCCCGGGAAACTAACGCGGGAAAGATTATGTAATGTGAACTAAAAATAGTTTTGTGGAAGAACAAATAGCAAAATCGTTGCTTCATTACGTGACATGTAGCTCGAGAGATTACAAAAGGCGATCTCGCAAGCTTTTCGCGGAAATTCACGATGTAAATATTGTAGATAGAAGAGTGCACTGTTAGAAATTTCATCATGAAATTACGGTTAAATGACCGGCAGCAGTCTGTCCATCTAATTCACCGTTAAATTTACGGTTTGGAACATTTTTCTATCTTTACGGTACCTAACCATTTCCAATTAGCTTGGTTAAAAAGCCGTAAATACAAAAGTTTACGGTTTTATAACCATTTAAAAATGGTTTCAAAACAAAATTTTTTCCGTGTTTGAACCATTTCGAGGCGTAGAATCTTCGAGCCGTAGAAACCACAAACGAAGCTAGCGGGAATCGAACCCGCTTGTTTTGTATACCAACCTTGCTCTCTAACCATTCGGTCATCAGCACCACGCAAGACGGCCGTTTATTTATCAATAAATCTTTCTTTTCAACAGGAAAACTGCATTAAAATTGAGATTTCAATTTTTGATTGGATCCAAAGCCATCTTTGGTCCAAATTTACTGTATATTGACGAAAATCATTTTATTTGCTGAAAAAATTAAAATACAAACAAGCTTCAGCAGCTCAAATTATGGGTTCACTCATTCGCAAACAGTTCGGGAATCCGATGTCTCCAATTTTTGTTTTACGCGTGTATGTGTTTCTATTTAGTAACCACTGCTCAAGCCACTTTTTTTTCTTCTTTTTCTATATACACATGCAGATTTGAACTGATAAAACTTTTTTCATATTTTAACGACAACGTACGACCGGTAAGGTTTCACAAGCAAGATGGACGCCGATTCTTATTGAGCGCTTGTAAATTACAGTTAGTTAAACGTTCTTTAGTAGAAACAGAGAATAAACGATTTTTTTTCGCAATCAGCGGTTTGAGTACCATCTTTTTAATGGTTATTCAACTGTTGTAATTAACTATGGTAAAATAACAATCAAATAAATTACTATTTTACTATTTTCTTACAGAAATTTTTAACAGTGTGTGATGTTTTGTGTCGCCTAATATTTTGGAATATGGGTATTTAATATGGGAATTCACGATGTAAATATTATAGATAGAAGAGTGTGATGTTGTGTGTCGTCTTATATTTTGAAATATGTGCATTTAATATGTGAAGCTACTTACTAATAAATCAAGTAATGAAGAGTTTCAGCCACGACTGATTTACAAACGGACATTGCACTAAAATAACGGCTGCTTCTAACGGTGATGTTACATATATATATATATATATATATATATATATATATATATATGTAATATGGAAAAATCCTTTGTATCCTTTGTCAGGCTGTGATATGGAGAAGTCCTTTGTCTCCTTTGTCTGGCTTTTTCCATATTAAACTTGACAACTCAGGGTTGTCCCACTCATAAATTTCTCTAACGCGTTACCATATATGGTCATGCCTAAGCTCAATTTGGTTTCCCTCAGTAATTCCCTCCAGACTATTTTTTCCCCGTAGACTTAGGGCAGCCTCTGTCTACGGGATTAAAGCCAATAATATATTTTATTTTCCATATGGCCCTCCTATTTAAACCACGTGCCATCACGTATTGTAGGGAACATTGTCTGCAGTCTAAGAGATTTTCCCCCATATAAATACGACTGCCCGAATGAAAATAGTGGTTCTTGCTTCTTGAAACGTGCTGATGACTTCATGTCCTTCGTTCCAACAATATTAATGTTATGATAGTTGTGTGTTAAAATGTACCAATAAAGAATTGCAACGAAGCCCTGTGCCTCGTCTGACATGGGTCTTAGCGGCCACTGCTGTAGAAGATAGAACGGGACTGCCGTTCTTACAAGCCGGTAGGATCTATGTTCCTATCCGGGCTCCTGCAGAGAAAAAAAAAAAAACAATCGAAGAAAAGCTAAATCTGCAATGTGCCGCGCCGATGTAGCAGCGTGGATCATCTTTCCAGACGGTTCAATGAACCAATGTGCGGCTTCTTTCACCGAGTGGGGAAAAGCTCGCCCCCGTTGTGGCTTTTAGAAGCGAAGAGTGTTGGCGTTCTGCTGCGTGATTTCACCAAAGAATCGTGAATGTGTGGTGCTTTAGAATTGAAATTACTTTCATGTGCTAAAGTGAATTTGGATAAAGTAATTTTTAATGTGTTATTCCAAAATGGTAATATTTCGAATTTTCTTCATAAATATCTTATAATTATATGAATATCTTTTTCTCCCGTTGGGTTTTTTTTACATGATATTGCTTTAGAATTTATTATGATATAAATTGATCATGTGCTTTGGAAGAATAATTTCTTTATTTGATGATATATTAATTATCGGTTTAAATTTTTAAAAGGGATCTTGTCAGCACGGGGTTTTTTTTCTTTTTTTTTTTGACATTAAGATGTTTGAAATGGTAAATTTATCAATGTGCTGTGTAATTGAAATTATGGTATATTTTTTGTAGTATTATGAATAATTCTGTATATATTTTGGTTGTTATGCATTTGTTTACGCGGAATATTTTTGTTGTTAAAGTGGGAAGGTAAAAAAGGAAAAATGTCAAAAATTTGTGTGTTATTAGAATTATGTTATTACGTAGTGGTAAAATGAGCAATACCATTGAAAATGAAAAAAATTCTGACTTAGAGTCTTCCCACAAAGAAAATTCAAACATGGATGGAGATAACTTAAACCGTAAGGATGCGGAAACTCAAGCAGAGGCAACTGCCGATTTAAGCTTAATAAAAATGGATTCAGAATGTCAAACGATTAGTGATAAAATAAAAGAGATAAGTTTGGCAGATGGCTCTTCTACTCCAAAATTGAAATAAAAGACAAAAATTAGGGTAGCTCACCTGAAATGTTATTATTTGAACCAGAGTTAGGGATAAATTTTTCAGCATGGTTAGCTCACTTTAACCAGCAAACGGCTCAGAACAACTTAAATGATGGTTGGAAATTAAAAAATTTTCAGAAATTTATTCGCGGTTCAGCGTTAAAGCTCTACATCAATCAATGCCTTTGCTGTAATTCTTTTCATGAAATCATTCAAATTTTTGAAGAACATTACTTTACTCCAGCAAGTAGTTTTCTTGATTTTCAAAATTTAAAATTTTCTGGAAATCCGAAAGAGCTGTACTCCTATTTTACGGGAAAAGTAGAAATGGGAAGAAAAATAAAACTTAGTAATCAACATATCCTTGAGGGGCTTTCAGTGGGGCTACCTGCCCAAGTTAGGGCATTTTTGGTAATAAAGGAGCCAGAAACTCCCACCGAATGGCTTCAGGTAGTTTCAAAATTAATAAATGAATTTCCACATGAAACAACCAAGTCCGCTTATAAAGGGGAGCAACAAAATATTTTTAGGGTGAAGCCCCCCTTTTATCAAAATTGGATGCCAAAAAATCATGATCAAAGTAATTTTCGTCAACAATATAAATATTCTCGTCAAGATAGTAACAATGTATACGAACCTAATTTTTACCAACAGAATAAACCTAGGTTTGTAGGTCATAATGAAAGACAAAATGCAGTAAAAAGACAGACTGCACATTTTTCGCAGGAGTTACCCCCTAATCCTTGTAAATTTTGCGCACAACAAGGAATCTCCAACGCATATCATTGGGGACAAACATGTGTGAATAAGCCAAATACATCGAATGCTGGATTTAAACTACCACCTCAGCAAAAAAGATAATCAATTAAGAGAAGAAAATCAGAGAGTTAACGAAGTATGACCATTAATAATACCCGGGTATATTATTAAAAATGAGGCGAAATTTAAAAATGATTATCAATTATCTAATGACGCGTACACTCAAAATACAAATTCGAATTTAAAAACTATTTATTTAAATGTTGATACCGGTTCAACATTAAATATCATCCCGAGTGCAATTGCAAAAACATTAAATGTTTCGATTAAAGAAAAAATCGCTGTAAAAATAAAACAAACGAAGGGAATGCTACAGCTTAACCAAACGTGTATTCTTTACCTTAAGGTCGGCAATATAGTTAAACCGGTGGAATTTTATGTTCTAGACACCGATTTACCTTATGCCATATTAGGTTTAAAGAGTTGCGTGGGATTTCGTTTGGTCATAGATTGTGTAGGACATGTCGTTATGCAGGATCAGAGAAGACTGATCACCTTTTCTGATTCCGAACCGAATGACTTGTCTTTGCATATTTTACCTGAAATCCTAGTTAGGAACTTTGGAAATAAAGTAAAAGAAAATAAAAACGAAAATAATAGTACGGGAAAAATACGCAAGAAAATTGATAAGGAAATTAAAAGAGTGAAAGATCCGAAAGAAAGTAAAACTAAGGAAAGGGTGACGGAAGTACATTATAACGAAAATGAAAAGAAAAAGAGTAGCACATAAAAGAAAACTTGTCTAGAGAAAGATGGAAATGAAAAAATTAGTTGCGAAAAAAATAAGCATTTTCGTATTTCGTCCGATGTTTCTGGGACTGGTTGCGGCATTGGAGGCCTACAATGTCGCGATCCTGTCGGTGGACATTCGGAACTTGAGGAAAATTCAAAGTTAAAAGAAATATTGCGAAGTTACGAAGATATATTTTCCAAAAATAAATATGATGTTGGAACAATTAGAATTGAACCTCAACGGGTAAGGTTAACATCCGACTTACCGGTGTCGTTAAGGGCATATAAAACTTCCCCAAAGCAACAAGAAGAAATTGAAAATCAAATTCAAGAGTTATTAAAGGCTAATATAATAAAAGAAAGCTCATCGCCGTATTCTGCACCTGTTACACTAGTTTTTAAAAGAGACGAAAATAAAAAAAGTCGATTATGTATAGACTACAGAAAATTAAATCAAATTACTAAGTCCGACGCAGAACCATTACCCCTGATAGAAACACTTGTAGATAAATTAGGGAAAAGCAAATATTTTACCAAATTAGACATGGCTTCCGGATATTGGCATATACCAATTCATCCCGACGATACTGAAAAGCTCGCTTTTGTCACTAATAGTGGCTTATATGAGTGGAACAAATTACCCTTCGGGTGGAAAAATTCAGGAAGTATTTTTCAAAGAACTTTGCGTCGAATACTTACAAACCATAAAATAAAATTTGCAGCCAATTACTTTAATGACATAATAATTTTTTCTGAAACCCTTTCAGAACATTTAGATCATATTCAACAAATTTTTGAGATATGCAGACAGGAAGATTTAAAGTTAAAAGCATCAAAATGTTCTTTCTTACAGACTAAAATTGAATTTTTAGGGTATGAAATTTGTAATGGTATTGTAACGCCCGATAATAGTAATATTGAGGCTATTAAAAAATTACAACCGCCTAAAAATGTTAAATCTCTCCAAAGATTTCTGGGGTCAATAAATGTGTACCATAAATTTATAGATAAATATGCAACTATTAGAAATCCATTAAACCACTTGCTGAAAAAAGATACCACTTGGCAATGGACTGACAAATGCCAAGAAGCATTTCAAGTTTTGAAAAACTCCTTAATTTGTAAACCAATTTTAAAAATATTTGATCCTAAAAAAGAATGTCATATTTGTGTTGATGCAAGTCAAACTCGTGTGGGAGCAATATTAAAACAGCCAGACAGTTTGGGTGCCTTACATCCCATAGCTTTCCATTCCCGCTCATTAAAAGATTACGAGAAGAATTATAGTATTACTGAGTTGGAATGTCTAGCTGTTGTGAATGCTTTAAATAAGTACCACCACTACCTCTTTGGCCATAAATTCGTCATACATAGCGATCACGCGGCGTTAGTTTGGCTCAAAAATGTAAAAAACTTAAAAGGTCGTCTGTTCCGCTGGTCCTTACAATTAAGTATGTATGACTATGATATTAAATATACGAAAGGCACCACAAACTTCGAGGCGGACATGCTCTCAAGAGATATACCTGTAAATAATGAATGTGTTGAAAAAAATATAGGAAACCACGTTTCGCATCTACTGCAATTGGATGAAATTCAAGAGGCTCAAAAAAATGACAATTTAACTGGTAATTTTGTCGAAATTAATAACGTGTTATGCCTGCGTAAAAAGGGTTTTACTAAAATTGTTGTTCCTTTTTCTTTACGCCGTACATTACTTGAGACTGTCCATGAAAAGTTTGGACACCCAGGAATTCAAAAAACAATTAATTTACTTAGGCCTGTATATTATTGGCAATATATAACATTAGATATAACTGGATTTCACAAACATTGTCATATTTGTCAGGTAAACAAAAAGCCTCGACAAAAAAGATTTGGCCTTTTATAGTCTATGCCTCCAGTTGATAAACCATTTGATCTCGTTGCAGTAGATAGTGTGGGTGGTTTCAACTACTACAATTCCACGAAAAAATATTTAACATTGTTTATAGATCATCATACTAGATACATGTGGTCTTTTGCATCAAAATCAATCACTATCGAAACTTACGTCAACTTTCTTAAACAAATTTTCAGTGTTCAAATACCTAAAAGTGTATTAAGTGATAGAAATCCATCATTTACTTCATCTCATTTCAAGAAATTTCTAAAGCACCACAAAATTAAACAGCTTTTAACCACAGCTCATAGACCAGATACAAATGGTGAGGTGGAACGTCTGAACCAAACAATAGTCACTCGCCTAAAGTGCAAAGTGAACGCAGCTTCTGGAAACATGCCATGGCCTAAATTATTAGAGCAGGTGACTCAAGAATACAACCTAACTCCACACTCAGTTACGAAGTTCCCACCTGCGTATTTAATGTACGGTACAGTGCCTTTTCAAAATCCAGTAAATGAAGACATTTATCCTCCTGTTGAGGAAGCTAGAAAACTGGCAGTGGAAAGAACTAAAGAGTATCATGAAAAAAATAAAATATATTACGATGCCAGATTTGTGGACAAAACTTTTAATGCAGATGACTTTGTGATATATGAAGAATTCAAATATCCGAATTCACGAAAACTTTCGCAACCGTTCAGTGGACCATATAAAGTTCTTCGAAAAGTTACAGACGTAACTTATGAAATCAATAAACCCAATGCAGACAACAAAGAAAAATCAGACATAGTACATGTGTCAAGATTGAGGAAATATTACCCACCAACAAATTTCAAACTATCACATGAATAATGTGATCTAAGTCAGTCACGTGTGAACTGCAACAGAATAATCTAACTGTAATTAAACTGAACTGCATATAAAATTTTGTAAATATCGTTTAGTAAGAGTATAATAATCTGTGATGAAAATGTTCAGTAATTTTTGTAACTGTATAGTATTTCATTCAAAATGTGTATATAAAATTTAATACATAAATTTATGTGCGGAAAAAGACTGCAGATAATTCACTTCTTCAATATTTAACGTAATAGAACTTTTGGGGAGGGGGGATGTAATATGGAAAAATCCTTTGTATCCTTTGTCAGGCTGTGATATGGAGAAGTCCTTTGTCTCCTTTGTCTGGCTTTTTCCATATTAAACTTGACAACTCAGGGTTGTCCCACTCATAAATTTCTCTAACGCGTTACCATATATGGTCATGCCTAAGCTCAATTTGGTTTCCCTCAGTAATTCCCTCCAGACTATTTTTTTCCCCGTAGACTTAGGCCAGCCTCTGTCTACGGGATTAAAGCCAATAATATATTTTATTTTCCATATGGCCCTCCTATTTAAACCACGTGCCATCACGTGGTGTAGGGAACATTGTCTGCAGTCTAAGAGATTTTTCCCCCATATAAATACGACTGCCCGAACGAAAATCGTGGTTCTTGCTTCTTGAAACGTGCTGATGACTTCATGTCCTTCGTTCCAACAATATTAATGTTATGATAGTTGTGTGTTAAAATGTACCAATAAAGAATTGCAACGAAGCCCTGTGCCTCGTCTTACATGGGTCTTAGCGGCCACTGCTGTAGAAGATAGAACGGGACTGCCGTTCTTACATATATATATAATCAAAAGTTAATAAAGTGAATCAAACTGTGAAAAGGCGCACGAGGCAGCACACTTAAACAGTTGCAAATATATGTGTGAAATAGAGAATATATATATAAAAATTAAAAAAAAAATTAGTGGGTATGTGAAAAAACAATATAAAAGGCTGAACGTGGGAAAAATCACAAATATAAACATTCAAAATGAAAAAGAGCCTGCCTCTTCATCAGTGGGAGGGAGCAGGAAGCATATATAACGAAATATTGTCATTGCAGGTTTCTAAGAAATCCCAGCATAGCATGGGAGAAAAAAAATTTTTATAACAAAAAATATAAGACTGGGAGTTGCAAGCCAAGTGAATAATCAAAATAATTTGAATAAGTAACAAAGACTTAAGCTATACAAAAAATATACAAAAATCATTCATATTTGTACCTGCCAACAACTATGCAATTATATGCAAACAATTTTATAAAGAAAAAACTATGACCGAATTGAATAACACATCTTTTTACAAACCTGTAGACGCAGAAGTCAGTTCTATTTACAAGAATTTCGCTGCTTTTGCAAAGGAATGCAAATCTCTATTCGAAAAAAAAATTTTCTGTTCCTAGGGAATTAAAAATTCCTTTTCTCTTTTTGACTCCAAAATTCCATAAAACACCAATCGGCTTCAGATTTATCTGTTGCACTATTGGTAGTGTGAATAGCTTTTTCAATATACATTTACAAAAACTATTAAAACAAATTTACGATTTTCTAAAAAACAAATTTCATAACACCAGCTATTTTTGATTAATCAACAAGAGCTCGGATGTTGTAAAAGCCTTAATCGCTTCCCCTCCTACACTCTTATACTCTTATGATTTTGAGAATTTATTTAACAATATTCCAATTCATCTGCTGGTACATGCAATAGACAAATTATTTGATATTTTTCACCTAGAATCTGAAATTAACTTGAATAAGGATTTTACACTTAATCTATGCAGTTTTTGCTTCAAAAATATTTTTTTAAAATTCCACAACTTGATTTATAAGCAGATAAAGGGTATAGGAATGGGAACCAATTACTCTAGCACTGCCGCAAACCTTTTTTTATTCTACTACGAATTTAAATATGTGGTGCAATATAACAATAGAATACGTGCATTCAGATACATTGATGACATTCTGGTTATCAATTTTAATATTGCTGAGGAGTTGGAAAAAATTTATCCCAATTGTCTAAATTTAAAATCCACTAATAATAATACATACAGAACTTTTTGGATTTATCATTGAACATTAGAAACAGTAATTTAATTATTGACATATATGATAAACGTAAGGACTTCAATTTCCATACCATCACTATGCCACACTGGCATAGTAATTTGCATAAAAAAGTTTTTATAAATATTATCACAGGTCAACTTTACAGGTATTTTAAAATCTGCAATAACAAATATAACTTGGATAAAAATATTTTCACCTTCTCTGCAATCCTTTTTTACTTTAATAATTATCCGCTGAATTTTATTAATTTTTACATTAAGTCGTTTAAAACTTTTGCGTAGCGTTTTGCAGTTGCTATATAACCATAACGGAACCTCATTGACACACACGGGATGAAGATTCCTAGCTAAAGTCCATCAGTTGGAACGCCAGTTTTTGGATATTGTGCACAGAAAGTGTTGAAACATGGACAGCTGCCTTGTAACGTATAAGTTATGAATTTATATTTTTAGAGAAAGTAAATTCAACATTTAAACATGAGCTCCTCAAAACACGTTTATTGATGTTTCGCTTTTAAATGAAAAATAACTGTTGCAACTTAATTCACTTCAGAAATAATTGTTTATATTGTCATAAGAAATTTATAAGTATTTATACACGTTAAAAATGTTTATTTTTAACGTGTTCAACACTTCTGTGCTTCTTTCTTGATCTTATTCATAAAACCCAACGTACCATTACGTATACATTATTATTTTGTATCAAATTAACATTAGTTTTACCTCTTCCTTTTTTTTTACAACTTTGGTATTTAGTCATTCAAGTTTACGTCAACAGCTGTTCAATACTTTTTAATAATCCAAACGTACAAAGACGTCATATCGGGGGATAAAGTAAAATTGAGAGTAAAAGAGATTGGACTAGTTCTTGCTTCACATTGGGCGGAGTTTTATTACTTGGTTTTTGATTCCTGGGTGTCTGCTTTGTCTTCATGTAATTATATTATTTTATTAGGTAGCGATAAAGAAAAATAACATTTTTCTAATATTTTGAGAATAAATCTGAGCCTGAGAACCATAGTTATCTGAAGTCCATTTTTACTTAATGGACATACAGAGTACTGACGACAAAGTCACTAGCTACATAAGGGATTCGAACTTTCAAAGCTCCCATCGGACATCTTATTCTAAGGTTCGCACAGAAAAATGTAATTTTATGGAACTAAAATGTTTATTTTTAAACTCATCGCAAAGATACTATGGCTTTTAGGTACAGAAATGATAAGAGATACATTTTTTATCTCTTTGTCAAATTCTTTTTAAATTATATTTTATGAAAGGCCAGTACAATTTATTAATTCTTTTAAATTGCGGAAATTAAAAATGTTTATTCACATTTTTTTAACTAAAAATTAAAATCCTCTCCACCCCTTCCCCCTCCTTTTTTTTGATAAGGAAACGGATCTTTTTTTAAAATTAAATCTTAAAGGCTTAAATATTTTCATGCGTCATTTTATATACAAATACAAATGCAAAAACTGACGACAAGCAATAGGCTTTCTATCCAAGCAAAGCTGGTCCTAGTCAATTAATCAATGCCCAGTGAAAACCACTAGCCCTCTTAAAACTATTTACCCCATTGCAAGTAACAATTGCTTCCGGTTAAACTGTTCCAAATACCTACAATTTTACTAAAGTAAAAACTTTTACTAATTTCAAAAGTATAGCTGGAATTTGAAAAACTTAAAACAATGACCTCTGCCTCAGCCTTCAGTGAAAAAATCAAGATCGTCAATATCTTGCATTTTAATAAGTTTTCTCATCTGAATCGTGTCCCCTCTACGAAAATTAAATGCCATAAAAATATAAGTTAAATGAAACTCTTCCAAAATACAAAAATTCTAAATTACATAAGAGAGACCGGGGCTAGTTGGCTACGGGGGTAAGTAGGAGAAGTACGGAAAATTTTGTATGTAAATCACGGAGTCATTCAGTGTACCTTTCTTCCACATTTCTGCAATTGCTGTTCTAGTTTCGCAGCTTTGACCACATACACTGGACATTTATGACTATTTTTCCTTTTTTGTTTTTCAAATTCGTAAGCAATGTTTTGTTTTTGTATTCTGTTACTAATTTTTAATATTCATCTCAATATATGTGGTTTAACTTGTGTAGTTTTTCAAAGTGTATAGTTAACTCTACATACCCCATGAATAACTTATTATTAAAATTGGTAACATTTAGGAAGACACTTCTCCATTTTGTGAGGAAAAGAATTATGGGGCTATCAGGCTCAATGAATTTGGCTGGATCTGCCAAATAACCCCGTAGCATTTTTTAAGATATTTTCTGCTGTTTTATCCAGTTTTATTTTTTAATTAGCTCATTTAATTTTTTATTTTACTTTATTGTATGTGTAATTATTTATTTATTTATTCGATACCATGCTGTAATTCCCAAATCAAAACTGACCGGGCTAGGATAGAGAAGAATGTTAGTGGATATATTGTGGATGCAGTATTATTAACCAGGCAATCTATTAGAGAAATTCCTATAGATTTTAATATTCCTTCGGGAAGTGTAACTTGATACGTCTAAATTATAGATAAAAAAAGTTCACCTAAGTGACTGTGTTCGTGGATCCTAATTCCCCTAACTCTACTGAACTCAGTAGCAGACAGCCCATGAGGGACAAGGTTGCTTTGCCCATAACAGCTTATGAGAACAAGGTATCTGGGGTGCAGGAGCAGATGTTCCGGCCAGGTAGTCCGCCGGAAACGGAACCCCCAGTGTTTAGTTCTCAAGCATATCATAATTCACCAATTCTTTCAAAATTTGTTTAACAAACTTTGTTAACAAAATTTGTTGACAACTTTATAAAACAGTAAATACAAAAAAAGTGAGTGCAATGCAAGTTTTGGGAGCATGAGGCCTTCATAAATTAATCTACGATTTTGTACTTTTGATAACTAACTCTAATGTTGATATTTATTAGTAGGTTGAAAGTTATTCAAAATTAAGGCTGTTTATTTATTATTGCTAACGTATAATTCAGAATTTTATGGTAACTGCAAAAAATCATGCTGTGTATCAATAATGGAAAGAATAAAAAATGAAAGAATCGGAGAAATGATAAACATAAACAGAACCATATTGAATGATCTTCAAAGAAAGCAAGTAATCTGGTGTGCTATTGAAAACATAGTGATGAAAACCTATCCAATAGCTATTTAATTACAAAACAAATATAAAAGCAATACGAGGGATATTTCAAAAGAAACGGATGGACGATATTAAGAGATCTGGAGGAGGAATGGACCATGAACCGCAAGAACAGAAATGAACTCTTGTAGATTCTTTGAATAGCGATACATGATGCCATGACCCGAGTTCATACATATTTATAGTCTAGGAGAAATTTTGTTTAAGATTGCTGGAAACAATAAAACTGATTTCTTATAACTACATGTCTCATTTGAGTTTCATTTAACTTTTTATAAAGCATGTGCCAACTTACCTCATGCGTATTAGATACTTTACTCTGCGACAGGTTAAGTTGGCACATGCTTTTTTCTTTTACTTCAATCTCCCCGTAACCATAAGCTAAATAAGCAACACACTCAGAACTCCGGAGTGCTTAATTCATGTGTTTTTACAGAGAAGCTTTTTTTATTTTAATTTTTATCAAAAAATTGAACAAAAAGAAATCAAAAACAAAAAACTGCTCCTCCTAGCCCCAGTCTCCCTTATTTCTATAACTGCTTCCCATGATTACTTGATTCTAGTTATGATTATTCTTACCATGTTTATATATACGAGTATATATATACGGGTGTCGTAGAGCATTGTTGAATGATGTAAAATGGAAATAAAAAACAGCAATATGTTTTATTTTATATAAAAACACCCTTTGGTGATTACATCTCCATATTGTATCATAATAATAAGATAAAATTTGAGAAAATAAATACTTAAAAATACATTACACTATTTTCTCATACTATATTTTGTTACTCATTAAAAAAGTTGAAAACACCCGCCTCTAGTATTTTTCTGGAGTAGTACTTTTTTAAAATTTTCTTGTATTATTATTTGTTTTCCTTTTTTACAGAATTTGGAGACTTACGTAAGACAGATTCTTAGATGTTATGTTTTTTTTAAATTTTTATTAATGGAAATACAGACACTTTTTCTCTGGAAGTAACAATTTCTGACAATTTCAATCAGAGTTCTTATTTTATTTTTATATGTACTGACGTCGTGTCACCATTCTTGAATCATAGAACGCAAATAGAAAACACAGCTTTGTGCTGCTTCTCATTTAATTTCGCGTTTCGGTAATTAAAGCTCTGTAAAGTACCAAATGATATTAAATATCAGCGAATAAACACCTAAAAATACAAATCTAAACCATGATATTTTTATATATCCCATCAAACCCATTCAAAAATGCGAGAACAGCCACCTCTAGTATTTATCTTTTAAGCTTAAAAAATATTTTTTTAAAAGGAGGAATCGTTTTTCAATCTGATTTTTTTCTAAACAAAAGTTTTTCTCCAAACATGTCAGATCATTCTAGCTTGTTTTTTGCTCTACTTATGTTTTCAATCTATTCCACGGCTCTTTTATTGTTGTTATGCACAATGGAAAAAAATGTATTTATAACGAGATATTAGGACTTTCAATTCTCACATTACAAAAGCATTTTTCTGTTCTGCAGCAAATACAATATTTTTAAAGGGTATTTCTTTAAGTTGGCACATATATTCTGTTTTTTTTAAAGAAAATCTTTATATTTTAAAATGAGATTTTGTTCTAGAAGTGCAAAATATACATTAAGTTTTGCATTTGATTGTAACCGTAGATTAAATTAAGACACAAAATTGTATTAAACACGTATTCTTCCCTAGACTGTTTGTTGTGAACGACAACAAATTAGTGAGATAAATTCCAAACTGATTATTTGTTTCGAATTAAAGGTGTTATCGTATTATTCTTCTCAAAGTAAAAACATAAATTAGATTCAATCTACGTATGCTACACAATCAAATAAACAATGCAAGTACCCATTCTGTTTTTTTTTTTTTTTAAGTTTAAAAAAAAAGCATGCGGTGTGTACTTTACAAACTGCAAAGAGAGGTGGGCGAAGAAGTTTGTAACCTGGGTAAAGTTTAAGATAGTTTAAAACTTTTAAAAGTTCTAAATATCTCGAAAGCTAGAGAATATGAAAACTCCCTCCATTTATGTTTTAAAATGCTCTAAGGGGCATAACAACAGAGCGGGACAGGAGCATCACTTAAGTAGTGTAACCTCGAACCACAAAATATTGAAAAATATTGTTTGACTGTATATATATATAAAACTTTTTTAAATTTTTGAACAGAAAATATTTCTTGCGTAAAATTTTGTGGAATTATAATTGAGATGGCAGCCCTAAAAACACACCCAGTATAGATCTTAATAATAATGTTTTCACACATGTGTATTTCCTTCTTTTTTAAGTTAAAAAATTAATAATAATGAAAATGAACAAACTAGCCATTTCATTAAAAAGAAAAGAAACTACACTAAGCTGTGCTTCATTTATAAATATTTTTGTGTTAAATCATGTAATTATAAAATTTATATTCAATGAAATGAATAATTAAAGGAACGTAAATTGCATCACTGAAAATGTGCGTCGAACTATTTTTTTTTTTCGCCCAGTATATAATTAGGAAGGCGTACGACGGTTTTGACAATAGCTTATACATTTTTAGGAATTAATTTTTCAGATAAATATTGAGAAAATCTCCTAAGAGGCTTTCAAAAATTAATGACACCTTTACGGTACTTATTCTGCTTGAAATTTTCATCAATGTTCCATGATTTACCAAGCAAGACCCTAATGAGTGATAGGATTTTTGTATTATGCCCTTGTAATTTTTAGTTCATTCGCAATTTTATGCAGTTATTGGAAAAAAATGTTTAAAGCTTTAATTCCAATTTTGGGAACCTTTTTTTTTGTTTATGAACTCTTTTTGAAGTACGTAGTTTTAAAAATGGTTTCCATGAAATTAAAAATCGAAGTTAATACTCTTTTTCTTTATGAATTTATCTAGGTATTTCAAATGCGTTTTGACTACTCTTGTATTCTGCTGAATTAAATGTGTAGATGGTTCCAGGAATGTTGCGCCTCTTTAACCTACCTTTCTATAAAATAAAACGTTTTAAAATGAAAATAAGCAAACACGTATGAGAAGGTTCAAAATCTCTTGAAAAATACCACTTAAAACAAAATAAGTCGAGAATAATAGATGAATAGAATAAAAAAATGATAATGGGAAATGTGTAACGGTCGGTAAGTCCCTTTCCCCAAGAACTTGTCAGGGTAGTCCTATTCAAACGACACTTTTTTGCTCTGTATCTCCACCTGAGGCTTCAATGCTTCCGGAATTCTGTAGATGCATGGCTTTTCCTTTCTGAGTCAGTTACTTTGATTTTATGTTCTCCGACATTTGCAATTTGGACTTTGTTCAAGAACAAGGCGTCATATTTCTTCAATAATTCTAAAATTTCTTCCTTCTTAACGTCATCCAAATGACGTAAGTCAAGCTCACTAAGTTTGAAAGAACTCAGAGTATCGCTCGTACTAGGTGTGGGCTGAACTTCCCCCAATTCCTCTTCATTTTGGAATATTACGCCCACTGCCTGTATTCTAGGAATGAATTTCCTAATTTTTTTATTTACATGAACCGTTTTGATACTCCCATCTAATAATTTGACCTTATAAGAATCGGGTTTACATCGTTCTAATATATTAGCTGGTCCTGTCCATCTAGCATATACTTTATTATTGGAATCTGGAATCAATAGATATATCTTCTCTCCCGGCTTAAATTCTTTATGCACTGCCCGTCGGTTAGCATATTTTGCATAATTCCCTTGTTTCACCTCAGCTGTCAAAGAAGCCTGCTCTGCAGCCTTTTCTAATTTAATCTTTAATTACTCTAAATATTCAATTTTGCTCTTGCCCATGTTTATAGGTAACGGTACCTCCCCTGCCCAAGTGGATTTTAACACTGAAAGTGGATCCCTAGCTTCTCGCCCGTACATAAGTTTAAAAGGTGACACACCCGTGGTAGAATTTGGAATTTCTCTGTATGCAAATAACAAGTAAGGAATATATCTATCCCAATTTTTTGGATTGTCCCTAATGACGTGGTGTAACATGCGCTTTAAAACTTGATTATACCTTTCCACTAATCCGGAGCTTTGTGGATGTCCCGCAGTAGCGAATCTTGGTGATGACCCTAATCTAGCGTGAAACTCTTGAGTTAATTTCGAAATAAAATTCGTTCCTTGATCACTTGCTATTACCCTAGGAATTCCTGTCCTCATAAATATTTCTAGCAAAGCTTCGCACGTTGCCCTTGCAGTCAGAGTCTTTAATGGTATCGCCTCCGGCCATCTAGAGTGTTGATCAATCAAACATAAAACATATTTGTGTTTGCGTGCTGATGGTGGTTCAATCGGACCAATTATATCACAAGTCACCTGATCAAACGGAAATTCTGGTCTATTTACTGGAGTTATAGGAATTTGATCGCTCGATCTTTCCCTACTTCGTAACTGACATTCTTTGCAAGACTTACAATATATCTCTATTTGCTTTTTCATGTCCGGCCAATAAAATGAATAACGAACCCTTTCTTTTGTTTTTCTCATTCCCAAATGATTCGCGAAAATCGATTCGTGTGCTAACTTCAAAATTTGTTCCCTTCTTCGGCACTACTAACTGACTAACGGTATCTCCCGAAATCTTATCTTTATGATAAACTAAATTATCCACTGAAAAATACCCATTCTTTCCTGATTCCGCATCCTTAATTGCTCCCTGTAATGTCTCGCAACTTCTTTGCTGGCTTTTAAAAGCCTCGCCCTCCGAAAACTGACCAACGTCCTCTTGCTTCTCCCTTGCACTCTCCGTAGACACGCAACAAGCCATAAATTTCCCACTTTCACCCTGCGATTTCCTTTCTGTAAACCGATCTGTTTCTTTCCCGCATTCTGTCTGATTGACTCCCCTCTCTACTTCTTCAAAATACGCTGTTTCCTCCCCTCCTTCCCTATCGACTCGGACTCCCAGTTCATATGCTCCGTCTGAGGCCATGTGTGTCCAGCTTTCCCCTGTTCCATGATCTCATCAGTCCCCTTTTTAGCGATAAGACTTTCTAACATTCCTAAGACTTCGGTGTTAGAATACAATCGACCACTAGTTTTTCCGTCACTGAAAATAGCACATTACTATATGAACTAGTAAGATTGCTGTCATCATATAATGCTATTGGAAATGTTTGCAAATCAGCTATTATTGTTTCACCAAATGCAGAAATTAATTTAACTTTAGAAGAGTCACTGTTTCTTAAAGCTGGTGGAATAACCTTCGAATTAATGATGGGCATATCTGCGGCAGAATCAATTAAAGCTTTAATTTTCCTCCCTTCCATCATAATATATCTATACTGTAAACCCTCAGATTTTAATGTTTCACATTCAAAATACTCGGTTTTCACTTTCGCTACTAACTTATCCTCCGTGTTATTTTTGATATGCAACGAATCTCTTTTCATTTGTGTACCACTGCGTGCGCTTTTATTCTTTATCGGACAAAACTTTAAATGATTTACATGTTTACATAGCTTACATACTTTTAATGTATCCGCATTATTATAATTACCAAAATTATTTCTTACATAGGGTGGTATATATTTTTCTCTTGACTGATCTCTAAATCCACTTTCGGTTTGGTTATGAAATCTTGTTGATTTATCATACAATTCGGAAAATTTTCTACCCTTAGAAGTAAACCAATTATCACAAAGTTCTGCCATTTCCCTTGGTCTTAACCACGTATCCAATTGTTTGATTTTAATGTAACTACTCATTTCTGGATCTAAAGCATTTAATAACCTGTCGCTAACTATTAATTCATTTAGCGTTTCAAAATCTGTTACTTTTCTGAGCTGGCAATAGAAATCCCAATTTGCTCTAATTCTACTCGCGAACGGCATATGATTTTCGTTTTTCGATCTTTTTGCTGAGAGAAATTATCCAAACAAGCTTCTGGGGTCGGTTGAAATTCTTTCAAAATTATATTTTTAACCTTTTGATAATCCTTCATCTCCTCTGCGTCTACATAAACTAGTAAATTTGCCGCTCGTTCACCTAACAAATTAAATAAAATTTCTACTTTAAACTCTTCAGCTACATTTTTTATTTCAAACGCCTTTTCCAAAGAAGTAAAAAATAAATTCCAAGTATCACATTTAGTTGGTACTGCAACAGTTAACGTTCTAACACTTTTTTATTAAACTTTCTAAAGAATTACCACTCGCTATTTGTTCACCCACAATAGTATTAGCACTCCTGCTTTCTGCCTGAAACTTAGCAATTTCCAACTGTGTTTTAGCTAGTTCTAATCTCGTTTTCTCTAATTCTAAAGCATTTCCTTGATCTTCTTTTGAACGCGCTTTATTTTCGTTTTCTCTTTAAATAAGCGTTGAATTCAAAAATTCTTTCACAAGATCAAAATCATCAGCATACTGAGGACTATTTTCAATCAGTGCTTTTATGTCTACTACTCGATGTTCTGCTTCGACTTTCTGGCCTAACTCTTCAGCCACGAGGACTAAATTTTCCTTTTTAAATCCTTTTATACTAAACATTTTCTTCATCAACACAACTCTTCAATACAATAGTAAATAAAGTAATTCTTCTTACCTTTGTAACGTCTCTGGTTCTCGAAAAGGAGCGTGTGATGTTTCACTTTACCCCGACGACTCCCGACAACTCTCTACGACTCGAAATAATACATCTTCGATTCACGAACACAACATATTTATTATGTACAAAACTATTTACACAGGAACATATAACTAAAGACACAACACATCGTTGCTTCCGCTCTTCTCAAGAGCATCTCACCAACTTCTCTTTTCCATCCGCTCCCCGAGTCGCCCCCTGCGAAGATGCTCTGACGTCATACGCCCCCTACTCTGACGTCACACTTATGTGAGCATGTACGTGAAAATTTGAGTCCTATATAAAAGGTAATCTAATAGCTGGATTTGCTTCGGAAAACTTCATCGGAAAGACGAACAAAAATGTAGTAAAAAAGGATTTTTTTTTTTAATTTGGTTAAGGTCGAAAAGTTTTAACACTAAAACCTACGGAAGAAAATCAAACCTTTGTTACTAAAACCCATTAAAGCTAGACACTATACACTTTACCAAAACATTGAAGAAACTCCAGAGACTCCGAATATAGTTTTAGTGATATAGAAATTGAGATTCATTTTTTAAGGACTAAGCTTTGATAAAAACAATTGACTGATTGATTCAACGGTTTAATTCATCATTATTAAAAATAGCGTTTAATTTTTGACACAAAAATAAGATCTTTAAGCAATTTCATTGTTTTTAGTAATTACTGACAACAAATTATTTATTGTTATTCTTATTTTTTTACTTTAATATACATTTTTGATTTAATAACGAATGAAAAGAAAATACGTCTTGTGAAATATACAATAGAAAGCTCGATTTAATCTGCTACTCAATTTTGTAAAGTACTGTATAGAAATACTATTTTTACATACTTTACTAAAGTTTTTTTCACCTCTTCAGGCTTAAAATTTTCTATTCGGTAGAAAGTTTTGTTGTAACTGTTCTACATTTTTGTTTTAATTCGTTTAAACTTTTCATTGAACAAAAAGTGCTTGATTTCAAGATTTTCTGTAAAAAAATATAATAATATTCAAAAACACCTAAAAATTTTAATTATAGAGTTTAATATCCATTTCAAAATAAAGTTTTCTTTTTATATGGCACATATATTTTGTTTACAAATAATTGTTTTCTATAGGTAAAAGTATTACGAATCCTTTGAGCCTAAGCTGAATGACGAGAGCAAAGCTAGTCAGGGCTCCTTAAAAGTCCTTAAAAACTCCTTAATTTTTATTTAAAAAATTAAGGGCCCTTAAAAGTGCTTATATTTTTGTTCCAAGTTCTTAATTTATCTCCATGGTCACCAGCCTATTCTATGTCTTCCTCTCGCTTTTATTACAAACTTCAGGGGGACAATTGCCCTCTAATTTTCGCTAAAAATCTATTTCTAGCACCAAAAGCACCACATTATGCTAAAAATGATTTTTTTTTCTGAATTTCCGCCCTAATTGCACTAACTTTGAATTCTGTCGATCTTCTCTCCACATCTCGCTTCAAGATGACCCTAACTTTTCGTAGTGTAATTGCATTTACTTCACACTTGCAGTATTTGATTAGCGATCGGGCATTAAGTGCTCTTTTTTTTTTCAGGTCCTTATTTTTTTTTTAAATTGGGGTCTTTAAAATGTCCTTTAAAAGAAAAAAAAGAGTGGGAACCTTGTGAAAAGAAAAGTTGATACTTCAAGTAGGCATACTTTCTTAGAAATGAAGTAATAAGACTAAACAGAGTTTTTCAAAGAGCAAAAGCAAAGATAATAAGTCTGAAACAAAATTAAAAATAATAATGATAATAGTAATAATGAATATCTAAACAAAAAATAAATAAATATTCAAATAAATTATTTCTGACACATTGAAATTTTTATAATCAACTACTGCAGTTTTTGATTTTATGTTTTTGTTATTAAACGACATATTTTGCTTTGCGGCAAAAAAAAGTAACTTATAGTACTTGTAAGTAAATTCCTTACTAAAAGATAACTAAAATTTATTAAAATCTCACTTCAGAATATTGACATAGAGCCTTTGGTTCCCTATATTTTCGAATTTAAAAGTATAGCATTATAGGCAGAAAGAACACGAAGGCAATATCTGCAACAAATATTTAACGTCTTCATCCCCTCATTGCCTGTTTCCTCCTCAGAAACTAAAGCTTTTTCTCCCAATTCGGGGGAATTACGCCTTTAATTTTCCTTGTTCGACGATGCTTAGCATTATTTAACTGGTGTAACAGTGATGCGATACTTTTAGTTTACATTTTAATACCAGTTTTTAGCTTGCTTAAAACTTGCTGGCTGGGTTACCCAGTTGAAGTGCTTGCGACATTATTTTTCTTATTTCTGCCTTAATGCTGTGTATTTGTGATGCGATGATTTTACTTTATTGTTTAATATAACTTTTACAAAGATTATTACATTCAGACCTCGATAGAAGGTCACCCCTTTGGACTTCATAAAAAGGACCTTATAAGCAGGGTGACCTTATCACCGATTCATACACATTTAATATTCAATGAGCGGGGACTTTAGAAAAGTGACCTTATATGCGGGTGACCTTACATCGAGGTCTGACTGTACTTTAATGTAACATTTTCTTTTTATGACATGTTTAGGACTCTATTGCGTTATGCGATGCTCCTATTTTACATGTTAATAAAACTTTTGTGGTATTTTAAGTTAATGTGACATTTTTATTTAATTGACACGGTTACTACCCTATTTCACGATGTGATGATTTAACTTTATATTTTAATGCAAGTATTGGCTTTGAAATACTGTCTATTTTACGATGCAATGATTTTATTTCAAATTTTAATATAACTTTTGCAACATTTAACTTTAGTTTAACGTTTTTATTTAATTGGCTTGTTCGGAACGCTGTTTGACGATGCTATGATTCGATTAATTTGGGGTGGTATTATTAGAAGGCCATCTGAAATCTGAAGCTGCAATAACAATAACTATGACGATAGCCATTTTAACATCGGTTTCTATGGGAATTTCGAAAAATATCGCCAATATCCTCAAACTGACAATCAATTCTACATCTCACTGTTGGTAAAATATTTGGCGGCCACTTGGCGAGTTGCCACCAAAGTGTCGCCAATTTATGACGTCATTCTGAAAAGTAATTTATGTTTTTTTTTTCTACATAAAAATACATATTTCAATAATTTTAATGCATTCGCATCTCACGTAGGTGTCAAGCATTTTCTCTCACAAAGAAAAACTACATAATTTTGAAAAACGAAAAAGTATATCTTGAATAAAGTATTTCATTGTTTTTATTAGCATAAAAGAAAGGTCAAAATTTTTCATTTTCATTTTTAATAATTTCGCGGAACTCTTCGAAAAAGAATTAATAGCACTCACGGCTGTTCATTCTTTTTTGGCAAAGAAGTCCGTTCGAATTTAGTATATCGCTTTTTTTCTGTATACAAATCATATAACGAGATTTTTCTGCAATAGCTATAATTTTTACATGTAAGTACACTAGTGCGGGAAAAAGAAAAAAAAATACTCTTAAAATAAAACTATTTTAAGGGACTTATCTAGGGGAAAAAACGAAAAATATATGTTGGAATAATTGTTTTCCTCCTTAATAACCATTTGTTTCTGTTTTTTTCTTTCGATGTTTCATTTTAATATCTTTGTCGACTGGCGTTTAAAATAAAATGTAAAAAAAAGTAACGATGGATGGTTTGCAAAAAAAAAAAAGAAATGTTGAAAAAATTAGGTTTAGTTAAAACTTTACATTTGTTAGTTTTTAATAAATGTTTCGACTTACATAACGATTTACAGAAGAGTGTACAGTAAAATAAAATGTCAAATATTTAGGAGAAAATAATGAAGTGCAACCATAAAAAAACTTGTATTAAATTTGGCGGAATTTCTAACTAACAAATTCTCTTTAAAAAATTGATCATGTGGGGGGGGGGGGGGGGAGGGAGTGAAGGTAATTTTCGAATTTCACTCCGAAAGTATCCATAGGATTCAATTATCAGAGCACTCAACGATCGCAGGTATTATTCAGCGAAACGAAAATGCTATGGCATGATATGACTACAATCATAAAACGTGATTTTTTGTGTACCCGATTTTGTGTGAGGTTCATGAGAATACATTTCGTAGTTCATTAGGAATTATTAAAATAAGATTTTTATGGTGAAAAAGTAAATTCATGATGTTTTTTAATTACTAATTTAGACCACTTTCATTCAAAATTTCAAATTATAGGGGATAGTATGTTATGAATTAATATCGTCACTGCAGGTTTTGATATTCACTTACGCTCTGCATGATTTAAATTTTCTAGTTTTACGCGAAACTGAATAAATGACTCCATGGGGCTAGTGCGGACATTTTCAAACTAGCCCTAATCATCTTTCAGTGGTAAAAACACTAATTAAAATTTTTAGCATATGAAAAGACACAGGTATATATGTAAATACATCGACTCACTTTAAAAATATTAGAATTTATCCGATTAATTTAGAGGCTTACGTTGTAGCAATGTCTCAAAAAGAATTAGAAATTAACACAAAAAAGAAAGAAATTGGGTAGATGCACGCAATATAAACAAAAACTAAGTATACGTTAAAATAAATATTAACAGACAAAGTAACAGAATTTTAAAAAATGAAAAAAAAAACTGGCTCAAAATGTTCTCAAAGCACGTGTACAAAAACTGTTTATGAGAAAGATTATTACAAAATCAGTTGCAAAATTAACTTTCATTAAATAAAAAGTGAAACTAGATATGAGTTAAAGGAATAATTATGTATATTTATACTAACTTGCACTGAAAGATTATTTTATTATTTTATAAAAGTGAATTCTTTGGAAAGCATGGGGAGCTTAATGCATTTTCAGTGTCTTGTTAAATGAAATAAAAGAAAATAGATTTGCTAGATGCATTCGGGAATTCTGCACTACGCATTTCATTATACTATTTTTAATTAGCAAAATTTTTACTTGGTCTCTTTTTATTTCCTTATGTCTAAATATAGCCTTCTTTCATCGCAGTTGTGTTTTTGAATATGCTTTTGGCATGCTTCATTTTGTTAAAAAAAAGAAAGAAAAAACCTTGATCTATTTACGCTTTATGTTTTTCTCGCCTTTTATAAACATTTGATTTTTTTTGTGAGTTCCTTTTATAGAGTTTCCATTTGTTTTCTTATATAACTTGTCTTGTAACTTTTCATAGCATTTGACACAAGTTTCATGAATTGAAAAAATAAATAAAAATATATACATATATTATTATTATTATTACTATGCTACATTAATTATTTGTACGTTTCTTGAAGCAAGCCATTTTTAATCAGTATACGTAAAAGTTAAAAAAATCGAAGACTCCACTCGGAGGCAGAAAGTTGAAATAATGCGAACATCATACACCATCAGGATTTCATGAGTTTCTGCCCCGAGGCTATTACTACACAACATTTTATCATTACATACTACAAACAGAGAAGCAACAGGATAGCATAGCTTGCACCATATTGTTCGAGACCTTGAACTTTGACCCCTCTTCAAAGACCTAGAGTAATTTCAAAGGGGACATAATTCACTTTTTCTTATCATTGTAATCTAACATAGTCTGAAAGTTTTAGGAAAATTGAATACGTCAAATATCACAAGTAGTCCAACTTTTAAAAAAATGACTCTTAATAATCTAACCAAGCTCACTAAGCTGATAGACTTGTCATTTCCAAGAAACAGACCTGCCCAAATTTCAGTCTTATCAGAATGTCTTTCGCCCAGATAAAAATCACCGTGGTCTCTCACTATTGTCACAATTTCAATATGCGAATGACATGTTCGTAGGATTAGAAGTTGAAGATAAGACTAAGATGAAAGCAATAAGACCAAGATGAAAGCAATCAGAATATCAGAGCTACTCATTTATTCACTCAGCGAGATTATTATAGCAAATTATTTACAATATGTACATCCATATAAAACATATGAAAATGTTCCAAGCATTTCACATGAAATGACGCCTTTCCTTTTTCTTAACAAATTCCTGAACCAAAACAAATACCGAACAGGTATTGAAGGAAACTGCAGGCAGTTTACGTCCTGCTACGACGGGAGTCTCAAGGCATCTCCCCCATCCACCTGTCCGAGATCCACCTCGTTTTTTTTTTTGGGGGGGGGGGGGGCTGAACTAAACTAGCTATTTTTTATTGGCACCCATAAGGGCGCTACCATCAACTATATACGCTAGTCGAAAAATTACTTGATCCTTCCAAGGCGCCACGAAGTCTATGCATGCCCCTCGTGCGTAAGCTTAGACCATAAACTAGATAGACAAGGTCTGGGGGCGTGGTCGGTAAGCAGGAGTCTTTCCCCGGAAAACAGGTGACGGAGTCCTTCGGTGAGAGAGGGCTTCGTCGTGCCATGTTAATTCTCGTAGAGATTTGAAGAGTGATTTATTTTAATTTCTTATTGTATGACAGACACATTTTAGCAGAATTATTTTCTATCACACGCAAGGAAACAGTTCATAGATTAATGGACAAGTGTTTTTTTATTGGTATTATCAATAATTAATTAGTAATAGTGATTTGAAAATGATCTTATATATTGAGCTCATTGAGAGTAGGAGTTAGTTTCTTGCCCCCTTTTGTGAAACTTAATGTCATACAGTAAAGCTCTTTGCAATGAAAACAATTCGTATTGCTTTTACAAGGTTTTTAACTGACTTCAACCTCATTATGTCTTGCCCTTGAGATATCAATGCGAAAAGTAAAAACATTTGTAATATTACGTTAATAAGCCAAACATCAAATATACCTATTCTTTTCTTTTTCAGTTCATTGAAAAATAAGGAAGGAAAAACAAAAGCGTTTAAGCTGTTTTTCTTTTCAAAATCTGAAATAAATTTAAAGAAAGCAACAGCATGAAGAAAAAATTTTAGTTTTGAAAATAGTTTTTTAAATTTTTTAAGTTCAAAAAATTATTTTCTTTAGAAAATTGTCAGTTAAAACTTTAATGTTGCTCCGATACAGTTCGTAAATCTAAAATTAATAGTCATGTGACATTAGCCTGTAGGACTGAAAACATCGGATTGGGATCATTCATAAATGATGTCACGCTTCGAGGGGGAGGGGGGTTCGTGAAATTGTGACAAGGGGTGGGGAGGGGGTATGTTGAAGTGTGACACTTTGTGACAAAGGGGGAATAACTGGGAAAAAAGCGTGACATCATTTATGGACGGTCCCATTGTACCGTTCATTAAAATGCGATTGTTTTTTTAATGAATTACAGATGAAGTTTGTTCTAAGATTGCAAACAAACGGAATAAATTAATTTATTATCTAAGTGTTGTGCAATACAGTCAGAAATACAATATATATGTAATATATTGGTAAGGGGGAAGCATGAAATGCATTTTAAACATAATTCTGAAAATTTAACAATTTTACTTACATTATTAAAAGTAGAGAATAAAAAATAAACTGGAGCGAACACAGACATATGTATACTTGGTGATGCAACGAACGTTCGGCCTTTCTGCGAGTATATTTCAAGCATCGTTCATGTCTTTTAAGATTTAATATTATTGAAATGTTAATTTCAACGTTGCATTTATTATTTAGGGGGCGGGCATTATTAATAAAGCAGAATGGAATTTAACTACTGGAAAAAATAGTTTAATTTCTATTGAAAATTGCTCTTGATTTTTAAATAAAATTAATTTTGTGTATTTGTTACGCATTTTCGGTATCCTTTGATATTATTTTAGAAATGGTGTAGTCATATTTTAAAGTATTTCTCAACAATTGCTTTAGTTAATTTATATATATGACTTTCTTGTTCTTCATAATCAAGAATACGATACTCCAAAAATTTAAAAATAAAATTAAAATTTACGCTTTTCATTGTTAATATTGCTATTATGTTTAATAAATCAGGTTAGTGCTTTTGTGCACAGAATGGGTCTTGATCGTTTGCCTGAAAGCAATCTCAGCTCTTTTACAGATCAGAAGCAAGTTCAGAAATTGAGAAGACTCACCCACGTGGTATAGGACGGCGAAAAGCTTTGATCTCCGACCCCTGTCAGTCAAACTGGTCCCCACTATTCCTGCTTAGGAACTAACAATGGCGAGTGAATAGAAGGGCTCGTCTAGATACTATATGGTCTAAGTGCGTAAGTGACTCGAAACACATCTGAGGGATGCCAGAAAATCGGGTTTCTAAAGGTAGAAACATGACAAAGATGCTTCGAGTGTCCACTTTCATTCACTGGCCAGACAGTCTGGCGTCGAATGTCAATCACCCGACCAGGTGTAAGGGGTGTACTCCTTACAGTATCCACAAACTCTGATGGACTTAAGAACTAATTACAGAAATCCCTATAACTCTACATTGTAAAAATTGTGCTTTTAGTTGCCACCATTTTTGGTGTGACTGAACACGATTTTTGGCGTTCAGTTGGTGTAAAGTTAAAAACTATTCATTTTTGGTATTTTTTTTCATGTATCTCTAAAAAATTATAGACCGTGTAATATTTCTTAGCACATGAAATTTGTTATTTCGGTTGCGTAATCGGAATTTCATTACGATTGCTCATTTCTATGAAAATATAATGAATGAACAACCGTAATAAACTTTTAATACGTAAAATGAGTTAACAAAAATCATATGTAAACATTCTGATGTCTGTATTTTTTTTTTATACAGACACCTTAAAGTATTTAAAATGTATCAAAAAAGGAACAATTTTCAACAACATCAACTGAACACCAAAAATGGTGTTTAGTAACACCAAAAATGATGGTAAGTAAACGCAAAATTTTTACAGTGTATATAGAAAGAAAAGTAGCCAATTGAAAAGTGAACTTAGTGACTTCACCAGAAGCCTGACAATATTATGTCACTAATCGGTAAATTTTTACATTTCTCAAATCAACTATACTAAGCCACTAGTGACTTTCTCCTGAACGACGATACATGCTTTTTCGCAGGTTAGCACTCATAAAGTCCACACATAAGCATTTCAACGGATAATTGCAACTAATCAGAATTTCTGATCAATTATTTTCAATTATTTTTGTTATAAAGCGGACATATAGTTTTTTGTTGGCTTTACCTTAATACAGTAATTTTGGATTTAAGAGAACAGAACGCTAAAGATATTGTGTAACTTACCTGTAAATTTTTACACTTCTCAAATCTAGCTGTAAAGTACTCCGAAATAGGATTAAGGCAATACGAAAACAGTGTAAATATCGCATTTTTTCAGACGCAAAAGTAGGTATAAACGGCTGGTTCTGCGCCACCTGAGGTGCCATTAGCCCTTAGCCCAACCCTCTCATTCCCTCCGCCTCCCTCTAGTCCTCCTTCCCCTCACCCTCCCATACTCGCTCCCTTCCTTGGAGCCTTTTGCTGGTTGCTGCCTTATACTTGTATTATGAGTAATCTTCCTTTAATCTACATTATACCACTTGATTTCTTGCAAAGTTTAAGAGTTTGCATGAAATAATAGAAGCTTCAATATTTTCAACAAGCCGATTTACATGGGATTATACAATATATTTAGCGAACGTTTCATGTAGTCCAAGATTTATTTTTCTTAATTTAGATTTTTCTTTTCAAACTCTTATCAACTGACGCGATAAGGATTCAGCTTTTCACCCTACCGGAGAATTGACTCATGGGGCTTATCTGTTGCAATGACGTAACGCTCAAGTTAGAATTCCGAATCACTATTGATAAACCATTTGAACTTCAACTGAAGTTTAATATGAATGCAACCGTAAGTCTTATTTTTTAAAATCTCCCATACACGCAACCACATTCCTGCGTTTAAATTTAATAATTTTACGTTATATTTAAGAACTGGGCATTTAAAACCTAGACATTTAACTCACCAAACGCAGACAAGGTTCATTACACCTACTCCCCCCCCCCCCCAGGTATAATCCTTGAACTCATTACTTCCAAGTTCCGAATTTCATACCTTTATGATTTTAATTAAATCGTACAATACATCTAACGAGCAATTCATCTGTTCAAAGAGTTATTTATTTTCAAAACTTAGTCTTCAACATTTAACGAACGTTTCATTTATTCCAAGAGTTATTTAGTTTCAAAAGTCAATATTTAGCATAACTTTTATGATTAACACACAATAATACAACCCAGGAATATATTTAACAAAACTCTTTGCCAGGCAATTTTTACACATTTTAAAAGTTTATTACTAAAGTACGAAGAAAACTTTTAAACTATTTACGTTGCAAATTTCGTGTTTTGAAAAAGTCTATTCCTCGCATACAACCTTGGAATCTTTACTTTAAAACCAAGATTGCATGCATGCAACCCAACCTAAATGCAGAATTGCTTAAAATCATACCAACATAAAGTACAGAATATGAAAAAGTTAGAAATGTTATGCTCCAAGACTTACATCACTAACTGAAATAAAGAAACACAGCCTTTCATCTACTAATACCACAGCAAAAGTAAGATTATTTTAGTAAAATTAGAAAAGCGCTGTATACAAACACTCAAAGCTTAGAACAATAGTTTTAAAATTGAATAATAAAGATGAGGAACATTGTAAAACTGTAAAATAAGCAGTCAAAACTAAATTTAAAAGCACTATAACAAACTTTTCAAAATTAAACGCAACACCTATTTCGCTGAAAACAATAAAATAGAAAGGTTAAACTGGAAAAATAATAATAATAATAATAATAATAATATCAGAATTTAAAGCTCGACTTAAAAAAAGTTAAGAATTATCTACTAAAACTCAGACTAAAGTCGAAAAATTACTAGGTGCGAAATGCTAAAATATCATTAAAATGTATAATTAACAAGTATTAAGTATCAAAACATAGACTTATCCATTGAAATCTTAAGCAAAAATATTAAAGTTCTAAGAACAAAAATGCTAACTGAAAAATTAAAAAATGCCCAGTACAACACAAAAAAGTATGTAAAAGTACTGACTATAAAACTTAGAAACTTAAATTCATCCAAAAAAACTTGGAACAGAAATGTAAAAGTATGCAAATTTGCAAAGCAAAAGTTTTAGGCACTTGCAAAATGTTAAAACTTAATGCAAAAGTGTAGAAAGTACTGTGTACAAATGTTAAAACTTAGATTTATCTACTAAAACATAGAATGGAGATGTAAAAATTTTAAGAATATTATAATAAGGCAAAACTAAAATTTAAAAGTACTACGTACACAACATCAAAACTGATATTCATCTATTAAAACTTAGTACAAACATGTAAAAGTACTACGCGCAGAACCTCAATATACATTAATTTGGAAAAACAGAACGAAAACGGAAAAAACGTTAGAGTTATCTACTAAAACTCAGACTAAAGTCGTAAAATTACTATGTACGAAATGTTAAAACATCATAAAAATGTATAAGTAACAAGTATAAAATATCAAAACATAGATTTGTTCATTGAAATCGTAAGCAAAAATACAAAAGTTCCAATAAAAAAATGCTAAAACTGTGAAAAATTAAAAAATGCTCAGTACAACTCAACAAAACACGTAAAAGTAAAAACTATAAAACTTAGAAACTTAAATTCATCCAAAAACACTTCGAACTGAAATGTAAAAGTACATAAAATTAAAATAAAATAAAAATAATAACGATAAAAACTTTCAAATTTTAAAAAGTTAAAACATAAAAAGAAAAAAATACTAAAACACTACAAAAAATTTTAAAAAAAAAAAAAAGAAAAAAAAAACAGTTCACTTGAGTATAAAAACAAAAAATAATACAAGTTACCGAAATGAGAAATGAGAAAAAAAAATAAAATTAAAAAAAAATAAAGGTAAAAACATAAACCCTAAAAAGAAAAACACAAAAATACTAAAATGAAGTATAATAAAGTACAAAAGTTAAAACTAAAAAACACGTATATAAAAGTTTAGAAGTACATGTAAATTGTAAAAATAAAAAGTATATTACCAAAAAAATTTTCAAAACAAATTCAAAGTGTAAAACGTAAGAAGAAAAAAAATACTAAAACACTAAAACAAAATTTAAAAAAAAATAAATAAAAAAATAAAACTAAAATAAAATAAAGTAAAAAAAATTGTAAAAATAAAAAGTATATTGCCAAAAAATTTTCAAAACAAGTTCAAAATGTAAAACATAAGAAAAAATACTAAAACACTAAAACAAAATTTAAAAATGAATATAAAAAATTAAATTAAAACTGGAATTAAAATCAAAATATTAAATAATACATAAAAATAAAAAATAATACAAGTTACCGAAAAAAAATTAAGCAAAAACATAAATCATAAAAATAAAAAACACGAAAATATTATAATGAAACATCGAAATTTTGAAGAACGTGCAAAACTCTAATAAAAAAATACAAAACGTAAAACCAAAAAATACAAAAGTCAAATTAAAAATCCTAAAACTTTGAAACTAAATGTAAATATCAGGATTAAAAACAATAAAATTGAATAACTACCTTTAGAACTAGAAAAAAAAAAAAAAAAAACATGAAAACGTATGAGACATCTTAAATTTGTATTATTTAAACATGAATCAGATATGTAGGGAAAACAAACCCAAGTAAAGCAGTAAATACAAATACGAAATCTTAAAATTCAGCATAAACATTTTAAACATAAGAGGTAAATGTGAAATAAAGATTGCAGAATCTTAGGTATAACAAGAAACTTACCCTTGTTAGATGAACTGCAACGTCAAAATTATACAAGTACCGAAAGAAGTTACAACTTTTGATGTTGTGTATTTGATATTAACACAGATTTTGATGACAGGTGAGTTAAATGTCTAGGTTTTAAATGCCCAGTTCTTAAATATAACGTAAAATTATTAAATTTAAACGCATGAATGTGGTTGCGTGTTTGGGAGATTTTAAAAAATAAGACTTACGGTTGCATTCATATTAAACTTCAATTTAAGTACAAATGGTTTATCAATAGTGATTCGGAATTCTAACTTGAGCGTTAAGTCATTGCAACAGATAAGCCCCATGAGTCAATTCTCCGGTAGGGTGAAAAGCTGAATCCTTATCGCGTCAATTGATAAGAGTTTGAAAAGAAAAATCTAAATTAAGAAAATTAAATCATGGACTACATGAAACGTTGGCTAAATGTATTGTATAATCCCATGTAAATCGGCTTGTTGAAAATATTGAAGCTTCTATTATTTCATGCAAACTCTTAAACTTTGCAAGAAATCAAGTGGTATAATGTAGAGTAAAGGAAGATTACTCATAATGCAAGTATAAGGCAGCAACCAGCAAAAAGGTCTAAGGAAGGGAGCGAGTATGGGAGGGTGAGGGGAAGGAGGATTAGAAGGAGGGGGAGGGAATGAGAGGGTTGGGCTAAGGGCTAATGGCACCTCAGCACCTCAGGTGGCGCAGAACCAGCCTTTTATACCTACTACTGATATACATAGTTTTAAACACATATGTAGTTATGTACTTAAAGCAAAATAAGTAGAATCAAGTTCTTCAATCATCTTCTACTCGTTATTACCAAAAAAATGCAAAGACTAGGAGGGTTCAAATGGTGTTATATTTTATACTTTCAACATTTCTTTATATTGGTCTAGTTTTTTTCCCAGGATTCTTCTGGCTATTGAAATATGTTTTCTAGATTATCTGTGTACAAATTATTGAATAGTGTCCCTAAACTATTGGTGATACATTTGTAATTTGTCCCATTCAATAATTCTCATTCACACATTCAATAATTTTTCCTATTTAGAAATCATGCATTGAATTTCATTTGTTTAAGAGGCTGGTAGTTTTCTGACTGCTTCCCACTTCTTGTTTGTTCGTGCGTCCCATGTAAGCATTACGATTTTAATGATTTTTACTATTTAGCAGTATTTCAATATTGACAATAATGTTTTGATTGTATTCCTACAATAAATTTTACGTTTGCTGCTACATGGTATTTGATGTAAAACGTGTGAGTTTGAAACTAGTAATTCGAATGAACAGAATAACATGCATTAAATCACGGAGGCTACACTTTGTGCAAGGTGCTATTTAAGTTCTAAGAAGATTAAGTACAATTTGGCTGTAGTTATGGTGTAACAATATAGCATATTTATTAATAAATATTGATTAAATCTCATATTAAAGTGATTAAATAAGTACAAGTTTGAATTTCTGGCTTTTTTGAGAAACGCACAAAAGGCCATTTTTGAAAAATCATATAAAATACCTGAGGTGAAAATAAACAATATAACTTATAGGAGCTCATTAAGCACTTCAAGGGCAACAAATGAGCTGATTTCCAGATTTTTAAAAAATGGCTTTTTTGAGTAATTACACTTCAAAAATCGTAATTTTTGAACATTTTCAAATTTCATATTTTAAATTCTGAGGGGATATGCATCTCAGGCTTACAATAAAATTTGATACAAAACTTTCATAACAGCACTTTGGATTGCCATCTCGGTTTTGTCAAAAATAAATTTCTTTCATAAGAAAAGAAAATCATAAAATCGGTAAAAATGCGATTTCTTTCACTTCAAAAACACTTTTTTTATTTATCAATGAAGCCAACTAGATTTTTCAAATTAGTGTCTAAATAAAGTACCATCCCTTCATTATTTATAGGAAAAAAAAAATGAAACAGAGGCCATTTTAAAAGTGAGTGTTTTGCCGATATTCTGAAAACGGCCAATTTTGTTCCAAATTTTAAAAGGCTGTAACTAGAAAAATATTTTCTTTTTGCTTAATCCTTTTGGGATATTTCATATGTCCCTTAGTTGTAACTACTGTAATTTAAAAAAAAAAATCTGTGAGGGTCATGTGACAAGATTTAGACCTGCCTGCCTGATTTGAAATGGAATGACTCATGGGTTTCATGATTGGAATTTTGCACCCAGTGGTTTTTAAGAACATAAACGGTCTTTAACTGAAAACTTTTCACTCCAATGAAATAAAATGAATGTAACCAGAAAACCAGACTTTTTTTGAAATACCTTAATTAGCCGAGTATGTTGCATGTACGGTACATGACGTGGTCCAATATTTACAACATGAGAAACAAAAAGTGAAATACGCTGTTTTAATGCTAGGTTACTCCGGATATTATGGAAGAGTAAAGACCGAAGAAAACTTTTGGAATATAGTCACGACTTGAATAAAAAGTACATTTGTTTTTTCTTCCACGTCTTTCTTTGGAATCAAGTTATAGTCTCCAACGTGTGAGTAGGAATATCAGAAACATTTCTTAGAAGACGAATAAAATCGGTCTACTTATTCTAATATTTCGGGAAAGATTGACTCGCACAATAGAAAATATCGCTTTTTTTGTTTTTTAAAACAGCAATTTTGTTTATGGTGTGGTTTTTTTTTTTTTTTTTTTTTTTTTTTTTTTTTTGCGATAGAAAAATAAATATTCAATGGATTTGTGATAAGGTCATCGTACTAAAATGTTTTTTTAACAGCTATGTGCTTCAGACGTTTGAATAACAAAAGAAAACTATCCTAAGCTGTGTTGAAATTTGTGCAAAAACCTAAAATAACAACTTTTATTTGTTTCTAACATTTTGATCGAACATCAATTGCCACAGTGAAGAAATCTCATTTCACACTTTGTCTTGGTTGCATATATTTTCTTAACCAACCCTCCTGTTGTCGTTCGATTACCGGTTGACTGTCAATTATTCCAATATTACAAATGACCTTTACCCAAAGAACCTTGAATACGCTGTGACATAAAATGCAGCAAGATGGCTGTTGGTTTAAAGCATTGCAACAGTTTAGATCAGTGAATATGATGCTTTATAAAATTGTAGAAATGTTGAATGTTTCATCAGGTATACAAAAAGCATTGTTAAATGTTTCAATCTACTCTAAATAGTATTTTGAGGTTATTTCGCAACCTTTGAAAAAAAATGTCGAATGACTGAATGCTAATTAGATGCATATGACATACAATACCTATTAAACTACCTAATGCTTACTTAAATCCCGTAAAGAATGAACTTGGACGGAAGTTTACTTTTAATCTCTCTTGCTGCCCATAAAATTTGGGAATTTATGTTGAACCAAATTTCTTAAAATTTAACTCTTCACTGCGAACAGAGCAACTACATAATGCATAGTTCTCAATATGCGAAAAGCAATCTGCGAAAAATTGGTTTGACACTTTCTAAAATTTTCAACAATATCTTTCTCGTGATACGTCTAATATTTCATTTCTTTAAATTGTGAGTTACACCTTTAGACCTTTCCGCAGCGTGTTTTTCTGCAAGTAAGACACAAATCTCTACTACACGGCCCCTGAAAGAACGCACAAAATGATCGAAGCACATATTTCACGTCTGTAACTTTATAAAGTGTATGTTATATTAAATATTCAAAAGCAAAAATCTTTCGTTCCGAATTTCCACGCTTGATTTATGTTTATGAATTCAACCCCGTTGAAATACTTTCGCGGCTGAAACGGTTCCTTCATGGAAAATATGACTCTGTGAGGCATATTTTTAACGCTATCCATCTTCATTTAAGCATTAAAAATGAAATATTCTAATCCACAATGTTAAAATTTCCACACGAAAGTTTCCAGGTAGTACCATTTTGTTTAAAATTTCAAGATCTTACACATTACAGAATGAGAAAACCCTTAAATCTAGTTTATTCTTTTATTGTATCATTATTTTACTCCAATTTTAAATAAGAAATTTGACTGAGTTTTTCTTTCTTCATACAAAGCAGAATGACACTAATGGAGAAATATAATGAAGATCATTACTGCAAAAGAAATGGTTCAGCAAAACTATAAATGATTATCTACTAAAATGAAAAAAAAGGTAAATGACTTTTGTAGTAATTTTTTATTACTCATATATATTGATTCTGAGTGGCATTAAATCAGATTAAAACATTTTTATTACTCATTTGTATTGATTCCGAGTGGTAGTAAATGTTAAAAAAAATTGTTAAATGTATTTGCAGAGAATTTATATTCAAAAATGTATCAAAAATTTTGAACGTCGCATATTGTTCCATTTTATTACTCTTCTAAAAGGTACTAAATTGTTATTATTTTTTCCCTAACAAAAACTATGAGCATTATAAGATAAAAAAAACTTTTACTTCTAAAGTTTTAAGATTCTAGAAAATAAACAACAATATTTTATGTATTAGGAATAAAATAATGCGCGACATTAGATTTGCATATCTATTATTATAAAATATCTGGTTTATTTAATTTGCACTAAAATTAATTAATGAAAAGTTGAGGGACAAACTTTTAGCTTTAAATTTGACTAAAAAATTTCTGCTTCATATTTATTTATTACGAATTTATATTAGAATAAATACACTGTAAGTAACTTTAAATTTGCTATGAAAATTGTAAACACATGTTTGTTTAACTTTTAGGAATTCCTTCAGTGCAAGGAAAGGTACGAGAATAACATGCATCAAATTTTTATTGAAATTTGTGACTTTAATTTATTTATATCTACAATCATCCCAAAGTTAAATATTTATCATTATGAATTTAGTCGGAGCGATAAAAATAAATAATAAAATAAAATAGCACAGTTGTTTAACACTAAATATAAGCTTACTTTAATGCGATTTAAGGCAAAATTTTGAAATGAATTTCCTTTGAAAAGCATTTGTTTTTAAAACCAATACGGACTTGTTGTACACGGTCAATTTTATGTTTAAGATAAGTTCTGTGTATTTAAATTGTTGTGTGCAAAGTTGTAAGGTGCTACAACAAGCTAGACGCTAGATTTTTGTACAGAAGAACTGTTATCGCTACATTACGGGAGCGATGTCTTTCTAAGTAATGACAATGTTGCATTAGAAGCTTTTCAATCTTTTGTCACGAGGGTTTTTGGAAACTAATGTCATTGCTATGATGACAATTTTCGTGCTCATTTTAATTAAATGAATAAAAGGAAATTGCTTTCCCTCTCACGAAATTTTGGAGACAATATTACTGCATAACTATGTCTAACTGTGCATCATCATTTTGTTCATTTCTTCAAGGAGAAACTTTTATTTTAAAAAAAATTTATGCTTTCTCAAATATTTAGTTTTATATGGTTGCTTGACTGATTAACTTCATTATCTACTTGGAATTTCATTTTACTCATTAATTTAATTTTAATTGGTTGTTTAACTAATAAACTTCATTAATTGCTTCGAATTCCTATTGGCTTACACTGTGAGTACTCATTTTGTTTATCTTTTTAAGATGGATCCTTTTATTTTAAAATATTTATATGATTACTTTAGCTTTTAATTGGTTGTCTGACTAATTAACTTCATTAGTTACTTAAAACAACGCAGGTGAAGTTTTTCTACATGTTTTTCTGTAAACTCTTAGCATTTTGTATCTACATCTTCTATGTTTTTCTACGTTATATCTTCTTCAAACGTCAGTAAGAGTTTCTGTGGTACCATGCATTATCATTGCGACAAGAAGATTTCATGAAACTGGGGGACAAAAATTAAAAAAATCAATTTGTAATGGATATCCCTTGTACAGTTTTAGGCCGTATTATTGACTAGCTTCCTGTCAACTCTTAGGAATAATATTAAATGTTTTATACTAGAAATTAAACATTTGAATATAAATTGTTGAAAAGTGAAGCACAAACCTCACTAAATCGCATCATTCAAAAGCACGATTTATTAACAGTATTGATTTTTGCAACAGTTAAGGTAGAAACTGCAATACCATGCAATAAAGGTTCCCCTTAAGGGTATTTAAATTATCTATTTAATTGATACGTTAAATGAAATGGGAAGGTAAAGGAACTTTCATGGGGATTCAAGCCAATCAAGACATATGCCAAGGAAAACTGACATTACATTAGACTAATCCAGACCCAATCTACATAATGCATTAGCCATAACAACTGGTCATTATAGGGTCCTTAATATCCTTTTAGTCTAATGGATTCCTGCTGAAAGCTACAGAACGTATTTCCTGTTTCCAAAAAGCTCCCATACGCATCACAAAACATTTAATTGCTTGAATTTAAGCGCTAAAGTTTAGCGTTTCTTTAATATTGAAGCATAGTGTCCCAAAAGATATTTCCTCGGAAAAATTATTGAGAGGTGAAGTAAATAATAAAATTTGTAAAAGAAATACAGCATGAAACTGCGCAGGTTTAAAATATAGTTTTGATATAGTGGTTCTATATTTCCAACAAGTTTCCAATTAAGGGATATAGTGAAAGTGTTTGCAAGCAATGAGAATTAATGTATTCAACTACTGAACGATGTAGGTAGATATAGCATTCCAAAACAAACGGATTAAACATAATAATGTTAACGCAAGGCTATTTGATAGCACAGATTTAAACACATGCGACGTAAGGAATGTCATGGAATAACTCGGTATACATTGAGTTATTTAAAGGCTGCCCGTTGCAAGGTACACGCAAAAAACACTGTTGTAATTCAACGGAGGGCTTTATAAAACTCATAGAAATCGTCTCTTTAAGTATCCAAATAGTATTAATCAACTGCACGATGATACCGAATGTATTGCCATAAACAGTAGTTTTAATCATATTTAAGAACTTGGCTCTAGATTTAACCTGATGCGATGAAAATTATACAATGAAAGTCTATATTTAAGTATTTATCTCTATGGAAGCACATTTGTTTACTGTCAGTCAATCAATCTACAACGATTCTTATAACATGGTGGTAATTGGCTTTTATGTTCTAAAGGCATTGATCTTTTTTTTTCAAAACATTGTTAACATTTAAAGTAAACGTGAAAAACATTAAACAGTTAATATGGCTTGCTTCTTGAAAATTGAAATGGTATTTTTTTACTATGTGAGAAGCTGTTGGCATTAAAAATTTAGATTCATAAGAATGTGTTTCACAATAAAATAAATAAATGAAAAGGCCTGAAATCCAAAAGTATGAACCGATTATCTAGACATGAGATTCAGATTGAAATTTAGTTTAAATACAGTCAAAAAAGCCCTTCTGACTGTGATACAATTCAAACTACAAGAGAAACATTCAAAACTCAGTCGACGACAAGGCTTTTCATTAATCGATAGAAGTTTTTTTTTTTTTCAAAATGATTTCGTTCGTGAATTTTTATAAGAAACGGCTTGAAATCATCAAAAGCAATTACTTAAAAAAGGAAGAAAAAAGTATCGAAAGCAAGGCGAGGCCAAAGGGAAGATTAATAAGAAATGTATATGAAAAAAATCTTGATGAGACTGCGAAAAAGCACATGATGAAAAAGTAAAGTAAATTGATGAAGGATGAGCAAAAAATTATATAAGGAGGGGGAATGAAATGGGAAAAATGGTCGATCGGAAAAGGGGTGAGAAGTTAGGAGCCCATTTGTCTGTTTAAAAGTGGTTGCTTTCTTTTCGCTTCAACCGAGTATTGAGGTGATAAAGTATAATAAGTTCTTTCCAACACTGTGGCTTGGATTACTGCAGAGGATTCCTTTTGACTTTCCTGCAGTTTAAAAGTCTTTACTGGAAAATTGAGCCAACCTATTGATTGAGACAAGTTTTCTGATGCCCTTTATGATCTACATTTTAAAAACGGCAGAATGTCTTTCGTTTATTCTTCTATTTCTTCGTTAAGAATTATGCCGTGGTCCAGATTCAAGAGCATTTATTTTACCCGTGTTTCAGTGAGATTCAATTTTCTTTATAGTAGCGCCATTACCCGCCCCCCCCCCCCTAATATTGCAGTTTAGATACCTTTAACTCGATCTTAAGATGAATTAGTTTTTGTTACTTGTTTCTTTGCCAGAATTTTTTCTTAAGCCATATTTATAGTAAATAAAATGTGTTACGAATTGTTCTTTTATCAAGAATGGGACAACAAACTGTACATTTATTATAGCAACATAGTTCACCTATGTTGCTATAATAAATGTACAACACATGTTTGAAAGTACAGTTCGGAACGATGTGTTTTTATGAGAAGTGAAGTGAGAAACCATTTTTCTATTTGAAATTTTAATCTGTAATTTCTTATACTTTGCAGATATTTTTAAAAATTGAGAAGTACGGTAAGAAAATAATTCAAAATTTTACTTTAAAACATCAATAAATTCCCCATTATTAAAAAAATTGCCATTATCAACATAGATTCCTATTTCTATTCATGTAGCAACTGAATCCTGACAGCATTTAAAATTAACATTTTTATATTTCGACTTACAAATATTCCATAAACAGTAATTTATATGTACTAAGTTCAGTCTGTATACCTTCACTTAACAGTCAGTTAACGTATTCTGCATTGAGAATGGAAACACTTTAACTTCGCATCTTTCATATATTTCTTCATTGCATTATGTACTCTTCACACAGTAACTATAAAACAATGTAAGTAATTTAGCAACCGAACTGACCATACATCTCCATATCACGACCAACTAAATTAACAGATTGGAGAACGGTTTGGTAAACATGACGCATTCATTCTTTTGGCTTAAACGTGGGGAAGGCAGTCAAAACTGGTTTCTTCAACTTTCAGTGGTACGGAGAAAGCCACGTGATCACTGCGTTTTCTTGCCTTTCGTTTTTAAATGGCCATGCCTAAACCAACAAGCAACCTCATCTAATTTGTGGTCTAGTAAACCAAAACCACAAAACGCACTGTTGACGCTCTATTTGATGCTCAAAAACGTTTCCCTAATCTCACAGTATTTGCTTTAATAATATCAATATTAACTATTTAGTGTAAAAATATTATTTATAGTAAATTTAACATCATTATTTTACGCACCATACGAGCCATGAACATACAGAACTGAAAAAAACGAAAAGGATACTACAAAAATGTTAAAGAAATCTATCGAATGTTAATGTTTAAGAAAATGTTACAATTCCTTAAAATATATCACTATTATTTATTATTAGTAGTACATTTCATTTACTGAAAATTATAGTTTATCAAACGACAGACGTAATGAAACTTTAGTCTTTGCATATCGCTGGGGATATTTTAAAGCACATATTTTTAGAAAATTTCTTCAAGCGTCAAATTTTCAAACTTCCTGAAATACAACTTCGAACATCCACTCCTGAAAAAAAAAAAAAAAAATACTGAGGAATTCCTAACAGTTGAGGAATGCCTCCGAGGATTTATATTTGTAATGCAACATTTATTTCAGTATACGATTAAATACCCCAGAGAAAAATTCATAAATATTAGCAGAACGATGTAGGGGGTTGTAGTCGCACTTCCACCAAACACTTCGACAGAAAGATATTTTATTTGAATGATTTCCTGCAATGATGAATGATGTTTTGTTTTCTACGCGAATCTCCCACCCATTTCTCCAATAACCACCCGCTATCTGTATTCCATTCGCGATTTCTTCTTTTTCACAGTTAAGCTAAAATTTGTTCGACTGTATTCCCGAAGATGATAAATTATCGAATGTTTTCTGCACACCTCTGAAATATTCTCATTGCTCTGAATAAAGGAATCAATGAAGAAAAATAAATAAATTTCATTCTATTCTGAAAAGTCTGTACTTGTTCGTGTTCTTTATTTCGAGTAAGGACAGAAATGATTTGGAAAATGTTCATAAAAAAATAATTGAACTAATAACGAAAATTATTTTCATTAGTTATTCGAAGAAAGTTGCTTGCAATCCAACTAATTATTTTATTGTTGCAGTTTTCATTTTAATTAGTTTAGCGCTTTCAAATTACAAAATATTTAGCGTAAATCTAATAAATATGACTTGAACAACATTGCTGTTTTACTTAACACTGAAGTATTATAAATTCCTAATTATAATTTTAACAAGCAATTGTGATGCAATGCCACTGTTCAAAATGCTCTTATGATTTTCAAAAAAGCCATATAGCAATAATTACGCTAGTGAAAATGTTCTTATTTCTTCTGACTATTAATAGAGTATTAAATTATATCAAAAAATATAAATAACAGACATATACTAAAAATTTTCAAAGTGTTTCTCGTTTCACGAGGTTTATAGTTTTATTTTTATTTTATTTGTTTGCTTATTTATTTATGTACTTACTTTTAATTAAAGTAATGCAATATTTTTTTAACTTTTTTAAACAAATTCATACATACATTTTCAAGTGAAACATGCCTTGAATTCTAAAAACTGACTGTAATTAATGACACTTAATAGCCAGAAACAGAAGTGGATCTCTCATTGACAACTCAAACACAAATCATATCATCCGAAAACTGAAATTGGGAAAAATGGAACGGAGGTTCTGTGCCGGGGTATAACGATCCCTAGGTATTTTTGTTATTTTAAAATATTTTTCCCACCTAAATATGTTAAAAATAAAGTTATCTTCAAATGAAAATCTGCAAAAATTTTATATTGGGGATAATTATTTTGCCAGGTTCTGTAATCGCTAAGCTTGCATATTTCTGATTTTTTAGTACATAAGGATTTTTAGCATCACTTAGATTGTTCTAATCTGGCTGTGTATTTTTATCTTCTTTCTATGTAACTTGTAAAGTGGTATCTGAACTGAACATGAAGAAAATCACAAACATGCGTTGCTCCGTTGCACGTGTGTAAATCCTAAAGAGTGAACTGGGAGAGGAAAAAATATTCTATAGAAAAAAATTGCTTCTAAAAGCCGTTAAAATATGTACACTACTTTTGTAAGGCTCAAAATTGTTAAACGCATTGAATAGACTGTTGCTTGAAGAATATAACTTATTCAGTAAAAAGGTTCAGTACTACTGATATGTGCATGAACCTGAAAAGTTCAACCAATGACGCAAGGTATTATTCTTAGCGCTTGATGAAAAAAATCTACCCGAAAACCAGAAAAGAAGAACAACTAAACCCGGCAATTAATGGGAAACAAAGAGCTGGGTATACAGGTTATTTTTCAATTGGTGTCTTGTATCGATGTTTTTTCAATATATATAAACTTATAACACCAGACTATATAGTATGTTTTCCCTCTAATTTTCAATAGCAAATATGTAAGTAATAAGTGATGTCAATTGCTGAAAATTCTCCTAAAAATTATTTTTGTTTAGCCAAAAGGCAATGCACACATCAAAATTGTCATCTTAAACAACTAACCATTCACAGAAACAGCATTACCGGTACTTTCTCCCATAATAGAAATATATTTTGAACTTTTCAGTTTCTATAAAACGAAATTAACGTCACAGTTATTAATTTCGACGAAAAATTCCTGTTTTTTCTAATGCCAATAAAATTCAAAGCATGCTAAAGCGTCGCTTTTAATTAATATAAGTAATTTTCCGGTTCAGAAATAATTCGTAATAGCGATGAGTTTAGCTTTACGACAAATTTACTGGCGTACTGACTCGACAGATATAAAAACCTATGACTTTTTTGTTATAAGTAACAAATGCACATTCCATAAAATTGTACCTCAAAATGTTAAATATAGCCAAAGAAAATAAATGAAGTGAAAAGAAGAGTAAAACCTACCCCTATCGCCATCTAGTGGTAAAATTTTAAACCATTTCATTCGTGGGAAAGCGTAGAAAAATATTTAACACCGAAAAGCATTTTTTCTCTCAACGCGATTTATTTAGCATCGCTTATTGACTTTTTCAATCGTAGAAAAGTAGTAACATTTCCGTTCTTTAACTGAAAGAAAACAGTATGCATGAAAAAAGGAAAGGTGTTTAGTTCTACATTTAATCGAAATTGCGCCATGATCTCATGCAAAAGAACGCGATTCTGTTATTTCGAGAGAACAAAAGATAAAGCGTTAATTTTGTGATGTGAAATAAAGCATCAAAAATTGTGATATATTTATTCTCTTATATGAGCTACTGAATTATACATTAACTAAATGAAAAAAATGGTTGTTGCTCTAAATGCCCATTATGAAAATATTTATTAGTAGTCTACTTTAAATAAAGAAAATATTAAGCAAAAAAGATAATATTTTTTGCAACAAAGGAAGTAAGTAAAAAAAAAAAAAAATTAAGCACAAAATTAAATTACAAAAATCAGACGCGTTTCGGAATTACATGGAATTCCTTTTTCAATGCAAGCAAGAAGGGAAGAATAAAGGCGCTTAAGTTTTATGCTTAAATTCGTTGTTTTTTTATTTACGATACGAAAAAAATGCGGATACTCTATAATTGTTACATATTAGGCATTCAAAATTATTACGAAGTTAAACTTCACGTAGCTTAAAAGCGCAAACAGCATTGTAATTTTGACTATTTTGCTATACTAATGCCATTTTAAAGCGTCATCACAATTTCAAGAAAATGTTTTGCGGACAATCAAATATTCGACGTCAGAACTTTTAACATCAATATTGAAACTCGCCTCTCAAGATCAATAAATCGCTCCGGAAATGTGCTGTTGAGTAAATATTCCAAAAATATTATTTCCCACAGCTTTCAATTTCTAAACTTTATGAATCTTCTCTAAAATCAAACCAAGTACTTTTATAACAAGCATTTTATAAATACTGGAAAATACTTTTTCATATTAAAAATATATATAAGGTAACTCGGGGGAAGATGCCACACTTAAGGGTTTTTTCGATTAGTACATCGAAAATTGTAATAACAAGATCATGAAAAAAATACACTTTATTTTCCAATGTTTAATTTGTTACGTGCACAAGTTAATTATCTTCTCAGTATGAAAATAAATGAAAAATTTAATATTGAAAAATGTCGCTCAATTGTAGCATCTTAGCCCATATACACTCACGGACATTGAAAATAGCGCACCAAGAAGGAATCATCGGATTGAAATAAAATTTATTTCAGTGAATGATGAAAATGAAAGATACACTTGATCAAAAAAACTAAACAGTTAGATAATTACAGAGCCGTCCAGACAGCTATACTCAATAGCGCGTCGGACCGCCTCGGGCTGCGATACATGCCGCAATACGGTATATATATAGACGGCTTTGAATAGAAAAGACGTCTGATGTTACCCTGAGGCAGCCGTGCCCACAAATCTTGAACAAAATCATGCAAGAAGTGGCCCGACGGCAACTGGAATTTCAGCTGGTCCCATACATGCTCAATAGGGGAGATGTCCGGGAAGCGAGCAGGTCATGGAAGGGTCCGAACACATCGTAAGAAGTCCTGTCAATCCGAGCCGAGTGCGGACGAGCGTTACCCTGCTGGCAAAATGCACATGGAATACCGGTTAAGTATGGAAGCCGATGAGGCCATAGGATTTCATCCTCATACCGCTGAGCAGTTAATGTACCACGTACCACCACCAGAGTAGAGCGGCTATCGTAGGCTATGTCCCCCCAGACCATGATGCATGCAGTGCGGGAACTGTGTCGCTGAATAGTGAGAGTGGGATTTCACCGTTCATCAGGGAGTCTTCACACACGTACACGGTGATCATCTGTCCCCAAAACGAAGTGGCACTCATCACTAAACACCACACGTCTCCAATATGTGGCGTTCCACGTCGCTCTCGCTTGGCACCACTGTAGTCGAAGCCACCGATGTGACGGTGTTACTGTCAGTACACGTAATGGGCACTGGGATTGCAGATTCGCTTCCCTGAGGAGTCTAGAAATTGTTCGCGGACAAACAAGAACCCCTACATCCAGTTGTACAGTGGAACAGGTCACTGTGGGTTCCGTGAGTGCGTGGAGCACGATCCTTCGATCTTCTCGCGCCGCCGTCACCCTAGTAGCTACAGACCCGGTACGTCGTGCGTGGATGCCTTCCCGTGTCCATTGCTCCCAACACTTTCTGATAGCACACTCAGAATGATCGACCGGTCCTCCTGGCGAAACACGGCGCGTCGACCACGCTGCAGTCTTCAAGCCAATGATGAGGCCCCTCTCAAACCCACTTAATTGGAAGAAATGTCTTCTTCGATGTCTACCTGGCATTCTATACACTTTGGTACACCTTATAGCGTCGATTCGTGGTCGTCACGCATATGAATCTTCCACAATACACCGGTTTATATAGGCCGCGTTTCTTGTTTGCAACGCCAGTGCAGCGTGCGTGGACACGCGCATGCGCACTAAACTTACATCACTTGCATACCAGACGTCACTCTATTAATTTGCATTGTTTCGAGGTTGTAGCTCGCATCCTTCTTGGTGCGCTATTTTCAATGTCCGTGAGTGTATATGGGGAAGGTGCCACCGGCTATGGGGTAAGATGCAACAGCACAATATATAAAAAAATAAGACAAAAATTACAGAATTAAATGTGCATTAACTATGACTATAGAAAAACAGAACAAATTAATTTTTTTCGTAATTAGTTGCAACCATTTCTTGCATTCGATGCACTGAATCTAGTTACACTTGGGACCTTTTTTGTGTGGTGTAGGCCTCTGTTGTGGGCGTAGGCATGAGACATGCTCCACTTGGGAAAGCCACAGCTGTGTCATTTCTGGAGCCATCAGAAATAGCAAACGCTTGCTGTGGGATTGCTTGTGGGTTATAGGGGTAAATCTCAGTAGCTGAAAACCCAGAAGTACCATTTCCTACTGTGGCTGCCTTGCACCAAGCTGCATTCAGAAGAGATGCAAACTTTTGACAATTTACGATTTGGCTTCTTGTGTATCCAAGAGTTCAGAGCTTGTCGCCAATGTGTTTTTCAATGGTTTGAAAACCGAGCGATCAAGTGACTATAAATAATATGTGGTGTGACTTGGAAGACAGAAAAGATTTACGTCATTTGCTGTATTATAAAATAAAAAAATAAAAAACATATGTTCATTTCATTTATTTCTGAACCATGTGGCTTCTTCCCCCAAGTATAGGGGAAAGATGCCACAAACGGCTTATTTTCTTAATGCTACAGTGTTATGGCCGCTTCTACATGCATCGTATGTGTAACATAATGCGTAACTCACTTACATTGCTAATATCTTATTAAAAATAACAAATACGTTTATAAACTTTAAATATGAGGAACGGAATATTATAAAAGGGTTATCACCACGTTAAATGCTTATGAGATCCAAAAATAACGCCTATTAAAGACGGTCAATTCAGATGAATTCACAAGCCACACCTCATGTCTACTGTCAAAATTTTGCACAAAGTTTCTGGTAGGTGTAAAACTAAGTTAGCCAAATTTTTAAACCTTGAAAGTAAAAAATCATGTAGCAAGGGGCCCTAAGCTTAGGAACCAAAATGGCTGCCATTGACAAACGAAACAAGTAGCCATGTTTGGATGTACCTGGAGAGCCACATAATAAAAGCACAACCCCGAAATTTATTTTTCTCGGACAACTTTTTGTGTTTAATCTAATAGCAAACATTTGAAAGACTACCAAGATTTTTTTTTCTATTGTGTTCAGTTAAATTTGGCTGAAATTTCAATTTGACAATAATTTTTAAAACTTTATACTGCTCTAACTCGTCAGTAACTAAACTTATACACATGTAACTTTGTATATAGCTAAGACAACTACTTGTCGACGTATGCTGAAAATTTCAAAAATTTCTTTAAGTTATGTTTTGATTTATATCTATCTGAACATGCAAAGGTTTTCAAAAATGGAATATTTTGATCATTACTTTCAAGGTCTAAAAATTTGGATAATTTAGTTTTATACCTACCAGAAACTTTGTGCAAAATTTTATCAAAATTTGAGATGTTCGAGTGGGGATGATTTCTAAAATTGGTCCAGTTGACATGGAATGACCCAGTTGATAAGTTTCAGAGATAAATTTTAAATTTCAAATGCTAGCGAAAAAAATATTAGTTACGAATGACCAGTAATTCTGGCTCCGTGCGAAAGCAGTCCTAACGCTTCAGCTAACAGGTAGGGGTCTGGTAGGGAAAAGTACTTCTGCCCGAAAATGCAAAAAATAAATCTTAATATACATAATTCTTCTGTGCGTGTGTCTGTAATTGAGCCCCTCCTAAACGACTGGACCGATTTTAATGATTTTTTTTTTTTTTTTTTTTTTTCTTCAGGTGGATACGAGGATGGTTTAGATTTACAATTCGGTAAAATCCGACAGGTAGTTCCTTTTTTATTATTTTTTAAATATTTCAATGACTTTTGCTACGCCTACATTGCAGTTTTCCCCCGAACGCACTGGCGCGTCTTGCAAGCAGACATATAGGAAAATATTTGCGATATTCATTTAAACTCATGTTTGTGAAAATTGCAACACCATGAAGGAATCGTCATAATTGAATGAAATTTAATACACAGTTGAGTGGTAGTAGTACAAATAAATGATTAAATTTTCAAAGCAAACAAACAATAACAAGAGATCGGAATCAGTATTTTGTGTAGCCACCACGCGCCGCAATAAGTGCTGCTACACGACGTGGCATGGAGTCAAACAAGTTTTGAATGTCTGCCTGAGGAAGAGCATTCCATATTGTTTGTATGCGTACCCAAAGCTCGTCTACAGAAGCAACAGGACGAGGATCACGAGCGAGACGCCGACCAACGAAATCCCACACATGTTCAATTGGCGACATATCCGGGGAATACGCAGGCCAAAGAAGAAGCTGTATCTGCTGCGTTGCAAAGAAGGATTGAACAGTCCTAGCAATATGAGGGCGGGCTGTTGAAATACAGCGCCTGGCAAGCTTTGAAAGAAGGGAACAGCTTGGGGCTGTAGAACTTCACTGATGTACCGGTTGCTGTTCAGATTGCCCACAATTCGTACCAATTGAGATCGTCCATGATAGGCTATGGCGCCCCAGGCCATAACTCCGGGTGTTCGTCCACTGTGGCGTTCGATAATGCACTCCGGAAGGTGGCGTTCACCGGCATAGCGTCTGACACGAATGCAGCCATCATGGTACCACAAATGAAAGCGGGATTCGTCAAAAAACAAGACATGCTGCCAATCAGCACGCCAGTCTCTATGCTGATTGGCCCATTGTAGCCGCAGCCGGCGATGGTTCTCCCCCGTTCAAACTCTGTAAGTTGTTCAAATCTCGCTCTCTTTCGTCGAAGAGGCATAAGTAAAGATTGAGCTAACGTTTACCACTAGCAGATAACCACCGATAACCATATACGCCTCGCTGCAACCGTCTATTTATTCGGATCCATCCGCCGTTCAGAGGGCGCTGCTCAGCATACGCATGCGCTACGGATTTGAAATTCTAATCATTTGCATATCATGCGCTACTTTGCATTTCCTGAAAATTTCAGCTCACTCGCGTAAGTCCTTCATGGTGTTACAATTTTCACAAACATGAGTTTATCTATCTATTCTCGCATCCGCTTCATTTTTTAAAATAAAACGAAAACCAAACTACTTTCGTAAAGCTCAGAGTATACTAATTCTAAAAATATAAGCTTGAAAACATTATTTTCAGATTTAGTAATTAAAATTCCGTACATTTTAAGACCCACAAATTTGCCGAAAACCTGCGCTAAAATCATCGCATATTGACCAAATTTTAAAACGAATATACCATTTTAATCCTCAGACTATGATGATTCTAAAAGTATTAACTTTGAAAAAATATTTGAAAAACTTCGTAAGATATGGTTAAAAGTTCACTTTCTGTCTTTATATATATAATTCTTCTGTGCGTGTGTATGTCACTGAACTCCTCCTAAACGGCTGGGCCGATTTTAATGAAATTTTTTTTGTGGATTCAAGTGGATTCGAGAATGGTTTAGATTTACAATTCGGTTCAATTGAAATTGTTTATTTAATCATTATATAAAAATTGTGCATTACCGTAAGATAGACGCTGTGACTCAATAGTTATAAATGAAATTGAAAATGAAACCGGTATCGGCCTTATAGCTTAAGTGGTAGAGCACGCGACGCGCAACTGAGAGACCTGGGCTCGAGTCCCAGCCCAGTCCGGGCTAATTGACTTTAACTCAGTTAATAGCACATACGCTACTGTTTATCCAGGAAAAAATTACGTTTCCAGTGGGATAGAACTGTTTTTGTTTTTCACAGAGCAAGAGATCGATATAATGTTTTGCATAGTGGTAGTTAGGGGTCAGAGAATGACACAGGCTACCTTTTATCCCCTTGAGAATGCACTGCTCTTATGTGATAGAATTGTATCCTACAGAACCGTGTATTCAAAAGAAGTTTCGTTAAAGTTCGTTAAACAGAGTATTAGCATTAATTGAGTAAAGATCGATTAGTTCGGACTGGGACACGAACCCAGTGCGGCAGTTATGCGCTGAATGCTCTACCACTTACGCTATCACGCCAACACTGATTTCATTTCAATTTCATCTATAACTATAGAGCCACATCGTCAATCTTACGGTAATGCACTATTTGTATGTAATGAAACCTAAATTTAAAATTTAAAATGTTATTTATTCTTTGGAAACGACCGTTGTGTATAGTTGCGTCTTAATGCTGTGCTTTCCAGCACAGAATTGACAAAACATTTACCACCTAGAAATCAGCACCCGCAAGTGTGTATTTAAATGAACGTTTGATCGCTAACCTAAAAAAAGTTGTATAGAGCTATAATGTTCTAGTTTTTAAGCCATACAGGCAGTATACAGCTGGTTAACCTCTTTTCCTTATTATTTTATACTGTCTTAGGATTGACACGTTGCGTTTAAAACCCGTTCAACGCCGGGTACATCAGCTAATAAATAAATAAAGCTTAAAAAGCACCTACAAGGTTACGTGAAACCCCTGATGAAATGTACAAAGTAGATGACCAAATAAATTTGCTTGCATTCCACCTAAAAATATGGCAGTGAAATGAAATGTTGCTAATGGTATAGCTTCTAATATTTGTGTAATATAAGTCTTTAGAGCAATATACATTTAAAAATTTATTGGTAAAAAATACTAATTTTATTTTATTCCCGCTCGAAATTTCAACTTAATTCTTAGATGACAGAAAGGACATTAGCTTTAGAAACGATATGCGAATTGTATATGTAATTTACTGTCTATGCTTAATCTTTCTAAAACAGCATCATTCTAGAAATAATATATTGAAAAGAAAACGAAAAAAAGAATATTGTACAAACATGTTTTATTATGCATGTTTATGTCACATTAATTGTAATTTTACTTTTTCAATCTATATATATTATATCTCTAGCCTGCTCTTCGGTTGGTCCGTGATATCTTCCTTATTCCTTTATTAATTTACCCCGCGTTTTCAAGCTTATCGTGCCGGCTAATGACAAAACATATACCCACGGTCTAAAACTGTACAGTTTCTCTCAAATTTGAGATTTAAAGTAATCTAAAAAGAGGTCCTTTAATGGATGCCAAATCGGTGTTTTGTATGCTGGCGCAATTTCTTATCAAGTAAAGAAACGAGAAACTTTCCTGTTTTTACTGTATAACTAATTGGACAGTTTTAGCCGCATCTGTAAGTTAAACTTATTCAATCGTTAGGCTCTACACATTCATTATATGTGTATTATTTTATTATCACATTTATATTATGAATATGTCGGGCCTAACCAACCAAGAGTAACTATATTTTAAGTGATGGAACTGTTTCGTTATTGTATTTTAATGTTATGTATACTAAAAATTAAAATAATTATCATTATTATTGTCATTATTTTATTATTTTGAATATCTAAATAATAATGGGGGGGGGGGATTTGTAAGAGCTATTTTTACTGATGTGTTCAATTGCATGTCTTTTTTTGTGCCAACACTCGTTTACTTTTTTATATTCTTCTTCATAATATCCTTTCCCCCAAATTCTTGAAGAATGGAATGCCACACAAAACGATTAGGTGCGCATTGCGGAATTCCGCGCGGCTCGTCTAGTTTATTATCAGTAAGCTTTAAAAAAACAGCTAATAATTATATAATACCTTCATATAAGAATGTGACCTCGCATCGGAGCGACTTTGAAAATTATTTAATTGATTCAAATCTGCCCGGGGTCGGACACTTTCGAGTGGCATGAGACAACAACAGCAACAATCGAGTAAAATGTATCAATATAAATCTATTTTATTTGCATTATAAGAAAAAAGTTCATTTTGAGCTAGTATGTGCTTACCCAACACAAACACTTTCATTGCAATCAAAGTCAAATTAACAACTAAAGTTTATACCAAGATTTGTCTGGTGTCGTTTGCAAACTTAACGGATTAGTCATTAATAAATTTAATATGCAATTACGTATGTTTAATTGCTTGCTTGGAAGTGTAAAATTATATATTCTTATTCATCGAACAATGGGATTTGCTACAGCTATTAAATTTTGAGCCTCCTATAATTGAGAGGGTTTTATTTCAGTAAGGATGAGTTGTGATTTAAAGAAGCGAATCATTGAAACTTGAAATTTATAAATTAAATAAAAAAAGGTTTTTAAAAAAGCGATCAAAGTAATATTTATTTTACACATGACATTAAACTCGAAATGTGATTCTTGTAATCAAAAACCTCTGTAAAAAGTTTTTAAAAGAATGTTATTCTCTTATTGATTCCTTCAGAAAATAATGGTTTTATAGCTCCATGTAGAAAATTCTAGAAAAAAAGAATCGAAAGTAGGAAGAACGAAAAGGTTTGTCATCAAAAAAAGGAAGAAAGTAGCTTTCATATTTGAAGGAACGAAAAAAGTATAAAATCCTATCAAAAAAATGATCTATCTATTTTACCAAAGATTAGATTAAAGTAAAAGATTGATTGTTTTTATATTTTTAAACGATACTAAGCATTAGAAAGCAAACAAATTTATTTGAAGTTCTTTCCAATAATTTCTTGTCTTCTGTTTTCCTAGTAATAAACTAACATCTTAATTCAAAAATTAATTTTCAGCTCAGTTTCGAAGAACTATCCACCATCTAACATCTGGGAATAAATTTTGCTATAACTTTTTTTTCCTTATTTATTTTTATTTATTTACTTATTTATTTTTGTGAACCATAAATTACAAAGAAAACATTTCAAATTTAAGGTTAAAATATAAAAACAAGTACAGATGTATATTTTAAAATATTTTCATAACTTTTTAGTCTTATAAAGAGCTATGTTCACACGCTCCGAAATGCATGCTCAAATATCACGAAACTTTCGTTGTATTTGACGAAATGGCTTCGTGAAAAAACGAAAGTAAACCTTTCGTCAAATTAGCGAAATTTGTGTAGTAGTTTTTTAAAGTCAAGTGATCGCGCGAGGAAAGAATCATTGTGAATGACGAAATTTTCTTGACGATTGAAGAATCGTCAAAAGTAAGATTTCTATTTCTGAGAGGTGTAGGCATTTTTAGGTAGCCATCAATGTATGAATACAAAGCCATTATCATTAATAGAAAACTGTTTGAAATAAGTTCATATACTCAAAAGTAAAAAATGCATGTCCCAATTGACACTCAAGTTAAATTCTGGAATCAACAGATTCAAGTAAAAGTAATTTTCTTTTCAAAAACATTTATAGCATCATAAATTTCATAGTTTGATAGTCATGTCAGCATTACCAGAATTTTGAAAACCGATTTATAAACGTAAAGACGTGAGTATATCTCAGACAATTCCTACTCCTAAACCGTCAGTCTCGCAGTTGTGCGGAGATTAACTAACTAAAAATTGCACTTTCAACGCTCCATCTGCCAGCAGCCAACAAGTCTACCCTGAAAACCGTTCTATATCATCAATACCACGGAAGCGATTATTTAGGACTCTTTTAAAATACATAATTGTTAAAAATATGCACTTCCACAGCAACTTTTTCTGATGACATGTGATATCAATTCTGAAAATAGTTATATCGTTCTGCTGCATAACGTGAGAGGTAGTGCACCCTCTGACAATTATCCCGTCTCAGAAGTTTCATGCACGTTCACGATCATTCTATATACTCACGGTCGAAAAAGTGCAAGCTGAAAACGTGAAATCTTGAATCAATTCAAACTGTTATAGATTTCTGGTTGAAAGTTACTTCTGTATGGGGTGCTTTCACACGAAAGGCGACAAAGACAATAATCCGGTCTTTTCTCATCTGCCCTTGCGTAGATAAGAAAAGACAGGAATTCTTTGTCGCGTTTGGTATGAAAGCACCCTATTACCTAAGGTAAATTCCATGCGTCTTTTGTCATGTCTGTCGCAACATTTTTGTCTCATTTGAAATACTAAATATTAAAATAACTTTATAAATAGTGGAAAGATTTCAGTCTAAGAGACACATATTTTAAGTTAGTATGTATGAACATGTCGTGACAGACGTGACAAAAGTTGGACATGTCTGTCACGCCATATTGTCACATAATATGTAACTACATATATACTTTCCCGTTGAGCTGCGTTCGGCTTACCGCCATGGCAAACCTAGTGCGTTACCCAAGATTGGTATCATCTCTTTCACCGGCACCACAATGAGTGTGGTACCATCGCCGTATGATAATTTTAACGTACAGTTTCTTCACCTGAAAGGGAAGCACCTGGACTCTGTAGATGCTGCTAAATTGCACTAGGAATATAATTTAGGCGAGAGTATCCGAGCCAAAGGCTACTTAAGGGATCTTTTTATGTGCCGCATAATCATACGGCATAGGTGCAGACGATTTGCTTCATCTTGAAAATCCCCCGACACGGACAGGTTTGAACTTGTAATCTTGTTCGTAAGAGGCCCGTGCCTAATTACGACGTGCCCTAGCACATAATGATTCTAAATTTTATTTCTAATACTAAAATTCTACCACTATTTTTAAATTAAGCATGAAGATGCGTAAGTATACCAAATGTTGTTAAGTTATTTTAATTTTTAATGCCTATTTAATGAAACAAAAAAGTTTTGCTTTATTTCAAGTACTAAAACAAAAGTGTTATGCGAAGTCTGTCTCATGTAGAGTAAGTCCTATGTGTTAATGTACTCCTGAATAACATGGAATCATAATGTAAAATAACAGAAATAAAAGAAATTTTATATAAGATGACTAAATTTAACTTCTCCCATTTAAATCTAGCTGTACAAAAGAAATGTTGTCACTATTTCTTAATTTTGAATTTACTCTCGTTCACATGTATCAGTTGAAAAGGAAAATATTGTCTTTCACGTGAGATGCAGAAACAAATACAAGCAACCGAGCGAAATTCAAAAACTTTAAGATATATTATTCATACACCTTTTTTTTTAATTTATGTATGTAAATTTCGCATGAAAGCACTTTGCTTTATCGTACAATCTGAAATTTCAATAGCTCCATTTTGTATGCAAAGCATAAATGCTTGCATCAATGATCAGCGCATTTTGCTTATCGCATATCGCTTTTGTCTTTTCTTATCTCTAGAAATTTTCCGTCTTGAATATCAATGCTGCTTAAATCATTTTCTCAAGAGCTATTGTCTAAAACTGTATGTTCACTTAGGTAGTGAGGAATACTTTCGAGAAAAAAAATTGTCCTTCAAATTCAAAACTGCACGCTTTAAACATATTACAGCTATGAGTGAACATAAATATGGAAATTTTTATGAAAGATTCTGTCAATCATAACTTATATTTGGGATAAAGTTTCAGATTCCTCTCAATGTTATACTAGTTTTGGTAATTTATCAACTCTTTAATGTGGCATGCATGGAAATCAAACAGAAGATGGATTCCGCCAGATTTTTTCTTTTTGCAGGGGAGACAAAGAACTTAGTCCCTTTGCAAAAAATGTATCAAAATCAATTAGTAGACCATTAAAATCTGTCTACAATGCTAAAGTTATAATTGCACACAGCAACAAGACACACTTAATCTTTTTCAGCAATTTAGTTTTACCTCAAGAACTAACTGTCTGAATGTGGCAAGGGCAACTTTTTTCAAGTTAAATATTTTAATGCTTGTATCGTTTGTTATATATACAACCCAAAAAAACTTAAGTAGGTGTAATTTTAAAGTATACATAATAATTAAGAAAGTCATTTAGTAAACGTTTTTTAATTGTTTATCAATAAAAATATATTTCATATAAATCTCAAATTAGGGATACTTAATCCCTTCTTTTCAAGGACACATAATCCTGAATTTTACCCTGGTCAATTTATTGAGAGCTACAAGCTCAATTAGATGATTATCCCAGTTCGAACATGAAGGATTTTGCTATAGTTAAATTTGAAACGAAAAAAGAGCTATCCATTGTGTTGGTCAAACAGAATGCAAAGTTGTATTTTCAGAATTTGAAAAAAAAAATTATAAAGAAAAAAATGCTCAATTGATTTATTTTTCGCACAAAATTGATAAAGGTGTAATGAGAATGATTGAGGGGAACGTTAAGAGCTGCGACAACTTTTATGTTCGCCTTTGGTTTTTCATGTTTTGAAAACATTTGTTCTCTTTCTTTCTTTTCTTTTTTTTCTTCAAGTATGCTGGTATCTATATACAAACTTTTTTTTCCTCAGATAAATTCCATTCATACAAATCTTTATTAATTTTGTAATTTCATACTGAAAAATAAATAAGTTGATTGTCGTATTTATTCGTTGTAGTTTAACTTCATTAATAAAACTGTGTACTTTTTCCAAAAGAGCAGAAGAAGAAAAAAATAGTTTACATATAAAATACTGTGCACAACTGCATCGGAGAATAACAAATTGATCAAACTTCAAATTGTTCTACAAATTGCAGAATTGAATTCAAAATAACAACGTTCTATGCTCATATTGTTATTATAGCTGAGGAAAAATTTAAAATTACTATAATTATTATTTAGTAAACTAAAATAAACAGGTATTACCTACTATTGAATAACCTATGTAATTTTTAAGTGGGATCATGTATCCCTTGGTGTGGGGATGCATGACCCCTTTAGAAAAATATTGAAACAAATTTTTTTGCTAAAATTATTTGTTTAATTTCAAGTAAAGAAAATTCAGTCTGTGAGAGGAAATAATTCCATTGTTTCGTCAAAAATGTCTGAAAACGGATTATTTCCAGCTGAGAAAAAAACTGAAAACCAAAGTGGGGATCAATTATCCCCAGTCTTCCCCTATAATTGAAGTAACTAGAAAAAGCGCAAAATATTTAGAAAAGCCTGTTTGCTATTGTTACTTCAACCAATAAATTATTATTTTCTTTCTGTAGTTCCGTTTGTTGGAAAAGATTTAAACAAATGATATACTCATAACTACATACATATATAAAATGTAATTTGAGAATTGTATTTTACTGTATTTTGTATCTCAAAGTTAGTTTTACGCATTTCATTATGTTTTCTTCAACACAAACTCATTTCTTTAAATTTGTAAGCATTATTTTAATTAAAAATAAGTTAAATTATACTTCAAGTTAAATATGATGAAATTTTGCTGAATTAAGAAATTTAAGATTATATTGGTGAATTTTGTTTTTAAGAGCATGTTTTTCGCACTATTTGTGTATTTGATTTAATATTAAACAAAGCATGGGGAAGGATTAGTTCAGAAATATCTATCCTTATACGTTTTACGCCTTGGTACTTTCTGTTCAAATTATATTAGGTTTTTCGGACAAACAATAATCAAAGTGTGGTTGATAGTACTGGAGGTTATTAGTTTTGTATTACATTAAGATGTGTAAGTGCGTGTTAACATAGTCAGTGAAATGCAATATCGCAATGTCTGCGTCTTCGGTCAATAAATTTTCTCCTCTGTAACGTGGTTGATGCGAAATTAATGTTAAAAAGGAAAAGAGAAAAACTTCTTTCTAGTTAAGAGGAACCGTCATTAATAAAGACCTTTTAATGTTGTCCTCGAAAAATTTAGGCATCAGAAGTCATTTGCCTTTATAATAGGATATTCCAGTGACATGTAAGTCATTTATGTCCTACATAAAATTCATTAAAATGTTAACGGATACCTGAAAGAAACTCTGAAATAAATGACATATATGTGAAGATGAAAAACATTATTTAGTTATAAGGGTATACATACTTTCCCTGGGCAAATTAATAGAAGCACTATGGATTTTTCGTATTTTCATGTTTAGCACTCAGTCTAATGCGAAAACCCGTTTTTTACTTATTTGGTAATGATTTAATCTATAATCTTCACACTTTCCAGTAAAAATTCATTCACGCTCATATTTAGGGGACCAACAGCATGTTGAAAAAGGAGGAAAATGTTTTGGATGATCATGCAGCTTAAAAAGCTGGGAATCAGCAGTAAATTTCAGAAAATATTTTAATTGTCTTAGCAATTATTCTGTGCATTTTCGTAAAATTATACTTATACTCACAAAGATATAGGCATTTATCCAATTTCCTTAACACGTTTTTAGCTTATAACACGCAGCGCTTTTCACAAAACGTTACCAAACTTTCAGAAAACTTGACAGCATACAAGTGAAGCATTATACTGACATTTGAAATAAAAATATTGATTATTTGATAAAATATGTACATTTAAAGAATTTTTCTTTTTTTGCTCATGCGCGAAAAACAGCAATTTTTAACTGTCACAATTTCATACCCGAGTATACAGGGCAAATCATTAAAAAAAATCAGTTGAATATCTTGAAAATTTCAGAAGATATCGGTAATTTAGTAATGTTTATTTCAACGGTTTTTTTGGAGAAGAGCTTATCCTTAAGGGGATTGTTTACACATCTGTCTTATGAGTTTGCTCTCATTCGGTGCATCTATGCTGTGATTTGCGATAAAAATTGAGTATTTGGAAAAAGTTCCTTACCATCCTTACCAAGAATATGAATGGAGATATTTTGTTCTTAAAAATTCAATTTATATTACAAATCACAGCATAAATGCCCTGAATTATTGCAAGCATTGGCAACTGATTTGTAAACATTCCCTTAAAAAATAGTTCTTTTCCAAAATATGTCGAAATACATCTCACTCAATTGCTGATGTTTTTCTGAACTTTCAAGATATTCAACTGCGATTGTTTATGAGTTTCCCTGTTTACTTGGGCTTGAAATGACAGCTAAAAATTGATATCGCTCGCAGCAAATATTAATTTCTTTAACTGTCCATACTTTATCAAATATTCAATTTTTTTATTTTAAATTTTAGTATCACTTGTATGCTGTCAAGTTTTCTAAAAGTTTATTAAAATTTTGTGAGAAACTTATGCGTGTCATAAGCCAAAAACGTGTGAAGGAAATTGGAGAAATTCCTGTGTCTTCGTAAATATAAGTACGATTTTTACGAAAAGCACAGAATAATTGTACATGGCAATTCAGTTTCAAAGCCATTATATGTACTCTCATCTACCTCAAGCAACTATAAATAAAACGCGTTATTTTCAGTAGAAAATACTACTTATAACTGCCATTTCGTTGATTTTCAAACCATGGAAAATAAGTTAACATAGTTTAACTGTTATGAAATTCCACATTAATGATGGATTCAGAACTTCTCGTAAAAGTGAAGAATTTTAGTAGAAAAAAAAAAGTTCTTTCCTAGCTACAGCTTACAATTTTAATGCAAAAGTAAAATGTTACTATAGACAAGTTGGAATCCAATATCAAACATATGTGTAGAAAAAATATATTATCCATAGCTTTTATTTTCTAGGTACATAATTCACGCTAGTAATTAGCTTCAAAATATCTCTCCGCCGGCAAAGTATCTGCCAAAAACGTCGAAACTATACAGAACAAAATTGTACTAGATTTAAACCGTAAACCAATTTTCCGTGCTCAGATACATATTTCGAATCGGGTATTATGCATTTCTAAGTATGCTTTACCATGCATTAAAAATTCATACTTTTCAATATATTTTTTAGATAATTGTTCGTCAGATCTGTAATTATATTAATTACAGATCTGACTGTAATTAATCTGTCCTCATTGTATTAAATCTGTGATTGCAAAACGCAAACATTAAGGAGCGATTGTGTCCAGGGGTCGGAATCATAAATCCGCCCTTGCATCCAGGTAGGTGAATCTGAATTCAAGCTTGATTAAATTACTTTGCTATATTTGATAAACTTCGCAAAAAAATAGTGTACTCGGGATGTCAAAGAATCTATTATTTCGTATCACACAATTAATTTTCACTTGAAACAATTTTTCCTCAACTTTTATGAAAGTTCTGGTGCTTGAAATCGTATCCTGATAATGAGTATCTGAATGTTATTTCGCAGCGGTAATAATAATAAAACAAGCTAGACTCCTAAAATATAGATATAAATCCAAATGATGAAGTATTAAAACTATTTTATTTTTCATTGACAGAAATGTCATATTGAAACACTTATTTTTTATCACGTGCAACGAAAAGCTGTTGTTCAAACATTTATACTCAACAGAATATTTTTCCCATTATGAATGAAAATGACGTAAAATCCATTTATTTCAATATTATGTACTACAGTAATATGCTACTACGTTATATTAAGCTATAGATAAATTTATTATAAACTCTAAGTGAGCATATCCAACTAAACGTAAAAATGCTCGTGTCTAATGGTAAAACCATTTGAAGTCAAACTCTAAGCTAGGAAAAACAAGTTCGAACAAAGAATTCTAAAAGTATAGTTTGAGCGAAGAAAAGTATCAGCCTTGGAAAAATAGAAAGCCTCAATTGATTGTATAGGATTCCAAATCATTTTGTTTCTTTTGATGTTTGAAATTTAATTTGAAAAAAAAAATAAAGGGTATCAGTCCTTCACTTTAATCTAATCTTGGGGATGAAATGGATAGAGCATTTTTGATATTTTTTGACATTTAGTAATCCGTTTGCTGCTTTTTATCATTTTTCTTCTTAAAACTTTGTTTTTTGTTTGTTTTGCTTTTGATTTATTAAATCTATCTTATTAGAACAGAAAGGGTACAATGCGGTTTAACTAAGTGTTTTAAATAATTTTAAATCCAAAACCGTTGTCTCATTATATCAGCAATGCAGCTATTATTTATTCGTAGTGTCTACGAAAAGAATGAACCGGAGATTTTTTGTTTTACATTCGCCCGTTAGAGCGTACCGTCAACGATGTAATTTTACTCAATTAAAAAAATGGCAGTGTAAAACACACTTAATTTAACACTCAAGTTTAATAAGAGATTATTTGAACTGTCAGAGTAGTTCTTGAAGTTGCGAAATCCCCAATTAGCTGTTTTCTCCGTGAGAGAATCAATACAACAAAACAAATGTGAACCTAATTGTTCAGATTTTTTAAATTCAACTTCAGTAAATTATGCTTTATTATAATTAATAGATTTCAAGCAAATTTTAATAGAATCTCATTTTTAGTTTTGCCCTTTACGCGAAAGTCTCTTTTAATTACGAAGATCACCCCAGTTTCTATTCAAAAATAGCAGTTACTTATCCCATTTTATAATAGCTACAATGTCTCAGATTGGCAGAAGCCAACAACAGCCCATAAGAAATAAAAAATAAATAAATGAACATTGTTTCGGATTCCAGATGACACACAAAACGCCTACTCTACTCAATGCCACAAAGAAGGCAAACATCTTGAATGATTGATTGCATAAAGTTCAATCTGATGTAAGGTCGTGGAAAACATGCCGAGTGGTCAAGCAAGCTTACGATGATAAAACTTAACAAAGCTTTTATTTACAGACTATTTACAGCTTCAAAATTGGGGATTATGTGGACAGTGAGAGAGAGACGGAAAGTTACGTCCGTCTGCTCTCGTAGTCAAAGATGTTCTCTCAGAACCAAGAAGATTCTTACCCTTCCTTGCATTTCCGTTAGCCTAGACCAGCGGAAATCGGCCAGCCCCCCCCCCCCTCCCTCTTCTTTTGAGATAAAATGGAGAGAGGGATGCGGCCGCCCTTTGTCGGCGAGCCACAGCCCTGGGAGCAGAAATAGCTTTTGGGATAGTCGAATGCCACTGGTCAGAGGTCAAATTCGGACGGAAGGACGGAGTTTTTAGAGTGGATTTGGAAGTATCACGTTTTCCAGACGCAAATAATATTAAAGGAAACCGAGAGGAAATGGAGATACGTCAGAACTAGGCTCAAAGGGCTGAATGCCGCCATTGACCGGATGCGGTAGCCAAGAAGACGGTACACGGAGTTATAGGTTTTCGATATTGGTGATTTCGTAGCAGTACGTCTTTTGCAAGGCATTTTTATCAAATATTACTAGGCGAAAAGGATAAACCAGTGTGATGAAGATATACTTGAGCATTAATTTTCTGAGTCAAGCAATAAACGGAACTCTTTCAGTTTCCCTAAGATGATCGCGTGCAGTGACTGTCGCAGCTGTTTCAATCAATTGTGCTCAAGACCTCGCACTGCCTCTGTGTCGTCTCGTCTCCTAGCTATTTTCTCTGTAAAGAAATTCAGAACCTATCACTGTTCAAAGACAACCAACACTTTAGAGAGGTTTTTTTTTTTTTTTTTCATTTACGTTGAATGGATTTTAAAAAATATCAGTTCCTTTTTCCAATTAATTTGTACTTAAAAAAAAAAAAAAACAAATTTCGTTATTTTGTGCAGTTCTTCTTGTGGTTGCGTACCACAAGAAGTAATAAGTATTCGAAGGATAACGATAACTATACTTTATGTTCCTCTTATAAATCTTCATTTCTGCATCACTAGCTGAGGAATTAATGATGAAAAAAGGAAAGTTGCCTCTCTGCTATTTAAGACGAGCCTATTTTCGACAGTACTAACGACTTTATAATGCTGTCGACGAAAACGTTGGACTCTTAAGTCATTTGTCATTTAGAATCTGTTTTAAGATCATCACATGAAAAGATTTGGCGTTTATGAAATGCATTAGTGAACTTAAAGAGTCAAGAAAGAATAAATAACTTGGGAAAGTGATGGTAAAGTATGTCATAGTGTAAGGCACCTTTCAAGAGAGAGAGATGTATACCTTACAAGATACTTCACAAATAATGTGCACACAATGTTAATCTTTTTTTCCATAGATAATAAATATTCAGTAATTTCTGCTGGCAATTAGCTAAAGCCTTAACTAAAGCCAATCTACATGATACAAATTCATTGTTTTTCCTGAGAACTAGTGAAGAAAAAGCTTAATCTACTAGCAATTTATGAATGTTATTTTTTCATTATTTTGCATACAGCCATGTTTTCTTCCCATACTAACTTCTTTTATCTTGATATTTGTTCAAATGCCCCGCATGTGACGCAGTCCGTTACTTACTTCTATATTTTCACAACATTTATTATTTCTTTAACTCACCATGAAAATTCTGAAACTGCAACGTTGAAATGCAGAAATTTCAAAATGCACGTTGTTTCACAGCACTGATTTCTCAAAAATGTTTCTTTGTGCTTTGCATACATGCATTCATTAAAAATGCAAATTATTAAACGAAGACGGTTAAATAACTTAAAAAAATTATGTATCAAGCTCAAATTAATCATTATTAAATACTCGTCTATTTATTCCCTGAATTTATCAGGATTGCATTGCATTAAGGCGGGAAATATTATCGAAATTATTTGCATTTCGATGCCATCTTTTTTATTCTTTATCTACTTCACGTAATTGTTTATAGAATGAAAATGTATTTATAAACTGTTCTATAGCCACAAATATAAAAGAAAACAATAAGTCTGTATTATAGTGATTTGTTTGCAAGTACCCACATAGAATGGAAAAAATTACTTTATCTGCCATTGCAAATCCACTCGAAGAAAATTATAAACTATTAACTAGCGTCATCGGCAAAAGCAAGCAACTTTTAAAAATGGCCTACATACCCTTAGCCATTTAGAACAGAAAATACACTGTAAAAAATTCTGATCAACCTTTCACTAAAAGTTGGTGAAATGCAGCTGCAACCAACAGTTGGTACTAATTTGAACCAATATGATGGTTTACTAGTTTCACCATGAATGTGGTTCAGCACTGAACCATGATTACGGAGTTTTTTCTAACCAGTATTACGGTTCAACTTTGAACCATGATTACGGATTTTTATAACCAGTATTACGGTTCAACTTTGAACCATGATAACGGATTTTTTTCAAACTAGTATTACGGTTCAACTTTGAACCATGATATCAAATTTTTTTCTAACCAGTATTGTGGTTCAAATTTGAACCTTAACCATAGATTTTATTTTAACTGGTATCTTGGTTCAACTCTGAATCATAACGATGGACTTCCTACTAGCCACTGTCATAGCTCAGAGTTGTAGCACGAAAGTGAAGTTTGAACTGCACCATTTTATGTTGCAATGGTGATTTTTAACATAAATAATTTAATTTTTTCATGTTCAAGCGTAAGACAGGAAACAAGCTTATTACCAATTTTAATTTGCAAAGCGAATTTTCTGTTTTTTAATACTTCAATTTAACTGAGTTTTTGTTAATTATTTGATTTAATTCTAAAAACAGATTCACTGCTATTAGGAAGTCCATTGTTTCAATAATTGATTCGATGTTCCATATATATAAATGTATTTATTCATGTATTTATATATATGAACATCCCAATGCACTGTATCAGAAACAAATTGTATTTTTCAAGTAACTATGTTACTTAGTTATATTCTTCAAAATTACAATATAAGTCACTGTTAAAATTTTTAGGCCTCTCCCATAAGGAAGGCCTTTGCAAATATATGTACGCTTTTTTATGTTCGTCAACAGATAGTTTTAACATAAATGGCGTTTGAAATTTTGCTTATAAGTTAATAATTAATTGATAGTGAACATTTTAAATTTCTGAATTATGTAACTTTTTTTCAAAAATATATTTCAGCACCCTTTACCATCAAAAATATTAAATTTATTTATATGCATACAAAGATGGCTGAAAACATAATTGAAAAACCATGAAATGCACAAATAACAATAATTAAAAATTATTGGGGGGGTTCCGGCAGAGATGTTACTCCAAAGCTAAAACGTGCAGTAGTTCGTGGCACTTCAGGCTAAGACCACCCAGATGAGTAAGACTTCACCCTGTAAATATATAAAAGAACTGACAGTAAAGCGTATCTGATTTGTATGCCGTCTATTCAATGTTCTGTTGACATCAACCATGTATTGCAATGCACCGTTTTTGTTGATAAAACATTTATTTTGCATTTGGAGATCTGAAATCTCCGATTGCAACTTTTTCCCTAATTTCTAAAACTCTATTATTGAAATAGGTTCATTTGTTTAATTTTGTTAGAATGATTGAAACGAAATTTTAGAAGGAATAATGGGTGAAAATTCTGTAAAATGGCAGTCGTGGTTGAAAAATGAAAGTTTAATTATTTTGAAAATACAACAGTAGTCAGGGTCGGATCCAGGAATAATTTCGTGAGAGAACACTAGGAAATAAAAAGTAGTCTAAAATCCACCACTGGTAATAGTTAATTAAAAAAAATAGATGTAAAGAGCAGAAAAGAGAAAGGTAACAGCTCGGAAAAGTGGTTTGGTAGTAACGAGAGAAGAAATAATGTTGCAGTAAATGTAATAAGAAAACATACAATTTTCAGTACGTAAACAAATCATTGTTACAACTGTAAGTGTAGAGCCGGAGCAAAATGTAAAACAAATGAGGGGGGGGGTATTAAATCACGTCAGAAGCAAGCATATATTGAAGCAAAATCAAGTAAACATGCACAGGTTGAAAATTTTGGAAAAAAGTTAATTTAACGTTAAAGGCAACGAAACTGCTATTTCGAAAATCATACAAAATTGACAGAATTTCTCAAAAAATTCCTATAGTAGACATGTTTTGAATACAAAACTGGTTTTACCTGCTCTTGGTGCAATAGTTAGTTCGAATGATTAGGAAGTAAGAATCATTACAAATCAAAGCCACAAACTGGATCGGTTTTCGGGGGGGGGGGGGGGGGGCATAGGTCAAGTTGATGAAAGTGTTTTTTTTTTATCAGAATATTTTTGATTTTCAAATTATCCTCCAGAGCATGTAAAAATTTCAGAGCGGGAGGGATTCTCCTCCCCCCCCCCCCCCCAACTTCCTGGCTGTGGCCTTGGAATCAAAATTCAACTAATTACATTTATATAAATGAGTATTTTTTTATCAGACTATCTTTTACTCACTAATTTTCAAATTTTATTTATAGCATGCAAAATTTTAGAAATTTTCACCCCTTCAGCTACGGGATCGGAAATAAACAGAACTGAATTTTATACAAATGAGGTTTTCTTATCAGAATATTCAAATTGTCATTTATAGCATGTGAAACTTCAAAAAATTTCGGGTGTGGAGATGGGTTCGAACCTTCGCCCCCCCCCCCCCCTCCACCGGCTACACCTTTGATAAAAACTACAGGTAAAAATTGCAAAATGGGTCGAACAAGAAATAACTTCAATACATTTTAAAAAGACAGCAACAGGCAATTAAATAAAAATTAAGAGGTGCAGCTAGAAAGGTAACGCCGTAGAAAAGTATTCTTGGAAATAAAAATGAAAAAAATAAATGATTTAGAGTAAAGATCCCGATAATAGATGCAATTTTTAAAATGTAAAGAAGTCAACGTTACCACTTTAAATGTAGATCAGGGGAACCAAAAGCAAAATGTATGGGGGTGATTGATAAATCAGGTAAAAAAAATAGTTTAATATTGAAGCAAAATTAATATAAATATACACAGGTTTAAAATTTTGAATAAAGTTAATTAGTCAATTTAACACTAAAGGTGACAAGATCGGTATATGATAATAACATTTTTGAAATAGGGTTTACAACCTATTTTGTGCGTATTAAGAAATACAAACACAGAAAACAAGAAATATCAAACAAAAAATTAGATTATACATTGAAGTTTACTTACCTTTTACTGTTGTGAAAAATAAATGCTTCAAGTCACAGCTTGACAAGATGGCGGCTCTCTGTTTCCGGCCGGGTGCCGGGTTCGTCTTTTTGGTTCAAGGTTGAGCCGAAATTATGGTTAAAGGCGTAACTTTAGATTTCGCACTTCTGCTTGAACCATGATTTTGGTTCAATCATCAGCAGCCCTTCAGCTTTCACCATATTTATGGTGCAACGTTGAACTGTTTTTTTTACAGTGTTGAATTGGAAAAACCTGTACATAATAAGCTTAATGAAATTCTATTGTACAGTGTATATTTAAAAATGCTTGAATAAGCGTACAAATGAAATATAGGGCGATTCTTTCGTTACGTGTGTTACATTTACAGGTCATTTTTCAACTTTAATGCGCTTTCCAACAAACTTATTGGATATTCTTTAGGTTTTTTAATTTTGGCTAATAAAAGTACATGTGTTATTAGTATGAAAAAAAAATCGAAGATATATATTGTTTTGCTGTTTGTTAAAAAAATTCTGAAACTTCGTTACGTGTGTTACCCTTTATAATCCAACATATTCAAATTATTGAATATACAAAATTATTTCTGTGATGTATGTATGAGTAAGATTAAAGATTTTTTTCATAGAATGATAGCTTATGAAATATGTTTTTAGTAATGTTTTAGAAATTTTATTCCTTTAAGAAATATTTTAAAATTGGAGAAATAGGCGCGTTACTTGTGTTACCAGAACGTTACATGTGTTACACCTTCTGAATTTTTCCAGAAAAAAATCCCAACTGTTTCACTAAAAGATACAGTTATTTTAAATTAACATAAAAAAGCAATTTATTTTAACATATGAAGCAGCTCACAGTTGGAAGGAAAAATTTGCCCCTGCTTTTCCTTGGTTTAGAGAGTAAAACCGAGTGAATTGTTGAGACACCTACTTCGTCAAAATCCTCATTCTCTGGAAACACAAAATATGTATTTTCCCACTTTTTCCCGTAAATATTGTATTTTCAGATTTCCATTTGTATTTTTATATCCATAATGTATCCAAGATAGAACACTTTCCGTTCAGCAATTGTTTGTAACTTGACCATCACATAGCAGTTGTTATTTATCTGAAATATATTTTAGTGGAGTACCAACGACTGTTATTTGGAACTTCAATATTAGTTGGCCGGCAATCGAGAATATCAAGAGGAAATTCTAGCAAAAATGGATTGTTTGTGGGCCATAGTTTTGCAACCTGGTCAGGAGATACCTGTAGCACATGCATAGATTTTATGCCGTGGATAACACTTACATTTTCTCATGGGTTGAATGTTTTAATAAATTCAGTGATTTTATCATAAGCAAAATAGTTGTAGCAGGCATTAACTGATTGGCTAATTTTGCTAAGTCTTCGGAACTTTGCACAACAATGCTGCTATATCCTTGACTTAGCACATAGCTTCCAATTAAAGATTTGGCTCTGCTAATGCAAGTAAACAAAGTTTTCACTCAACAAAAAATTTATGTACGAAACATTGCGTATTTTATTTAAATTTTACACTAAGAATTATAATCATTGATTTTCTAGAATAAGAAGTTTCTTTAAGTCATATCAATGAAGATGGGTGCTGAGTTAGTTCAATAACTATTTAAGCAACCAAATTTTTAAATTTCAATACGTTCTAAATGAAATTATCATTTGAGTGCATTTTGAACATTTTTATAACAAACTGTGACATAATACATCGTTAAAACGCACGCATCGGTAACACAAGTAATATTTCGTTAAGTGTGTTACCTTTGATAAAATTAATTATTGAAAAAAAAATTAATGATGATTAAAAATTTTAAAGTTTTCCCCTGAAATACACCTGTTATCTTGTTTTATAAAATAAAGTTTTTTAAAAAAATCTATTTTATTAAGCTTATTATAACAAAAAATGTATAATTTTGTTACGTGTGTTACACAGTAATTATCTTGTCTTCATTAAGCAACTTTTAATAAGAAAAAAATGTAAATAAAATTTTATATGAAAGATTAAATGTTTATACATGATATATCGCAGTAATAATTATTTAATGATATTTTATATTCTCAGATGCCCATGAAAATACACATTAGCAAAAAATGCAATAAATAAAAAAAATCAGTGTTCCACTTATTTTTAAAATGTTAAGAAATATTGTTTAATATTTAAAAAAATACCACCATTTTCGAAAAATGCACATTTTCTAGATTCCAAATATGTTTCATTTTGAATATTGCGACAACTTTGAATTTTGAGTCACATAGGACCACTTTCTGTGGAATGACCCATAACAGATCTGCAAGTTTATGTTATACTTCCAATTAAGCATTTTGAACGGAAAAAATCGCTTATAAAAAAGTTAAATAAGCGTGCAGGCGAAAGCAAACACTTTAGCAGTTAATAGTAGTTTTGTTTTTCATAAACCATGTAAAAAAACGCTTAAAGTAAAGCTAGGATAGATTGCGCGGTCGGAGAGATTGCGCACCTGCGAGTTCGGGGGGGGGGGCGGTAGTAGGGTGCACGCGCACTAACGCTATACAATTGTACAACAGCAATAGTGGAATGTCTACTTGAAAGTGCAAGTTGATTAATATGAACGTCTGAGATTAAGCATAGATATTCTATATTGTTTTCACAAGGCAAGTGCTTGAATTTTCATATGGCGTTCTTTGAATTTCTATAGAGTTGCAGTAGTACAAAATATTCTAAACTTAAGCGCTTTTTCGTAAGCTACTAAGCTAGACTAACAGTGGGAAAGCCAGCATTTCTTTCTTGAAGCCGCCATATTTAAGTAAAAGTCCGCGCAATCTGTCCTACCGAAATAGGTTAGTTTGCGCGTCTTGTGCTAAGGATAGATTGCGCGTTTCTCCCGTTAGTTTTCATGCTAGGAGAGATTGCGCATTATATTATTACCCATAGCATGCTGGTAATGCAGCATAAATTGCAAATTACATATGAAACGTATGAATCGATTAAACTCGCTGCACTAATGGATTAAAAGAGGCGTTCTGAATTTTTACTAAAACATAAAATGTAAAATACTTATGCCCTCTCGACACATTTTTAAGACTTGAATATATTAAAACTTTAAATTGATTTTTGAAGTTATTTCTTTATATGAAAAATTCACGGGTGTCTCTTTAACAGGCATTACTCAAATATTTTGAATATAGTTCTATATCGAGAGGATGAAGTTGTCGTGACTTTATAATTTGTGTTTTTAAGGGACTAGTTTTTTATACTGTATAAATCGTTGAAAACAAGTTCGTGCGATTTTATTTCTTTTGAAGATTTAAGTTATGAAATATACGTTTCGGACTAAATGTGCTAATAAAGTAATTTGTGAACAAATTTCTTTTCTTAGACGAAAATTTTGCTAATAAATTAATAAGGTGCTAGTTTTATACAAATATCCTTATTAATAAACTATTTTTCCAAACAGTTTAATGCCGCCAAAATTAAAAAGAAAACAAAGCGCAACATGAATGTTACTAACCCGCACATATATTCGAGAGAAAAATTAAGAAAGAAGCAGCTACAAAAAAGAAGCGAACGGCTGAAGATAAGATGCTTCCAGAAAAAGTGGAAACCAAAAAACTTCAGGAAAGAAAACAAAAAAATGTTTCGTTTTTGAAAAATCTTCGTCATCAGCCACCTCAGAAGAAAATAATGTCAAAATACTGACTCTTTGGGACCATGTCAGACAGGACAACGAGGATGAGTGCACTGAATGTCTGAAACTGTACCAGAAGACAAATTCGACCAGTGACATTAATGCCTACCGTTCCTCTTTAGGGACAGTCTGAAAAGTACGTATGAAACACATAAAAATAAGCATTTCAACAAAAAAAATGTTTTAATTTATTCCTAAGCTAATTCCTATAACCCGTTAGGAATACATCAAAACAATTTTTTGTTGAAATGTTTATTTTCGGGTGCTTCAGACGTACTTTTCAGGCTGTCCCTAAAAAGGAGCGGTAGGCATTAATGGGTTAACTGCTATTTGTAGCAGATGGTTGCACTACTTACAACAATAAGTATACCGATTGTGGACGACGACAACTTCGGTTAACAAACAACAGACATTGAAACTGGAAATGAATAAGATTAATTATAATCTTAATCTTCTTTTCTTCTTTATTCTGTTTCTTTAATTAAAACACTGTTTTTTCCGATACTGTAATCATTGAGTCAAAATATTTATTCCTATTACAATTGTATGTGTTTATAAAAACCCTTACAACAACATAGTTTTAGTGTAAATATTATTGCTAACAATTTAATTGCAGTTTTTATGAATAACAATCTCTCCTACCCATGTGCGCAATCACACCTGCCCTGTAAGGACAGATTGCGAAAATTAGTCTTCTTTGTTTTTTTACAGCTGTTGCATTAAATTAAAGCAAAACAACGAAATATCAATGGAAATGAATTAAAAACAAATGAAGTCACAGTTATTTTTCAAAGTTTTAACAAAAAAAGTAATACTTCGATTTTTTTAAAATTATTTTTCCAATTGTGCGCAGACTCTCCTAGCTTTACCTTAACTGTTAAATAACCGCTAAGTTTAGGAGAAACAACTCATCAATAAAATGCTGTATTTCTCCTCGCTTTATTAATACTTAAAATTGGGCTGTAGCTGAATCTATAATAGACCTTGATGTGTTTATTTATGCTCGTAAACAGAGCTGAAGAGGCAACAGAGACCACAATGCACATATTGTTATTGAATTAACATACCCTTTCAAAAACAAAAGAAATACCGGCAGTTACAGAGCTAAATTTTCGAGCATTTTTGGACATTAATTCTTATCTCGGATAAGAAACACATTTTTTTAAAACTTGCTTTATGTGGAGATTTGGACTTCGTGTTGTTTGAGTTTGCTTTAAGGGAATTATTTTTATTTGTGCAAGATGAAAAGTAATTCATAAAGAAAATCCGAGGGGATCTAAAAGACACTTATCTAAAAGGGGTACTTACATTTCAATTTTGCCTGTACGTATTTTTCACATATACGTCCTATTCGTCAAAAAATGGTTTCTTTTAGTGTCGACTGACTCATTAGAAAACTGCTCGATATATTTTTTCAAAGCTTATTTATTTGTAAAATTTGAATACATTCATACAAATTAAAAATGCTGGCTTATTTTATTTCATTTTTTATTATTATTTTTAAACAAAACAGTTAATGCAATGTATTCAGTCTAAAAAATAATTTTTTTTAATAAATATCAACTTATTGTTCTAAATTCGGTAAGATTTTTTTTCTTCTATTTTTTATTATTTTGTCTATAAATGCTTGATGTTTGAAGGTGAATTTCAACTTAATTATGTTTCTTTATGATTTCATTAATTTATTTAGTATCGAATTTATAATTAAATTTTATTTTTGATAGAAGCAAAGAATATTTAATTAATCTTGTCTGCTTTAATTTTTACTCGAATGTGTAAGCATGCGAAACAATCTTCTTTTCAAAATATATCACTTTTTACGTGCAGTGGGCACTGTGAGCATTGCTTATAAAACAATTCCTGAACGTCTTTTTCACTATTTTTTCCTTTTAAAAGAGGAAAAATACCTTTAGTAAAAAAAATTTCTCGCTTTTATTTTTTACTTATTTATTTATTTACAGTTAATTATTTTGCTGCCTTACCCATTACTTCTACTTTCAGAGAATAAACATTAAACATGCTTCTTCAATATGATGATTTTAACCCACTTAAGAAAGCATTTTAAATAGTAGTGAGCCAAAGATTTGTCAGCATGTTCGCTAGTTATGTACAAACTTTGTGCTTCCGGGAAAAGTTTGGCTGAGTTCGAGCTTCGAAATTAGTCATGCCATCTTGTATTTTTCTCAAAAAGAAATTAGTCATTCTATGTAGTATTTTTCTAAAAAAGAAATTAGTCATGCTATCTCGTATTTTTCTCAAAAAGAAATAAGCATTATTCTCAAAAAATGCTTAGGTGCATTTCTTCTAGAAATGAACCTAAGCATCTTAAACCATCAAAGTACTAAGCAATATGATGCTCAAAATTACAGCATATATTTAAGTAAGCGTGAGCAAAAAATACTGTTTGTGCTGTGGGGATTAAAGACATACCTTAACAAAGTTATTTTTCAGTAAAAGGCAAAATATTTTAACCTTTTTTCTCTTTTTTTTTCACTTAATCTGATTGATAGCAATTCTTATATTTACAAAGCCCAAAATCGTATATATATTGACTTGACGGAGCTTATTATTTGCTTTGTTTTTTTTATAAAAACAACATCAAATTATGATAATCCGACTTAAGTAATATTTTATTATAAATGTATTCAAAATAATATCCTTAAAAGTAAAGTTCAGAGAAATTGAAATATTCATCTCTAGAATTATTTTCTAAACCAAATGAAACAGCAAATTCTTCTCCAGCTAAAATAATGTACCTGATTCTAATTCCGTCGACATAGCCTTACATTGCACGGCCTTTTCTTCTCACCCTTCCGTACCAAATACCATTAGTACTTTTATTCATATTATTAACGTTAATTAATTGAATAAATTAGTGCTGAGTATTATTAATCATCCATTATTTTGATTAATAAGAAACAATCACATGCTAATGTATCGCAATTAAATCTGTTTGAAATTCAGCTCACAAAGCAGGCAGCGGTGGAAAATATTTTCGTATAAATAAGGTTGTTTGATGCGAAGAAATGATGTTTATTTCTTTTATTTTCCCAACAGATAAAAATTTTATGTGAAGAAAAACCTGAAAATCTCTTTTGCACATGCAAAACTTAGAAAAATGTGATGAAATCCTCTGATTAAAATAAAGGGTGGGGGAAATAAAATTAATTTAATTTATTACCGATAAATTAAAGCTTTCGCAATCAAGGATTGCAGTTCGGGTTTCTTAAGCTGCTGTAAAAACATGAAATTCTCCTTGGTGGCAAAAAGATTTACTTGTAGTACTTGCAAGCAAATGTCTTTGTAAACAGAGCTAAAATTTAGTGAAATCTCAACTCAGAATGATTATAGGAGAAATATGGGAGTGACTACACTCCCAAATTTAAAAGTATAGTGTGATACTTTAAAAAATGACGCTTACTTAAATCACAAAAGAAAGTTAATGCTTTTGATAGCACCATAAATCTGAAATTGCACGAGCAGTTATTGCTCTTGCAACGACATAAATATGAAGACATAAATGTCGACAATTTTTAACATTGGGTTCTATGAAGACTCGGCAAATAACACGATATTTTCATTTAATTAAATTACTAATTGTTTTCTCTCTTTTAAATTTCTTCTCACATGAATGCATCAATTTTACATGTTTCATTTTACGTTCCTGCCATTCAAAGTTTTATTGCATGAAGTCGAAATTTTAGTTCTAGTGTCTGAGACATGCTTATATTAGAGTTAAAATCCTTTAATATATGTTGAAATAGAGCTATGTGGAAATTAGCTAGCCGAAATTTCTTCTTAAATTAATGATGCTCTAAAAATATAGCAAAATCGTTCAAAAACTTTAGAACTCAGCAATTTATGTAATGGAAATAATTACCGTAAGTGAGAGTGCTTCCTGATTTCTAATTAAAGAAAAAAACATTTTTCACCCACTGCATTGACGATGAGTTTCGTCAGATAATGGTCGGTAAATCTTTTATAAATGTTACTTTCCTTCTGAAAATTAGTTGACTTTACTTTTTGATTTATATTTTGATGTCTGAATTTCGTAGTATTTTTCTGAGATGTCGGAAATAGATATTGAGCCATATGTATAGGGTAGTCAAGAAGAAGTTATGCCAGGAAGTAAAATATAATTTGAAACTATGAAATCAAGTGAAAGACACTGAACTTTATTACCAACTGAAGTGCAATCTGCCTATCGAGCTACATTAAAGTGTGGGGTCTAGCTTATTGAAAATAATTTTTCCCTAAGACTAAAGTTTTTAATTTTTAGGGGAAACATTTTTTTCTTTTTTTTTTCTATCTTTCTTTCGTTTTAATTGTTATTCTGGTGAAGTTATACAGGCATATATGGTTGCTTAGTCGGTTAATTGCATCAGAACATTCATTTTAATTACGAAAATAAGATATTTTATGTGAATTAAAAATTATAAAAATTTAGGATTCTTTGTTGATCGGTTTGTTGGCGGCTAGAGCGAAAGACAACGCACTTTTCCGAGCGCCCTCCAGTTAATAAGCTTGGTGATGAACTAACAATACAACCTGGACGCTTAAGGTTACAGTGAACAAATTCCGTAGTTTTGGAATAGCAACATCCATTTTTTTCTACTTGAACCGCAAAATGATCAGCGCATTTAATAAATCCAAAAGTGGTGTTAAAATGATACAGGTAGCTTGAGATGCAACCCCCCTCCCCCCGTGAAATTTTGATTGACGAGAATAGACCCGGAAATTTTGGAAAATAAACTAATAGCCTTGGAAAACATTTTGAATTTTGAGGGTTAACACACACGATCATAAGTTTCCATTGACATCAGGTGTAATACATGCATACAATGAAATATCTGTTGGTTTTACACGTAATGTAAGCTTAAGGGGAGCCAGCACCCTAAAATGTTGAAAAAAAACGAATTTTTTTTTATTGGCTTAAGCAGTAAAGCAAATGTTTAAAAGTGTTCCCTGAAAGTTTCAGAAAATTTGAAGCAATATTTATTGATTTATCATTGATTTTATTACGGTGCGATTTGCCGCCTTTTCATTCCGAAACCAAAACTGTTGAATATAAGCCCCATATTTATTTTTTTAAATAAAATAAGCGAGAAGAAGCAATTTCATTGCGACTGTACCTGAAAAAAAAAGTTTCTTACTTGAAATTTCGATAAAGAAAGCATTTACGTTTTTCCAAGCCGGAAATTCAAAATGCTGTTTTCTCTCGCTTTGATTTTTGCCTATTTCATCTCACTTAAAATGCAAAGGCTTTTTTTTTCTTTGTATCTATAATGTGGATTTTTCCCACATGTTCCTGCGTCCATGCGTTTTTAAAAATTGTTAAATTACGGTTTAAAAATTAAAATTTTCAAATTATATTTAAGGAATCCATTTTTTTATATTAACTTTCTTATGATGAGATATAACATGACATGAGACAAAAGTTGTAAATAAAAACACCATAGAGAAAAAAATGTCTCATGGTGCCGACTCCCCTTTAAAAAATGGTCTTGTTGAAACACATGTTTTGTATTAAAAAAAATCAAAGTTGTGGTTGAAATCCTAAAATGTACTCAGAGAAGTGAGTATAATCACTTCTTTGTTTCATCATCATCTGTTTTTTATGAGTCGTGGCTTAGCATTGTCTAACTGTAGTTAAAAACTGCTTCAAATTAAGCATTTAAATATTTAAACATAAAACTATAAGAAAAAAACTTTTCACTTGTTCATTATCTGAAAAAGGGCCCCCTTTTACAAGACAATGCTTGTACTTTAAATTAACCAACCTTGTGTGCATCAGTCATCTTATTTTATTTAACTTGCGTTAACTGCTTTTCATATTTCTAAATCAAATATCATTATACCAACAGCATTATTTTAACATTTCAGTAAAACGTCAATGCTCATTTTTGTTCCATCTTCGTTGGGACCTTTGGTAACAATAGAGCTAACAAAGAGTGATCGAACTTGATCGAAATAGAAACGGGAATAAAAATATAAGATTATCGTAAAAACAAACAAACAAACAAAAAAGTCAAAGGAGATTAAAAATAACTCAATGCAAAAACTATTTTAAATCTTAATAAACATAAAGAGATAATATTTAAATTAAATGTACTCACATAAAAATCTAAAACTAAATGCTTCATTATTGCTTATGAGAGAGACTAAGCAAAACAGCAGTGAGAAAAGGTTTTCTTTTTTTAATCATACAGTTAGATAAAAAGTATATTTGAAACATACAACAACAGTAAATACAATAATTTTAGAAAATACCGTTTTCTTTCCTGGCATTTGCAGCTAATTCTCATGGCGGAAAATGTTCCTTTCTTTAAAAAGTACCTTTATGTTATTATTTATTTTTCGTATTTCAGAACACTTGGAATCATAAAATCAATCTTCTTACGCACCAAAAAGCATTATTAGAAGAAGAAAAAAACTAACTAGTTCGTTCATTTCAAGCTATTGCGTTTATTTTGCTGCAGAACAACTTTTATTCCGATAAAAAGAAAAGTTAAATTTGTTATGTGTTCTTTGCCAGCAATCCCTGAATTCTTTCTCGCGATTTATCATTTAGATTTGGTTGAAAACAGACCTGCTTGGAAAAGTACAAACAGGAGCAGAAAAATTTTGTTTTTTGAACCTTTTTCAGCCTTTCATTTCTTTTATTATAAAAATTTGAGAAAATAATTTTGAAATGAATGAGTATAATGAAGTTTCAAAGCTGAAAAATTGAAAAAGAACAGAGAAAAATGTAATTACGGCAATGTGGTAGATAAATTAGTACTTACTAGTGGGATATTTATTCCTATTTTGAAGCTTACGATAATTTGTGAAATAAGAAAGTGTATATATATATATATATATATATCTTTAGGTAATGCAATTACTACGAAGATAAAAGTGAGTAATATTTCTCTACTGTAGAGACTTTTTGTTTTATAATTCTGCTGATCCCCCTTAACTAATGCATGTGTTTATATATGTACATGTATATGTTTCAACATTAGAACCTGACTACATTGTTTTTTAACAATTAAAAAAGGAAGGTTTATTTAAATTTTACATTTACCGCAGTTTTTCTTAATAAAATATTTTGCATGAATAGAGTTTCCCAGCCTCTGGAATACTAGTACAGAACCCATGAAACTTAAATAAGAACTGAATCGATTTTTCCAAAATGAAAAAATAATCGGGGTCTATCTTTAAAAACTGAACAGGATGAAGTTTTACACGACCAAATGTAGACTGTATGAAATTAATTATGATATTTAATAATTTTATACAGTCATTCATGATTGAAAGCTAAAGAACTAGGTACATTTGTATGTTTTGCCTATGGTAATATCAGAACACTGAAAAATTGAAGAAATCACCGCAAGATGCGCAGACATACCAAAAGACATCTATCGAAAGAAATAAAGAAATATTTTTAAAACTTTGAATTTTAAATATAAGGTAAAGCTAGGAGAGTCTGCGCACAATTGGAAAAATAATTTTAAAAAATCGAAGAATGACTTTTTTGTTAAACTATTGATGAATAACTGTGACTCCATTTGTTTTTTATGCATTTCCATTCATATTTCGTTGTTTTTCTTTGATTTAATGCAACAGCTGTAGAAAAACCAAGAAGACTAATTTGCGCAATCTGTCCTTACAGGGTAGGTGTGTTTGCGTACATGGGTAGGAGAGATTGTTATTCATAAAAACTGCAATTAAATTGTTAGCAATAATATTTACACTAAAACTATGTTGTTGTAAGGGTTTTTATAAACACATACAATTGTAATATTAATAAATATTTTAACTCAATGATTACAGAATCGGAAAAAACAGTGTTTTAATTAAAGAAACAAAATACAGAAGAAAAGAAGGTTTAAATTATAATTAATCTAATTCACTTTGAGTTTCAATGTCTTTTGTTTGTTAACCGAAGTTGTCGTCGTCCACAATCGGTATACTTATTGTTGTAAGTAGTAAAACCATCTGCAACAAATAGCACACTTAACTCATTAATGCCTACCGGCCCTTTTAAGGGACAGTGTGAAAAGTACGTCTAAAGCACCCAAAAATAAACATTTCAACAAAAAATTGTTTTAATGTATTCCTAACGGGCTATTATAAGGTTAGGAATACAGTAAAAAAAATTTTTGCTGAAATGCGTACTGTTTGGGTGTTTCAGACTGTCCCTAAAAAGGAACGGTACAAATTAATGTCACTGGTCGAAGTTGTCTCCTGATAGTTTCAGACAGTCATTGCACTCATCCTCGTTGTCCTGTCTGACATGGTCCCAAAGATTCAGTATTTTGACATTATTTTCTTATGAGGTGGCTGATGACAAAGATGTTTCAAAATTCAAACTTTTTTTTTTCCTGCAAGTTTTTTGGTTCCCACTTTTTCTGGAAGCCATCCTATCATCAGACGTTCGCTACTTTTTCGAAGATGCATCTTTCTTAGTTTTTCTCTCGAATATGTGTGCGGGTTAGTAACAATCGTTGCACTTTGTTTTCTTTTTAATTTTGACGGCATTAAACTGTTTAGAAAAATAGTTTATTAAGAAGAATATTTGTATAAAACTCGCACATTATTAATTTATTAGCAAAATTTTCGTCTAAGAAAAGAAGTTTGTACACAAATTACTTTATTAGCACATTTAGTTCCGTTTCATAAATTAAATCTTCAAAAGAAATAAAATCGCACGAACTTCTTTTCATTTATACGGTATAAAAAACTACAGTCCCTTGAAAACACAAATTATAAAGTCACGACAACTTTATCCTCTCGATATAGAACTATAGTCAAAATATTTGATTAATGCCTGTTAAAGAGACACCAGGGAATTGGCATACGTATTTTATTTTATATTTTAGTTAAAACTCAGAACGCCCCTTTTAATCCATTAATGCAGCGAATTTAATCGATTAATACGTTTCACAAGTAATTTGCAATTTATGCTGCATTACCAACAAGCTATGGGTAATAATATAATGCGCAATCTCTCCTATCATGAAAACTAACGTGAGAAACGCGCAAGCTCTTCTAAGTACAAGACGCGCAAACTCCTATTTCCGTACGACAGATTGCGCGGACTTTTACTTAAATATGGCGGCTTCAAGAAAGAAATGCTGGCCTTCCCACTGTTAGTCTAGCTTAGTAGCTTACGAAAAATCGCTTAAGTTTAGAATATTTTGTACTACTGCTACTCTAAAGAACGCATTACGAAAATTCAATCACTTACCTCGTGAAAACAATATAGAATATCGGTGCTTAATCACAGACGTTCATATCAATCAACCTGTACTTTCAAGTAGACATTCCACTATTGCCGTTGTACAAATGCATGGCGTTAGTGCGCGTGCACTCTACTTCTTCCCCCCGAACTCGCAGGTGCGCAATCTCTCCGACCGCGCAATCTATCCTAGCTTTACCTTAATATTTATAGTTATAGATTCAAAAAAATATAGATTTTCTCAAATTAATTCCTAGCTTGAATCTTCTCTGAAAAGTATTCGGTACGTTCCGAAAAAAAAATTGAGGCAGGATTTCGAGAGGTTCTATAATTGTATTTTTAAATGTTCATCTGATTTTTAAGTATCATTTGTACACTTGGGCTTTTTTATTTAACTGACATTTCGCTAGACTGGATGCAAACCATCTTAGATTATACTTAGAGTGTAGTACACTAGGGGAGCCACATGGTACAAGTTGCGCTATTAGAACTTGTGAGGTTTTTAATGCATCGGATATCCGATATCCGACTAATCCAAATATCCGGAATCTGATTCGGATATCCGGATCATTGCACGAAATATCCAGTTAACCAGCCTGTCAAATTTCATTAAAATTTAATACACTAGCATGTTTTAAAAATATATATAGAATTAACAAGTTTCAAGCATCAGAGCTGGTTATCCGGTATATATTCATCAGGCAAGGGATATCGGATATTCGGTACACGGAAAAGCCGAATGGGGGGATTTGCGCCATTGAACTTTGGGAGGGGGCTTCGGTATTATACATCGCAAGTGCTTACACAAACTTTCAAGGTATACTTATTTGGCAGCAATTTTCAATTTTGCCAAAGCAACTGCGGATTGGCCCTTTTTATGATTAACAGGTTTTACCATAACTGAAGTTTCTTTTTTCTTGGTTGATATAAAACTTATCTCTAATTAAATTCAATGGGTAAAATGTTTTACGTGGCAAGCATCAGAAAAAAACACTTGGCTGTATTATAACCTTAACTGAAATGCCTCGTAACTGGAATGAGAGCGGTGCATGTAAAACTACTAGAGATGCGATATTTATGACAAAACATCGACGTTTCGACACGTAGATAATAAATAATACTTAAATCATTAATGATAGTGTTACATTAAGCAATAAACGTTGATGTTTATAAATATCGATATTCTGAAAATCGATGTCCTGAAACATTATTTTTTTGGAATATATAAGCATACATTGTGTCCTACTCTCAAAAGAAGGATGGAGATCGAAGTTTATGTTTATGCCGCTAAATATCAAGATGTTTAATGACGTTTTACTCGGAATAATTGCCACCCAAATATCAAGATTGGTTGCTCGTTTGGTTATTGTTGTTGTCGTGTCCTCGTGCGTGGTGAGGAAGAATGGGTACGCTGCTCCTGAGTCTTACGGGGCCCTTATAGGCAGGAGTCTGATTTCCGCCCCTATGAAAGGTCTCTTTAATTTTTTGAACCAGCTCCCAGCTGAGAGACCTTCACCTGGGATTGGCACCCCCAGAGATATCGTTTCACTTGGAGGACATTGGAGTCACGACCTGTTTAATGTGTACCAGCTCCCTTTAGCGTAAACGAACCGCAGCAACCAGCCGCGATATGTTGTCACCCTCCCAAACACTGACCTCAGTCAATGTTGCTTCACTTTCGGTGTTTTGCGGGAACCGAGCTTCTACCGACTGGTCCACCGCGGGACGCTCGTTTGGTTGAAGGATCAACTTAAAGTGGGTTTTTTTTTAACCTAAAAGTTATTTATTTCTGTTTCATTGTTTTTTATTTTCAGTTTAATTTTAGTTATTTATTAATTTGAATAGTATACAAATGAAGCGCTATTTTTTCACTTAATACTAAAGATTTAAAAAGTAAATGTAATTGCAGATATTCTTATCAAGTATTTGTAACAAAGTGAAATGGTACTCAGTGATTCATGGAACAGTGGTACACTACGGAACATCGTCTGTCTACCGTTACAATTATATTTATTCAATAATAGTAATGTAAATTATATATTACTGTAGAATACCTAGTTCGCCATGGTTCTGACTCAACCAATGCCCATGAAAGCAACAATACTCAGACATTACGTTTTCAAGTGCGATACGTTTATTTTGCCCTTATAAATGTTTGCTAACTTTTTAAAGGTTGGAAACTGAGTGTCTCATAAAACCTAGCATGCAATGAAGCAATGCTTGTGTTTGAAATAAGAAATATTTTTAATAGCAAAATTGCATCACTGTGTTCTAAGTGTGGTACACAGTGAGACGAATTCTTAAAATTTTAATTCTGTGTTGTTTCTGTTTTTATGTACTAATAAATTTTGTGTGAAAGATACTACCTCTAAACAGATTAAAACCTCCAATATCTAAAATTTCTTTAGCCGATTGTATTTAGCTATAAATTTATGTTTTTATAAAATCTGTCTCCCATTTATTTATTATTCAAAGTATTTAATGTCCTTTAAACATGACACGAATACTTAAATATAATCTTTTACTTTCCATGTGATATTTAATATATTCAAGATATCACTACAAATTATTTCATCAAATCTTTTATTTTCAATGTGAATAATATAAAACGTATAATTTATATTAATTATTGTCTCGATGATAATTTGTCTTAATTGTAATCGGTACATATTTCAAAAAGCTAGTAATATCCGCATTATTAGTTCACGCTATTAAATTTTAAGAAGAACAAAAACAATTAACTCCGTGGTGAAAACATCTTTAAAAAATAGCAATGCCTTGTAAACATCAGCATCGCAGTCCTAGTAATAGCTTAACAAAAAGTAACTAAACCAGCTGACTATGTATTAAAATATTGTATTTAAGCCATAGAAGGAACCAAATCAATACATTTGCCTAATTATGTGTAGATGCACTGGTTATTTATGGTAAATTGTATTAATTTGATAGCTCTAAAAAGTAAAAGTTTGAAGAGCTAGGCAAAAAAATATTTAGTTTATGAATAGGGATTTTTTATTTGGACTATTCTTGTATACAATACTAAAATTTAATTAGATCTAAAACCTGCTTTGAATTATTCAGGTATTTAGAAAATGTTTTTTTTTTTTTTTTGAGGACATGGGAATCAAAAGCTATGTTTATTATACTCGTACTTTAATATGAAAAAATTAAATTATAAATCTTAAAATAAATTTACTTCTATTAAATGGGAGGAAAGCCTTTCGTTCTAAACTCAGTAGTTATTAAAAGTATTTTAAAATATTCTGATGTAAATTGCTTGTCTTTTTTAATTTCTTGAGATGGAAAAGGCATTTTTATGTTTCATTCCACTACAAAACTTCGTATTAAATTGGAAAATTACGTTCGTTTCCGACAAATGAGAATTTAAATTTATATTCCGTTTTGTGCATTTAGTGATTGCACGTCATACAAAAGTTCTCACACGAAAAGGCTTCATTATTATTACTTTTTTGGTTTCTAACTATAAAACTATTTTCTCTCAGGAAAACGACTAGGAATAAAAAATATATATGCCGTTTAAGCAGCTGGATTATATTCATTTTAGAGTTTCATGCAGATTAGAAGTAAATGAATTTTGACGTGATTTATTTTTGAATCTGATTTATTTCCTGTGTATATATTATTAAGTTTTTAAGTAAATCAGTTTGTTTATAAAAGATAAAATCTTGAAGAAAAAATTAAATTGTTAAACTGTTTTCAGAAATCCGAAATAATGTTTAAAAGGTCTTTTGATATTTTTATAAATCTAGTTTTTGGGACTAAATCACAATAAACTATGGCAAAATTATGAACCCAATAATTCTAAAAAACTATACAAGACAAGATCGTGCTAAGTAGAAAAAGCTGCTTAAAAAAGGCTATTTGATGGTGCTAATTAAATGCTGTCAAAAATGAACTCGTTTGGAAAGGAAAACTGCAGACCTTTTGGTAAAAATGTGATTGATGCTATAGTTCTTCAAGCTTTACTACATTAGTTTAAAAGCCGGGCACTAATAAAGTGCAATTAACCCTTTATCTACTGCATTATGATCTGGAGTAGTTTTTTCACGTAATAGTTTGTTTGTTTTTTGACAAGTACACTAAAAATTAAAAGGAATTTAAAATTTATAAAATATTTAGCTTAACACATTTAAAAAATCCGAGACTTAATTCTTGAATTTTACCACTTCTCCGGAACAAATAACCAGAAAAGTGGAGCAATCTGAACAAAATGGCTATTTAAAACACAACATCTGTTTCAAAGCCTGTCCTCTTTCCTTGCTAAAATATTCTTGATAGAACCCTTGCTAAAATGTAGCATCAAAAAGTGAAATTAAAAGAGTGTTCCCACAAAGTATCATCAGAATATTTGTAAGAATGGTTACTATATGGAATTTTAAAGTGAGTGGTTCTCATAAGTACCTTCAGTAGATAAAGGATTAAAACTAAATAATAAATCATACCCTGTTTACAAATGATAAGTGCTCCAATTGAAATAATATTTTTTCATTCCCATAAGTGATTTTAACAAATAACACAAATTATTAACAAAATAAAACTTATAAAGAAGAAGCATACTCTCAAATTTCCTCACACGTTAAGTGCTATTTATTACAAAATGAAATCCTGACGACAATTACAAAATTTTCTCTGTACAATGAAATTGAAATTAACTGTATGTGTAAGAAAAACTTCAAGTTTATAATACACTAATGAGCTCTCTGTATCAACAAATCTGTTAAAAACTATTGATTCTAATAAGCCGTAGAACAGTTTAGAAACCATTGAACTAGTATCCTTCTTGTATTAAATGTCCAACCTACAAATGAACTAAATGTATGTAGGTAACTTTACAATAAGATGAATTTCGTTTGGAAAGCTTTTTTTTTACGAAAAAATCTGCTATTTAGTACGCTCATTATTCATTAAAAATTAAATAAACTTACTTACAGCTTACATGCAGAATATTTGAACGTGTTGAGAGGTTTACTTGGTAAACCTCTCAGGTGCTCAGGCCTTACTTTGCTTAAAACATATAGCTTCTATATATCTCTGAAAGTGAAAATAATTATGATTTATTCATAGTACAGGTTCATAATTAAGAACCGTAACAGAATTATCCCCCCCCCCCTAAGAGTATCAACAGAAGATCTTTCCTCAGTACAATAGGAAACTGCTCACTGCTTTTTTACATCAAAACGCTTATACATACAAGATGAATTTTAAAATTTATTGCTTTCTTTATCTTAAAATTTAAGAAATGTATATTGCACCGTAGCGAAATCCTGTATTTCAACAAATGGATGTTTTTTATCCGTGTTTAAATGAAAAGCGAACACATTTGCTAATGACATTGGTCTCTGATATTGAACAATAATGAGTGAAGTTGAAAATATTAGCAAGAATTAACTGCTATTAACAAGTCAGTTGGAGTACTTGTAAACGATTGTTCAATGTTTTAACTTTTGATCCTTACCTACTTTTTAATGAGTTGCGTGATAAGATTGTGAGTATTGTAGCCAATACTGTACTCTTTGTGAGTAAATGTGTACACAAGTTTTGGCTTTATGACCATAAATTGACTCCGTTTACATTCACCCAGTTTAATTTTCAAGGAGTATCTGGGGTGAATGTAAAGAGGGATTTATTTTCCCATGAGGTTGATGCAAATAGAAAACTAGCATACACAGTCTGCTTGGGAGCTTAAGAAGCTCTGGAGAAATGGTCCTCAATTTCCGACCCACGGGCTGCATGTGGTCCGCAACATATATGGGATAATTGTAAACAAATTACTTGCACATGAAGAATAACAGGGAGGCTGACATTTACATCTAAATGCGTTTAGCAACATCCACATGACAAATAAAAATGGTTAAAACTGCTTACTAAGCGTTTGTATATGAGCTGGAGAAAAAAATGTAAGATCACTAAACTTTGCCAAACAACTTCTTTCACCGTGTCATTTGCAAACGATGGTGACCCCTCCACAGCTGTTTCAAAACAAACGAAACTCTATCCATATATTCTTTGTGTTACTAATTCATCACTCACCACCAGTTGTTTTCAAAACCAGTTAAGTTTTCAAACCAAGTGTATTAATAAAGCCAAGTTACATTTACCCCATGTTTAGAACTACTCCAACTGACCCAAAGTTTTATTTCTCTTAGCACTAATATGAACTTATTATAACTAGAAAACAACATTTTTTTTTCTACGTGTCAATTATTTCTTTCTTTTCCTGATATTTCAGCTTCTGTACATTCTAAAATCTTCCTCTAAAAATTTTTGCGTGTATAATCAAATTTCCAAGAGATATTTTTTTTTTTTTTTTGTATAATGGTTTTTTTTTCTCATACCTAACAGGCGTTATCTAATGAAATTGAAAAGCAAAATTTCCTCTGGCAGTCAATTTAATTTATAATAGTTAAAATTAGCCAATTTTTTACACAAATTACGTATCCTTTTTCAGTTTAGTAATTTCTTTGCGTCCTAAAAATCTTACTCTTCAAAGTACATGCGATTTCAAACCGAATATTTTATTTCAAGACTTCATTAAATCCCTTAATTTGGCCACATTCTTACCTTCCCATGAATCTCTGTTTCTTTGTTAAAGAATTTACTGGTAACAAACGAAGTATTCTATAATTCAAAGAAGAAAATTAATTATATCTCTTTCAACTGATAAATAGCATCTGTATACGTGTGTTTTCAATCTCAAAATCAATTTACTTGCTCTACTTCCTGAAGAGGATGCCATTAGAGTGATTTTTTTTAATATTTTTTAAATAAAATAACCCATGCAGATCATTGCATTGTATGCGAAAGTTACAGAGCCAGGTGTTTTGTCCTTTGTTTTATTTTATGCATTACTTCTTACACAGACGGGGGGAAATTAGAGGAGAAAGTAAATGGAAATATTTATTTCCTGTTTTATTGGATTCTATAACTCGATAAATTTTGACATCAAGCCAAGTCCTGTTTTAGAAATGTGGTTTTCAAGTTGACTTGATTTCTTTAAGAATACCTGACTTACTTATATTCGTTATTAAACTTTCTTTTCTTCTTCTTCCTTTCTAATGGAGCTGCGTATGGTCATTAACCTTTGCAGACCTAGTGCGTAACCCGGTAATCGACATCCATTTTTTCAAATTGCACCACTGTCGGTGGATGCCATTGCCACTAAGAATTTGGACGCTCAGTTTCCCCTAGATGGCGGCACCTGAGCTCTCATTTGATGCGAATTACAGTAGGTATTTAACTTAGCCGAGAGTATCCAAGCCAAACGGATACTCAAAGGATCTTTAACATGCCGCACAATCATGCAACATGGGCGCAGACGATTTTCTGCATCTTGAAAATACACCGACTTGAGCCAGGTTTGAACCTGCAATCTTGGGCGTACGAGATCGGCACCTTGCCACTATACCACCCTGTCGACATATTCGTTATTAAAGGCAGCGACTACTTCCAGCATATTTAACCATTAAAAATGTTTATCTAATAATTGAAGGGAAAGTAAATAGATTTTTTTCCTCTTCTCTTTAACTTACTAACTTTCAAGATCAAGAAAAGACATGTAGTGCAATTATAGCTGAAAGGTTTTTATGTTTACTTCTTTATTTTTTAATGTGTCTAATTCGTACTGTTACTTACAATGCAGAATTAAAATTTCAACTCCTTATGTAGTGCACCGGAGCACTATTAGAAACATAACTGTTTAAAAAATTAATCAATTATAAAAGACAAAGATTCGTTGTTTTTCAACTCATACCTAATTCCTCCTCATAAACCTCAAATTTCTATTTTTTATCAGTAAGTCGGAACCGATGTTCTTGTAGCTAATTATATGTTATGAGTAACGCGCGCGCGCATGGATTGTACAATTACTCTATTATGCTTGAATAATCACCGAAATTGTAAATTCATTAAAAACATTCACAATACTGAAATATGTGGATTTTGGGAATGCTTCTACGCTAAATAATTAAAAAATTTCTATCTTGAATCTTCGTCTAACTATTAATATACGCGTTTATTATATAATTAGGGTCCGCTATGGACTATGTTTACTCCATTGAATGGAAACGAAAGTTTGCCGTTTGTTTGAATGTAAAAGCATCTAATAAATTACGTATCAATGTAATTTGATAAAATTATTTTACTTTAAAACATTTTAGCTCATTTGAAACCATTTAGTAACCTTCAATGACCCCATATTTGCACAAGGACTGTTGAAAAAATGTATTTAAAAATGAAAACCTGAACATATTCATATTTTTTGAAGTACAATTGCAGTAATACATTGACGTCGAATGCAAGTATACATACATGATAATAAGTATTTGTCTTTTTCAAAATTCAAACTCATTTAGTCAGAGTTATTCCAAGTTGTGAAACTACTCAAAAATGAGTACTTTTTCCTTACTTTTAAGTACCCATTTTGAACAGTTTGGGTTTTGAAGATTTTGACCGAATACTTTTGAAAATTTTATAAAAGTATCAAGAACACCTAAAAATATTTCTATACTGGAATATTAAAGCTTTTATTTGAAAGTACATAAAAAACTTTGATTGGAGGTCAATACTGATATTTTTAACTAATTACTATGACAAACATTCTAAACTCATGTTTGTGAAAATTGCAACACCATGAAGGAATCGTCATAGTTGAATGAAATTTATTACACAGTTGAGTGGTAGTGGTACAAATAAATGATTAAATTTTCAAAGCAAACAAACAATAACAAGAGATCCGAATCAGTATTTTGTGCAGCCACCACGCGCTGCAATAAGTGCTGCTACACGACGTGGCATGGAGTCATACAAATTTTGAATGTCTGCCTGAGGAAGAGCATTCCATATTGTTTGTATGCGTACCCAAAGTTCGTCTACAGAAGCAACAGGACGAGGATCACGAGCGAGACGCCGACCAACGAAATCCCACACATGTTCAATTGGCGACATATCCGGGGAATACGCAGGCCAAGGAAAAAGCTGTACCTGCTGCGTTGCAAAGAAGGATTGAACAGTCCTAGCAATATGAGGGCGGGCATTGTCCTGTTGAAATACAGCGCCTGGCAAGCTTTGAAGGAGGGGAACAGCTTGGGGCTGTAGAACTTCACTGATGTACCGGTTGCTGTTCAGATTGCCCACAATTCGTGCTAATTGAGATCGTCCATGATAGGCTATGGCGCCCCAGACCATAACTCCGGGTGTTCGTCCACTGTGGCGTTCGATAATGCACTCCGGAAGGTGGCGTTCACCGGCATTGCGTCTGACACGAATGCGGCCATAATGCTACCACAAATTAAAGCGGGATTCGTCAGAAAACACGACATGCTGCCAATCAGCACGCCAGTCTCTATGCTGATTGGCCCATTGTAGCCGCAGGCGGCGATGGTTTAGCGTGAGGGGGATCCTGTATAAAGGAGTCCTTACGCGCAGTCCACGCTGCAGCAAAAGTCTACGAATTGATGAAGCACACAATGAAACACCTGTAGCTATTGTCCACTGTGCTGCCAATTGTCTAGAGGAAGCTGTACGGTCCGTCCGCACCATGCGGACCAGGTGTCTATCATCGCGAGTTGACGTCTCATTTCGGGGTCCACTCCCGGATTTCCGACTTGTCCGACCCTCGTCCGTCCACTGCTTCCAAACACGCCTCACTGTGCTGCTGTTAGCTGCACACGAGCGGCTACTGCACGATACGACAATCCAGCTTCACGAAGGCCGATGGTTCTCCCCCATTCAAACTCTGTAAGTTGTTCAAATCTCGCTCTCTTTCGTCGAAGAGGCATAAGTAAAGCTTGAGCTAACGTTAACCACAAGCAGATAACCACCGATTACCATACACGCCTCGCTACAGCCGTCTATTTATTGGGATCCATCCACCGTTCAGAGGGCGCTGCTCAGCATACGGATGCGCTACTGATCATTTGCATAGCATGCGCTACTGATCATTTGCATAGCATGCGCTACTTTGCATTTCCTGAAAATTTCAGCTCACTTGCGTAAGTCCTTCATGGTGTTGCAATTTTCACAAACATGAGTTTAGTTAGAATCTTGCTTAATCAGTCACTTGCATAAGTGACTTTTAGTACTTTTTAGCAAATATTTTCACAATTAAATTTTGTACTTCAAAAATATTCTACAATTATTTTCTTTCAATATAGCACTTCTCCAATCACAAAAGGATTTTTTCTAGGTAAAGATCTAGAACAAAAGGCGAACTGAATTGCGCATTTTATTCCGCTGCATTTATTTTACTCAAAAGAAAGGAAATATCTTTCTTCAAAAAGAATGAAAAATGAATTTTTAAATGAATTTCTTTCGAAATTCAGTCTTTTTTTTACTTACCAAATATTAAGCCTTAAGGTATACGAACTTATTCAAAGGAATAACAATGTGTGGCAAAAGGTTTCATTGCTTAAGGGAGTAAAATTTTTTTTAAATATATTTTGCTACAAGAAGTACAATTTCTGAGGTCAAAACGAGAAGAATAATTAAAATGAACAACAATAGTGACAATCTTTTTTTCGAAAGTTGAACACATATTTTTGTTTTCTTACAATTAAACACATCGATTTTCTTAGGATCTTCGAGTGAATTTTGAATAATTTCAGAGAACAAACGATGCATGTGTGTTTGCTGAATTTTATGTGTATCTAAAATTTAACATGTATTAATAAAGTTTGTAAGCTACTTTTATTGAAATATTAATGTGATAGACTTTAAATACGTTTTAATGTTAATTGTCAGTTTTTATGTGTATGAGAATTTGCATAAATTTTGATTACCAACATATTTAAGAACTAAGAATTACATCTTTTTGTAGAATTTAAGTAATAAAATTAGTCTCATTAAAGTACGAAGTTGCAAAAATATTGCTTACACGTATTTCGAGGTTACAAGCAAAATTTTTCCAATGAAGTAAAATAAACTCCTTTTTTCAAACTTATTGAAAGTAAACCCATGTTGAATAATTGAATAATTTGTAACACTAAAACTACCGAACTGGGTTTTAACCATTTCGAAGCTGTCAATTTGGACGAAGTTGTTACTAATTAGAGTACAATTTATAGAGTACAAATTAAATGAAGCATTATGGACTTTGACGTTATTTTTCATGTGCAGTTTATAGTAAATGTAAATAACAAACACGTTTCATAATTCTTTAAAGACATAAAGTATATCCTTTTTTTTTTTATTAAGTTGCTGAAATTTATGAATTGCAAAAAAAAAAAATATTTCCTTCTCACAACTCAGTTTATAGTTTTGTATTTCAAGTTCAAACTCTTCACTAAAAATAACGTATACTTTTATCACTGTTTTCACTCAATATTTCATCTCCACGCAGAGCTGAATAATAATATCCTTTTTACAACTAGAAGTATTCAAAGGTATTTAAGGTAACATAAAAAAATATTCAAAAGCATGTTTTGTCTTTATAAACGTCCTAAAACTTGGCCTCCCTTGTATTGTTGAGTGAAAAAAGAAATTATTATCCTCAATTTTAAAAAAGGTACCTTTTATTGGTGACAATAATAAACTACCTGTTTAGTTCTCAAATACTTTTGTAAATATATTGCATACAACAGATTTTAAATCTGAGATCCTGGGTGAATAAAATTATTTTGATGGCTCCTTTGCATAATAAACGACAACATTCGTTTCAAAATTTCACCTTGTTAAGTAGAATATTTTTCTTTGAAATATTAAAAGTAATATTTTTAAACCCAAAATAATTTTTATACACAAACCTTATCCCATAAGGAATGATTCTTTTATTTTATGCATTTTACCACGAAAATAACGTAATGTTAGTTCACATCAATAAGAATTTTAAAAATATTTACCGTTAAATATTTTTCTATGTAACAGTAAGAGATAAAACACTGTTTTTTACTTAAGAGATGCAGTGAGCCCAACAGCACTTCATAAAAAATAAAGATGAAATGGTTTTTATAATATTAACAATTGAAGAACACAGGAAAGAAATTCGAAATGTCAATATTTCCAGTTTCCGAGAAAAGTACGTTTGAAAGTTCGATATTTCGCTTTTTTATTGTACAGTAAACGTTTAGGTGATTTTTAGCCTTGATCATTCTCATTTTTTATCTGTTTAAGTAGAACAACAAATTCTACACTACAAACACTCAGTGTTGCCACATTAAAGTCAACTTGAACAAAAAATTGCCATTACACCTTTATTCCGTGCACTCTTCAATTGTGATCAACTTGTATGCAAATACATCAAGGTTGTAAGCAGCTTTGATTTTTAAAAGTGAAATTTTCATGAGTGTAAGACATTATTTCGAGAGTTTCAATAAACAAGCAGGTCCTGTAACAATTCTCTTCCTGAGTATTATTTGTCGAAAGGAAAAATGTATTTTATTAATAAGAGTAAAAAACGTTTATTTGTAAACGATGAATTTTTCCCAGTTCAGTAAGATTTCGAAAAATCTAGCTGGCTCTTTAATGGACGCTACTTCTTCAACTATATTTATGTTGAGAGAGGAGAACATTTGGCTGAATTGACCAATATGCTCCTATGGCTAACTACCCCCGGTCTATCTTACTGGTGACTAAGCAAAATTGTGGCTGAATTAACCAACATGGCTTTATGGCCAACTACCCCCGGTCCACCTTACTGGTGACTAAGCAAAATTGTGCCTATATTGGCCGACATGCCGCTATGTCCAACTACTTTCGGCCTACCTCACTAGTGACGAAGCAAAATTGCTTGGTAAAAGGCTTTACAAAGAATAGTTCAACAGCAAGGAAATAAAATTGAATATTTTTGTGCGAATTCAATCATTAAATCATCCAGGAAGAATATACCAATAGTTCAATTTAAAGTTTAGTAATGGAATAATGATTTCAAAATTATGATGCAATAAACAAATAGAAGTTCTTCGCAAATAACTAATATCTTGGTTAAATGTTACCAAGAACTACAATTTATTGAAGAATTCATTTCTGTAAAGGTGGATTACTTATTTTCCGAAATAAAAACTTATAAGTATCACTTACGCTAATTACTTTGGCAAATAAATTAAGCATCTCGAGAGCATTCGAGAATGCATTTTTCAAACATACACTCGGAGCTAATATTAATACCCTAAATTATTTTTTACTTGCAAGTAAAGTGAAACTCACTTTCACGGAGCAGTTAATTAATGCATAATGAACGGAATGATTTTGGATTTTTGTGTTGACGGTACCTCTCGTTAATTACTTGACCATTTTGGGGATTGTATGTGGTACTTTTTCATAAAATAATGTTACATATTTGCATCAAAATTGTTTCAAATATTGTTTTGAGTACAGTTACTCCCCTTGGACCACTATTTTTTTTTCGGAATGGAAATATTTCGAAAAATTACTAAATTTTTCTATATCGTAGTAGTTGATGTTTCCGTTGCTATATCAAGTGACACAAGTGAGTAACTTTCCAAAACTGCTGAATTAGTGATTAAACCGATCAACGTTAGAAGCAGAGAATAGCAATGAAAATTGCTGACACGTGTTTCCGCATGGCATTGAAAAGGGATGTCATGTAACCCTGAAACACATGTCTGCAACTTTTATTGCTATTTTGTGCTTTCAATTGACTCTCTTGTTTATGTTTTTACAAAAAACAAAATTTTTTTGCTTCATATTAAATTAGTGTTTTTAATTGTTAAGAAGATGGGAAATAAGGATTGGCAATAGAAATTCATCAAGTGCCGAAATTCAAGCAAGTGAAATATTTGTTGTTTCGAGTACCATTGTTTTGTTTTTATACGTTGGGTCTACACTTTTTATTCGTAATAAATAATGGGGAAAACATACAGCAAAAATATATACAATGTGAAAAAAGTTACGAAAACTTCTGAAATTTTAATAATAATTTCAAATTTTAAAAAAAAATGCCTTTTAAATGGTTGGCTACAAATTTTGTGCTTCCTGTTACTCGCCAAATTTTTTAGAATGGCATGTTGCAGCTTCATTTAGATTGTTTAAAACAAACTTTTTAAACATAATGAAAAACAAAACTTTTCCGATGGTTTGGTTTGCCATATCATAACACCAATCATAACAATAGCATCAAGAACATTCTATGCACATAAAATTTTCAAAATAGCACGAGTAAGATTTTCCGCGTCATTTCCAATATCAATCAAAATATTCCAAACGAACCATATTCTAAACTGTAAATTGACTTTTAATGTCATTACGTGTTAAATAAATGAAAACTAATGAACTTCCTTAAAAATGCAGCTTGACATTGTACGGCACAACGCAAAGTAATTATTAAAAAAATATGTGCATGAAGCCTTTTTTGAGATGAGAATAATTGGTTGACTTCGAGAGAAAAAATATTACAGAAGACCAGCGGAATTCATAATTTATCTGTCAGAAATAATTATCGAAATGATATTTATTCCTTTCTCCCTCATTAAAAGCGAAAGATATCTTATGAATAATAAAGTTAATGATAAATTTCTATGGGGGGGGGGGACTGGGAACACATGAGCGACTCTGGCAGTTTCTAATTCATTTGTGTGTTTCTGATTTTAAATAAAGGTATTATTTGTATGCAGTGGATTTCTCGTAAGTCGACATCTAAATTTATTATTTAGATTTTATACGACATCTAAAATTATTGAATTAATCCATTTTAAGTATTGGATTTAAATTAATCATATTAATAGCTGTTCCTAAATGTAGCACGCTAAGTGCTCTTAAATGTAATACCAGCAAATTCTTACCTGACTCTTCGATATAATTAACTGTGAAGCGTTGTATGGTTTTGCAACTATCATATGAACGGTTGAAAAAGTCGAACACTGCTCACCATTGTTGGAATCAACAACTAATTTTGAACGTAAAAATGTGACGAAATAATGCTCATTCTCTTCGCATCTTGATTTTTTGGAGCATGTTACATTTTGAAGTATCTGTCCGTTTCAGTTAATGATTCAGCTTCTATTACTCTTTTGTCTCATATTTGATGTTCGTTTTTGTTATTTTTGTGTTTTACTCTTTTTTGAGAATATAATGTGTCATTTTTCTAATGTATTTGTGGTTCTTGAGGAAATCTTTAGTACACAATCAAACCTTTTGAAAAATATTTCTAGTATATTTTTCTACCGGTCCAGTTTGAATATACTTCTTTGTAAATGTTATCCTGTTTTTGCGCATTGTTTCATTTCTTTGAAATCAATAAGGGGTTCTTCGTAACCCAAAACAGGTATATGTAGTTTTCTTTGCAAACTTTGTGTCCTCTGTATGTTGGTAGAAATGTTTTAGTCTAGACTTTCCTATATTTGCGGCTTATGTACGATCCATTTGTGGTTCTTAAGGAATTTTTTAGTAAACAATCTCATCTTTTGAAAAATATTTCTAGCATATTTTTCTACCTGGCAAGTTTGAATATAGTTCTTTGTAATGTTCTCCTATTTTTTCACATTGTTTCATTTCTGTAAAGTCAATAAGGGGTTCTTTGTTACCCAAAACACGTATATGTGGTTTTCTTTGCAAACTTTATGTCCTCTGAATGTTGGTAGAAATGTTTTAGTCTAAACTTTCCTATATTTGCTGCTTATTTACGATCCATTTTTTCAAGTGTGCATCAGCGGAATGGTACACATATTTACTATTTATATCAAGTGTGCGCTGTTATAAGTAAATAGTTATAGATTTTAATAATGAAAGATATTATTTCATGGTTTTAGCATTGAAATACATGTTTTGCTTCAAAGTTTTAATCGAAAAGCTGAATTTCGCTTTAAAAAATTCTACTCTTATACAAAAGATTTAAATCAACATCTCCTGCTTACATTTGGCTGCGAAGTTTTTATTTTTCCAATGTCTTTTCCCCGGGGCAATCATATTATAAATAATCAAAGTATTCTTGCTGCAAAGCTGCAAAAACGACAAATTGTTTTTAAAAAATGAAAAATCAATTTTTTCGTATTTTTACACAGATTAAAATTAAAAAATAAATTTTATAAAATTATTATTTTCTTTCATCTATTATTTAAAATGTTTACATGACGTCTCAGTTAAGGTAATTTTCTTGTTTTTATTGAACCGCGCCAAAAACAAATAATTCATATGGCTATAAGACAAATGATCAAAATGCTTTGTGCTAAAATGTAAGTACAAAGATAAAACAACGTAAAGAAGCACAAATTCAGAACGAAAAGTATCGCAAATAGCTATTTCGAAGCTACAACGGAGCCTCTTCAACAGTGCAGAAAAGAAAAGCTCAACACGCAACTAGAAAGCTGTGAGTGAACAGCTTGGAATTCATATGGCTATTTTAACTGTTAAAAAAACTTCAATCAACCTCAGGTTAATTACTTGATCAAAATATCACATTTGAAATCAAAATAAAAGATAAATGGTATTTAGTAATTGATTTTAAACGAAATAATCAATCATAAGTATTCCACGAGAGAACATCACTGGTAATAGCTACCATTCTATGATCATTGTAGTTAATTGCACGTTAATTGTGTTCATTAACGTAATCCCTTTTAATTTCATACAATAGTCGCTAAATGTTGTACCAAGAGCCAACTTAACCCATCTCTATATCTCTCTCTTTCTTTGTTGGTGCAGCTAGAGTATTGTTAACTGAGATCAGATAAACAATTTCTTCTACAGATATTTTGTTTAAAAAAAAGCATACTGCATCTTGATAGCTGATAATCAAAGAGCTCTTAAAAATAAAAATAAAATATTTATATTAATGGTTGCCATGAGCTAACGCAGCGACGGGAACTCTTTCCTTTCAGTTAGAAAGTTATTCGTTGGTTTATTTGTTTGCTTAATTTATTATGTTCTCCAGCAGAAAAAAATAAAACCAGAAGCAACAAAGCTTTCATCTCGAAGTATAAATTTGTAAAAATCATAATTAATTACCTAACTTTATTTCTAACGAAAGAAGATCGGAATCCTTATAGTCTTCAGAAATTATTTTATTGTGTAAATAGTCTGAATTCCATCACATGTGTAAAAATTCACATAAAATTAAAAAGAAGTTCAGGAGTTTCCCGTGAGCTCCCATTCAAAGTAAAGCCTGACTTAATGCAATAAAAATTTAAATATTTTAACGTGGATTCATGGATGTCTGTTTTAAAACAGAAACTTTTTCAATTTAAGGACATTAATATGCTAAAAATTAACTAGTTTCTATAAATACATTCGGTTAAAATATGAACTTCTAGTTATTTCGGTATTCCGATATTATTATAAAAACTATTTTAACGAAATTATCATTTTTTTTATTTAAACACCCATTTAGCAAAAATTCTAAGTTGTACGCAGAAATGACTATTTTAGACACAAAAATGGGATGATTTTTATCCCTTTAGCTCACAAATCCTTTAAGAGCATTAAGTGGTACTGTTTTTTTTGCACAAATTCACTGTGTAAAACATCAGCGCCGATAGTTTAAAAATCTAGCCATCGCCATCGATCGCTGATGTTAACTTAAAAATCGACCCATTGACCTTGAAAAACATCTAAATATCTATGAAACGCCTATGCTTCTCGTGTGGAAAATATCTTTTAGACTTTAATTTCTTTTTACTTCGGAATGAAAAGTACCGAAAATCGCTTTCGTGTATCTAGAAGAAAGAAAAAAAAGGGACGATATCGGGCCATTTCACAGTATTTTGTCCAAACGTGTAGAGTCCGCAACATGACTTTTTTTGTTATAACTACGTAATTTACAATGTAACTGTCACCAAATTTTATTTTCAAATAATGTGTTGAGCACATTATTTGAAAATAAAATTTAGTGATAATTAAACTTCAAATTATTTAGTTATAATAAAAAAAGTGTGATGTTGCGGACTCTACATTTTTAGAAAATACTGTGAAATGGCCCTATCCCGATCGGGCTATTATTTTTTGATCGGATTTTCTCTTCATCCATTTCTTTTTAGATACTAATAGTAATACTAGTTAATACAAAACTGAATAAATAAAGAATAAACAATCACAAGAAAAGAAAACATCAGCTAAAGCGACTTTGTAAAGCACGTCTGCGCGCAGCACGTGCTGGTGATTCATCGTTTTAACTTCATTTTCTAGTTAATGGTTGAGTGTTATGTGAATCCCTTAATTTTGATGCAAAGAAACTGCACCACTTAGTATTATTTTATGCAACACATGCATTTCAAATTGAATACATTATTTTGTTTGAACTTGTAAAATTAGAGATTCTTGAAAACCCAAGATGTCTCGTATCATTTTCAAAATGCGTTGCTTTAAAATACTGCGATAAATGGAAATAAACGTTAAAAATATAATGAAAATAATAACTAGTGGACGCATTTAAGATTAATAACGTACACTTTTCGTTGTCGTATTTGAGAATGGCCGATTTCACAATTGCAATTTTTATAAAACGTTTGCTGTGATTTAATATGCAATTTCATAATAATGTATCATTCCAATTCTATTATTTAATTCATGAATTGCATCGCAGTTTACGTTTACATAAGAAAACATGCATTATTTATGATACATTATACTGTTGTAAACATCGTTTCTTAATCAACTTCCAAATCCGGAATCGTCACGGTCCCGCCTACTTAGGATTTTTGAGGTTTAACTAGCATGTTTTGGAGCAAGTCTACATAAAAATTAAACCTGAATAAAAATCAACCTCATCGACGTCCGATGTATTGTTGCTATCCAAAGAGTCGATGGTGCCGTTTCGTTTATACGAGGGGTTACAATAAAGTAAGGTCTCCAACTCTGTAACTTCGCGGAATTCCGCGCTAGGCGAAATCTGGCAACCCCGCCGTGTTCCCTGGTTCCCCCACTACAACCCTGTTGCTGGGCGCGTATACGCCGACGGCTCAGTCTTGGCTGAGCAGCCATCAACAATGGAAGTACCCCTCGCGTCAGCGTCCGTGCGAATTGCGTTCGGTGATACGTTTCTTTAGCGCGAAAAAGGCGACACCTATTGAAATCCATCGTGAATTGGTTGCAGTTTATGGGGAAAATTGTATGAACATTAAAAACGTGCGTAAGTGGTGCCTCGAGTTTAAGTCCGGGCGCACTAACGTTCACGACGAAGAGAGAAGTGGCCGGCCGCCGCTTTCGCATGCGATTGTTCAGGCAGTGGAGGCGGAAATTCTCAGAGATCGCCGTGCAACTGTTAAGGAAATGGAAAGAAAGCTTGGAGGAGTGTGCAGCAGAGAATCAATTCGTGAAATTCTTACGGAACGGTTGCATTACCACAAGGTTTCTGCCCGGTGGGTGCCGAGACAGCTGACTGAAGAACACAAGACACGGCGCGTGGAATGTGCGGACAAAGTTTTGCGGCGTTTTGAACAGGAAGGAGAAGAATTTTTTGAAGGCTTTGTTACGGGGGATGAAACATGGGCTCATCACTACACCCCCGAGACAAAGGAGTCGTCCAAACAATGGCGTCACAGTGACTCTCCAAAACCGAAAAAATTCAAAACAACACTGTCGGCCGGCAAGGTGATGGCGACAGTGTTTTGGGATCGCCACGGTGTATTGTTGGTCGATTTCATGCCACAGGGAACCACCATCAATGCAGAAAGGTACTGTGGGACATTAGAAAAGCTTCGCCGTGCCATTAAGAACAAACGCCCGGGAATGCTGACCAACGGAGTGAAATTTCACCACGACAACGCGCGCCCGCACACAGCCAAAGCGACCCTGGACCTAATCAGGAAATTTGTCTGGGAAATCATTGATCACCCTACCTACAGTCCCGACCTGGCCCCAAGTGACTACCACTTGTTCCCCGCCCTAAAAAAACATCTCGGAGGGAAGAAGTTTGCGTCGGACGCGGAGGTTCAAAAAGAGGTCAACACCTGGCTGCGCGAAGCGGACGGAAAGTGGTACGATACCGGCATAGAAAAGTACATCGCGCGGATGCGGAAGGTGTTGGAAAAAAATGGCGATTATGTTGAAAAATAGCCAAGATCCTGGCCTTTCAAACGATGTATCATACTTAGTAAATAAATGTCATTTTGTATTAAAAAAAAAATAGGAGACCATACTTTCTTGTTACCCCTCGTATTCGGCTAGACAAAATAAGATTCTATAGAAAAACAAACTAGGAACACGATCTTACGTATAAGGATGAGGGCATTTACATATTTTTAAAGGCCGATTGACCAACGTTTTTTTTTTTTTTTTTTTTGAAGTTAACATTGGCTGCCGATGCCGATGGCTAATTTTTTGAACAATCGGCGCCGAGGCATCGGTCGAGCCTTAAAATCTTCGTCCAATCCATTTTTTTAAACCTCGAAAAAAAAAGGCAGGGCGCATCAGTACCTTCTGAAAAAGGGGCAGGGCGCCGTACCCTTTGAAAAACGCGTAACAGAAACACTAAATATAATAGTCTGGAATTTATATTCAGTGCAAGCTTTTTCGTTCAACACGAAGCCCACACAGCAGCTGAGGCACAAATGCTCTCTCAAAACTATCTTTCAATTCAACAAAAGGTTGGTATTCTGATATTGATAAAGAAAATTGTTTTCTTTTATTAAAGTACTATTAGTATGGAATTGTTTAACGATATATTTTTAGGCATGCGTAATTGAAAAAATATAGCATTTTTACCTTTTTAACAAATCCCTTCTGTACCAGTGTAAAACAACCTGGTTTCGACTCATGTCCTGCACTAATATACATTGCTTTGCTACCATGCATATCGCAATATGCGCAATATGCGCAATATGTGCAATATGCTACCATACATCGCAAGATATTTTTACATTACCAAAGCACATAATTTTGTTAATCTAAACATTATAAACTTGCTTTGCACAACATATTTTGTTGATTCATTGTTCTTCTAATTTTGTAGCTACAAAACTTTTATTATAGTAGATGCATTCTCCGCTTTCTTACTGTTCGGTGGGTCAAAGGTACCACTTATCAGCATGACCCGTACTGACGTCATAACCCAAATCTCAATCCACCTGAACGAGAAGACGATCGTCAAAGTGATATTTCGGAAACAAAGTACCACTCTTACTTACATTTTATACTACACATTATAATAAATTACATTTTAGCATTGTAACTATACTGATTTCGTTGCAATAAATTGGTTAAACCGATCTTACACTATACCAATCCAAAACTACTAAACTTAAATATGTCCGATAACCCGCATTCTAGACGGATCGTATTTCTTAAGATGGTTGAGGACAATGCGAGCCCTTTAAGAAGAGACAATATCCCTGACCGCTTTGCACCGCCATACAATATTACTTGAAATTAGAAAACAAGTTTAAAAATACTTTGCATTGCAGCATAACTGAATTCGTTACCTTTGTCAAACAAGAAACATAGCTATACCTTTTAGTTTCCTTCAAGTAACTTAAAATAAAACCGCAAACTCCCCAACGTACAATAAATTGTAAAATATGTTTCTTAATTACTAAATTTATTTAGAAACATTATAACTTCAACCGCTGAAAAAGTACTGGGGGTTGGTTCTGTTTTAATTATTCCAAATCTTAATTGCTTATTAAATTTTTAAAAATCCATCAATCTGAAAATTAGCACATTTTATTCAATGTTTACACAAAATACGATGCTTGAAAACATTTTATTCCAATGTTTTTTCCCCGCGTTACAACATGCTTTCAATCTTAAAATCGATATTTACCTCCAATGAAATATATTGTTGAAAACACTTGTGCATTTTGTTCACCGGAGTTTGTTTTGCTTCAAAGAAAAGGGCAACTTTTGTTCCGGGTAAAAGAAAAATGAATGTGTGGATGAATTCCTTTCTTATATATGGCATTCTTCCCGTAGCAACAGATATTAAAATTCGGAGATAAGCGAACTTATTTAAACGATATGCAAAAAAAATTATTTCCCTGCTTAACAAAGAAGAGAATATGCCTTAATAAAGAAAGAACATAATCACGATTTCCAAGCTTAAAATGCAAAGAATAATTACAATGAAACTCACTTATGATAATCTCTTTGTTAATTAAAGAATTAATATTTTTTCTCATTTTTAAAAGGATTTTAATATTTTGCTTAAATGAAAGTGAGTGGTATGATTATTTCTTGCGCAAAGCAGAAAATTAGGAAATCAAACAAGTTTGAAACTCTTTGATTTCTAAATGCAGTTTCTGTACTTTTGTATTTTATTTATATCCATATATCTTAGCTTAGAAAATGTGCATTAGCTAATATGGATAAGTGGCATACGCGTATGCATAATATTTATGATTATTAAGTTTGTTTCTTATTTTTCTTACTTATTTTGGGTTTGAGAGACTAGATGCTACACTGTAAAAAACTCTAGCTAAACCTTTTACCAAAAAATGGTGAAATTTAGCTGCAACCGACATTTGGTACTAAGTTGAACCATTATAATGGTGTAGTTTCACCTACTTTTACCATGAATGTGAAACTAGAAACCATTATAATGGTTCAACTTTAGTACCAAATGTTGGTCGCAGCTAAATTTCCCCCCCTTTTTTTTTTGGTGAAAGGTTGAGCTAGAATTTTTTGCAGTGTACTATATGCGACTGTATGTAAATGCACTAACTTTAATTCATATATCATTATGTAAAGAAAATTAGGATATATTACGCTTAAAAACGACCTAAAATGTTTCACCAGGGGGAAGTCGGGTAAACGTACCATACATGTGTTTAGTTTAAATACGTTTTATCACTTTAAATAAACTTTAATTATCCGTTAGACTCATCTCATTTATATATTTAAGCCTTTCTATGGTATAACTGAGTAAAAATATCCAAATTTGGCACAAAAACAAGGGTAAAGTGGGGAAATGCGTCAATGGGATAAGAGCGTCCTCTTAACATTACGTGAATATTAGCGTGAAGAAACTTCTGCTATATATTGGATAGGTTAAGTAACAGTCAAATGATAAGACCAAGTACTGCAGACCAGCATTTTTTTTTTTTTTTTTTTTTTTTTTTTTTTTTTTTTTTTTTTTTTTTTTTTTTTTTTTTTTTTTTTTTTTTTTTTTTTTTTTTTTTTTTTTTTTTTTTTTTTTTTTTTTTTTTTTTTTTTTTTTTTTTTTTTTTTTTTTTTTTTTTTTTTTTTTTTTTTTTTTTTTTTTTTTTTTTTTTTTTTTTTTTTTTTTTTTTTTTTTTTTTTTTTTTTTTTTTTTTTTTTTTTTTTTTTTTTTTTTTTTTTTTTTTTTTTTTTTTTTTTTTTTTTTTTTTTTTTTTTTTTTTTTTTTTTTTTTTTTTTTTTTTTTTTTTTTTTTTTTTTTTTTTTTTTTTTTTTTTTTTTTTTTTTTTTTTTTTTTTTTTTTTTTTTTTTTTTTTTTTTTTTTTTTTTTTTTTTTTTTTTTTTAAAAGTAGAAAAGTCGAGAATAAACAGGGTTCGCCAAAGCGGGCCCAACCGTAAAAACTTACCCAGATGTTTTCGGGAGGGTCCACTTGTAAAACCCCACTGTCTCGGTAAAGAGAGTATTTTCAAAATTACTGCATACTGAAAAAAAATTTTCAGAAGCAATAAGAAATAATATTTGACATTACAAAGACCGGAAACTTCCATCTTCCTTTTTGGACTATTTTTGCTCCTTTATATAGGTATTTCTAAAGATATCTGGAGTTAAACATTCAATATTCTTGAATCTCTTTTAAAATTTTATTTACTTATTTTTATTCATTTATTTTTTATAAGTATGTATGTTAAAAACTAAAATTTAACGTGCATTTCATTATTAAATAACAAAAAAAAAGGTATTGATGATCAATGAAATTAATTATTTCAACTAAAAATACTTTTTTTTTTTTGCATTGTCGGGAAAAAATTATTTGATAATAGCAGGTCGGTACAAGATTACCAAACAAAAAGATTGTTTTTTCAGAAACTACTTTAAATTAATTAAGATAGCCAAAGTATCTGATAACTGCAATGTTCTTTAAACGGCAAGCATTCTCGAATATTTGCAACCATATTACCTGCATTTTTATATACAAGGTTTATTAGGTGACTTAATAACTAGTACTAGTTTAATACTGTTCCAATTTTTATCGCTGACTTCTCTACTCAAGAAATTTCATGTTAGTGAGAGAACAAAATTTTGAAGCAATTTTCAAAAAAATACATTGCACACATATTATGTGTGCTTCAGATTTACAAATAATACCTCTTTCCATGAAAAAAAGTACTATTCACACAATTTGCTTCTGCACAGAAGAAATCGTCCACTTCTTAAGTAGTCATATTTTAATAGAAAGCTTTGGACAATTTCATATAAACATTTAATTTTTTTGAAGTTAAACTTTGATCTTTTAAAAAAATTTCAAGAGTTTTTTTACGCAATGCGAAATGAAAAAAATAGCCAGACAGTGGCTCAGTACATTGCTTAAATAGAAAATGATATTTAAAGGTTTCCTTAAAAAATCCGAAAAAGTCCAGAATTTTCATCAAAATTCAGGTAGGCTGCGTTTTTCCAAAAAAAAAAAAAGTTTTTTTTTTGAAAAACATTATAATTAGAAAAAAAAGTCACAAGGAGAGTTTAACATTGTTAAAATATATGTATACAATTTAATTCAAACAACCTCAACGGATAATGAGTTTTTTAGGGGGAGGGGGCATGGACATTAGGAAAAGGAGACCTTAATGTCGCCCAGTGTAAATTCCTTAAAATATGCTCTGGTGAGAAGAATACATTTCTCTATTTTCTGTCGCATCCAACAGTCATAATCAGCAGAAGTAAGTTGTTTCCAGTTAGTAATAGTTATACTAATATAGCTACATGATTTATTTTGATCGAGTACTTTCGCCTTACTTTGTTTATAAAAAAGGCCTCACTTCTCTTGCTTGAAGGATAGTGTGGGAAAAGTGCGACTCCATGTAATTTCCTTTTATTTATATCGTTATTCCATTTCTTTTATTTACTTATATTTAGTTAGGTTGCTTATTTATCAGCATACAATGGTGGAAACGCATGTTCAAAATACTGGACAGGGCGCGGCGTATTCAAAAGATGGCCGCCAATCAGCATTAGAAACCAAGTCATTTAACTGCGAAGGACACCTGAATGAAAACTTTTTGCGGAAAACTACGTTGTTACAGCTTTTGCGCATTTTTTTAATGGAAGTTTTTGTGTGAGGTAGAAAAAAATCAGTTCCTCATTTTCCCACAATCGACTGTGTACCGAAGAAAGTAACTCTTTTTTTGCTTGTTGCATTCAAAAATGTTAATGTACGTTGACATGGTTTTCCCCCACATATTTTTTTAATGATATATATTTTTTCAAATTCATGTAATCAATTAAATATTATGTTCTTTTTTGCGGGAAGTAAAAGTTTAAAAATAATGAGAAAGTATGAAAGAAGGCTTAATGTATCGTAAAAATATCGTTAAAAATAAAGAAAAGTCAAGAATAAGTAAAGTAATTAAATAAAGCTTGAAAATTTAATTATTTTAAAGTAGGGATTTGAGACAGAAAATGTGTGTTTGTTGGTCTATCTCTCCCCCTAAGAGCATTTGAGTAAAATTGACCGATTCGAAAGATTTTTTTTTTTTTTTGCATTCGAATGGTTTCGGCGAGAACATTTCATTTCTATATTTTATTTTTTGATTTGAACAATTTTTTATTCAATTTTGAGCAGTTCAAAAATACTACCGGTGTTGGGAAAATATACAGCAAATTTTATATACACTGAACATAAAATCCAAGCTTATTCGAAGATGCTCTCGACGTGAAATATTTTTTTTGGATTTGAACAACTTTTCTTCGATTTTCAATAGTTCAAATAAATTTAACATTAGTGCCTGCGGGGAAATTTCAATCCTATATAGGGCCATTCCACCGTCATGTGCGGGACAAATGAACTCAATAGTTTTACCAAAATTTTGTCATAGAACAGAAGATTTTAAACAAGTGGAAGCAATTGCATTTTTTAATCTTTACTTATGGTGCAAAGATGCTTTTGACACGTACTTATCTTTCAGAAATCCTTTTTATAGTTTAAAATAAAAATTAATCTTCATGTGTCACGTGCGGGACACTTAAAGTCAACCTCTCTTAATTTTCTTTACGAATCAGATAGAATTTCTGCTCTATTAATCATGCAGTGACAAAACAAAATATAGGAATTGAAAGCCAAGGCTCCAATGTAAATAAAACATATCTAAAGTTTTGAGAAATAATAATTTTAATAGTTGAAAAAATTATAATGTATCGCGTAACGTGCGGGACACAGTTGTCACGTGCGGGAAATTTTGCAAATGCTCATGTAATACATGTTTTCAGAATGTTGGAAATTAAATGAAAACACCAAACAATGTATTGATTATACACTTTAAAACGCAAAGCATTAATTTTAATAGAATATATGCGCAAACTGATCATTCCGAGAAATATATGAAATTTTAATTAGAATTAGACTAAATGAAAAAAAAGTTTTAATATTTTTTCAAAATTTTAAACAATTTCTGTTTTTAGATAAAGCGGGAGCTGATATCTTTCTTAAAACATCTTTAAAGAGATAGTGAATTCTATAAGGGTGCTCTGGCCACTTGTAGTATTAGAGCTTTTGTTTCTCTTTTTCGGTTTTAGTCATATAGTCTTTCCTCCTTTATTCAGTTCATTTGTCTTTTTATTTTCTTCCTTCTGGAAATGTGGACCTTTTTTTCTCTCACCTTTTTCATTCTTTCAGCGCTTGATTTAGGTCCTCCCATTATCCATTTCTGTTCAATAAAAAACAAGTTTTATTAATGTTAAAAAGTTAAAATATTATTTAAAGTTGTTGTGCAAAAAGTCATAAAAGGGAAATATAGTTCAGCTCTAATTACAAATTGACTTTCTAAAATAAATCTCATAATATTTAAGCTATGTTGTTACTATTTTGTATCAAATATTGAAAAACTAAAAAATAATGCTCTTTCAAACAACTCATCGATAAAAAATGTAGTTGCTTTATTATAAAGATTTTTAACTAGCTTATTCTTATTTGTCTTTGGATAAGATTTGAGTAATCTGTTCTGAAACATAAATGATCCTTGAAATGATAGGGCATTCTGTAATGAAAATATAAAACTTTAGAAATGTATGCTCCCTTAAATACATAATTTAGCAAAAGCTATCATAAATATGAGAAAATGTATAATTTATTTCTTTAGAGTAACACAATTTTAAAACAAAAAACCATTAAAGAATTCAAGCTATGTTAAAATAAAATTCTTATCAACATTAAGAAATTGGAGTTGTGTTTCCTACATGTAATGCGTCACGTGCGGGACAGTTTTGTTTTTGGATTTTTTTACAAGTAAAAATAACTTTAAAAGCTAGAACTAGCATAGGATATGTGTACTACATTAATCTGCTTTAGAAATGTCATTTGCACAAAATAAATGCGTTCCATTTTTAACCTGAATGAAAATATTCATCTTTTTCGTCACGTGCGGGACACGAAAAATAAGCTCTTTGTGGGTGCTAGTACAGCTATTGAGATATCTCCTAGATCTTAAATCTTAATAAAATAAAATAATTAACTTTTAGACTTACCTATAAAGTTGACATCAGGAGTTTCAGTTGATTTCTTTTATCCAAAACAATCATGCAAAATTCGGTTGAAAACTCAATGAACTTGCTAGCACAAATCAACCATCTTTAGAGTACTGTGTTACCAATCCAGTAATGATAAACTTTGATTTCTTACTCAAAACATAAAATTTGACATTTTATCTTTTAATACATACCAAAATTATCCACATAAATATGATTTTAAAATTGACCACCCATGTACCTGTTTTCATGGAATGGCCCTATAAATCCTGATCTATCAGACGGATTTGCTGGAAACAAACTTCATCGGAAGGTTCTTATGGCGTAGAACATGTACAGATACGAAGTTCAACCAGACCTAAAGAAGCCTATTTTTCTAGAAATTTTTTTTTTGATCGGGATTTTTAAGAATATTTCTGAATGAATGAATGAATAAATGAGTGAGTGAAAGAATGAATGAAGAAATGAGGAAATAAATGAGTGAATAAATGAAAAAATAAATAAATGTGATATAATACATGAGTGAGTAGACGAATGAATGAATAACTGAATATAGCATTAACCGTTGAAGAAGGTATATTTGAATTCATTTAAGAACTAAAGCTAAATGAGAACGAGAGAGAGAGAGAGAGAGATAGCTAGCTTATAAATTTGAAGTTGGCTGTTTACGGGAAAATAGGCTCGTCTAGTCCTAGACGTAACTTCTTGATTTTAATTTTAAAAAATGCTTGTGCTTTACATTTGTGTTTCACTTCATATCCTTCTACCATTTGTTACTCTTCTTTAAATTAAGTACCGTAAGATCATACTATTTATTATTAAGTTGAAAGAAAAGCTTAATTTAAAAATATAAAGTAAGAGTTATGCGGGGTTTAAGAAATTTATTTACTTAGTTTTGTATTGTAATTTGCAGTTTGGATTAGAAAGTCGTCTTTCACTGATATTAGCCTCGATCGAAAGGTAGATTTATAAAAGTTAATTTTGCTTATAAATAAAGAATTAAATATAATTCATTTTAAAACAAGAAGTTCCGTCTAGAACTATACGAGCCTACTTTCCCTTATACACCAGCTTCAAATTTATATTCTAGCTATCTCTCTCTCTCTCTCTCTTTCTCGTTTAGCTTAAGTTCTTAATTGCTTCAGATACACCTTTTTCAACGCTTAATACATATTCATTGAATCGTTAATTTATTCAGTCATTCATTGAATGATTCACTCAGTTATTTATTCATTCTTTTGCTTATTGATTTAATCATTCATTAATTCAAAAATATTCATGAAAATCTCGATCAAAAAATTTAATAGGAAAATAGGTTCGTTAGTTCTGGATGAACTTTCTATCTGTACATGTTCTACGTCATAAGAGCTTTCCCATAAAGTTTGCTCCAAGCAAATCGGTCCGTTGGATCAGGATTTTTATAGGATTGAAATTTCCAAGTAGGCGCTATGTCAATTTTTTTTGAACTGTTCAAATCAATATTTCACGCCAAGAACTTCTTCCAGTGAGCTTGTTCACTGGAACTTGGATCTTGTGCCCAGAGTTTACATCATTTGCTTCATTTTCGCCCATAGGCGCTAATGTTAAAAATTTTTGAACTGTTCAAAATTGAACAAAAAAATGTTCAAATCAAAAAGTAAAATATAGAAATCAGATGTCCTCGCCGAGATCTTTCGAATGCGAAAAGAATTTTTCGAATCGGATAATTCGTTCAAAAGTTATTAGGGGGGGACAGACCGACAGACACACTTTTTCCCCATCTCAATACCCTACTTTCAAATTTTTTATTTTTCAATCTTTATTTAATTACTTAACTTATTTTTGACTTTTCTTAATTTCTAATGATATTTTCACGATACATTAAGCCTTCTTTCATGCTTTATTATTATTTTTTTTTACTTTTACGGGAAAGTAGGCTAAAAAATTCAAGCTTGTATTTCATAGTTACGGAGTTATAAATTCTTTATAAGTAAAAATACTTGTGAACACTAACAACACTTTTTTCCTTAATTTCTAAATTTTTCTATGCGTAAGAATAGATTAATGTTTTCTTAATAGTGGAAGAAAATATAAGATGTCTTTGGAATGTACATATGTGTATGTTTAGCTAAGTCTACATTTCCTTGAATAAACTGTAACCCTGAAATGGGAGGAAAATAGTCAAAGCAAATCAAGAACCTTGTTTTTTTTTTTCTATAACTTGAAACGATTTTCAGGCGAAAAATATCTGCTTCTCAATAAATCAAAGAAGAAAACATTTTTTTTTTTTTTTTTTGAAAAATGTGGTGAATAATTGCAGCACTACTAAACATAATGCATTTTACTAATTAAATAGTATTGATGATTTTGTTTTATTTTAGAATATATTCAGAAATGATTGTAAAAACATTTCTTACAATTGCAACAATAAAATGTTGCTATTGTATGAAATCTACTTTAAAATATCTTATCGTTTTCGAAAAAGAACCTTTTTGAAACAATATCAAAGTAGTGATAAAAACGAATAGAGAAAACAAGTTTTGTAACAAACTAATCCCTTTTGTTTTGGTCATTTAGTCACTGACAATTACGCTTTCTTGTCACTTGTCTTCATAAGTACTATTATGCTTTTTTAATTTGTTTATTTTAAAACAAAATATCAATGTCATCAGCATGATTTGAAGGGGAAAAAATCCACGTATGTTGACTAACTGTTGTTGGATATAGTAATTAAGCAAGATCATATAAATAATTAAAGTGTTTAAAAATATTATTTATATAGCAGAACAGTTGGACCACGGAGTTTTGACATTTGGACGTTTATGCTCATGGCAGAAAAGAACGAATTCATTCGAGCTTAGGGAAGTTCGTTTTGTAGGTGGAATTATTTACTAAGCGAATCCTAAAGTTTGCTTTTCTCTTTGTTGAAAGCAACTAAATTTATAAACTGGCATATCGCATCAGTTCGGAAAAAATCAAGTATGCTAAACGAACTAGTATGAGAACAAAAACGGCACATTTCTAATACCAGCAGTTCCTCCCTTGAACATGAATGGATTCTCCTTGGCACTCTGCCAGGCAGATCGCTTTGGTTGATAGTAGAACTGTATTTAGTTAAGTAATACTAGTAGATTAGTAGTTATTTTCTTCTTGACTGATTTCAAGAACTAAAATTCCTCAACTCTCTCAACTAGGTTTTTTCGTTTTCAAGAGTAGCCATGTTAAATAAAGCAATACTATTAATATACATGAAAAATGCACGGTTTCTTTAAGTTTTTCAAATTGTAACTCTAATTTACCATAATTAGTTTCAGAAAAAATATACACTGTAAAAAATTCTGGTTCAACCTTTCACTAAAAGTTGGTGAAATGCAGCTGCAACCAACAGTTGGTACTAATTTGAACCATTATGATGGTTTACTAGTTTCACCATGAATGTGGTTCAGCACTGAACCATGATTACGGATTTCTTCTAACCAGTATTACGGTTCAACTTTGAACCATTACTACGGAGTTTTTTCTAACCAATACTGCGGTTCAACTTTGAACCATGATTACGGATTTTTTTCTAACTAGTATTACGGTTCAACTTTGAACCATAATATAAAATTTTTTCTAACCAGTATTATGGTTCAACCTTGAACCTTAACCATAGATTTTATTTTAACTGGTGTCTTGGTTCAACTCTGAACCATAACGATGGACTTTCTACTAACCACTGTTATAGCTCAGAGTTGTAGCATGAAAGTGAAGTTTGAACTGCACCATTTTATGTTGCAATGGTGACCTTTAACATAAATAATTTTATTATGTTCAAGCGTAAGACAGGAAACAAGCTTATTACCAATTTTAATTTTCAAAGCGAATTTTCTGTTTTTTAATACGTAAGTTTAACTTAAGTTTTTGCTAATTATTTGATTTAATTCTAAGAACAGATTAATGCGTTTCAATAATTTATTCAATGCTCCATAAAAAATGTATTTATTTATATATTTATATATATGAACATCCCAATGCACTGTATCAAAAACTAATTGTATTTTTTAAGTAACTATGTTACTTTGTTATATTCTTGAAAATTGCAATGTAAGTCACTGTTAAAATTTTTAAGCCCCCTCCCATAAGGAAGGCCTTGAAAATATATGTACCCTTTTTTATGTTCGTCAACAGATAGTTTTAACAAAAATGGCGTTTGAAATTTTGCTTATAAGTGTAATTAATTGATAGCGAACATTTTAAATTTCTGAATTATGTAACTTTTTTAAAAAATATATTTCAACACTATTTAGCATCAAAAATATTAAATTTATTTATATGCATACACAGATGACTGAAAACATATGTCTAGAAGTGAAATTGAAAAACCATGAAATGCACAAATAACAATAATTAAAAATTATTGGGGGGTTCCGGCACAGGTGTTACTCCAAGGCTAAAACGTGCAGTAGTTCGTGGCACTTCAGGCTAAGACCGCCCAGGTGAGTCTAATAAGACTTCACCCTGTAAAGATATAAAATAACTGACAGTTGACATCAACCGTGTAGTGCAAACATCTATTTTGCATTTGGAGATCTGAAATATCCTATTGCAACTTTTTCCCTAATTTCTAAAACTCTATTACTGAAATAGGTTCATTTTTTTAATTTTGTTAGAATGATTGGGACAAAATTTTAGAAGGAATTATGGGTGAAAATTCTGTAAAATGGCAGTCGTAGTCGAAAAATGAAAGATTTTGAAAATACAACAGTAGTCAGGGTCGGATACAGGAATAATTTCTTGAGAGAACACCAGGAAGTAAAAAGTAGTCTAAAATCCATCACTGTTAGTAGTTAATTAAAAAAATATATATATAAAGAGCAGAAAAGAGAAAGGTAACAGCTCGGAAAAGTGGTTTGGTAGTAACGAGAGAAAAAATAATGTTGCAATAAATGTAATAAGAAAACGTGCAATTTTCAGTACGTAAACAGATCATTGTTACAACTGTAAGTGTAGAGCCGGAGCAAAATGTAAAATGCATGGGGGAACTATTAAATCACGTAATAAGCAAGAATATATTGAAGCAAAATAAAGTAAACACGCACAGGTTGAAAATTTGGAAAAAAAGTTAATTTAAAGTTAAAGGCAACGAAACTGCTATTTCAAAAATCACGCAAAATTGACCCAATTTCTCAAAAATTTCCTATAGTAGACATGTTTTGAATACAAAACTGGTTTTACCTGCTCTTGGTGAAATAGTTAGTTCGAATGATTAGGAAGTAAAAATCATTACAAATCCAAGCCACAACTTGTATTGGTTCGAGGGGGGGGGGGCGGAGGTCAAGTTGATGAAAGTGCTTTTTTTATCAGAATATTGCTGATTTTCAAGTTATCCTTCAGAGCATTTAAAAATTTCAGGGCGGGAGGGATCACCCTCACCCCCCCCCCCCTCTCCACTTCCTGGCTGTGGCCTTGGAAGCAAAATTCAACCAACCACATTTATATAAATGAGTGTTTTCTTATCAGGCTATCTTTTACTCAGTAATTTTCAAATTTTCATTTATAGCATGCAAAATTTTAGAAATTTTCACCTCTTCGGCTACGGGATCGAAAATAAACATAAGAACTGAATTTTATACAAATGAGCTTTTCTTATCAGAATATTCAAATGGCATTTATAGCATGTGAAACTTCAAAAAATTTCGGGAGTGGAGATGGGTTCGAACCTTCGCCCCCCCCCCCCCTCTCCACCGGCTACGCCTTTGATAAAAACTGCGGATAAAAATTGTGCAAAATGGGTCGAACAACAAATAAGTTTAATAAATTTAAAAATGCAGCAACAGGCAATTAAATAAAAATTAAGAGGTGGAGCTAGAAAGGTAACGCCGTAGAAAAGTATTCTTGGAAATAAAAATGAAAAAAATAAATGGTTTAGAGTAAAATTCTCGATAATAGATGCAATTTTTAAAATGTTAACAAGTCAACGTTACAACTTTAAATGTAGATCAGGGGAACCAAAAGTAAAATATATGGGGGTGAATGATAAATCAGGTAAAAAAATAGTTTAATATTGAAGCAAAATTAAATAAATATACACTGGTTCAAAATTTTGAATAAAGTTAATTAGTCAATTTAACGCTAAAGGTGTCAGGATCGGTATATGATAATAACATTTTTGAAATAGGCTTTACAACCTATTTTGTGCGTATTAAGAGATAAAAACACAGAAAACAAAAAATATCAAGCAAAAAATTAGATATATATATCGAAGTTTACTTACCTTTTACTGTTGTGAAAAATAAATGCTTCAGTTCACAGCTTGACAAGATGGCGGTTCTCTGTTTCCGGCCGGGTGCCGGGTTCGTCTTTTTGATTCAAGGTTGAACCGAACTTATGGTTAAAGGCGTAACTTTAGATTTCATATTTCTGCTTGAACCATGATTTTGGTTCAATCATCAGCAGCCCTTCAGCTTTCACCATATTTATGGTGCAACGTTGAACTGTTTTTTTTTTCTTACAGTGTAGTTTTACAAATATTTCATTTTCTTGTTTAAAGAACTACTTCTTTTGGTGTGTTTATTATCATGTTGTAGTTTCATTGCAAAAAGGGAGCACCAGCGATTAAATTATCATCCTAGATTTTTAGAAATAAAGTTCCACTTACTCAAAATCGGTACTACATACTTGCGTGAATGCGTTTTAGAGAAGCAATAGAAAACTTCGTTTATAAAAAGTCGCGTTCTCCGCCATGCCCTAATATTTATTATTGTTGTTATATACATATTTTAATGCAATTCCCCGTATCAGTGAAAAATGTCGCAGCTAATTAAAGCATTGGATTAGAATGAATAATTAAGAGCCTTTTGATTATGACAAACGATCGAAGATTTTTTAAAGGGAAGCACTTTATTTGAAGAAAAAGTAGTCAAGAAAATATTTTTCTGCTAACAAAGCATTTACGTATTGTGAAGTAACTATACTAAAAACGTTCTTACTTTATATGTTCCGTGACAAATTACAAGTTAATTGCGCATTTAAATGCATAATGATGGGATAAATTTTCCTTTCTGTTATTTTTCCGTAGAAATTGAGAAATATTTTTCTTAAAAGTGTTGCTTCAATTTCAATTTTGTTTTCATAATATGCTAATAAATGGAAGTGAATGTACACTTCTCCAGTAAGTGAGAAAATTGGATCTTGTAGTTTTTTTTTTCAGAAATTTCTATTTCATTTTTAAGTAGCTGTAAATTTAATATGTTTTTACTCAAATTTCTTTCTATTAGCTCGTTTTGGCTTATCAAAAGAAAAATACGAAAAATAACCATAAGTCAAACAATTCAATAAACATTAGAATATTTATTATTGAAATATAAAAAATATAGTGTATACAATATCTTTAACTGTAGCCAGCAGGGTGGCGTAGTGGTAAGGCACTGGTCTCGTACGCCTAAGTTCGCTAGATCAAACCTGGCCCAAGTCGGTGGATTTTCAAGATGCATAAAATCGTCAGCGCCCATGTCGTATGATTATGCTGCACGTTGAAGATCACTTGAGTATATGTCTGGTTTCGATACTCTCGGCTAAATTAAATTCCTAGGGCAGTTTCGCGTCATTTAGAGCTCAGGTGCTGAAATCTAGGGAGAAACTGCACGTCAAATTCACAGGTGGTAATAGCATCCGCCGATAGTGGTGCTATTTGAAGGAATGGCTGCCGGTTTCCGGGGAGTGAACTAGGTCTGCAAAGGTTAAGGAACGTACGCAGTCCCATTAGATAGAAAATATATATACATATCTTTAACTGTCAAGTACTATAATAAAAATATGCGCTTTCGTGGTACTAACTATAAGCTGAATGATGTTAAAACTCTAAATAGTAGGAATCATTTTTTTTAAAAAAAGGAATTTTTTACCCAGATAAATTTTTCTTTTTCTTAAAAATTGAAGCTATAAGAAAACTAAGTCGACAATTCCCTTGTTATATTAAGTTTATTTCTTGAAATAATACGTTCATAATTAAGAGAATGTTTACTCGTCATTTTACGATTGAATTCACAGTAATGCTTTACGAAATTATGTTTAAGACGGTCTTTTCCTTCAATAATATATATTCCTACGTGGCATTTCAACTATTTTCCTATGCAATTACTGTCATTTCGTGTATTCTCCAATGTTATATATAAATGAAATAAATAATTATAATGCTTTAATAACCATGATGATAGTTCCTATTCATTACGTAATTGTTAATAACATTGTCGTAATTACGCAGCTCAATCTCAGACAAAATCGAAGAATGACTGCCAAATCAGGTGGAAAAACGAAGCCATAGTTTTCCATAATTAAATTGTAAGAGCTGCGAAACGGACCCTGCGGATAACATTAATGTTTCTCAACTAAATAAATCGGTTTTAACCTCTTCGACATAATATGTGGTGACATTTTGATTTAAATCAGCTTCCAAACTTCGTTTATTATAAGGAAAAAAATGGTTAATGTTAATATAATTTACAGAACATTTATTTCATGACTCAGTTTTTTGAGTTTTTCATCGTGTTCATTAATTTCCAGCTACTAACTGAATTAACGGAATTTTCGTTGAAGGACGTTCAGTTGCTGACTTAAATTACTGTTAACTGTATTCCCCCCTTATGCACAATTTTGGTTCGTTGTTCACTGTTGGTAGAACTACGTTTAAAAATGGAAGTTTTAGTTCTTACAGTCTTACCAGGAAGTTCTAACACTTGGACACTTCTACTCATGGCAGAAGAGGTCGACTCCGTTCGAGTTTTTGGGAAGTTAGTTTTGCAGGTGCGTTAGTTAGGATGCGAATCAGAATGTTTGTTCCTGTTTTCGTTGAAAGCAACTAAATTTAGAAACTGGCATATAGCATCAGTGCGGAAGAAATCAAGTATGCTAAACGAACTAAAACAAAAACATAATACGACAAATTCCTTATGACAGCAGTTTGTTTCTTGAACATGAATTTATTCTTCTTGGCACTACCAGTGAGAGCTCTTTTTCTTTTATGGTCTGACTGTACCTGATGAGCAAACTTAGTATTTAAACAAATATATCGCACCTCGTCTACAGAAGAGACAAAACTCAAAAATCATCAAGCAGTAAGTCGTCCTACAAATCGACAAATAAAAGTCATGAATTTGTGCTACATATTCTAACCGATTAAAAAGTATTATTTTAGCTCCGTTTCATCCGTTAGTGTTTTCGAAAGGATATTTTGTTGTTGCTGTTGTTGCTAATGCCACTTCGATATCCAAGCTCCCCAGGCGACCACGAATTAAGGCAGCCATCCGTTTTTAATGAGCACCAGAAGGTAAGAGTACGACTTGGCTCAGGCGCAGCTGATGTATTCGGATGACACCAGATGGCGCCACCACAAATACGCCACCTATCCTTTTTTTTTGTCAAGAGTGAAGGGAAGGGAAATTCTGCCCTCTCTGGTACCCTCGAAACTGCCTCGGGACTTCAGGGTCCACGGATTTTACATGCACGTATCCCCTAGTGTAGATGGTGGGTCTTCAGCAGGTCGGGTATCGAACACCCAACCTTCCGGTTGGAAATCCGACATAGTAACCACTAGGCTACCACGGCAGAATGATATTATATTGTTGCATGATTTTTTTTTTTTTTTTTTTGTGAAAAAAAACTCGCAAACTCAAATTTTTTAGTTGTGGGACTTCTGCTGCCGGAGTGCGATGTATTGTATTTCTAACAGCTAAAATTTAAGTCGTTGCCGATCGATTCCAATGATGAAGCGAAGTGGTTTAAAAATTTTTGAGGAATGTAAGTTCAGCAGTTTTTCATAAATTTGTTGATCTAGTTCGTATATAGAGATAGAATACTTGCATTTCATTTGCTCTGTATAATAAGCAAAATGGTAAATGAAGCAAATTTCTAGGAAAGAATCGAGTCTTATAATTCCTAATGAATACCGGGCAATAAACTATACGAAATTATACAGAGTTGAGTACTTAATTGAATCGTTCATTTCGAAAAGTTTACTTCTCCGTTTTGAAAAAGAAAGAACTCTCAGTGTTAACTATTTAATTTTTATAGCATAATTTATCAAAATGGTTTTAATGTACCAATATTGCATTGTTATTTCCTACTAAAATAAAATAGTAAAAGACCCGTTAAGTTTTCCAACTTTTCATAAGCCATTTTTTTTCTATCTCCTGAAAAAAATTTTGTTTTTAAGAGTTGTTACCTTTTAGAAGAAAACGATTCAATTGTAGTATTTATTTTTCTTCAAATGCACGCATACGTAAAAAGTTATGAAAGAGCTTTGAGTTATGAATAATAAATTGTTCGTTTCAATTCTTAGTTCACAATAAGCTTCTAGTTAGCGGAAAAGTTGCGCATTCAATTATGTGATAATTTCAGCAGTTTAAAGTTCGATACTTTTAAGAGCAATCTTTGAAACTTTTTAAGTCAGTGAACAACTAATTAAAATTTAATTAGTTTGCTTGCTACATTAAAAGTTAATAAACGCTTACCATGTTCTTAGAGTGCAAGTAAAACATTTCAACCGGAATGGTTTATTAATAAATTGTCGATAAGTCGAGAAAGGGCATTCTAGATTAATATTCTAGATAAACTTATTCTTCCTGTTAAATAATACATTTTGGTTAAATTTCATAACTCTTATCGTACTGTTGTAAGAACAAAATATTGATTTTTATGTATTTGCATATGCATATATATGCAGTTTATGCAATTTCAATCTTCTATAATTTTTTCAAACCCTTTGCATCGAATATTGATTGATAAAGCGTGTTTACAATTAAAATATTAAATACAACGTGATTTGAAATATTTAATCGAAATTTTTTGTCACAATTATTAAAAGTATAATCAACGGTCCGATATGCCATTGAAAATATACATTCAGTCACATTAATGATGTTAAATATTTTAAATGGATGTTTAGTATTTGTACGGCCATTAGGCTTCAAAAGGAAGGGTTGTACTAAATTGATAAATTTCTAATTTAATTAAAGCAGGCTCCGACATAAATATCTGATATATTTGGGGGGGGGGGTCTTTTGAGGCTTCTAAATAACCTTCCCGAACTCATCTCAGACTACCCATAATTCTTTTTTGGGTTCTATAGAGGAAAATAATTTTAATTGTTGCCCAAACTCTTGAGGATTTGGAAGAAGAAACCCCAGAGGAAAATTGACGCTACTCAAAGAGACTTCTGGGAATGTCTTCAAAAATGTGTTGACGAAAACGGCCGCCATCTGCATGATATAATTTTAAGAAAGATTAACGATTTTCTTCTCCTCAAATACGTGAGAGACAAATATGGAAATTATACTTATGTATGGTTTGCTTTGAATCCTATACCCGCTCTAAAATATTTCATGGCTAAAATACTTCATGTCAAATTAATAGCTTTCCTTAACTTCTACTTTTCTGATTCATTAATAAGATACATCATTGGAAGGAGGACAATATTTGCTATATTTTGAAACAAAAAACTGTCAATCCTGTTTTGTCTTCTTTTGCTGAGTTGTTCCCCTCAAGCCATAAGCATTTTCTATCATATGTTAAAGTTGCACAGTCATGCAGTTTACAAAAACGCACATATTACATAGCTTAGTTACTCTTAATTGTACGTTGAACCGTATGTTAGAAACTTTTAATCGGTATAACAAAGATTTTTTCAAAAGAAGTATAATTTAATGAAGTATTAAAATACTCTTTGGATGAGACATTTTTTTTCCTTTTAATTTTCTCCGTTGATTTCTTAAAACCATGTTTTCTAAGTTCCTCCTTATGGTAACAGCTCTAATAAAATATGTATTAATTACATTCATTTGACTCTTGCCAAAATTTTTATCTATTATATTGCTGTGCAATAAGCTTATAAAATATGACGTACATAGAATTTTTTTTTAATAAATGATGGTAAAGTGAAGTTCAGTGGACAGAAGGGAAGTTTCGACATTTTCTATTATTTATTTATTTATTTATTTATTTTAGTTGTTTATTTGTAATTTTTAAGGTTTCTCACATTCTCTAGTACCAAATGAAAGACACAACATGTTTGCAAAATAAAGTAAAAGTGGATATACTAGAATTGTTAAGTAAATGTTCATCTGAAAAAAGTGATTATTATGTAATATAAAACCTTTTTTTATGCAAAAGTATTATGTATGTTAATTCAATTGATTATATTAAATGTGTTTGTTTGTTCCTAATGGGGCGGCGAATGATTATATTAAATATTGGAAAGATTCAAAAAGTATTTTAAGTGTTCTCCTACATTAAATTAAATTTTTATAAACTCAAAATAAATACCAGTGTATATCTTTTTGAAATTAAATTCCATCAAAGTTCATTTTCTGATTTATTTCAATATAATCAACATAACACTTTCTAATAATCCATTAACTCTTATCACCACCCCTTTTGAAGTTTTAAATTCGTCCTATATTTTACGAGTTTAATTCTGCGAACGTCCGTGCTAAAACCAAGTTCTCCAAAATATTGAAACAAAGTTGTTAGAAACTGAGCGTGTGTGACATTCTCTGTGGAAACCGAAAACTCAGTTTTATTCTTGTTTTCTTCCTCATTTTAGGATCTAAGGAACTAAGGTTTTGTACTCTTATATTTTTTTTTCTTGCTTGTAATACACTTGTCTCTTCTTGGAAACTAAACTTTTCAGAAGTTAAATTCTATCCTTTCTCTTGTCACGATGAACTGTGACATTCTTTTTTTATGAAGTATGAAAAGCCTCATTATTTCTATTTTTTAAAATCTGAATCTTAAATGTTTGAAAAAAATTATTCACTTGTACCATTTTCCACTCACAAGAGCATTCATCAAATTACACGAAAAGCGTAACTTTTTAAGCGACTTTGTGCTGACCTTGGCTCACAGTTTGAAGACCCTGGGTCATAAATCGCCTTCTACACCTCCCCTTTTTCCTCCTGTTCTGCTACGCAATACCATTATTGCGAAGACGCAACCGCGGACATTTCAAAAGTCGAGTAGTGTTGTCTTTTTCAGGAAAATTTGCTGAAGTTTGTGAACATGCTGTAACCGTGGCATATCGCTTATAAAAGCGATCCCCCAAGCTGGGCACCAGGGAGCTGGGCACACACTCACTCTCGCTCTCACGCACACGCCCCAGACGGACCTGGATGCTCTCTTGTTACGTGCTGCTGAGGCAAGCCTCTCGGCGAGGGAGCACGTTTTCGGGACTTTGGATTTCAAGGGACCACCCTTGATGACCGTCGACGCTATGACGAACCTTAGACCATAAACTAGATAGACAAGGTTTGGGGGCGAGGTCGGTAAGCAGGAGTCTTTCCCCGGAAAATAGCTGACTGAGTCCTTCGGTGAGAGAGGGCTTCGTCTTGCTATGCTAATTCTCGTGGAGATTTGAAGAGTGATTTATTTTATTTTTTTTATTATATGACAGAAACATTTTAGCACAATTATTTTCTATCACACGCAAGAACACAGTTCATAGATTAATGGACAAGCGTTTTTTTATTGATACTGTCAATATTTAATTAGTAATAGTGATTTGAAAATGATCTTATATATTGAGTTCATTGAGAAGAAGAGTTAGTTTCTTGCTCACTTTTTCGAAACGCAAAGACATACACTAAATCTCCTTGCAATGAATACAATTCGTATTGCTTTTACAAGATTTTTAACTGACTTCATCCTCATTATATCTTGCTCTTGAGATATCAATGCGAAAAATAAAAATATATGTAATATTTCGTTAAAAGGCCAAACACAAACATAAAATTTACTTAAATTCTTTTCTTTTTCAGTTCATTGAAAAATAAGGAAGAAAAAACAAAAGCGTTTTAGCTGTTTTTCTTTTCAAAATCCGAAATAAATCAACAACATGAAGAAGAAGTTTAGTTTAGAAAGTATAAGTGACGAACGGCAGGGTCCCACTTCCTTCGGCCGTCAGAATGTTATATTGAAAGCTTCAAGAACTCTTGTAGGACCAACGATTGCAGCAACATGTAAAAAAGAGAGTGTGAACTATTTTTGTGCATGCTATTAGGAATGCGTTAATGAACTCTTGTCGTACAAAAAAAATTGCAGTAATATTTTTAGAGCCCCATTATTGTGAATGCTTAAATAAGTGATATAAATAACGAAGACCTATAGATTAAATTCTTTCAAATAAAACTACGTGAAGCACATTGCTGATGTTGGTGAGTCATTTTTATTTGTGTTTTTTTTTTTTTTTTAATATTTTTTGCCATTTCCTCCTGGTGTTTTGCAAGTAACCTTTGTACTACCACTAACGTTCAGGCCCCCTTAATTATTCTAAATTACATTTTTTTAAATTATCCTTTGATGTTTCCCGACCATAAAGATTTTTATTTAACGGGAAAATTTTAGCTTGTATTATTAAATAATTCGTAAGCAATGCATCAGTTTCTCAATGTTTATCTCCTTGGATCACTTGCAAAATTCTTTTTCTAGCAGGCATAATTTATTTTATTTTTACTACACACGAGTAAAAAATATAGGGGGTCACCACGACATCTCTATTTTCTAATAACTTTCTAAACAGCTTCATCCAACGTTTTATGGCTCAAATTTGCGATCAAAACTGCATATATACGTAGTTTCGCGGTTACAGTCATTTAGATAACTTTGAACCACGTCACATTTTTTAGTGACTTCAAAAAAAGAAGGTCCAGTGCTGCACTCCACTGTTAGAAATTTCATCATGAAATTACGGTTAAATATCCGGCAGCAGTCTGTCCATCTAATTCACCGCTAAATTTACGGTTTGGAACATTTTTCTATCTTTACGTGACCTAAACCATTTCCAATCAGCTTGGTTAAAGAGCCGTGAATACAAAAGTTTACGGTTTCGAAACCATTAAAAAATGGTTTCAAAACTGTAAATGTAAGTTTTTACACCATTTCGAGGCAAAGAAACCGTAAACGAAGCTTGCGGGAATCGAACCCCGGGTGTATGATGAACCCACATTGCGCTCTAACCACACGGACATCTACACCACTTAAAGTGGCCGTTTATTTATCAATAAATCTTCTTTTCCAACAAGCAAACTGCATTAAAAGTGAGATGTCAGTTTTTGATTGGATCCAAAGTCATTTTTGGTCTAAATTTACTGTATATTGAAGAAAATCATTTTATTTGCTGCAAAAATTAAAATACAATCAAGCATTAGCAGCTCAAATTATGGGTTCGCTTATTCGTAAACAGTTCGGGAATCCGATGTCTCCAGTTTTTCATTTACATGTGTATGTGTTTCTATTTAGTAACCACTGATAAGCCACTTTTTTTTCTTCTTTTTTATGTACACATGTAGATTTGAACTGATAAACCATTATTCATATTTTAACAACGTACGACCGGTAAGGTTCTACAACCAAGATGGACCCCCGATTCTTATTGACTACGATATCTAGTGGCGCTTGTAAATTACGATTAGTTAAACGTTCTTTAGGAGAAACAGAGAATAAACGATTATTTTCACAATCAGCGGTTTGATTATCATCTTTTAAATGGTTATTCAACTGTTGCAATTAAATATGGTAAAATAACAATCAAATAAATAGTTATATCACTATTTTCTTACGGAAATTTTTAACAGTGTCCGGATGGATAGGTTATAAAATCATAGTCTAAGAGCCCGTGAACCCCAGACCTTCGTTATTTTATAAAAGCTGAAAGTTTGTAAGTGCATGCTCCCAACACAGGTAAGAACGGTGGACCATTATGAAGTTTGGGTTACCCTGGCTTTGGCAGGTAAACGGTACTAAAGGTGCATAAAATAACAATCTAAATTCATCAAATTATAAAGTGCGATTTTTTGGTATTACCTTCAGAATATTTTTAAAAATCACGTCATTAATTGCCAGACACTTAACATCGTGGCAACCCCATGCCAGACACCCCTAATCTTCATGAAATTATAATTCTACTTACGTTATGGTATAAAAGCTGATGTTTATATATAATACTTGGGTAATAATTAGATGATGTTTCCTCACTAGCCAGACATTTTTGGTAGTTCCAACCCCTTGCCAGACAAGCGTGTAAATCTTAAGAAGAGATCCATTAAGAAGAATGACTTAGGCAAATAAACTTTTTGGCACAGATTTATATAACTAATAATATGTGTAAATTTTAAAAACATCTCAAGAAAAGTCATTCGATACTACAACTATCTTAAATTGTTAAAAATTTAAATTTATTCTGTGAATAACAGGTTATAAAAAAAACAAATAAAATAATACTCAAAAATTTAATTAAAAATAGATGAATGACATTACAATATAATTGGGTGCTACATGTCTTCATATAATTGGGTGATACATTTTTTTCATTCCAGATTGTAAAGAATTTAATATTTTTGGAAAACTTCTTATCAATTTTTTCTTCTAGGTGGTGTGCAGAAAAATTAGTATCCATTTCTATGAAATTCTCTGCGTAAATTCTCTCCAATGAATCAGTATATAATTCATGTAAATGACTCAATAAATGACCGCGGCCGTTATTGATAATATCTTCTTCTATGATGCTACAAATTTCATTGAAAGCTTCTTGGTGGTACTCTCGATGATGATGATGCCAATCACTTTTAACAGATATTTTCGCAGATGAAGATATTTATTATTAAACTGAATCCTACATTCAGTGTGATAATATATTTTCGGACTTGCAATACTGTTCAATCTAGTTAACAACTCATTATACTTTTTTTGATTTTCAATACTAGACATTATACGAGACTGAAATTGGTTTTTATCACCTTCATGGAGTGGAAGCATTTTTGATCTCACTTGTCTCTTTTTTTATTGATAAATGAACAAACTTTTTTACTTATGTCAACACTGGTATCACTTTGAATCGAACTATTTACTTCTGTGGTTGCATTAGCATTTTCACTCACTTCTTCAAGTCCACGAATGTCCACGGCTGCCTGGGAAGGTTGAGGTTCTGTTGATTGAGAAGCTGAAGGTGGGTGTGATACAGTTAACTCAGACAAATGCGATGGACCTGGTATTGAATCGTCTGTTGATGTATTTACGTCTTTATATGTTTCTTTTTCTTGCTCTATTTCAACAATCTTTTTAGAATTCTTAGGTTCTGGGGTAAAATATTTTTTCATCAGTCCTGTGAATGATTCGTAACATTCTCTGTGATAACCACTCTCTGTGTATTCACGTGGAAGAATGATTTTATTATATTTAAGGTTATGTTTTTTTTGCAATTTTAAAATTAATTCACATTTTTTCAATGTCTCGTCAGAAAATAATATTATTTTGCCACTACTTTTGTTACAAATAACACAAATTAATGCATCACCCATGACTGGTTTTTTTTATAAAAATCACTTTCATTTAAAAAATCACATAAGCAAATTATAAATATATAATGTACGTATCATACAGTAATAATATTGAATATACTTTATAGTCTGTATATGTTCGAAATATTTTATGTTGTTAATTAAGAGTGAATATTAAATTAATAATACTTTTAGATAACATGTAAGATTATTCCATTACTTGTTCGTAGTCTTCTCAGTAGATAACCACACATCTACTATCCTGGATTGCATTAATAAATGCGATAATGCATACCTAATTACTGAAAGCAATATTTCCCTACACTACTCTTCATTGTTGAACATCCAACAAACGAGAAACCACGTGTGAGTGTGAGGAGAGACACGCCGCCGATTGGAACGATGGGTAAAATTATTTCCACCACAACGCATGCGCAGCTCAACAGCTTTCTATTGGCCGTTACATATCCTGACGACAACAGCATTGAATCAATGTTGATTTGAACTATTTATTACCAAGGCCTATCAAGGTTGTTGCAAGATGTTTTGCTAAGAGGGAAATCGTCATCTCACTCGCACCCACCCATATATACTGTCTCGCGCTCGCTCCTACAGCTACCCTACATGCTTGTCTGGCAAGAGGTTGGAACTATCAAAAATGTCTGGCTAATGAGGAAACATCATTTAATTATTACCCAAGTATTATATATAAAAATCAGCTTTTATACCATAACGTAAGTAGAGTTATAATTTCATGAACATTAGGGGTGTCTGGCATGGGGTTGCCACGATGTTAAGTGTCTAGCAATTAATGACGTGATTTTTAATAATATTCTGAAGGTAATACCAAAAAATCACAATTTATAATTTGATGAATTTAGATTGTTATTTTACACACCTTTAGTACCGTTTACCTGCCAAAGCCAGGGTAGCCCAAACTTCATAATGGTCCATCGTTCTTACCTGTGTTAGTTAGGAGCATGCGCTGACAAACTTTCAGCTTTTATAAAATAACGAAGGTCTGGGGTTCACGGGCTCTTGCTCTATCAGTTTTCTACTCTTGATTTTATGAAATAAGTCTGAAACACTGTACACAGATAATTGTTTAATACAGTCATTCTGAAGTCACTGCTTGGAAGCTACTTTTCAATGCTGGTTTGAAGATGGTGAAACCCTTGAAATTGTTGAAAATCTTAAAGTTGTTCAATGCACTATGATAAAGTATTGAAATCCTGTGTGACGTTGTGAAATAAAAATTTTAAATATTTAGGAATTTTATTTTTCTGGTTCAAAGTTACAACACAACTATATTACTTTTATTAAAATAATTCTTTTTAAAATTACTTTTCTGACGTGGTTCAAAGTTACCCTAAATGGAAAGACCACTTTGAAACAAATTAATAATTCGTTTTAAATGGTTTTTATAATTATTATCTCTTAATTTTAGATGACTATGCAATACTATTAGAGTTCTGCAGTTTTTTGCCAGTAAATACAATAATACTATTAAAATGTGAGTGGGGCAATTAGAAGTAGAGAAATTTTGGATCAAAGTTACCCTGATTGACTGTATAAAAACCCCTTAATCACACACCTTTCGCAAGAACCACTAAATTAAAGTTCAAGGAGAAACAGTTGGAAAAATACTATTTCACTCACATAACTTCGTTTCCTTGCCACGAATAAGGAGACTCTGAAACACATGTATGTCAGTTTTATTTCAAATTGTGGAAAATAGTGTTGGATTTGTCTGTTCGTAAGAACCCTTCACTCGCAAAAATCAACAAAGGGTTCTAAACTTTAGTTATCGTAATATTTTTTAAAGCTGTATTAAAAACAGCGTTTTGAAAATCGACTGTTTTTTTTTTCTTAAAATCAACAAAATTAATGCGATTCAGTAATCTCATTGTAAGCAGGATAAGGATATTCTCGGTTTAATATTGTTCATAGGTAGTTTTGGAATTGCAGTAAAACTCCTCTTAACGGACACCCCTCAGATGCGGACGTCCCTCTTAGGCGGGCAGCTTTTAATTCAACGGCAGCAAATCACTGAGCCTAAAAAAACCTCTCCTTTGCGGAGAGCTTTTAATTCCCCGCAGAAAATCATTGAGCCTAAAAAGAACCCTCTTTTGTGGACGCCTCTCTATTACGGACATATATTTTTTGTCTCGCTGGTGTCATCTATAGAGAAATTTTACTGTAATTCGTACAAAGTGTGTGACAACGAAGTCTGCCTTTACCCCTGTACACTGTAAAAAGTTTTCGTGTGACACAACACCAAAAGTGGAGGCAACACTTCGAAACCAAAAAGAGTGTACGAAAACACCAGGCTATTTTTGGTGTACTGAAACACCAAAGATTATTCTTGGAGTTTTCAAACACCAAGAATAATTCTCAGTACACCAAAAATAATTGCAGTGTTTTCGTACACCACATTTGGTTTCGAAGTGTTGCCTCCACTTTTGGTGTTGTGTAACACCAAAACTTTTTAGAGTGTACGCAACCAAAATGTTGGTAAAATAACCAAAACGTTGATAATTATACCAGCACATTTTTTTTTTACACATATTTGATAAATTCAAATGACAATATTATTCACATAATTCACAACGAGTTTCAATTTTGAAAAACTGATTCGTTCTTGATCAATTTTCTGAAAACGTACAAAAGACAAAATATAATTTAAATACTACAAAAATAAGAAACTGATAAAGCAGGTCAAGTGGATTTTTTCCTTCAACGGCAACATAGTCAGCTTTTGGTTAAGTAGTTACATTTCATTGAAGATATCCATTTGAATGAGTAGGCTGTATTTCAAGGACAAAAAATTGTATATTTATTTGATGTTCATTAATTCCAGCAACCGTACCAGAAAAGGTGTTATGTTATAAAATAAAATTATCAATACACATGAAAAAATATTTCTTTGATGAATATATAATACTAGAAAGCACGGAACTCATATGAAATGAACGCTGTTCTAGATATTATAAATACTAATTAAAAAAAATGTTCACCTTATCCCTGACCCGTTCAATTTGCGTTCAGTTTTAAACCGTTTCAAAAACAGGTGATTGCTAATGCAAGCAAATGTTCACCTTCCCCTGACACGCTCAATTTGCGCTCGGCAGAAAATTCAGTTTAAAATACAATGTGGGAATAAAATCGGGCAAAATTTTAAACTCTTTACGCGTTAAATGCAGAATAAGCAACAATTGTATGAATTAAAAATATTTAAATATTCTCAAATACCATGATAATTTAATTAAAACAATGATAACTGCATGTATGGTATCAGTGTATATGTACTATTTGAATGCCGTGGCAACTTCACCCCTTTGGCTAGTACAGTTACGCAAGCAACCAATACGCTATCGGCGACAAACAGACGCTCATATGTATCTGCTTGTATATTGTACGATTTTTGATAAATAAGGAAACCAGGGCTGCGGAGGCGGCTACGTACAGCACAGACTATTACTCCAACTCAATTACTATGGTATATATTTTATTAGCAGTCGACTCATTTTTAATCGACTCCGACTCTTCTATCCCAAAGTGAGCCCAACTCCGTCTCCGGTTCCACATCCATATAAGAAACGGACATTTTAGGAAAGTAAAAGAAGACAGGATGTCTAGCTTTTAGATCATAAAATACGAGAATTTTTTTTTCAGAATAAAAATTCAAACTATAAGTATGGATTGAAAGCATGATATAGTATGGAATTTTTTAATTGGAAAACCTATATTTATAGCAGAACCAAACATATATCTACACCAGCTAATCTTCCCGGGAAAAGGGGGGGGGGGAGGACATATTAATTTTTAGGAAAATTTAAAACAAGATATTTGCAAGGCCAATGTAAGAATAATATTTTATATAATTGCACGAAATGCCGTCAAATAAAACAAAAATCTGCTAGTTATACAAAGATACTAGAAAATGCCACACCTATATATCTATTCATACTATATGAAATATAATTAAAGATGAATATTGTCACCAAAAAAAAAAAAGCCTGCTTAAGATATATAAATGCAAAAGGATGGGTGTGATTAAATACATTTTATTACAAAATCAATTCTTAAGACTCAGTGCCTCCGAAAGGTTCTTTACTGAAATCAATAACTAATGGAATTAAAATCATTTTTAAAAAATTTAATAAAACTTCAGCACTGTACCGTTGCAACTCAAAGACTGCGAATTATCAGTAAAAAAGTAAACAAGAATAAAATAAAAGCAGCTGTCTCATTATCGTCTGCTTGGTTTTAGGCTGCTTTGTTCAAACAAAATAAAAATAGAAAGAACATTTCTCAAACTGTTGGAGAATTACACAGTATATGAACAATTCCTTACGAAAATACAAATTCTATTTTACTTAATAACATTTTATTCAAAACTTGCATTACGGCAATTGTAATGTTCTTCTACAAGTAAAATTGCCAAGAAATACATAGTTAAAGAAAGATTTTTTTCTTCAGTAATAAAAAGCGAATAAACTGATACTTTTTCTGAATGTATTTCATCAGAAGCTAAGAACATTGTAGAAAAAATACATTTCGAAAATAAATTTTTCTATGTATTTTACAATTACGATTTAAAATGAATAATTATACAATTTAACATAATTAAGGATGCATATACTGATTGAAAACTAAAGTTGATTGAAAAATAAAATAACGAATTCTAATAGAGACAAATTCTGAGTAGGCTTAATGTATCATGGAATGCATAACATATAAATTGAAGTTAACAAAATACTTAAATACAAATAACTTACACATGAAGTTACAATTATCCTCCGTTAACTTAATTGTCTTTATTACACAACTAAAAACAAACATACCTCGAATAAAACCAAACTTCGTTTCGGCAGCAACCATTGCAGCGACTTTAACAAAATGACGAAGCAAACAGAATCAAATGTTTGTTTATAAATAATCTATCGTTACCACCACAAGTTTTGAAACGTACACCAAAGTTGGTGTTTTCACAAGCGAAAATAATTCACGAAAGGTGTTCATGTGGTGTAAAAATTCACCAGTATTGGAGTTTTAATGCAAATACGCCATTTAAAGTGTTTGTTCACACAGTTTTTAAGGTATTTTAACACCAAATTCGGAGCTACTTTACACTTTTTACAGTGTACATTTTCTCTTACCTGTTAATAAGAAGCTTTCTTGTCTTTATTTTATCTAAAAATATTTTTCCATGAAAATATTCGACTTTAAAGTTTACACCTAAAATATAACCATCATTAAAATAAAAAGCAGGACATTATCCACAGTAGCGTAAACTTTCTTTATAACCTAATTAATAACCAGTGGAAAACAAATTTATAATTTCTAAGGGCAAAAACGTTTTTTCTTAGATAGTTTATTAATGTTTCCATAGGTTATCGTTGAACTTAAATAATAATGCATCGCCTCATTATTTGATATTCTTGAGACCCATTATTATTATTACCCCAGATCATTAAATTATCAGCAGTAATAAATATTTAACGTTATTTTTTTTCTTTTTAGTGTGCAATTACGGAACGAATTTTTCGAAAATAAAGTTTGATACTGAAACTAAAAATTAATTTTTTTTTTGAACGATTGTTAAAAGCTCAGGACCTCAATTACTGCTTAGCATAATTTTTCGTTATACATAATTTTTGCCTTCTCTAAATTTCTCGTCTCGAAATGTCTGTTTGTTCATTTTTTTATGAACAAGTTATTTTAGTTTTGTGTTGAAATATTTTTTTTTTCTCTCAAAAAAAACCTTCATTCATATTAACTATTTGTAAATACGTGGTTAATTGAAAATACCATAGTATCACATTGTTCGCCCTCTGTAACCCGACACTTCAGATAACTCGTCACTGACAAAACAATTGCAGCTGATTGAAGACTTAGAATGCATTAACACCTCTCTACTTCACATCCCTACACTGTTAGCTCCAAGCCTTAGGGCTGCCCTCCCCCGGGCACGGATAAGTGAAGTCCAGCGAATGCTCGTTCAGAGTCCGAGATAGGATTGCTGGGCTTTATGCGTACAACCCGCGGGCCCAACCTAACTACCTCTTGCTGTGTGGACCTGGCCCTCTTTGATACCCCTATGCTTAAAGGAGTATCATTGGAGGGTTGCGGTTCCCAGATGCATTAATACCAAAGGTGACGGAGACATTTAGTCTACGTCGCTTTTGGTGCAAATGCACAGCGACGTTCGACAAAGACTAAATGTTCCAGAGCATGTCATTGGCTCTACATAATTTCATAACCATCCCCTCGCTTTTATTGATTGTAATTTTTATTGCGTCTTTAAGAGGGACTTTCCTCCAGCCGGCAGTGATTGATCGACTGCGTTATCGAAGACATTCGTTATCCCTGTTAGTTTCATAACCGTAGCTGCAGTCTGTAACGACGGAAGCAAAATGTCTCCGTCCACTGGACTGTTGCTGTGGTTATCAAACTAACAGAGATTGCGTTTGTCTTCGACAGCCCAATCAACAAATCACGATCGTCTAAGTGAAAAGCACTTTTAATGCTTGGCGTGATTATGAAGTTAATTGGAATCAAGTAAGTGCCCTAAAATGTTTCGCCTCTGTTGCGACTAGTGTTAATGCACCCTTAATCTGTACTGTTTTACAAAGAGTTTCAACGAGTGGGCTATTATTTACGCTCCCTCAGTTTCTGGGTTGATTTCTGACCATTACATAAGGTAAAGCTAGGATAGATTGCGCGGTCGCAGAGTTTGCGCACCTGCGAGTTCGGGGGGAAGAAGTACGGTGCACACGCACTAACACCATGCATTTCTACAACGGCAATACTGGAATGTCTACTTGAAAGTGCAAGTTGATTGATATGAATGTCTGTGATTAAGCATCGATATTCTACACTGTAAAAAGTGTGGAGTAAAGTAGCTCCAAATTTGGTGTTAAAAAACCTTAAAAACTGTGTGAACAAACAGTTTATTTCAAGCTAACATAATACCAAGGGTTCATGAACATTTTAAATGGTGTAGTTTGCATTAAAACTCCATACTGGTGAATTTTTACACCACATTGACACCTTTCGTGAATTATTTTCACTTGTGAAAACACTTACATTGGTGTACGTTTCAAAACTTGTGATGGTAACGATAGATTATTTATAAACAAATATTTGATTCTGTTTGCGTCAGTAGGGGAATAATGACAGTTCACCAACAGCAGGCGGATCGCGGATCAGGGGGCGTGGCTAATCCGCCTCCCAATACCCCCAGGCGTGCCCTCAGGCGTTAGTCGACTGGAGTTGAGTTGTATGCCCTCAGGCATTTTTCGAGTGGAGTTGAGTTGTTTTTGCCCCCAGGCGTTTTTCGAGTGGAGTTGAGCTGTATGCCCTCAGGCGTTTTTAAAGTAGAGTTGAGTTGTTTTTCAAAAGTTTATAGTTTTGGAATGGCAACACTTTTTAGTTTCAGTTTAAGACTTAATGTAAAACCGATTGTGACACCATCTACGAGAAGAAAATGGAACTATTATTGAACTTAGAATAATTTTCAATGTTTTAGAATTCGAGCATTAAATGTTAACAAAAAAATTAATTATAATGTATAATGAATTAGATTTAATATCATTAATTATATCCTGATACAGCTTTATTTTTTAGACTTAATTTTTTTTTTCTTTTTCGATCTTTTTAATGTTTTCACTTGCATTCACGCAGGAACTATTTCATATTAACAAAAAATTAATTATAAAATGATAGCGCTAAAAAGTTAATGCTTAAAAAGGGATTACTTTAAATGCAAAGGGAATTATTAAAGTATTACATTTAAATGATATTAAAAAATAATAATATTTTTTTTTAATACAAATTAGTGATGATAAAAGGTATATTCAACTTACCCTAGCAGGAGATTCAGTAGATTGATAATTGATTCTTGAAAAATCCATGGTTGAGCGTATAAGGAACTGAGAAACGCTTTTAAAAAAGAGCAGAGCTAAGTTATAATTCCTGCAGCATTGCAAGACATGAACAAACTTGTATTGCGCTAAAAGATTGAAATCATAGTGCAGGTGTTTTTTTTATGGCTTTAGGTCCTTTGTAACGATCGGACAGAAAAGAAAAGGTCCCCTCTCCACCCCTATAGGCATACTTTCTCTTTCTACATTGAATGAAGTAATTGACAAAGATCGCTTTCCTTTTTACATACCATCTCCATTGTACTTAATTTTTTTAACTGTAGATAATGGATACATTACTTGATGGTGAATATCAGCTTAATGAAAACAAAAATACGTTAATGAGAGATGATTTTTACTCGCAAGAAAACATGTTTGATAGTGTTTTCTTCTATTAGCAACCTTTTTTTCATTGATGCAGAAGCTACTAGTAGGATTCATTCCGTAAAACAATAGAAAATGTAAGATTTTACTAAATAAAAATGTTTGAACTTGCAAAACAAAATTATTTTCTACTTGCAAAATTTTAGAACTTCGCATGAAAATTTTAAAAAAAAGTACTTATTCAAACGGTTGAAACTTGGAACTAAAATTTCAACACTGAATTATCAAAAATCCGAAACAATTTAATAAAGATTCGAGACTTAAAAAGTAAATGTAAACTCACTAAAAGAGATTTAAAAATCTGAAAAGAAAAATAGAATAATAACTTCACTAGAAACACTGAAATAGAATCGTAAAACTTGAAAAATTTAAATCGCAAAACTTAAATCTATTGCAAAGAGCTTTATGTGAAACGTAAAAGTGCTAAGAGCAAAATGCTAAAACTGATTAAACTTAGAAATACATGGAACAAATCATTTACAACTATAAACTTTAAAAACTTAAACTCATTCAGAAAAGAACGGAAATGCAAAATTACAAAACAAAAGTGTTACGCTCTTGCAAAATATTAAAACTTAACGCAAAAAAAAATGTAAGAAAGTACAAAACACCAAAAGTTAAGAGTAGTATAAAAAACTGTTACTTAGATTCATCTAAAACATGACTCGGAAAAAGTAAAAGTATTATATACAAATTGAAAAAACTTATATTCACCTAATTAACATATCAAAATAGCAAGTACAAGACGTTAAAACAGAACGAAAATGTAAAAGTATGAAACGTAAAATTACAAAACCTAAATTCATCTGGTAAAAGTTAAGTAAAAAATGTAAAAGCACTAAGAGTGAAAACTACAAAACAGCATGAAAGCTAGAAATAAAAAATATACAACATTAGAACTTAAATTCATCCAGAAAAACTTAGAAGAAAAAATGTAAAAGTTCTGAAATTTTCAAAACAAAAGTATGATGCACTTGCAAAATGTTAAAACTTAGTGCAAAAACGTAAAAAGTACTATGTACAAAATGTTAAAATTTAGATTTATCTACTAAAACAGTGAATGAAGATGTAAAATTACTAAGAGTAATATATTAAAACAACACGAAAATGTAAAAAAAAAAAAAAATTATTTATCTGATATAACTTAGACTGAAGTCGTAAAATTACTAAGTACAAAGTGTTAAAACATCATAAAAATGTAAAAATATCAAGTATAAAGCAGCAAAACATAGATTTGTCTATAGAAATCTTGATCAAAAAATGTAAAAGTTCAAACAACAAAATCCTAAAACTCTGAAAAATTGAAAACACGCAGTACAAAAACAGCAAAACCTGTAAAATTGCTAAGTATATAAGGATGCAAAACTTAAATTTTTCCAGAAAAACTTAGAACGAAGTTGTAAAAGTACGGAACTTTTCAAAGTAAAAGTGTTATGCACTTACAAAATGTTAAAACTTAATGTAAAAATGTAAAAAATTCTTCGTCAAAAATATTAAAACTCTGACTTATCTACTAAAACTTAGAATGAAAATGTAATTGAATCAAATGTACTAAGTGTGAAATAGTAAAGTAACATGAAAATGTAAAAGTACTAAGTATATAGCGTAGTCATCAAGTGAAACTTTGTACAAAAATGTCAAACTTAAGTACGAAACTTAAAAGACTTAGATCTGTCTGCAGAAATCTTGATCAAAAACGCAAAAATTCGAACAACAAAATCCTAAAACTCCGAAAAATGTAAAAACACCCAGCACAAAAACAGCAAAACATAGATTTGTCTACTGAAATCTTACTCAAAAATGTAAAAGTTCAAACAGCAAAATCCTAAAACTCTGAAAAATTGAAAACACGCAGTACAAAAACAGCAAAACCTGTAAAATTGCTAAGTATAAGGCTGCAAAACTTAAATTTTTCCAGAAAAACTTAGAACGAAGTTGTAAAAGTACGGAACTTTTCAAAGTAAAAGTGTTATGCACGTACAAAATGTTAAAACTTAAAATGAAAATGTAATTGAATCAAATGTACTAAGTATAAAATAGTAAAGTAGCATGAAATGTAAAAGTACTAAGTATATAGCGTAGTCATCAAGTGAAGCTTTGTAAAATGTCAAACTTAAGTACGAAACTTAAAAGACTTAGATCTGTCTGCAGAAATCTTGATCAAAAAAACGTAAAAATTCAAACAACAAAATCCTAAAACTCTGAAAAAAGTAAAAACACGCAGTACAAAAACAGTAAAACATAGATTTGTCTATTGAAATCTTGATCAAAAAATGTAAAAGTTCTAACAACAAAATCTTAAAACTCTGAAAAATTAAAAACATGCAGTGCAAAACAACAAAACATGTACAAATGCTAAGTATAAAGCTGCGATACAAATGCTAAGTATAAAACTTAAATTCATCCAGAAAAACTTAGAACGAAAAATGTAAAAGTACGAAACTTTTCAAAACAAAAGTGTGATGCACTTGAAAAACATTAAAACATAATGCGAAAATGTAAAAAGTACTACGCACAAAATGCTAAAATTTAGACTTATGTACTAAAACATTGGATGAAGATGTAAAATTACTAAGTAAAATATATTAAAGCAGCAAGAAAATGTTAAAGTACTAAGTACAAAAACGTACATAAATTGATTTATCTACTAAAACATAGACTGAAGTTGTAAAATTACTAAGTACAAACTGTTAAAATATCATAAAATTTGAAAATAGCAAGTATAAACCAACAAAACATAGATCTGTCCACTGAAATCTTGATCAAAAATGTAAAAGTTCTAACAACAAAATCCTAAAACTGATAAATTAAAAACACTCAGTACAAAACAACAAAACAAGTAAAAATGGTAAGTATAAAGCTGCAAAACTTAAACTCAATCAGAAAAACTTAGAATGATGATGTAAAAGCGCGAAACTTTTCAAAATAAAAGTGTCATACACTTGCAAAATGTTAAAACGTACTGCAAAAATCTTAAGAATTACTACGTACAAAATGTTAAAACTCTGATTTATCTACTAAAGCAACGCGAAAATGTAAAAGTACTAAGTATATAACGTATTCATCAAGTGAAATTTTGTACGAAAATGTAATCGTTTATGTACGAAACTTAAAAAACTTAGATTTATCTAAAAAAAAATCCCAACTAAAGTCGTAAAAAGTATGAAATGTTAAACATCATGAAGATGTAAACTTTCCAAAAATGCAAACATCAAAACAACTTAGATGTATCTAATAAAATTTAGAACGAGTAAAAGTGTCAAACTTAATAAAAGTACTAAGTAAAAAACAAAAAAAAAAAAAAATAATATTCATCTACTAAAACACAGAAAAACTTAGAACGAAAAGGTAACAGAAAATTTTCAAAATAAACGTGTTATGCACTTGCAAAATGCTAAAACTTAAATTTATCTACTAAAAATCGGAACAAAGATGTAAAAATACTAAGTATAATACATTGTAGCAACACAAGAATTTAAGAGTACTAAATACAAAACGTAAGAAAAGTTAGAGTTATCTAACTAAAACTTAGACTGAAGTCGTAAAATTACCAAGTACGAAATGTTCAAGAATCATAAAAATGACTAAATAACAAGTATAATGTATCAAAAACATAGATTTCTCCATTGAAATCTTATAAAAAAAAAATGTAAAAGTTCTAAGGACAAAAATGCTAAAGAAGTGAAAAAATGAAGAATACGCAGTGCCACACAACAAAGTATGTACTAACTATAAAACTTCTAATCTTGAATTCATCCAAGGAAAAAAAAAACTTAGGAAAAAAAATATGTAAATCCAAACAAAAATTTTCAGAAATAAAACTGATATTCACTTGCAAAGTGTTAAAACTTAATGCGAAAATATAAAAAGTACTGTGTATGAATCTTAAAACTTAGATTTATCAACGAAAACACGGAATGAAGATGTAAAAATATTAAGTATAATATATTAAAGCAACACTAAAATGTAAAAGCACTATGTACAAAGCATCAAAACTTAGATTCATCTAGTAAAACTTGGTACAAAAATGTAAAAGTACTAAGCATAGAACCTAATATACATTTATTTAGTAAAAAACAGAACGAAACTGTTAAAGTACTAAAGCCAACGCATCAAACAAGGATTAATCTATTAAAACAGTATAAAAGCACTACATACAAACTGCAAAATCTCTTAGAACTAAAATTTAAAAATGTAACAAATCATAAAATTTTAAAACTTAACTTCATCCAGAAAAACTTAGAACGGAAATGTAAAATTACTGAAGTTTACAAAACAAAAGTGATAGGCATTTGCAAATTGTTAAAAGCAAAAACGTAAAAAGTACTAGATACAAAAAGTACGAAACATCAAAACTTGGAGTAGTATAATAACAAAACTGCAACTTCGATTCATCAAATAGGACTTAACTCTAAAATTGTGAAAGAAATGTGAAAACTGATATTCACCTTTTAAAATGTAAAAATATTAAGTACACGATGTTAAAACAGAACAAAAATGTAAAGGTACGAAATCTAAAACTCCAAAAAGTTAAATTCCTCTACTAAAAAAATGGTTTGAAAAGTAAAAGTACTACGTACATCAACTAAAAACAGCATAAATATTTAAAAATAGCAAGTACAACACGTTAAAACAGCACGAAAATCTAAAAGTACTAAGTACAATGCATCAAAACTTACGATGATCCAGAAAAGCTTGAAACGAAAGATGTAAAAGTACGGACATTTTCAAAATAAAGGTGATATGCATTTGCAAAATGTTAAAACTTAATGTAAAAACGTAAAAAGTACCATATACAAAATGTTAACACTTAGATTTATCTACTAAAACCTAGAATGAAGATATAAAATTTCTAAGTATAATATACTAAAGAAACACAAAATTATAAAAGTGCAAAATACTAGAACTATCTATTAAAACTTCAAAACATAGATTCAGCATCAAAATATATAATCTGTTTACAAAAACCTTAATCAGAAATGTAAGAGTTCGAAGAACAAAGTGCTAAAACTTAAAAAAGTAAAGAAACGCAGTACAAAGCAATAAAGAATGAAAGAGTACCAACTATAAAGCTTTAAAACCTAATTTCATCCAGACAAATTTAGAACAAAAATGTAAAGCTACGGAAATTTTCAAAATAAAAGTTTTATGCACTTGCAAAACTTAAATTCATCTACTAAAAATTCGGTTAAAAAAGTAAAAGTACTACTAAGAACAAAAAACTAAAAACAGCATGAAAATCTAAAAGTACTAAGTACAAAACATCAAAACTTAAATTGATCCAGAAAAACTTGGAATAAAAACGTAATTGTACAGTTATTAATAAGTAAATAAGAGTATTATGCATTAGCAAAGCGCTGAAACGTAAGGCAAAAATGTGTAGAACGAAGATGTAAAAATACCAAGTATAATATATTAAAGCCACACAAAAATGTAAAAGTACTAAATACAAAACGTAAAAAATGAAGATTTATCTACTAAAACTTAGACTGATCCCACAAAACTACTGAGTACGAAATGTTAAAAAACCATGAAAATTTATAAATAACATGTATAAAGTTTCAAAACATAAATTTATCTACTGAAATCTTGATCAAAAATGTTAATTTTCTGAGAACAAAATTATTAAAACTGGGAAAAATTAAAAATTCGTAGTACAACACAATAAAGCAGGTTAAAAAAAAGCTTAAATCAAAACTGCTTTAATCTTAAAGTCACAATTGGACTTATTCTTCTCGAGAACAAAGAAGTGAATGTTAACCGACAATGAAGGAACCCTAACCGAACACTGGTTCCCCAACTACATATTTTCCCGACTGTGAACACTTTTCTGTCGAGGAAAATTTATAGTTGGGGTAGTCAGTGCTTGGTTAGGGCTCTCTTCATTGTCGGTTAACAGCCACTTCTCTGCTCGCGAGAAGAATGAATCCAATTGTGACTTTAAAATTAAAGTAGTTTTCCTTTAAGCGTAAAGTAGTTTTTTTTTTACATGTTTTGTTGTGTTGTACTACGTATTTTTAATTTTTCCCAGTTTTAATAATTTTGTTCTCAGAACATTAACATTTTTGATCAAGATTTCAGTAGATAAATTTATGTTTTGAAACTTTATACATGTTATTTATAAATTTTCATGGTGTTTTAACATTTCGTACTCAGTAGTTTTGTGGGATCAGTCTAAGTTTTAGTAGATAAATCTTCATTTTTTACGTTTTGTATTTAGAACCTTTATATTTTTGTGTGGCTTTAATATATTATACTTGGTATTTTTACATCTTCATTCTACACATTTTTGCCTTACGTTTCAGCGCTTTGCTAATGCATAATACTCTTATTTTTAAAATAACTGTACAATTACGTTTTTATTCTAAGTTTTTCTAAATCAATTTAAGTTTTGATGTTTTGTACTTAGTACTTTTAGATTTTCATGCTGTTTTTAGTTTTTTGTTCTTAGTAGTACTTTTACTTTTTTAACCGAATTTTTAGTAGATGAATTTAAGTTTTGCAAGTGCATAAAACTTTTATTTTGAAAATTTCTGTAGCTTTACATTTTTGTTCTAAATTTTTCTGGATGAAATTAGGTTTTAAAGCTTTATAGTTGGTACTCTTTCATTCTTTATTGTTTTGTACTGCGTTTCTTTACTTTTTTAAGTTTTAGCACTTTGTTCTTCGAACTCTTACATTTCTGATTAAGGTTTTTGTAAACAGATTATATATTTTGATGCTGAATCTATGTTTTGAAGTTTTAATAGATAGTTCTAGTATTTTGCACTTTTATAATTTTGTGTTTCTTTAGTATATTATACTTAGAATTTTTATATCTTCATTCTAGGTTTTAGTACATAAATCTAAGTGTTAACATTTTGTATATGGTACTTTTTACGTTTTTACATTAAGTTTTAACATTTTGCAAATGCATATCACCTTTATTTTGAAAATGTCCGTACTTTTACATCTTTCGTTTCAAGCTTTTCTGGATCAACGTAAGTTTTGATGCATTGTACTTAGTACTTTTAGATTTTCGTGCTGTTTTAACGTGTTGTACTTGCTATTTTTAAATTTTTATGCTGTTTTTAGTTGATGTACGTAGTACTTTTACTTTTCAAACCATTTTTTTAGTAGAGGAATTTAACTTTTTGGAGTTTTACATTTCGTACCTTTACATTTTTGTTCTGTTTTAACATCGTGTACTTAATATTTTTACATTTTAAAAGGTGAATATCAGTTTTCACAATTTTAGAGTTAAGTCCTATTTGATGAATCGAAGTTGCAGTTTTGTTATTATACTACTCCAAGTTTTGATGCTTCGTACTTTTTGTATCTAGTACTTTTTACGTTTTTGCTTTTAACAATTTGCAAATGCCTATCACTTTTGTTTTGTAAACTTCAGTAATTTTACATTTCCGTTCTAAGTTTTTCTGGATGAAGTTAAGTTTTAAAGTTTTATGATTTGTTACATTTTTAAATTTTAGTTCTAAGAGATTTTGCAGTTTGTATGTAGTGCTTTTATACTGTTTTAATAGATTAATCCTTATTTGATGCGTTGGCTTTAGTACTTTAACAGTTTCGTTCTGTTTTTTACTAAATAAATGTATATTAGGTTCTATGCTTAGTACTTTTACATTTTTGTACCAAGTTTTACTAGATGAATCTAAGTTTTGATGCTTTGTACATAGTGCTTTTACATTTTAGTGTTGCTTTAATATATTATACTTAATATTTTTACATCTTCATTCCGTGTTTTCGTTGATAAATCTAAGTTTTAAGATTCATACACAGTACTTTTTATATTTTTGCATTAAGTTTTAACACTTTGGAAGTGAATAACAGTTTTATTTCTGAAAATTTTTGTTTGGATTTACATATTTTTTTTCCTAAGTTTTTTTTTTCCTTGGATGAATTCAAGATTAGAAGTTTTATAGTTAGTACATGCTTTGTTGTGTGGCACTGCGTATTCTTCATTTTTTCACTTCTTTAGCATTTTTGTCCTTAGAACTTTTACATTTTTTTTAATAAGATTTCAATGGAGAAATCTATGTTTTTGATACATTATACTTGTTATTTAGTCATTTTTATGATTCTTGAACATTTCGTACTTGGTAATTTTACGACTTCAGTCTAAGTTTTAGTTAGATAACTCTAACTTTTCTTACGTTTTGTATTTAGTACTCTTAAATTCTTGTGTTGCTAACTTAGTATTTTTACATCTTTGTTCCGATTTTTAGTAGATAAATTTAAGTTTTAACATTTTGCAAGTGCATAACACGTTTATTTTGAAAATTTTCTGTTACCTTTTCGTTCTAAGTTTTTCTGTGTTTTAGTAGATGAATATTATTTTTTTTTTTTTTTTTTTTTTTTTACTTAGTACTTTTATTAAGTTTGACACTTTTACTCGTTCTAAATTTTATTAGATACATCTAAGTTGTTTTGATGTTTGCATTTTTGGAAAGTTTACATCTTCATGATGTTTAACATTTCATACTTTTTACGACTTTAGTTGGGATTTTTTTTTAGATAAATCTAAGTTTTTTAAGTTTCGTACATAAACGATTACATTTTCGTACAAAATTTCACTTGATGAATACGTTATATACTTAGTACTTTTACATTTTCGCGTTGCTTTAGTAGATAAATCAGAGTTTTAACATTTTGTACGTAGTAATTCTTAAGATTTTTGCAGTACGTTTTAACATTTTGCAAGTGTATGACACTTTTATTTTGAAAAGTTTCGCGCTTTTACATCATCATTCCAAGTTTTTCTGATTGAGTTTAAGTTTTGCAGCTTTATACTTACCATTTTTACTTGTTTTGTTGTTTTGTACTGAGTGTTTTTAATTTATCAGTTTTAGGATTTTGTTGTTAGAACTTTTACATTTTTGATCAAGATTTCAGTGGACAGATCTATGTTTTGTTGGTTTATACTTGCTATTTTCAAATTTTATGATATTTTAACAGTTTGTACTTAGTAATTTTACAACTTCAGTCTATGTTTTAGTAGATAAATCAATTTATTTACGTTTTTGTACTTAGTACTTTAACATTTTCTTGCTGCTTTAATATATTTTACTTAGTAATTTTACATCTTCATCCAATGTTTTAGTACATAAGTCTAAATTTTAGCATTTTGTGCGTATTACTTTTTACATTTTCGCATTAAGTTTTAATGTTTTTCAAGTGCATCACACTTTTGTTTTGAAAAGTTTCGTACTTTTACATTTTCGTTCTAAGTTTTTCTGGATGAATTTAAGTTTTATACTTAGCATTTGTATCGCAGCTTTATACTTAGCATTTGTACATGTTTTGTTGTTTTGCACTGCATGTTTTTAATTTTTCAGAGTTTTAAGATTTTGTTGTTAGAACTTTTACATTTTTTGATCAAGATTTCAAAAGACAAATCTATGTTTTGCTGTTTTTGTACTGCGTGTTTTTACTTTTTTCAGAGTTTTAGGATTTTGTTGTTTGAATTTTTACGTTTTTTTGATCAAGATTTCTGCAGACAGATCTAAGTCTTTTAGGTTTCGTACTTAAGTTTGACATTTTTGTACAAAGTTTCACTTGATGACTACGCTATATACTTAGTACTTTTACATTTTCATGTTACTTTACTATTTCACACTTAGTACATTTGATTCAATTACATTTTCATTCTAAGTTTTAGTAGAGTTTAGTCAGAGTTTTAATATTTTTGACGAAGAATTTTTTACATTTTTACATTAAGTTTTAACATTTTGTAAGTGCATAACACTTTTACTTTGAAAAGTTCCGCACTTTTACAACTTCGTTCTAAGTTTTTCTGGAAAAATTTAAGTTTTGCATCCTTATATACTTAGCAATTTTACAGGTTTTGCTGTTTTTGTACTGCGTGTTTTCAATTTTTCAGAGTTTTAGGATTTTGTTGTTTGAACTTTTACATTTTTTGATCAAGATTTCTATAGACAAATCTATGTTTTGCTGCTTTATACTTGATATTTTTACATTTTTATGATGTTTTAACACTTTGTATTTAGTAATTTTACGACTTCAGTCTAAGTTTATAGTTGTAAATGATTTGTTCCACGTATTGCTAAGTTTAATCAGTTTTAGCATTTTGCTCTTAGCACTTTTACGTTTCACATAAAGCTCTTTGCAATAGATTTAAGTTTTGCGATTTAAATTTTTCAAGTTTTACGATTTTATTTCAGTGTTTCTAGTGAAGTTATTATTCTATTTTTCTTTTCAGATTTTCAAATCTCTTTTAGTGAGTTTACATTTACTTTTTAAGTCTCGAATCTTTATTAAATTGTTTCGGATTTTTGATAATTCAGTGTTGAAATTTTAGTTCCAAGTTTCAACCGTTTGAATAAGTACTTTTTTTTTTAATTTTCATGCGAAGTTCTAAAATTTTGCAAGTAGAAAATAATTTTGTTTTGCAAGTTCAAACATTTTTATTTAGTAAAATCTTACATTCTCTATTGTTTTACGGAATTAATCCTACTAGTAGCTTCTGCATCAATGAAAAAAAGGTTGCTAATAGAAGAAAACACTATCAAACATGTTTTCTTGCGAGTAAAAATCATCTCTCATTAACGTATTTTTGTTTTCATTAAGCTGATATTCACCACCATCAAGTAATGTATCCATTATCTACAGTTAAAAAAATTAAGTACAATGGAGATGGTATGTGAAAAGGAAAGCGATCTTTGTCAATCACTTCATTCAATGTAGAAAGAGAAAGTATGCCTATAGGGGTGGAGAGGGGACCTTTTCTTTTCTGTCCGATCGTTACAAAGGACCTAAAGCCATAAAAAAAACACCTGCACTATGATTTCAATCTTTTAGCGCAATACAAGTTTGTTCATGTCTTGCAATGCTGCAGGAATTATAACTTAGCTCTGCTCTTTTTTAAAAGCGTTTCTCAGTTCCTTATACGCTCAACCATGGATTTTTCAAGAATCAATTATCAATCTACTGAATCTCCTGCTAGGGTAAGTTGAATATACCTTTTATCATCACTAATTTGTATTAAAAAAAATTATTATTTTTTAATATCATTTAAATGTAATACTTTAATAATTCCCTTTGCATTTAAAGTAATCCCTTTTTAAGCATTAACTTTTTAGCGCTATCATTTTATAATTAATTTTTTGTTAATATGAAATAGTTCCTGCGTGAATGCAAGTGAAAACATTAAAAAGATCGAAAAAGAAAAAAAAATTTAAGTCTAAAAAATAAAGCTGCATCAGGATATAATTAATGATATTAAATCTAATTCATTATACATTATAATTAATTTTTTTGTTAACATTTAATGCTCGAATTCTAAAACATTGAAAATTATTCTAAGTTCAATAATAGTTCCATTTTCTTCTCGTAGATGGTGTCACAATCGGTTTTACATTAAGTCTTAAACTGAAACTAAAAAGTGTTGCCATTCCAAAACTATAAACTTTTGAAAAACAACTCAACTCTACTTTAAAAACGCCTGAGGGCATACAACTCAACTCCACTCGAAAAACGCCTGGGGGCAAAAACAACTCAACTCCACTCGAAAAATGCCTGAGGGCATACAACTCAACTCCACTCGACTAACGCCTGAGGGCACGCCTGGGGGTCTTGGGAGGCGGATTAGCCACGCCCCCTGATCCGCGATCCGCTTGCTGTTGGTGAACTCTCATTATTCCCCTACTTGCGTCGCCATTTTGTTAAAGTCGCTGCAATGGTTGCTGCCGAAACGAAGTTTGGTTTCATTCGAGGTATGTTTGCTTTTAGTTGTGTAATAAACATAATTAAGTTAACGCAGGATAATTGTAACTTCATGTGTATGTCATTTGTATTTAAGTATTTTGTTAAATTCAATTTATATGTTACGCATTCCATGATACATTAAGCCTACTTAGAATTTGTCTCCATTAGAATTCGTTATTTTATTTTTCAATCAGCTTTAGTTTTCAATCAGTTATCCATCCTTAATTTTTTTTTAAATTGTATAATTATTAATTTTAAATCCTAATTCTAAATTACATAGAAAAAAATTATTTTCGAGATGTTTTTTTAACAATATTCTTAGCTTCTGATGAAATACATTCAGAAAAAGTATCAGTTTATTCGCTTTTTATTACTGAAGAATAAGAGCTTTCTTCAACTATGTAATTCTTGGGGCATTTTTGCTTGCAGAAGAACATTACAATTGCCGTAATGCACGTTTTGAATAAAATATTATTAAGTAAAATAGAATTTGCATTCTCGTGAGCAATTGTTCATATACTGTGTAATTTTCCAACAGTTTGAGAAATGTTCTTTCTATTTTTATTTTGTTTGAACAAAGCAAACCACGTAGACGATAATGAGACAGCTGCTTTTATTTTATTCTTGTTTACTTTTTCACTGATACTTCGCAGTCTTTGAGTTGCAACGGTACAGTGCTGAAGTTTTATTTAGACTTTTAAAAAATGATTTTAATTGCATTAGTTATTGATTTCAGTAAAGAACATCTCGGAGGTACTGAGTCTTAAGAGTTGATTTGTAATAAAATGTGTTGAATCTCACCCATCCTTGTGCGTTTATATATCTTAATCAGGCTTTTTTTTTTTTGACAATATTCATATTTAATTATATTTCATATAGTATGAATAAATAGGTGTGGGATTTTATAGTATCTTTGTATAACAAGCAGATTTTTGTTTCATTTGACGGCGTTTCGTGCAATTATATAAAATATTATTCTTACATTGGCCCTGAAAATATCTTGTTTTAAATTTTTCTAGAAATTAATATGTCTTGCCCCCCCCCCTTTCCCCGGAAAGATTAGCTGGTGTATATATATGTTTGGTTCTGCTATAAATATAGGTTTTCCAATAAAAAATTCCATACTATAACATGCTTTCAATTCATACTTATAGTTTGAATTTTTATTCTGAAAAAAAAATTCTCGTATTTTATGATATAAAAGCTAGACATCCTGTCTTCTTTTACTTTCCTAAATAATGTCCGTTTCTACCAGGGATGTGGAACCGGAGACGGATTTGGGCTCACTTTGGGATAGAAGAGTCGGAGTCGATTAAAAATGTGTCGACTGCTAATAAATATATGCCGTAGTAATTGAGCTGGAGTCTGCTTTACGCAGCCGCCTCCGCAACCCTGGTTTCCTCATTTATCAAAAATCTTATAATATGTCAGCGGCTTGAGCGTCTGTTTGTCGCCGATAGCGTATTGGTTGCTAGCGTAACAGTACTAGCCAATGGGATGAAGTTTCCACGGCATTCAAATAGTACATATACACTGATACCATACGTGCAGTTATCATTGTTTTAATTAAATTATCATGGCATTTAAGAAGATTTAAATATTTTTAATTGATACAATTGTTGCTTATTATGCATTCAACGCGTAAAGAGTTTAAAATTTTGCCCGATTTTATTCCGACATTGTATTTTAAACTGAATTTTCAGTTGAGCGCAAATTGAGCGTGTCCGGGGGAAGGTGAACATTTGTTTGCATTAGCAATCATCTGTTTTTGAAAAGGTTTACAACTGAACGCAAATTGAACGGATCAGGGGGAAGGTGAACATTTGTTTGTATTAGTATTTATAATATCTAGAACAGCGGTCATTTCATATGACCGCCGGGCTTTCTGGTATTATATATTCATCAAAAAATATTATTTCATGTGTATTGATAATTTATTTTTATAACGTAACACTTTTTCTGGTACGGTTGCTGGAGTTAATGAAAATAAAATAAATATAGCATTTTTTGTCCTTGAAGTATACAGCCTACTCATTCAAATGAATATCTTCAGTGAAATGTAACTACTTAACCAAAAGCTGACCATGTTGCCGTTAAAGGAAAAAATCCACTTGACCTGCTTTATCAGTTTCTAATTTTTGTAGTATTTAAATTATATTTTGTCTTTTGTACGTTTTCAGAAAATTGACCAAAAACGAATCACTTTTTCAAAATTGAAACTCGTTGTGAGTTATTTAAATATTTTTGTTATTTGAATTTATCAAATATGAGTAAAAAAAGATTTGTGGTGGTAGAATTATCAACGTTTTGGTTATTTTACCAACATTTTGGTTGCGTACACTCTAAAAATTTTGGTGTGACACAACACCAAAAGTGGAGGCAACACTTCGAAACCAAAAGTGGTGTACGAAAACACTACAATTATTTTTGGTGTACTGAGAATTATCCTTGGTGTTTGAAAACTCCAAGAATAATCTTTGGTGTTTCACTACACCAAAAATAGCCTGGTGTTTTCGAACACCCTTTTTGGTTTCGAAGTGTTGCCTCCACTTTTGGTGTTGTGTCACACCAAAACTTTTTACAGTGTATATTGTTTTCACAAGGTAAGTGCTTGGATTTTCATATGGCGTTCTTTGAATTTCTATAGAGATGTACAAATGATACTTAAAAATCAGATGAACATTTAAAAATACAATTATAGAACCTCTCGAAATCCTGCCTCAATTTTTTTTCGGAACGTACCGAATACTTTTCAGAGAAGATTCAAGCTAGGAATTAATTTGAGAAAATCTATATTTTTTTGAATCTATAACTATAAATATTAAGGTAAAGCTAGGATAGATTGCGCGGTCGGAGAGATTGCGCACCTGCGAGTTCGGGGGGAAGAAGTAGGGTGCACGCGCACTAACGCCATGCATTTGTACAACGGCAATAGTGGAATGTCTACTTGAAAGTACAGGTTGATTGATATGAACGTCTGTGATTAAGCACCGATATTCTATATTGTTTTCACGAGGTAAGTGATTGAATTTTCGTAATGCGTTCTTTAGAGTAGCAGTAGTACTAAATATTCTAAACTTCAGCGATTTTTCGTAAGCTACTAAGCTAGACTAACAGTGGGAAGGCCAGCATTTCTTTCTAGAAGCCGCCATAAATTAATTAAAATTCCGCGCAATCTGTCCTACCGAAATAGGTTAGTTTGCGCGTCTTGTGCTTAGGATAGATTGCGCGTTTCTTGCGTTAGTTTTCATGCTAGGAGAGATTGCGCATTATATTATAACCCATAGCTTGCTGGTAATGCAGCATAAATTGCAAATTACATGTGAAACGTATGAATCGATTAAATTCGCTGCACTAATGGATTAAAAGGGGCGTTCCGAATTTTTACTAAAACATAAAAGGTAAAATACGTATGCCCTCTCAACACATTTTTAAGACTTCAATATTTTAAAACTTTAAATTGATTTTTGAAGTTAGTTCTTTATATAAAAAATTCACGGGTGTCTCTTTAACAGGCATTACTCAAATATTTTGAATATAGTTCTATATCGAGAAGATAAAGTTCTCGTTACTTTATAATTTGTGTTTTTAAGGGACTGTAGTTTTTTATACTGTATAAATCGTTGAAAACAAGTTCGTGCGATTTTATTTCTTTTGAAGATTTAAGTTATGAAATATACGTTTCGGACTAAATGTGCTAATAAAGTAATTTGTGAACAAATTTCTTTTCTTAGACGAAAATTTTGCTAATAAATTAATAATGTGCTAGTTTTATACAAATATCCTTATTAATAAACTATTTTTCCAAACAGTTTAATGCCGCCAAAATTAAAAAGAAAACAAAGCGCAACATGAATGTTACTAACCTGCACATATATTCGAGAGAAAAATTAAGAAAGAAGCAGCTACAAAAAAGAAGCGAACGTCTGAAGATAAGATGCTTCCATAAAAAGTGGGAACCAAAAAACTTGCAGGAAAGAAAACAAAAAAATGTTTGAATTTTGAAACATCTTCGTCATCAGCCACCTCAGAAGAAAATAATGTCAAAATACTGAATCTTTGGGACCATGTCAGACAGGACAACGAGGATGAGTGCACTGAATGCCTGAAACTGTACCAGGAGACAACATCGACCAGTGACATTAATGCCTACCGTTCCTTTTTAGGGACAGTCTAAAAAGTACGTCTGAAACACCCAAAACTAAGCATTTCAACAAAAAATATTTTAATGTATTCCTAACCTTATAATAACCCGTTAGGAATACATTAAAACAATTTTTTGTTGAAATGTTTATTTTTGGGTGCTTCAGACGTACTTATCGACTGTCCCTAAAAAGGGACGATAGGGATTAATGGGTTAAGTGTGCTATTTGTAGCAGATGGTTGCACTACTTACAACAATAAGTATACCGAATGTAGACGACGAAATCTTCGGTTAACAAACAAAAGACATTGAAACAGAAAATGAATAAGATTAATTATAATTTAAACCTTTTTTTCTTCTTTATTTTGTTTCTTTAATTAAAACACTGTTTTTTCCGATACTGTAACCATTGAGTTAAAATATTTATTCCTATTACAATTTTATGTGTTTATAAAAACCCTTACAACAACATAGTTTTAGTGTAAATATTATTGCTTACAATTTAATTGCAGTTTTTATGAACAGCAATCTCTCCTACCCATGTGCGCAATCGCACCTTCCCTGTAAGGACAGATTGCGCAAATTAGTCTTCTTGGTTTTTTTACAGCTGTTGTATTAAATTAAAGCAAAACAACGAAATTATTTTTCCAATTGTGCGCAGACTCTCCTAGCTTTACCTTATAAATCTTTTACTTTCTAATTGTTTAAAAGATTTTTTTTTTCGTATTATAGTAATAAATGAAGTTATATACTCATGACCTGTTTAACGATAACGATGATTTTGTAATAAAAATTCCGAAATGTGGTAATCTGCTATTATTTATCTATCTATCGTCTACTATCTCTTGAAAAAAAATAGTAAAACGCGCTCGTCTTGTATAAAGAATGTCTTCTTTTTTTTTAATTCAACGATTCAATAAAATGTGGGACTAAAAACAATTATCTTAATAGTAAAGGAACTTTGTGCACAAGTAAACTGTGTAAAAAAAAAATGTCACGTTATGAAAGCACAAACGAGCGTTGAACTTCAGACATACGTTTCGGGATTGTTTGGAAACCCTTTTTTAATGCGATAGTGGAGCTTCTAGATGCAAAAACATGCTCATTTGTGCTTTCATAATGTGATTTTTTTTTTACAATTATTTTAATAACTGGAGTTCGGTTAAAGCCTACCACTTGGTGCAATGGGTACTATCGAGATGCTGAAGGTTGCAGTAATAGATGGAAGAGCTACAACTAAGTTTAACATTCCCCTCTTTTATTCAATGTTTAATCAAATATAGATCTTCTTTAACCAAATTTGACTTAACAAATTGTTTCTCTTATAATTACGAAAGGAAAAAATTGCTTGAGAGGAATTTCGTTTTGAATCAATAAAGGATTTTCCCAAATCAAATTAATTGAAACTGATACATTTGAAAAACACTACTCTTTGACGAAAAATACTTCAATATAACTTAATATATTTGAATGAAAAATATTTTTCTTATATTTAAATATAGCTCTTTCTTATTACTTTGCATACAAAATTTAAGCTTCAGTTACATTTTAAATCAACTCTCCTTTCATTGCTGTACTCAATAAATGACAAAGACAAGACTATCAGGGTTATTAGAGGAGCTGCGTAATAAAAAGGAATGAGTTATGAGTTAATTTTACAGCAGTGCATTGTAACACTTTTTATTAATGACATAAATCAACGCGTTGCAGGGTATGTGTCGTTTCAATTTCTAAAACACAGTATTTTTTATTTATATTTTTAAAAGTAAGGATTTATAACAAAGAAAATAAGATTATCACTGCTTGCCCATTAATAACAAAAATAAAAGATTGTATATAATATGTCTCTAAACTTTAAGAAAATATTAATAAATCACATTTTTTTACGATGCCATTTTTTCCCTTTCATTTAGAAGCTCAAAAAGAAAATGTCTGTAAAATGTCCATTTCCTAGTAGAAAATAATAAAATTAGTTCCTGTTTCAATTCGCTGTTGTCCTAAAATACGTAAGTTGAAGTTTTTCTTTCAATTAAAATTTAAATCACATACATTTATATTTCTATCCCGCTAATTGCAAAATAGCTATATGTCAAATTTCATATTTTGTCTAGTCTAGAAAATTTACGTTCTGAGTTTAATGAGATTTGAAGCAAAAATTACTCTAGAACTTTCTCACAAAGTGAAGATCATTTAGAGTAACTAGAGTGACTATTGACTAAAATGCGGGGAATTCGTAAGAAATAATGTAAAGAAAAACATTATTGTTTCAAGTGTACTCGTATGTTTGCCAAACATTACATTTTATTAATTTTTATCAGTAGTATTCGTATTATCATCTATTATTAGCAATACTTGTTTGTTTATTTTTTTATATACACTTGAGTCTCTCTTTTAAATCAATTTCAAGGATTTAGCGAAGCACAATATAATGAGTAACTGTTTTAAAAATGCTCTCACTTCTTCCAAAAACAATAAACAGAAGAGTTTCATTAATCTATAACGAAAAAGAGTATAGTCATAATAAAGAGTACTTTTATTTTTTGTACAGAATTGTCCTTCTGTTGAACCAATTTCGGAGAATAACTTTTGTATTGATTATGTTAATGAATTTTCTTCTTTAAATGTAATCTTTTTTTCTATCGAAAACAATGAAATAGATAAGTTGCACATATAATACGATAAAGAGTTATAAATACGCTAAAAAAGTACATTTATTTTTTCAAAATACAGTCCTTATTATAAGAGTATAACCCTGACAAAAAAACACCGAGTCAAACATTTTTGCAATACCGAACATCACCCAGGACAGCATTAAAAACCCATGACTGTTCGGGATAATCCAGAACGTACAGCAAGCTTCTTGATGAACTTTTCAAGAAAGAACACAGAAGTATAACAAATATTTTTTGATGAAATTGGCCAGTAGGCCGTTCAAAAGACCGTGGTAGCCTAGTGGTTACGATCTCGGACTTCCACCTGGAAGGTCGCGGGTTCGATACTCGCTGAAGACCCACCATGTACACTTGGGGATACGTGCATGTAAAATCCGTGGACCCCACTACCTCGCCCCGTGCGCACGCAATCCTAGGTCCTCGGCTAACAGGTAAGGGTTTGATGGAGAAAAGTGGGCCGTACAAGTAATCTTTGCTTTACTGTTTCATATTGCCTTCTTTTGAAAACATTATTAATCTTTTTTCAGCCTACTTTCCCGTAAAAGTAAAAAAATTCATAATAAAGCATGAAAGAAGGCTTAATTTATCGTGAAAATGTCGTTAGAAATCAAGAAAAGTCAAAAATAAATTAAGTAATTAAATAAAGAATGAAAAATAAAAAATTTGAAAGTAGGGTTTTGAGATGGGGAAAAAGGGTCGGTCGGTCTGTCTGTCTGTCTGCCCCCCCCCCCCCCAATAACTTTTGAACGAATTAACCGATTCGAAAATCCTTTTTGCATTTGAAAGATTTCGGCGAGGATATCTCATTTCCATATTTTACTTTTTGATTTGAACAACTTTTCGTTCAATTTTGAACAGTTCAAAAAATATTAACATTAGCTCCTATGGGTAAAAATGAAGCAAATTATGTAAATTCTGGGCACAACATCCAAATTCCTATGAGCAAGCTTACTGAAAGAAGCTTTCGGCGTAAAATATTGATTTGAACAATTTTTGTTCATCTTTGAACAGTTCAAAAAAAAATTAGTGTCATTTTTCCATTTTCTCGGCGATAAATTCGCCAATAATGATGCAGCCAACGCCAAACGGAATATCGGCGCTGGTTACCTTTTTCGTGCGCTGTCGCCAAAATGTCTGCTTGGCGAGATTTGCGTCGTGGTAATGGAAATGTACCAAATTAACATTAGCGCCTTCGGGAAATTTCAATCCCATATAAATCCTGACCTAACAGACGGATTTGCTTGCAACAAACTTTATCGGAAAGATATTACGCTGTAGAACATGTACAGATACGTAGTTCAACAAGGACTGAAGTAGCCTATTTTCCTATGCCTTTTTTTGATCGGGATTTTAAAGGTTACTTCTCAATGAATGAATGAATGAGTGAAAGAATGAATGAATGAATAAATGAATGAATAAATGAGTGAATGAATGAATAAATACATGAATGAGTTAATGAATGAATGAATAAACGAATGACTGAATAAATGAAAGAATGAATGAGTGAATGAACAAATATGTATTATCCGTCGGAAAAGGTATATTTGAATTTATTAAAAACTATAGTTAAATGAGAAAGAAAGAGAAAGAGATAGCTAGCTTATAAATTTGAATTTGTTGTATACGGGAAAGTAGGCTCGTATAGTTCTAGACGGAACTTCTTGTTTATTTTCTCTATAGTGCAGAAGGTTTTATTATATAAAAGAAAAGTATACACTTTCACATTACTTGCTTTGTACCACTTTACAATCCTTTACTTTCTTTAATCACTTATGTAATTTTGTTTATGTAAAAAGTTTCCTTCCTTTTTTTATATTTTGTCTTAAGGAAAGGAAGCACTGTTTCATTAAAAGAAAGAGGAATTACTCAACCGAAAACTTTACCTTTCGCGTGATATGAATTCTTTACTCTTCAATGAACATTTATTTTGGAAAGATAAAAAAATACGAGATAAAAAAAATTGAAAGATTTATAGATCGGATATGATTCTTGAAGAAATAAATTTTTAAAAATAACAGCTCTGGCCTTATTTCAATTTATTCTTGTAATTGATAATGTGGAAAATAACCGAGTTTTGGTAATAAAAATTAATAGTCGATCATCAGTTACTTACATAATAAGGTAAGGCGTTTTATTAATGAACATTTTGAAATTAATGTAAAGTTATAATGAGAAAAATCCCATGAAGAGTATTCTGTGATGTTTATTTTCTTTTCCTAAATATTCGTGGTAAAACAAGATTTATTTGTAATGCAAATAAAAATTTCCCTTTTGTTTAGATATTTTGAATATGATGACTATTTTTAATTTTGAGTGAATGAATAAAGAAGATTCCCAAAATATAAACCTGTATGCAAGTATTGAAAGTTGTAACCCTTTGTATTAAAGCATTACTAATCTAAAATACAATGTCTAACAAAACAAAAAGTGTTCATTACTTGAACTGTTATAACATGGAGAAAAAGTAAAGCGGTTAATGTGACTGAAATACTATTTATACATTAAAATAGGACATTTCCCCTTCTTTGACTTATTTAACTTTTTGCCCCCACTGTAAAAACCAATTTAATCTATACTTTTCGGCTTAAATGTATTAGTTTGAAAGTTCGTTTTCAGTTCAGCAATCATTCTTGGTTTACTAAAAGTTTTTTTTTTTTTTTTTTGTATATAATTTGCATTTAGCTGACAATAATTCCTGTTAATCAATCAATGTTAGCGACAATTGCTTCTGCGTTCTATAGTCTTCCATTTTGAATTACAAAATATTTTCATACAAAATTGTTTTTCTTTTCTTTTCTTTTTCTTCCCGGAATGTACAGCATTTGGGTTCAGTTTTATGGGCCATGGTGTTTCTGGAAAATTTGCAATGTTAACGAAATAGTTCCAAGCTACTGCAGAATTATTATCTGTTACCTTGTAGAAAATCATTTAAATTTAATTTTTATTCTCCACTAGCGGTACCCGCAACGGCGTTGCCCGTGCAAAGTTCAAATAGCGGCGCCTGCGGCGCAACTTGTTTTTTCCCACAAGCAAGACACCGAAGGCGACCTCTGAAGTCGCTTCTGAGCCGATAAAAAACTTATTTCAGCCAGTCTTTTTCCACAAATGTATATCTACTTTGACTTAGGTATAAAATTATTTCAATCTATCACTCACTAATAACCTATATTTATTGATTTATATTCGTATCATGTGACATATTTATCTTTATTACATCATCAAAACTTTTGCATAGGTTTTTTTTTACTCTCAGTCTGATAGATAGCAAGCAGTACATTCTTTCTGAGTCTGAATTCAAAAATATAAATGTTATTTCATAAATATTTATTTCAAGCAATAAAAAGAATAAATTGTGATACAAAAAGTAAAAAATAAGTATGTATTAGTAGTTTTATACATAAACATACATTTTGAAATCAAATCAGAAAAATGAATTGATATAATTTTAAATATGAAATTTTAACTGCTACAAATTAAAGTAAGCTAAATGGAGAATTGATAAATTGATCAGACAATGCCATTTAGTAAAGATCATCTGAAAAATCTAACAGTTTCTGATCACCCTTAGCCTATTAAAGAAAAACAAAAGCTCCGCTGAAGAAATGCTGGACTGTATATGTAGACAGTTTGATGAAAAAAAAAAAAAAAAAAACAGTGAAGGCTTGATGTGAAGTATGTTGATAGTGAAAATTGTATGGAATGCAGTGTTGTAGCTAGCATGAGTGACACCTGGGGCGGGTAGTGATAGGTGTCACCCAGTGGAAAAGATTACCGCCTCCAAGAAAAAAAATCATGTAAGCATAAAGTATGAGTTTTAAGGAAATATAATAATTTTTTTTTTTAAAATTGTAGATTGAAAAATAAAAACACCATTTATATCATGAGCCTCATAATATATAAAGTACATGTTGGTGGCAGCTGTTAGGATTAGCGGTTAAAAAACATTGCAAATATATTGTTTTAAGAAAATTTTAAAAAATTGTTTTAAGCTTTTAAAGGTTCTATTTTTTTCTCCGTCCTGGCTGGGTGTCCCCCCTAAAGTCAAATAGACATTTCTTTGGTAGCAGCTATTGGAATATCCTGTGTATAAGATTAAAACTAAAAATTTTCCTACAGGCACTGTTCGCTCTCCGCTTGATAATAGAATAGCCCCATATAATACAAAAAAGATCTTTTTATCTAAGATACCTTGAAACTACTTTTTGACGATGAACAAATTTCTCAACATGTGTACTTTAGCAGCGACATCAAGCTATTTCTTGTTTTATGCTGGCAACCTACTTTCTTCCATTATTTTTCAAGCAAGTGGATGTTAACGCATTAAAAATTTTCATTAGATCTCAAAAAATGAAGAAAGGTTAACCAATATACTAAAGTATTAAATTTCCCTCCACAATTAAATACAACACTTAACTGCATAATACTGATTGTAACCATTGATATTTGTATGGCAAAGCGGATTTACAGTCCAGTCAAGGGGGCAGTAGTTGAAAATCGTGCCTCTTGCCCCCTCCAAATGAAATGCTTTTCAATATTGAAGTAGCAAAAAAAAACAATTTTGGGTTATCTTTAGTTATGTAATAGGAAGAAAGACGGCAACAGCTCTTCCATAGAAGTTTTTCGAAATTGAAATTCGAAAAACTCAATTTTACACTATGTTTGGTAAAGGGGGCTCTTCTTCGAAAATAAGTTGAAATCGAAGTTCTAAAATTACTTGCATAGGCTGTCATTCGAGGGGTTTAGCGGAAGGTGGACGGTCCTAGCTCTTTTCCTGTATTTCTTACAAATTGAAATACTAAAAGCATATACTTATTTAAGCTAGGTATATTATCGACATAAGGGGAAGGTTCAAACTGCCAGAAAATTTTTGCCATTGAAATTTGAAGATCAATTTTTTAGTCTATTTCTAGGAGACAGGAGAATGACCAAAAAGTCTCCACCCAAATTTTTTTGAAATTGAGGCTCTTAAGAAAAAATTTTACTCTAACTTTGGTGACGGAAGAGAGGACAGTTTGGTCATTTCCAAAAGAAATTTTTAAATTCGAAATCTTCAACACACAACTTTAGGCCATCTTAATAACATTAGGAGAATCAGCGGCTCTCTGCGCAACATTTTATGAAATTTATAAAAAGAAGAGATTTTCGGGTTCCATTCTAAAATCGTTTTCGTAACTAAAGTTGGATTTACAGTCTTTGGTGACATTAAGGAAAGGAAAAGCGATTTGGAAGCTTTTATTCAAGTCCTAAAACACACTTTTGAGCAATGTTTGGGGGCATTAAGTGAAGAGGGGGGAGTTGTGAGCTTTCCAGAAAACTTTTTGACGTGAAAGTTCCAGAAATTTAATTTCAGGCTACCTTTGGTCACATTAAGAGGGGTCATGATCCCCGTTTTGATTCATGCTTAGGCTTCACACTTAAGCTGGCCCCTCTATATTTGGCATTGTTCAATGAATCGAAGGAGGCTTCCCGGTTTCTTCAAATTCTCCAGTTTCTAATCAAGTGGAAATATTTAGAACTAATAATGAATATGTAAGTAATCATAAAATATTATGCAAACATTTGAAGTTAACATAATTAAAATGCCTAAATACCTCAACTATTTTTTAAATGATTTATTTAAAAGCAACATACTTATATTATATTTGAATAAAAGTCTTTCTTGTGAATATTTAATATTTAAATGCAGAAATACATATTAATGACAATATTTTTAATCGCTATTCTTAACAAAATACATAAAATAGGGGCACAGAATATTTTATACTTGCTCCGGACCTGTTTACATGTGATCGACAGTGCTTTCTAAAAGATAAATAAATGCTTGACCAATGCAGTTAACATGAAATTGTGGTAATAATGCACGTTTTAGGAATCAAAGCAAAATTGATAAATAATTGCTAAAAATAAGGATTAAACTGCAAATTTTAACACTGCATCATTCGTGTACATGCACAATGTTGTTACGCTACAAAGATACAGCTTTTCATTGCTTTGAAAATTGAGGATCTTTCCTTCAAATAAGTTGTAAACTGATTTTATGCACTTTCCCAATAGAAAGCAAATTAACAAAAAAAAAACGCCAAAAGGGAAAAAAGAAGATTTTTATTCAAAGGAATAGAGCATTGATTCCTAGAAGTCCTTCTAGAAAAACAAAAGCGTACAGCAAAAACAACACAAAATGAATATCAAACTTAAATTATTTTTCTGTATAAAAAAGGTAAATTAAAAAAAAAAAATTCTGATAGAAAAAAAAATATCAAACATTTCAATAAATGATCCAAATCCAGCAGCATTTGAAAAAAAAAAAAAAAAACAATTATTCCAATACATGGAGCATCAAATTTTAACAGGATTATTCGTAATAAGGCAAACATCTAGAATGAAAAAATTAAATCGGCAGACATTGAATCGTTACGAAACAACCAGAGACCCCAATGCTGTTTACATTCATCTGTGGGATTTCTAAAATTATCTTCATTATTTTGTTAATCATTTATTTAAAAACAACGTACTTATATTATTTTAAATGTGTGCATCATATGAGGGACCCCCCCCCCCCCCCCATAATGTCACTGAAGCAGTGCCATGTCAAAAGAAAAAATAAATTCTTCACCACTCGAGTGAAAGTTGTTTGCCACTTTTGTTTTTGTAATGAATGATTATTATTTTTATGAACAGCTCAGATGAATTAAACTGGTTGGTCGAGTCACTTAATTGAGTAATAATGGTTGAATTCGATATAAATTGCTTAAGCAGGCCCAAGAACATTCTAGGTTCAGCACAATAAAGAGCGGAAGCGATTGACACTTCTGTATAATAAAAGGCAAATTTAAAAAATAATACTGAAAGAAAAGAATATCGAACATATCAATCAATGACCAAAATTCATTAAAATGCATAAATACCAACTATATTTTAAATTCTTTATTTAAAAACAACGTACTAATTTTATTTTGAATGTGTGTATCCATGGGAGGTTGCAAATTAAAAAAATAATGCTGAACGAAAAAAATATCGAACATTTCAATAAATGATCAATATCTAGCAGCAACATTCTAAAAAAGGAAATAAAATTTTTCACCTTTCCAGTAAACCATGAACCATGGTTGATTCTTAGCGGGAAAAAAAATCGGAGCTTCACACAAAATTCTCGGAAAAACTATGTGCCAAAAATTTAAAATATAAAACTATATACTTAGGTTAACAATCCCCCCTTCCCCCTCAAGACAACAGTACATACGCATATATATAAAGCTCAAAAATAATCTTTTAAGTAATTGAATGAAAGGTCTATTTATATTAATGTCAGAAGATCTTTTTTTTTCTGAAAAAAATTTTTGTAACTCAAACATTGCATTCATCGGATTACCGAACTGTTTGCAAATGAACGAACCCATAATTGGAGCTTCTGAAGCTTGTTTGTGTTTAATTTTTGCAGGAAATAAAATGATTTTCTCCAATATGCAATAAATTTAGGCCAACACGATTAGCGATCAACGAAGAGCAATAAAATTAAACCTAAGTAAACATCATCATAAACTACACGATTAGCGATAAAGAACAATCATGAATTGAAAAAAAATTAAACTTAAGTAAACATTATCATAAACAACACGATTAGCGATAAAGAACAATCATAAATTGAAAGAACAGGTGAAACTAAAAAAGAATAAATCAAATTAATGGAAATACATAGAAATAAATTTCAAGCAAGGATATACTGAAATCAATCTCATCATCGAATATGCCGGTATCTGACGAAAGCAACAACGATTGCTATAGCTCCCTTCACTTCAATTCGCTATGAAGAACTCGCGTGAAGTAAAGAAAACGGCTGGAGTATGCTGAAGGTTTAAATTTTAATTGTTAAATTTAAATAATATAGAACGAATTTAAAAAAAATAGCTTCGAGGTGCAGACCACCGAGATATAATAGAATTTTGTGCCAGTTTTCGTAGTCGTACGTTGCGTAGATTTTGCTGTAGAGCGTATAGCCACAAGCTCGTTGCCAACTCGAAAGTTCATCAAACTTTCATTTTATATATATAGATACAGCAACCAATTGTTGTTATACGCTAGATACGTTTTGTTCGGTTTAAATGAAAGAAGAAATATGCAGTTATTACACGAAGTTAAAAAAAACTGTTGCCTGCCTACACATTCCTTAAAAATCTTGTCTCTAAATGCTGAAAATAATTCGTGTCTCCAAAAATCTTGGCTCTAAAATTTTGAGAATAATTCCTGTTCCCAAAAGTCTTTTCTCTAAAAGTTGAAAATAATTCGTACCGCCAAAAATGTTTTTTCTAAATTATGAAAATAATTTGTGCCATGTTAGCTCCCTTTATTAATTATTTCACTTTATTGATCTTCAAAATTGGTGAGACGTATTCAAATTTATTTATTATTTATGGCTTTATTTATTGTTAATTTTCTTTTTTTATAGTTTATTTAAGTATTTATTTATTTATTTATCATGTTTTATTTATTTTCTTTATTTATTTGTAAATTTATTTATATATTAATTTATTTTAGAAAATCCTTCCTTCACCCACCCTAAAACTTTACACAAAGCTATAAACACAAACCCATAATGCCCTCAAACATTCAATGAACTCTCTTTTTTAGTTTAAGTTTTTAAGTCAAATGACCTAAATTATTTAATAAGACTACTTAGAATTATGAAAATATGAAAAATAACCCATATTTAAATGTTCTTGATCCATTTACTACTCAAATTTGACAACTTTTAAGTAAACTTTTACCTAACGTCTGCTAAAACTGAGGCATTAAATATTTATAATTTCCTTTACTATCTTTGTTATTTTTGAAATTTTATTACTTTTATATTAATATTCAGTTATTATTCTAACCTATTAGAGTGAAAACTTTTATTAATTTAAAAACACAATTTGTAAAATGTGTCTTGTTCCCCCCTTCTTTTTCCCCTTTTTGAGAAAAAGTCCACTTTTATGGAGAAAACAAATAAAATGGAACAATGCGAAGTTCAATACTGCGTCTCTTTCTTATTTCTTATACATCTACCTGGAAAAAAGAGCAAATAATTTTTCGATGAAAAATCAATAAGTTGTTCAAACTGTAAAGGAACAAGAAGAGTAGCAGCCGTTGAAAATTGATCTTGAGAATTAAAAAACTTCAAATTGAAAAATTCAAATAATAGAAACAGAAACAGGACCAATTTTTAGCGAACAAATTTTCCTTAGTGTGAATCAGTTTCTCTCGGATAAAGGCAGAAATCATTTTTAAATCACTGAACAGTTAAAACTAACAATTAAGGTCTTTTTTCAAAAAAAAATTAAATTTAACATCAGAAATAATCAATACGTGTCATTGTAATTTTTTTTCATTTCTTGGTGAAGCAAAAATCGTTCCAGATTCGACACGTAAGAATAGTTTTGTGTCTTTAAAAAAAAGAACTTTGGTAGTCACAGTTTAACAAACGTTAGTGTATAAATAATTTATTAGTATGAAAAATTTTAAAAAAATGGCAAAAAGAAAAAAAAATACCGATTTTATCCGCAAGAAAAAGTTAACGCTAAGACAGTTAAAATCAAATATGAATTTATATTACTACTTACTACAATACATTAAAAAATCTAGTTCATCCTTTCACCAAAAAAATGGTGAAATTTAGCTGCAACCAACAGTTGGTATTAATATGAACCATTATAATGGTTCAACTGTAGTACCAAGTGTTGGTTGCAGCTAAATTTCCTCATTTTTTTGATTGAACTAGAATTCTTTACAGTGTAGTATCCATATGTGCCCCAATAACCGTTGATGAGCTTTCAATAAATAACAAACCGCATCCTATTCTGGACATTCCTTTTAGCCTGCTTTCCCGTAAAAGTAAAAAAAAATAATAATAAAGCATGAAAGAAGGCTTAAGGAAAAGGAGGGTAAGAGTACGCAGTCGGTTAAGAGTACGCAATGACTTTTTTCCCTGTTGGCAACACTGCAAGCAGAAGCGAGTGTGATCAACTCAACACATTTGTTTTCAGCTGGCTCAAGAGACCGCCATTGTTATTTTCACCATTTATGTCGTTTAATCAGGTAAAATATGGTTTCTGCATGTTGGCAAGTTATTTTTCTGTGAAGAAATATTAATTTTTTTGTCAATAAAGGATTGATGTTTGCTTTTTAACCCTTTAACTACGGGAATATATTCACAAAACTGTTTGTCTGAACGCCAAAAAAAAAAGTATTCAAAAATTGCAAAAATGGCGATACATCTATTTCTTGCGTTTATGTCATGAGTTTCTTATATGAAAAGGGCAAAATTGGAGAGTTCTAATCAACATTAGTCGTAGCTCCCCATTTTCGACCTATTCTGATTTTTTGAGAAAAAAACGCCTTCGCCATAGAAAATTTTGTTATTGGCTTTGTTTTGTCATATTTGGTTTGATTATATTTTGTTTTGTTAGATTTTGTTTTGTTAGATTTTGTTTGGTAATGTTAATTGGAAATTTTTTGTTCAAAATAAAAATTCCTATGGAGATGTAGCTTTTTTTGCTTGCAAATCGGGGCACACTGTATCAAAGCGAGTTGTCACTATCCCCTTCTGCACCTCTAATTTTGTCATTTTCAATTGATTAAGTTATTACTTACAATGTAAACAACGAATTCATTTCCATTTGTTCAGCTTTTTATTTTGAAATCTACATTTTTAGCAAAAATTCATCAAATCGCTTATGGACGTTACCCGTACCACAGGAAAGTTTCGCCAAATCGTCTATTGACGTTACCCGTAGTTAAAGGGTTAAGTAGATATCATTATGAGCTTTGTTCCCTTCCAAACAACATGAGCATCTCAGAATTTTACTATTGTGAATGCTACAGCCATCTATGAACGATTTTGAGGAGCAATACATGGGCGGGTAAGAGTACGCACATGAGGAAAAGGTAGAGAAAAAGAGCGAATTAGAAGAAACAAAGGCTAATCGAGCTGCTATGAAAAGTCAAAATGGGACTAAAACTGAAAAAGGAAAAAACCGTGAAAGCAAAGAAAAAACTTGTTCTGCATTGTAATCGACAACCCAGTTCCCTCAACAAGTTCAGCAAACAATGAGGCGACAATATGCCCAGCATATTGATATGATTGATCCAAACAAGCATATGATGAAGATTGGATCCAGTGTGGATTATGTAAGGAGTGGCGGTATGATGAATGCTCCAGTTGCGAAGGCACTGGAGCATTTGTATGTGACTACTGCTAAATTTTCTGAATGCGTACTCTTACCCTTCCTGGGTGCGTACTCTTATCCGCCAGGTCGGGTAAGAGTACGCATTTGCAATTTTTTTTCCCGCTTGCTTTCTTTCATATAATTTTTAAAGATAGAACTTTCATTTTGTGTTCCTAAGTTCCTAAGTTAATAAATTATGATTCAGTCAATTTTCAAGGTTCTCACTTTTCAATTCTTATTTTTATAACGAACAATCCACTAGGTGCGTACTCTTACCCTCCCTTCCCTTAATGTATCGTAAAAATATCGTTAAAAATAAAGAAAAGTAAAAAAAAAATGAATTAGATAAAGATTGAAAAAAAAAAATTCGAAAGTAAGGTTTTGAGATGGTGAAAATATGTGTCAGTCGGTCAGTCGGTCTGTCGGTCTGTATGTCAGTCTCCCCCCCCCCCCCCTAATAACTTTTGAACGAATTGTCCGATTCGAAAAATTCTTTTTGCATTCGAAAGATCTCGGCAAGGAAATCTCATTTCTATATTTTACTTTTTGATTTGAACAATTTTTCGTTCAATTTTGAACAGTTCAAAAAATTTTAACATTAGCACCTATGGGCAAAAGTGAAGCAAATTATGTAAAGTCTGCGCACAAGATCTAAGTTGATATGAGCAAACTTATTGGAAGAAGCTCTCGACGTGAAATATCGATTTGAACAAATTTTGTTCAGTTTTGAACAGCTCAAAAAAATTAACATTAGCGCCTGCGGGGAAATTTCAATCCCATATAAATCCTGATCTAACCGACGGATTTACTTACAACAAACTTTATTAGAAAGATATTATGCTGTAGAACATGTACAGATACGAAGTTTAACAAGAAATGAGCGAGCCTATTTCCCTATAACATTTTTTGATTGGGATTTTTAAGGATATTTCTCAATGAATAAATGAATGAGTGAAAGAATGAATGCATGAATGAACAGATGATAAAAAATAAATAAATGCGGGTTTGAATGAAAAAATAAATAAATAAGTGTGTAAATACATGAATGAGTAAATGAATGAATAAATACATGAATGAGTAAATGAATGAATGAATGAATGAAAAGAATGAATTTAAATATCATATGTACTAAATATTGTTCAAGAATGCAACATCATTTTAAGAAAAAATTTCTTTTTGAAATTTGTAATTTACTATCTACATTTAACACCTATGTTGTATTAATTTATATTACTTATTGCATAAAACAATTTAATTATTATTTATGAAATTTATTTAGAATGATATTCAGATTTCTGTTGTTACAGTATTTTTATTATTATATCTCTCAATGTTATTGATATTAAACATTTGTGTTTGTGTACCTGATCTCAAAAAATCCACTTATTGAGCCTTTGTCTAGTGTTAGATACGTTCTAGATTTTTATAACACAGAAGCAATTATGTTCTTAAGTACTGTGCTTTTATTGACAGTTTTTGCTTTAATTTTTATTAAAATTTGGAACATGTTGAAAATTTAATATGTTGAACACATATTTTAACCGTATCTAATGAAATAATAAAAACAAAATTCATGGTTAGAAGCTCAGAAATATTGCACAAGGAGCTTCTTGAAATTATTATTTTTTTATGAAACTTCATATTTAGGCTTAAATAAAAGTTACTGAAAATTTATTTTTTTTAAATTAATTTCATAGGTTAAGTGCCTTTTATATGAACTGTAATGTGTTTACTAATTAAATTCTAAAACAGTATTTTATGTTTTGTAGATGTATTGCAGATATTAACCCTAAAAGAGGAACTAAAGCAAGCAAGAAAGAAAAAGGAAAACATTATTCAAATATTGAGAAAATCATTAACTTGGATAATGACATTAATGAATTTGATAAAGATTTATAATTCTGAATTAAATTGAAAAATATTTATATACGTATATATATATATATATGTCTTTTTGATAAAACTTGTGTTATTGTTGTTGGTTTTGCAAACTTGCTCTCTGATATAATTTGCAGATGCATATTTGTATCAAATTGTTTTCCTATTTATTCTAAAAAGTAAATTCTGTAGCCCGAGCTGAATTTATAAATAAAATGTAAGGTTGATAATCTATTTTGTGTTTTGCTTTCTTTATAGTTTGCTAACAACATTTAAAAAGGTAATCAGTATCATATTTTCACTATGTAATATAATTAAGTAATGCTCAAATTGTACAACAGTATATTTTTTAATTCTCTTCGAGCATTTTTTTAACTGATGCAACTTGCTTCTTTTCACTATATTATACAATCAATTCCCAAATTGTACATGGGTCGATTTTTTCACTTCGTTTCTTTACTAAATTATGTACCTGTATACTTGCTTTCCAGCATAAAAAGTACACTATCAAGTAATTTTTTAACTGAAAAATTATTTAAGGTAATTTCACCAGTATCTTAGAAAATCAAATACATGAAAGTGATGTATATTTACAAAGTAATTTAAAAAGAATAATGAAAAAGTATTGGATGGTTTATTCTTTTCTGCAGGATTGAATGATGTTTAACGGGCATAAGTCACTGCTGAAATGTTTTAAAATAAATTTGCCTTCGGTGTTTTTTTTTCTTTTCATTACTGAAATATATATGTAAGACTAAAAAGTATTTATCTTTCAATTTGCTTCCTTTAAATTAAATATAAAATGCTATAAAAAGGCCTATAGTGTAAAATATTTTTCAATGTTTACTTTTGTAAACAAATCGTTATTAATTTTTTATTTTTTTAAACATTTGTTTATTAAAATTTCAAATTCTTGGACAGGATGCTTTAAGTATTAGTGAGTTGTGCATGAATGTCTTGAATTTGTAATATATCGTTATTCAGAAAATTGAATAATGACATAAGAGTAAAATTTGTAGTAAAAATGAATGACAGAATCTCGGGGGGGGGGGGGGGGTCAGTAGATACATGGCATAATGAGAAACGGAAGTTTAGTAAAGACACGGAGAGATACAAAACGGAAAAAGCAATCAACGAAGAAGTAAGAAATGGAATTTTTGTAAAAGCGCGTGAAAATGCAAAACGTAAAAAGCAGATCAACGAAAAAATGAGAGATGGAATTTCTGTAAAAACGCGGGCAAATGCAAAACGGAAAAACAGATCAACGAAGAAATAAGATATGGAATTTCTCAGAAGACGCGGAAAAATACGAAACGGAAAAAAAGATTAACGGAAAAATAAGAAATGGAATTTCTGTGAAGACGCGGAAAAATACGAAACGGAAAAAAAATTAACGGAAAAATCAGAAATGGAACTTCTGTCAAGTGACGGGAAAATACTATCAGAAACGGAATTTCTCCTTCGACTCTGCTGCCGGTACTTTTTCCGTTATTTTCAGGAGACTTTTTTTACAGTGTAGTAAGTAAGCCGAAGCTTGAATTTGTATGTATGGCAAAAGTACCGTTAAGTTCTCTGTGGATGAGCGGTATCTCTGACCACGCCTTGCTTCTGAGCATAACTAAGCTGGTCAGTTAAGAGCTTGTGTCGCCTTTGAAGTTACATTATTAGTAATATAGAACATATGTTTTGTTGATTAAACTGAAAGGTTGAGCAAGAGGTTGATGAAAACATCACAAGTAGCACAGAAAACTGCCATTTTCATCCTGTCCATGTAATCACGTAACATGTGCTTTGCCAGTACAGAGCATAACATTTCGCCGGTTAGCTTGACTGAGAAAAATGTGAACGTTATCTTGGATGTTCTAAAGTAGTGATTTCGTAGCGTAATATCTCAAAACATTGAGAAACTCATACATGTTGTTATCTGTACGCATAAACAATTTTGATGCAAACTTTTACTATAATCATTATTTTTTAGGCTTGTAATAATGTCGAAATATGCGCAATGTCTTTTATATATATATATATAAGAAAATTCGTCGGAGAAGCTTAAAAAGAAACTTTTAAAATAAATTTAATTTAAATTAAATTTTCACAAAAGTCAAACGTTGAAATATGGCTTTAGAGAAGTTTAATAGATTGCAAATTCTACAATTGTGCAATGCAATGCTTATTAAGTTTTTCGGAAAAGTTTTCATTGTCGTACTACAAAAAGAAGCTCTGAAAGTAGTTTTACTTAGAATAAAAAAGTTGTTTTATTCCAACAAAAGAACAACCTAATTAATACATAAATTGTAAGAAAAGACTTATTAAGCAGAAAGCAGAAATTCTCATTAAATTTTAATTAGAGATCATTATACTTAAGAATAGCAGCAATTATTCTCCAAATTCAGGCACAGGATTAGGTTTTTCAAACGACGTGGTGTGTGTGGGTTTTTTTTTTTTTTTTTTTTTTTATCCAGATAAGGTAATGATTTCGGAGTTATAGTTTTTTGGAGTACTATCGGTTTTTATTCGTGCATGGCAATATATTTGCTGATTAAGAATCATAAATTGTTCTAATCACCCGCTCTTCAATATTTTATTTTTCTATCTGAATTTTTTGAAGGAAAAAATCAATATTAATTAATAACGTTAGAATAGACACATTTAGCAAGTTTCTTTCAACTTACTGAGAAAAACGTTACGTATTGTTTTTTAGTTTTAGCACGATAACGGTTTGATATCTATATATCATTTTAGCCTATTTTTCAGTAAAAGTGAATAAAAAAGTATGAAAGAAGGCTTATTGTATCGCAAAAATACCGTTAAAAATAAGACTGAGAAATAAGTTAAATAATTAATTAAAGATTGAAAAATAAAAAAAATGAAAGTAAGGTTTTGAGATGGGGAAAATGTGTGTACGTCGGTCTGTCTGTCCCCTCTCCCTAATAATTTTTGAGGGTATTGTCCGATTCAAAGGATTTTGTTTCTTTGCATTAGAAAGATATCGTCAAAGGCATCTCATTTCCATACTTTATTTTTTTATTTAAACAATTTTTCGCTCAATTTTGAACAGTTCAAAAAATCTTAACATTAGCGTATTGGGAAATTGAATCTCATTTTGTAATCCTTGGACATAAGATAGAAGATCCTTTGAACAAGAGAGAGAGGAGGGGTGGTATTTTGGGGTTACAGGAGCATTTCATCAAATCACATTTGGGAATCATCATGAAACCATGGTTTAGTTTTGTAAATCACCTTTACCGAATTATAAATTTTATTTACTGAAATAAAACTTGTTACTGTGATAATAATTTTTCTGTACTCTTATAAATAATTACTTACTTGTACAAGTTTTACAGGCAGGTCGTCTGAAGTTAAACATAATTCACGTACTTAATCCTACTCTTAAGATACGCTTTGAAATTTTGTATAGTAAAAGATCAAATCGAAGATAGCGTGTCAGCTTTGAAAAATAAAAGATGACTATATAACTTTTCTTGTTCGTAAGTAACAACGTGATCACGTAACTGTAAGAAAACACGCAACATTTTTATTATCACATCACGAAAGTGCTCTTATTTACATGAATATTTGAGCAATATTTCATTAAACTATATCTGGTCAAGCTATTTCGTAGATAAGTCAACTCTGACCTACCTATAAAATTAGTTTGAAAGAGTTCAGAAAGTTTGAAGAAATATCACGCCATGTTAGAATAATTTAATAAATATTCAGAAATTGTATTTAAAAAATTTCGTATGGATAAAATGAAAAATCATGTAATACTTTTACAACTTTATAACCCGGATTGCAACAGTACAGTTAGGAACACTTTATGTTTCTCTCAACAAATGAGCCACGGAACAAACTTATTAAATTTGAGCTGCAACGTAAAGGATAATGAAGAGAAATGTGAAGAATCTGTCAATTTATTGTTGCAATAAAGATTCAACACTTCTTACTAAAACTATGTATCATTTTTATTTTTTGTATAAGATGTGAAGTGTAATAGGTAATAAAAACTTTATGAGAGGAGCATTTTGAAAGAAATTCATTAAGTATTAACCCTCTGCATGTACATTTTTTTAGCGAATTCGATTCGCTAAAAATTGGTTTACTATATGCAACTAAAGCCATACATAAAAAAAAAAAGCCCTGGAATAAAACTTTAGTGTCCAAATACTTGACAAATTGCATTACTAACGTTATAACGATAAAACAGCGGGATATTAAGTACAGTTAAAAAGCTCATGCCCGTGGAAATCGCGGTATGAGCAATTTTCGCTACATTTTTACGTTGCACGGGGAAATCGTGGGATAATCAGTCAGAGGGCTCTATAATCTACACTGTAAAAGTGTGGAGTAAAGTAGCTCCGAATTTGCAGTTAAAATACCTTAAAAACTGTGTGAACAAACACTTTATTTCAAGCTAACACCAAATCAAGGATTCACGAACACTTTAAATGGCGTATTTGCATTAAAACTCCAATACTGGTGAATTTTTACACCACATGGACACCTTTCGTGAATTATTTTCACTTGGGAAAACACCAACTTTGGTGTACGTTTCAAAACTTGTGGTGGTAACGATAAATTATTTATAAACAAACATTTGATTCTGTTTGCTTCGCCATTTTGTTAAAGTCGCTACAATGGTTGCTGCCGAAACGAAGTTTGGTTTTATTCGAGGTATGTTTGTTTTTAGTTGTGTAATAAAGACAATTAAGTTAACGGAGGATAATTGTAACTTCATGTCTATGTTACTTGTATTTAAGTATTTTGTTAACTTCAATTTATATGTTACGCATTCCGTGATACATTAAGCCTACTTAGAATTTGTCTCTATTAGAATTCGTTATTTTATTTTTCAATCACCTTTAGTTTTCAATTAGTATATGCATCCTTAATTATGTTAAATTGTATAATTATTCATTTTAAATCGTAATTGTAAATTACATAGAACAATTTATTTTCGAAATGTTTTTTTTTCAACAATGTTCTTAGCTTCTGATGAAATACATTCAGAAAAAGTATCAGTTTATTCGCTTTTTATTACTGAAGAATACGAGCTTTCTTTAACTATGCATTTCTTGGCTATTTTACTTGTAGAAGAACATTACAATTGCCGTAATGCACGTTTCGAATAAAATTTTATTAAGTAAAATAGCATTTGCATTCTCGTAAGGAATTGCTCATATACTGTGTAATTCTCCAACAGTTTGAGAAATGTTCTTTCTATTTTTATTTTGCTTGAACAAAGCAGCCTAAAACCACGTAGACGATAATGAGACAGCTGCTTTTATTTTATTCTTGTTTACTTTTTTACTGATAATTCGCAGTCTTTGAGTTGCAACGGTACAGTGCTGAAGTTTTATTTAGATTTTTTTAAATGATTTTAATTCCATTAGTTATTGATTTCAGTAAAGAACCTTTCGAAGGTACTGAGTATTAAGAATTGATTTTGTAATAAAATATATTTAATCACACCCATCCTTGTGCATTTATATCTCTTAAGCAGGTTTTTTTATATTTTGGTGACAATATTCATCTTTAATTATATTTGATATAGTATGAATAAATACATAGGTGTGGTATTTTCTAGTATCTTTGTATAATGGGCCGTGGTAGCCCAGTGGTTAGCACGTCGGACTTCCGCCTGGAAGGTCGCGCGTTCGATACCCACTGAAGACCACCATGTATACTTGGGGATATGTGCATGTAAAATCCGTAGACCCCACTACATCTCCCCGTGCGTAAGCAATCCTAAGGCCTCGGCTAACAGGTAGGGGTTTGGTGGAGAAGAGTATCTTTGTATAACTAGCAGATTTTTGTTTTATTTGACGGCATTTCGTGCAATTATATAAAATATTATTCTTACATTGGCCTCGCAAATATCTTGTTTTAAATTTTCCTAAAAATTAATGTGTCCTCCCCCCCCCCTTTTTCCCGGGAAGATTAGCTGGTGTAGATATATGTTTGGTTCTGCTATAAATATAGGTGTTCCAATTAAAAAATTCCATACTATATCATGCTTTCAATCCATACTTATAGTTTGATTTTTTGTTCTGAAAAAAACGTTCTCATATTTTATGATCTAAAAGCTAGACATCCTGTCTTCTTTTACTTTCCTAAATAATGTCCGTTTCCTCCAGGGATGTGGAACCGGAGACAGAGTTGGGCTCACTTTGGGATAGAAGAGTCGGAGTCGATTAAAAATGTATCGACTGCTAATAAATATATACCATAGTAATTGAGTTGGAGTAGGAGTCTGTGCTTTACGCAGCCGCCTCCGCAGTCCTGGTTTCCTTATTTGTCAAAAATCGTATAATATACAAGCAGCTTAAGCGTCTGTTTGTCGCCGATAGCGTATTGGTTGCTTGTGTAACTGTAGTAGCCAATGGGGTGAAGTTGCCACGGCATTCAAATAGTACATATACACTGATACCATACATGCAGTTATCATTGTTTTAATTAAATTATCATAGTATTTAAGAATATTTAAATATTTTTAATTCATACAATTGTTGCTTATTCTGCATTTAACGCGTAAAGAGTTTAAAATTTTGTCCGATTTTGTTCCCACATTGTATTTTAAACTGAATTTTCTGCCGAGCGCAAATTGAACGTGTCAGGGGGAAGGTGAACATTTGTTTGCATTAGCAATCACCTGTTTTTGAAACGGTTTACAACTGAACGCAAATTGAACGGGTCAGGGGGAAGGTGAACATTTGTTTGTATGAGTATTTATAATATCTAGAACAGCGGTCATTTCGTATGACCGCCGGGCTTTCTAGTGTTATATATTCATCAAGAAAATTTTTTTCATGTGTATTAATAATTTTATTTTATAACATAATACTTTTTCTTGTACGGTTGCTGGAGTTAATGAAAATTAAATAAATATACCATTTTTTTGTCCTTGAAGTATACAACCTACTCATTCAAATGGGTATCTTCAGTGAAATGTAACTGCTTAACCAAAAGCTGACTAAGTTGCCGTTAAAGGAAAAATTCCACTTGACTTACTTTATTCAGTTTCTTATTTTTGTAGTATTTAAATTATATTTTGTCTTTTGTACGTTTTCAGAAAATTGATCAAGACCGAATCACTTTTTCAAAATTGAAACTCATCATATCAAATATGAGTAAAAAAAATTTGTGCTGGAAGAATTATCAACGTTTTGTTTGCGTACACTCTAAAACGTTTTGGTGTGACACAACACCAAAAGTGGAGGCAACACTTCGAAACCAAAAGAGGTGTACGAAAACACCACAATTATTTTTGGTGTACTGAGAATTATCCTTGGTGTTTGAGAACTCCAAGAATAATCTTTGGTGTTTCAGTACACCAAAAATAGCCTGGTGTTTTCGTACACCCTTTTTGGTTTCGAAGTGTTGCCTCCACTTTTGGTGTTGTGTCACACCAAAACTTTTTATAGTGTATTTTTAAAAAAATACACTCAGAACTTTGACGCATCCAAACAAAACTACATTTTAAAAAAGTTAATTCAGTAAGTGAAAAACGTAATTTAATCTTATGTAAATGAGTTAAAATTGCATTCAACAGTAGCTTGAGGGTCTCAATAAAACTTCTTCATTAGTGCAACAGATGAGAAACCAAGTCCTTGCAAGTTTTTGTAAAAGAGCCTAAACAGCTATCTGTTGGTTTCAGAACCGATGAGTACCTAATAACAATATTGAATGTCTTTTCGCCGACTGTAGATTTAAGGAAATCAGCAATTAACAAGTCTAAAAATATTATTCTAACAAAATATGCACAAACTTCCTGGTCAAGTCTTATTTAAGTTCCTTCTATCAAGTATAAAATTATACTGAAGAAGGCATTCATTCCGGGTAATATTTTAGCATTGAACTAATCTTTTCCATATGAAATGCAAAAATAAAATTTTATGTTTAGTCCGAAACATTTTTTTTTCCAATCTGAAAACAGATTTATTTAATTGTAAAAATAAGAACAGGAATTTCATGAAGAATTTTACAGTATTTTCTTGTATTGTCTCTGCTTAATTTCGCTACTTACGTACCCGTGAAAATGGTCCGTATTACCTACATGCATCCACATTAGATCATACATTTTTTCAGAAGTAAATCTCAAAAAATATAAAGAGCATTATTCTCTGAGCTAAAATCTCTCGAAGTTATGTGCTTTTCATTCATCTAGTCTATAAAACACCCATTTCACTTTCATCATTTCAGTAATGAGAGATTCATGGGCAACTGCATTTTGAGTTCCTCTCATATATCTTCATCTCCATCATGTCAAATGAGATATTAATGATTAGAAGCTAGAAAAACTGTCAGCGTTCATCCGTAGATAAGGTGATTTTTATTAATAAAACGGGTCATAATGGCTGTCTTTGAAAAATAAAAATGTATCTCATTTATCTTTTGAGGTTTCTGCATCAATGATATTTCAGTAACACCGGTTGTAAATTGATGAATAGTGTGAAAGGACGCCAAAGTACTTGGCATGCTTAACACCACGAATGACTGCTTTGCAACTGTAAGATATGAGAATTAAATCTCAAGGAAGAGGATAGATGTATTTAGGCTATTCAAAGTCTTAAAATCGTGGTTATCAAGAAAAATTATTCATTGACATCTAGCACTTTTTTTTTTGAATAATTTTGACACTATTTGGCTTTATAAGATATCTTGAAAAAAATATATTCATCCTGAGAATTCGCTTCTCATGTGTATTTGTAATAGCATCTTAATAGCATTTTTTTTCAATCAACTTTAAGATATTTCACTTTTATTTAAATGTAGCATGAAGCCCTTCCATTAATTCACATTTTAATTATTTAAGTCCAAAAACCACAAAATGTTATAATGGCGCTAAGAGGGTTAACCCTCTTTGATTTTCTCCACATTTTTGATTAGGCATTAAAACCCGAATTCTGATCTGGCTCAAAAAATTTGAAACTGAAAAATAGTACTATCAATAAATTCGTTTGAAAATTTCCAGTTTTGACTTTTTTCACGACTGCGAACAGGAAAGAAAGAAAAGGGATATTGTTATTTTCTCCTCAAACTTTTAAACCTTTTAGGGATATTTTATGTAATGTGTTGGCACTTTAAAAAAGCTTGTCTGGAAATTTGGCTATGCTTCCTAGTGTGTTCATTTTAATTTAAAATATAAGTACATACACAAATATGTCTCCATTTTTGGTTAGCATCATAACATTATTTGCAAACAAAGTAACAAATACGGATTTTGTCACTTCTTTGGCTTATTGGCACACCTCTAATGAGTGCGGAAGGCGGTGTAGGATTCTATAATAGAACTAGATTCTAAAGGTCAAAGATGCGTAGTGATCACGTAATTTTATATGTTTCCATCCCCACACCTCCCCCTCCCCCTACTTTCAGAAAAAAAGAACTGCTTTCTTTATAGTTTTGACTTTTCTCCACATTTAAAGTAAGTCTTTGGACAGAATCTGAACAATCAGTTCTCCAGCCGGATAATATAAATTATTTGAGGATGGTTTCATTAACCTCCATGGCTCCCTTTTCCGATTTTTTTTTTTTGAATTTCTAATCCATGGTGTGCCATTTATTGGCATCAATACAAATCTCCCCATTAGAACCAACAACAACATTCAACAGTTGTGGCTTTTTTAGTGAGAAGCCCATCTACTGCGACAAGTAGCCACTTAGAAAGAGAAAATCTTGAATTACTTTTTATTTATATATATGTATATATATATACAGTCGACGCTCGATATAACGACCATATGCGGCCCACAGAAAAAGATCTTTATATCGAGTGGTCGCCATAAGAGGTAGAATTTTCTTTAAAAATATATACATGCATCATACATGTTCAGTAGTTCCATTAAAGTTACTAATTTTTCAAAGATTCCATCTAAATGCTGAAATTATTTTTTTATCATTGGAATTATTAATAAAAAATGTCAGGGAAAAATATTAAACAAATTTTAAAGTAGAAAATATAGGGAAAAAATTACATACACATTTCTAGAAGCAGAATTTCTGAGGTGACATGACAGCTGGCATAACAGCATGACTCCTCATCTTATTTCGGAGAATCGACCATTGGAAAACCACGCGATTCAAACGACCAACTACTAATACATCTGTCAACCCTTCTTATTCCCTCTATTCTTTCCGTACTGTGATGAGAGATAATCCCTGTCATAGTTGGACTGAACACTGAAGACTCCATGCAGCCTGTCCGCAAAAACCAAGGTCATTTAAAGTTAAAAATTTAGAAACATGATCTATTTGGAAAAATACCAGAAAGAGTGTCCACTAAATGCGGTCGCTGTATTGGATTAGGCGATACAAAACGATCGTTATACCGAAAGAAAATTAACATAGAGTTTATAGGTATAAATTTGGGACTTTTACCACTGGTTGTTATAATGAGCGTCGACTGCAGAATATTCAACTTTTTGGGAGTTACTCTTTAACTACAATTATTGATAAAATTAGAAATACGTATTTTTTTCAATGCGTTAATAAACAATTTCTGGTAGTTTTCATTTTTTGCAATTTCCAATATCTACCAAAGGAACAAATAGTTTTTTTTTACTTTATTGCCAAACGTTGCTATAACAATCAAAAGAACAGAAAAATTAGTGGCGTAAGGTTTATAAAAAGATTTATTTAAAAATGCTTAAATCTTATGTCCAGTTTATAACACTATCGTGAACCAAAACAAAAGTGAAATAAAATGTTTAAAAATTTTTATAACTTGACAAAACTCAAGATTGGTTTTGTGAACTACAGTATATTGCTGGTGTAATCATGGTCAATTAAATTAATAAGACATAGAACTGATTAGTCACGTAACACATTACATTCTTTCACTGAACGTAAACGTAGGGGAATAAACAGCCAAAGCTGATTTCTCTCCCGCGCAACGGGACGGGTTACATGACACTTGCGGACCGGTCAGATGCGGAAAGCGGTAACGAACAATGAACAGTGGTATTAAAGGAGATAAGCAGTCACTTCCATTTCACATGATTACAACATTTTAATGGGTGACCAGAAGGCGGAAGTAATCGCTTCATTTGCGGTCGAAAAGGAAGTTTACATGTTTTATTGGTCAGCATTTGTCTATTCAGGCACTTGTTATTTTATGGTACTCAGTACTACATGTGTACCATTTCTTCATTTGATGCTTGATTATGGAGCAGTAAACAGATTGTTTTTCATTGCTGCTGATTTAAAGCATTATTGCTATGGAGTCTGTGTCAGTTGATTTAATATCACTATGAAAAATAAGCCCTCTTTACTTGTAAACGGATGCCAGTATATAATGTATCGGAAGACCGAAACATGCATTTCATGGGCTTGCTCAAAGGTTAAAAAGGACAAATGTAAGCTAAATATGAAGACGAATTTTTAATATAATGTTCTAAGCATGACTGCTCATTCTCAAATGAAGCAAGAATCCAAGTCAAGAAAACGATGGCAACACGGGAAAAAAAAGAGTTTGGGAAGAAATATCATCACCAGTACCTTTTTCACGAAAAAATTTCGAAAATTAAGAATAAAAGCTATGATTTGGTAGCTGAAATACCGCAGTATGAAGCGTAAGATCAGTTTTATGTCGAGACAGGAGATAAACCGGGGAAAAGAGTAAAGGGAAATATGAACCGGGAAGATGAAGATAAAAACCGAAGTGACGCGATAAATTTCCCTTTTTGGTCCCCCGTATCTGTCTGTCCGCAAGTGGAAGGTAACCCTTGACCTTTGCAAATCTTGTCCCATTGTTGATAACCCAACCTCCCAATTTTCCGCATCTGACCGTCCGCAATCGGCATGACACCACGGGACGCATAGAGGCACGTGATCCCCGAGTTATCCGGTCTTTAGTATCTAGTTTGCTATTGTTAAATCCATGGGACATTTCGCCTATAGAAATGAACAGTGTCATATCTGCTAAATGCACATTTTTCAGGAGAGGAGTTTGAACTTTTTACAATTTGTTTTATTTAATTATCTTATTAGTTTTAATGATTATTACAATCGATTTTGTTCGGAAAATAATTATTGCTTGTTTCTCTCATATGATGGATGTTAAAAGATGTCAAAAAGTTAGAAATAACTGTAAAAAATGCAGTTATGACGGTATTGCACTAAAAAAATACAGTTTGTAAGTTATTAAAAAGTAGTACAGTGACTAAGTATTGATCGTTCCTGTAGCTAAATTGGGGTAACACTGCCCAACTAGGCCTTTAACTAGGCCCTACTACCTATAAGTTATCTGAAAAAAGCAAGCTAAAGAGTATTTAAAAGAAAAAGTAAAACAAAATATAAAAATATAAAAGTTTATTTACTTAGGAAATAGGAACGTAATTCTTACAATTTAGAACTTAAAATAGGAACGCAATTCTAATTATTTTTTCTGAAATGCACATTACTGTGATAGTTGTGTTGCAGCATCATTAACAAAGCAACCAAATAAATAAAAACATTGAAATGAATACTGCCTTATGCACCAATCAACCATAAGTTTATTCGACAAAACTGTTGAAAGGTAATAATAAATCAGAAATGGAAACTGCCGTATCTACCAAACTGACGGTAATCATCTTAATGAAGGACGTCAAAAAATGAAAAATTGAAATGAATACTGTCGTATCGGATGTTACGTCAGTAGTTCCATGTGTTTTGAGAACATAAACTACATGGATTTTGAAATTAAAGCTGATAAAACATTGTACTTGCAAAAATTGCGATACTATCCCGTTGAAATTCTATAATCAACCGAATTATTCTGCAACAAGGCGGTGTTGACATGTGAGAATTGGCGGTTCCAGCCAAAACGCATAGTGACACTAATGTTCTCTGGCCATAATTTTTAAACATTTACTTACAACGGTATTCCCAATATAAAGAGCGCAAAAATCTGAAAATTTTGATATAAAAACCAAAAAAAAACGATTTTTTTGCGAGATATGACAGTTCATTTCTATAAGCGGTTTGTTCCAAAAATCTGAATTGTTTTTTGTGCAAATTTTTGAAGCCGCAAATTTGCCTCAACTACCACAGTAGCCCCTCTCTCGAAATTTTTAATTGTTCAAATTATTCAAACTTATCTATCAGGCCTAGTATGTTTGAGTTTGATCACTTAAAACTGGCCAAAATCAAAAAAAAAAAAAATCTTTCAGTAATTAATTTGGATTCCCTTAATTGTTCCAACATAATTCGTGATTTTTTCCCTTAAAACATCCTTTGCTGATTTTGCCCCATTACTGTAATTAAGCTTAAGGAATTCCTATTTTTTGTTCCATAAACTTTTCAATTTTGATAAAAAGAGAATTTATCAATCTCTCCTCCAGAAGCAAAACTTAAAACGTAACTTCATTGATATTCACGAATTCAATCTACTGCTAGGTAAATCCCTCTTTAGCGAAACTTCTGTTTCAAATTTTCGAAATCCTGCTGCTTGCTGTGAAATTTACACTAGGAAAGCATTAATCTTGGGAAGAAAAAAATCAGAAGTAATTGTGATATGCAAATGGGTTACGTTAGTTAAAATCTATCGATTTTTCGGTTGTAATTACGGCAGATTTCAGTTACATTTAAACTAGTTTAGGCCTTATATATTATTAAGCAGCTTTTAAGTTTTCATTTTTAATAACGAAAGTATATGATTTGATATATATTCTCAATGAGGAAATTTCGAACATCAACAATTATTTTTAAAAAGAATTGAAATTTGCTCTGATAGTCCTGGGAATACCATCTAAATTACAAAATCCCAGTATTTGTAACATTGAATCGAAATTCGCATTGTATTGCCACAACTAATGTGACGAGCTAGTTAATAAATGCTACCGAGGTTTCATTGAAACGAAAAAGTTAGCCGGGGGAGTAGCTCCATGAATTTCAAACATTTATGGCATATATACAATCAGCTTCATTCTCGTTCCCATCAGATAAGCTTCACTACCATTTTTGACTAGTCACGTGACATAATCGCATTGCATCTTCCTATCGGTATCAAATTCGTCACGTGATCGGCTCGAAAACCATAGCAAAGTTAATCTGAGGCTTCCGAAAATTAGGCTGAATGAGTCGTGACGTCAGTAGCACATGAGAGGTTCACCTGAGATGTTCTATAAACATTCTAATATGAATGAAAAAAAGACAAGTGATGAAGGATGAGGAAGGATTCGAATCTTCGCCCTTTAGATCGTAAGTGTCGCGGGCTATTCACCTAACAAAGATGTTGAAGTGCGGAAAAAAAATTTATTGTTTGGAATTCCTTCTTCATCGATCAGAAATCGTGTAAGTGCACGAAGTCTGCAAAAGTAATGCATGCAACTCATATTTTTAAGATCACCAACACTGCTGGGGTCAGTCTTTCGCTATTATTATAAGAAAGTATATGACTTTCAGTAGCAACGTTCAAAGCCCTTGGTGGTCCAAGACTATACTAGGGCATCCCAAGCAGTTATACATTTAAACCACGCTTTCTAATGACGTTCCAGGGCCAGAAAACGTCAGTAGAAGGTGCGGTTTAAATGTACTACTGCTTGGGATAGGTTATTATGCACCCCGGACCACCAAGGATTTCGAACGGGCAGTTAATACTGCTACGGAGAATTACGTTTTGATTAGGAGAAAATCGTGAAATCAATCAAGCAGCTCAACAATAGAATATACACGCTTTTTTTCGTGAAATTTAATCCAATCATATAATCTCCTTTTACTTATAAACGGAAGCATTTGAAGACCTATTTGGAGCTAAATTATCTTTTTTCCTGCGGCAATAGTACAATTCGTTGAAAAATATTTTGGATGTTACTACATAGAAAGTACAACAGAAGTATCCAATGTATTCTTGGTATGACAGCTGTAATGATAGTTTTTATTTTTTGATAGATTGTCTATATATATATATATATATATATATATATATATATATATATTGTAATAGTGTGTGTGTGTGCCGGTAGGGTTGCGTAGTGTTAAGGCGCAGGCCTCGTACGCCCAAGTTCACAGGATCAAACCTGGCCCAAAGTCGGTATGTGTATCTCTTAACTTAAACTTAATTTTTTAACTTTTTTTAATCATTTTCATAGGGAGCACATTTAAGTGGTACATGGGAGGAAATGATCATTCTGGCAGTGGGCTACATGCACTCAGCGATTTTGGACAGATGCACAATATTTGAATTTTGGATTTCATCACTTTGTAGGATAAACAAAAATTTTTGGAAACTCCATCCTATTTCTAATAAAGATGGACACACTGTCCCAGACACATTATACTATCGCTACTGATAAAGAGAATAGCATAATGTATGCCTTCCTTCTTTAAAAAATCCTGCTTTGCAGCCCGTACTGTTAGCATTCCAGAACTGTTAGCTGGACTCCTGAATGATTTATGACAAAGTTGCAAAAACCGTAGCAGGCAACGTAATGACAGGGTAAATCATAATTGTTGAGAATGGTTGTAGACTATACCAAGTCATAAAAAGTAAAATTAAAAATATATTTGCTGCATAATGTCACTAGATATGCTTTTTTTTCAACTTAAAAGAAAATGGTGGAAACTCTCTCAATTTCCAATGAAACTATGTCGAAGATTATCTCTTTTCGAAGAATTGATGTCGAAAAAAAGATTCTATTCAATATACATTCAGTTTTCATCAGTTCCGTACAGTTCAAAACTGTATGGAATATGGTGAAAACAAAAGCTTCAAACTAAAAGTGCGAATATAAATATTTGAACTTGCAAAAAGTATTTTTATTTTACAATCAGGGTAGATACGTGTTATTGTTTTAAGAACTCCACTTAGAAAATAAATGCATTTTATTATGAACAACGTGTTTCATTCCTGCATAAAAATTACCCAGTCACGGTATTCATAAACGTACAAACTCGTTTTCGTTTTAATTAATGATTAAAAATGAGATTTAATAGGACTCCACTAATTATTTCTGAGCTTGTAAGAAATTTTGCCTCTCTCCTTAGGTTTAAGCGTAAAATGTTTTCAAGTCACGAAACATCACAAGAAATAGGTAAACTTCAGAATTATTATTTTTATAGGATTTTATCTTTTCTAAGCTTTTGAAAATGAATGGGAAAAAAAGAGAGTTTCCGTTAAGGAAAAAAGGGCCTAAATTATTCCCACAATTTTGAGATCTTATCTTTATATTGCTCCCAACCCGTTACTAGAAATTTCCAATGTTTCTGCTTTATATACAGCAAACTATTCAATTACGATTAAAAACCAATCGTAGCTTATTTTTTTATTCTGATTTTGTAAATAAATAGGTTACTTTTAAACGTTATTTTACTACATTCAAAGATACTTTCACTTTAAACAATTTTTGTATTCATAGAGATTTCTTACTTTATAAACAGATCTTTCTCTTTTATTAAAAGGTATCTTAAGTAGTCCATAAAGGTTTAACTTCATGCTTATTTGGCCGCAATTATCATTAAATTTTAATTGGCAGTTGAAGATTATCGCACTTAAAAAAACTTGATACTGATCACCGCTCTTAAGAAAAGGATTAGTTTTTTTTTCTTTTTTTTTTTTTTTAACGAAACGTTGGTTTTTTTTTTTATTGGAGAGTACTTTTTAACAAATTTACAAAATCCCAGATTCTTGTTTGCTTGCAAAAGTTTTCGTTTTTTTCTGGTTTATCTTTCTTTAAAATTAATAAATTTTACATATCAAAAAACTAATGAATTGTTCTAATCACCTCATCTTCAATTAAAACTCTTTTTCTGAATAGAAAACGAAATTTAGAGCGCAGATTAAGATTCCAATTTGTTAAGTTGCAACGATATTCAATAAAATTTTAAAAGGGTTTTAAATCCATTAAATCTTTTTAGTCATGTAAAAATTTATAGTGCAAAAAGATCATTTTTAAGTAGAGCTGATAAATTTAAGAAATGTTTCACAAGAAGAAGCAAAAAATGATAACTATTATATTTTATACAGAAACCAATTGTTTTTTGTTATATAAAATAATCACATTACCACATTATAAATAAAAACTAATCAGTTTTTCATTGTTGAGTTCTAAGGCAAATCTTTAAAATTTTGCAATTATTAAAAAGATTCAAATACGTATTAACTAGCTTGTGAGGTACAATTCGACCACGAAGTTCTGACACTTGGACGCTTCTACGCATGGCAGACAAGGATGACTCCCCCCCCCCCCAATCAAGGTTTAGGAAAGTTATTTCTGCAGGTGCGTTATTAGCACGTGAATCAAAATGTTCGCTTCTCTGTTTGTTGAAAGCAACTGAATTTATAAGCTTGCATATAGTATCAGTTCGGAAGAAATCAAATATGCTAAATGAACTAAAACGAGAACAGAAACGGCACATTCCTTATACCAGCAGTTCCTCCCTTGAACATGAATGAATTCTCCTTGACACTCTGCCAGGCAGATCTCTTTTTTTTCTCGTAGAACTGTCAAGTCAAACAGGAAATGTTCCCCATTTAAGCGAAATGTCACACATACGTTTATGTTCATTGTTATAGTATTTCCACTGTGGATTTTCAAATAATTGTTGATTATTTTTAAGTAATTCATGTTCCCTGAGCAAAAGAACAGAAATTGATATATACTGATATGGACCTAGTGGCGCATTGTTAAAGTCAGATGTTCTTAACTCAAAGATCTGGGCACAAATATTGTCCTGCATTTTCCTGAATGTTAGTATGTTTGCGTTTATGTATCTATACCATGCATTATTCGATCGCAAATCTCTATGCAGCACTCTCTGGATTATGCGCTGCAAAAACAAATTTATAATCATCCAATATCGAGAGCAGGAATCGAACTACAGACGTTATACTCATTTAGCCTTATTGAACCATGATGAAAAGGACTAGCTGAACCAAAGGCGGCAAAAGTTGAACCAGAGCGCTTAATAGTAATTACCATTCACCTAAATTCGATGATGCGTGCAAGCAATTCCTAGTGAAGTACTCGCCAGCGAATAAAAGAAACTTTTCTTCCTTTCAAATAAATCCTACACTGTAAAAAATTCCTTTCACCAAAAAAACGAAACAAATGGTGAAATTTTGTTGCAACCAACATTTGGTACTAAAGTTAAGCCCATATAATGGTTTCTAGTTTCAATTCATGGTGAAACTAGGTGAAACATTATAATGGTTCGACTGATTGCAGCTAAATTTCACCATTTTTTTTTTTTTTTTTTGGTGAAGGTTGAGCTAGAATTTTTTACAATGTAAAATATAAAATGGTTCTTTGCTCCAATAAGAAAAAATTATGAGTTGAAATTTGAAAATGAAACTTATAGATAGACCAGTGAAGTCTGTTTAGGTGAATTTAAGGATTCTAAATATAACCTTCGCAAAATTAGTTACCACAAAAAAGACCTTTCGTAAAAGTCACATTAACAAAGACTGCTAGTTCGTAAAATTCGTAATTTCAGGACCGGTCTTGTAAATGTGTGATTACAGAAACTTACCTTTCACAAAAATCTCAACTGGAAAATTGTATCCCTCATTAACTCTCGATAGCGAAAACCGGACACTTCACAAAAACCGCAACCGTAAAAAGTGCATTCACAAAAGCATTGTAATCACAGAAAATTTTGCTTACAACCTTAAAAAATTTTTTAACTCATAAACTATTGTATTCTCTTTTTAACCTTGCGTCATAATAATAGTTTGCGTCAAAGTGTCTTATATGCCAGAAAAGCCGAATGTTAAGTTACTTGTATGCAAACATTCCCCAAACATAACAGACACATTACTGACTAATTTCAAATCATTTTTTATCAACTCATTTCTAGCAAGCAGTATTAGTCAATGGAAAGCCAATAAGAATTGTAAGGAAGTAACGATTAAATTTTATTCATATTTACAAACGGTTTTAGCTTTATGAGTTTGTTTCATTTTATCACTCGCAATTTCGGACGCGTGTGTCTACGGGGTAAATGAAAGAGGAGGCTATTTCAAGAGAACGAGGGCTGTTTCTAGCAGTATACTATTAAATTATGGCACATTTAATAATAGATCAGATACTCAGTCATAAATTAAATATAATTGTCGGGACATTATTAGTTTTGAACCAGTATCAAGTCCAAAAACAATAGTTCTCTTGAAAAGAATTCAAGTTTTCAGATAGGAAATTTTCAAAAGATATGAGACAAAAACGGTAAACGCGTGGCTCAAAAAAGCAGTTTAAAATGTTATGATTTCAATAAAGCTTTAAATTAAATAATAGACATTTAAATTTATAAAATGGTGTATTGAATAGTTTTGTGATACGCTTGTTTTAATGATCATTGCAACACAAATTACTTCAACATTAATTTCAGATAAGCAAACCAGAATATAATAAGAAAGAGCGTTTCTAATTCACTAGCTGACCCATGCGAAGCATTTGTGCTCGAACACACTCCAAATACAGTGCATACTTGGACTGTGTACTTGGCGACATCAATGTAAATGTGGTAAGAAGTATAGAATGGATGCTTGTGGAGGTAGTTTAATTAATGGGAGGTAGTTTAATTTCTTGGTAACGTGAAAAACGCATAGAAAAAAGGTACAATGAGCGTTTTAACATATCGCTTATAGAAATGAACAGTGTCATATCTGCAAAAAATCGTTTTTTTTTTTTTTGGTTTTTATATCAAAATTTTCAGATTTTTGCGCTCTTTTTATTGGGAATACTGTTGTAAGTAAATTTTCAAAAATTAAGGTTAGAGAACATTAGTGTCACTATGCATTTTGGCTGGAACCGCCAATTCTCACATGTCAACACTACCTTATTGCAGAATAATTCGGTTAATTATAGAATTTTAACGGGATAGCATTGCAATTTTTGCAAGTACAATGTTTTATCAGCTTTAATTTCAAAATCCATGTAGTTTATATACACATGAAACTACTGACGTAACATCCGATACGACAGTATTCATTTCAATTTTTCATTTTTTGACGTCCTTATTATTACCTTTCAGCAGTTTTGTCGAATAAACTTATGGTTGATTGGTGCATAAGGCAGTATTCATTTCAATGTTTTTATTTATTTGGTTGCTTTGTTAATGATGCTGCAACACAACTATCACAATAATGTGCATTTCATAAAAAACAAGAATTTCCGTCTAGAACTATACGAGCCTACTTTCCCGTATACACCAAATTCAAATTTATAATCTAGCTACCTCTTTCTCTCTCTTTCTTATTTATCTTTAGTTCTAATTATTGAAAATATACCTTTCTCAACGGATAATACATATTCATTCACTCATTCATTCATTCTTTCATTTATTTAGCCATGCATTTATTCATTCATTCGTTACCTCATTCAAGTGTTTATTCATTCATTTGCGCATTCATGTATTTATTCACTCATTTATTTATATTTTCATTTATTCAATAATTTATTCATTCATTCTTTTCCTCATTCATTTATTCATTGATTTATTCTTTCACTCTTTCATTTATTCATTCATTCATTATTTCACTCATTGAGTCACTGAGAAATATCCTTGAAAATCCCGATCAAAAAATTTCATAGCAAAATAGGCTCGTAAGTTCTGGATAAACTTTCTATTTCTACATGTTCTACGTTATAAGAGCTTTCCGATAAAGTTTGTTCCAAGCAAATCGGTCCGTTAGATCAGGATTTATATAGGGTTGAAATTTCCCCGTAAGCTCTGTGTTAATTTTTTGAACTGTTCAAATCAATATTTCACGCCGAGAACTCCTTTCAATAAGCTTGCAACAGGAACTTGGCTCTTGTGCCCAGAGTTTACAGAATTTGCTTCAATTTTGTCCATAGGCGCTAATGTTAAAATTTTTTGAACTGTTCAAAATTGAACAAAAAATTGTTCAAATCAAAAAGTAAAATATAGAAATGAGATGTCCTCACCGAGATCTTTCGAATGCAAAAAGAATTTTTCCAATCGGACAATTCGTTCAAAAGTTATTAGGGGGGGACAGACCGACAGACAGACAGACCGACAGACCGACAGACCGACAGACAGACAGACCGACAGACACACTTTTTCCCCATCTCAATACCCTACTTTCAAATTTTTTATTTTTCAATCTTTATTTAATTACTTCACTTATTTTTGACTTTTCTTTATTTTTAACGATATTTTCACGATACATTAGGCCTTCTTTCATGCTTTATTATTATTTTTTTTACTTTTACGGAAAAGTAGGCTAATAATTAGAATTGCATTCCTATTTTATGTTCTAAATTGTAAGAATTACATTCCTATTTCCTAAGTAAATAAACTTTTGTATTTTTATATTTTGTTTTACTTTTTCTTTTAAATACTCTTTAGCTTGCTTTTTTTCAGATAACGTAGAGGTAGTATGATGGCCTAATTAAAGCTTATGTTAATCAAATAAGATAAACATGTTCCAAGGGGAAAAGTCTAAATAAAAAATAATAAAAATATTAATCGGAGACAAGTAGTTTTTAATGAATTGGACAGTGTTATCCCCATTTAGCTACAGGAACGATCAATACTTAGTCACTGTACTACTTTTTAATAACTCACAAACTGTATTTTTTTAGTGCAATACTGTCATAACTGCATTTTTTACAGTTATTTCTAACTTTTTGACATCTTTTAACATTCATCAAGTGAGAAAAACAAGCAATAATTATTTTCCAAACAAAATCGATTGTAATAATCATTAAAACTAATAAGATAATTAAATAAAACAAATTGTAAAAAGTTCTCCTCTCCTGAAAAATGTGCATTTAGCAGATATGACACTGTTCATTTCTATAGGCGATATACGGAACGTATTTACATATTTGCAGCACTTCTTTAAAGACGATGTTGGAAGTGATTAAGTGGACATCTGTGACCGTTTGCTGGTGGGTTTTGGTTTTTCTCATACAGAGATGTCGTAGAAATAGTGCGCTCTAGAAAGAACATTTGAAAGATTGGCCAGGTAAGTATAACCCTGCTTTTGTTACAGTCAGTAACTTGTGCCTTATTGATGATCAGTGTAAAGGCAACTTTGGTAACAAATGACTGGTGCGTTTGTGCTTGGCTTGTAGAGTGGTTTCGAAAAATAATAAATTATTAAAATTTTTACCAATAAGATTCATTAAAATATTGAGCGATTAGTTGACATAGTCAGTAAATCGTAATTCAATGAGAGATAAAAGAAGAAACGCATCAAATCGATATTGGTTCGACTTCGATATTTCTCGATAAATGATCGATATGTTTTTTCTTCCTAATGGAGTTCGTATGGTCACTATCCTCTGCAGACCTAGTGCGTCCCCAGGTAGTCGGCATCCACTTTTTCAAGTAGCACCACTGTCGGTGGATGCCATTGCCACTGAGAATTTGGACGCTCAGTTTCCCCTAGATGGCGGCACCTGAGCTCTCATTTGATGCAGATTGCAGTAGGGATTTAATTTAGACGAGAGGGTATCGAAGCCAAACGGGTACTCAAGGGATCTTTAACATGACACATAATCATGCGACATGGGCGCAGACGATTTTCTGCATCTTGAAAATCCACCGACTTGGGCCAGATTTGAACCTGCGATCTTGGGCGCACGAGGCCTTCGCCTTACCACTACGCCACCCTGTCGCCAGCGGGAATTCAAAAATCCGGGTTTTAAGTGCAATTTTTCCAAAAAAGCCCAAATGTGAATTGTTAGTTTATTTTTCGCCGACAGACAGTAAAGCTAAATCGTTAAAGTATGGCTTACGTATGTAGTTTAATGGTAATGGATTAAGTTTGATGAAGTATTAAGGAAGTTATTGCGTCCAGGACAAAATAAAACAGCCTTGAGAAATAATGTATATGATTAACAGAGATGAAAAATATATCTTCACTTGTTAGTCAATCTTTGGCTCTGGTCGATGCTACGATTCTATGCTCCTCATCGGTAAAGTAACAGACGACCTGGACGATATTTCAAGCTGATTTGCTTCTGGGATCTGATTAGCTAAAAAACCTTGTTTGAATTCGGAGTGCTGAGAAACAACAGCTTCTCTTATTTTCTCGCATCGCTTTAAAAATTTTCTATTGCACTCAAAAGAAGGCAGTACAACAAACATTAATGCAATAAAAACTTCATTTTACCGCTAGAAATTATGAAAAATATATTAAACCATTATTATTTAAGCTTTTTTTCTGGTGGTCATCGGCGCATTTATAGATAACTGGACTCCTCGCCACTAATGTATAGATATTACTCTCCCTCATAATTCAACTGAGAAACATTCGTTTTGCTCCCTTGTTCAAGTCTATTAAGTCTCACTTACTCTTATAACTCACTCATAACTCACTTACTCTTATAAAAAAAAATTCTCTTCTTGCTCCGGTTAAGGTATCAGTAAGAAGCTGAACATCAACACATTTTAACGAAGACTTTTTGTTTACATATACACAAGTGCAAAATACTTCCAGACCATATCGTGGAAGAATCCTTTCCCCAGTACAAGTCGGAGCTATTTTCTTGAATCAAAACAGAAATACAAAAAAAAACTATCTTTGATACTTTTCATAGGATGGATTTACTCTACCACAATCTAAATCTGTCATCGCAAGAGGAATTGGGTTGATCCGAGGAATGAAACTTTCGTATAAAGTTCGGATACAACTTCGAAGAGTTTTCCCGAACGTTCGTTTCAGTAGAATCTCTTCTACGCTTTCATGTTTTTTTTTGAATTCGGAAAAGTATTTTAGACTCAAAAAAGATTCAAAAAAATGTATTTAGGAGATGAAAATAATTTAAGAAATGTTTCAAAAGTTTTCAAACTCATTTTACGAAATGCTAGAATATACGTTAGTTTCAGAATATTTATTTCATGGTTTTGCTCAAGGTTGCCATGCATGTTAGTCAAACTTATTTATCAAATGCTTTTTTATATATATTTTGCATCAAATGAAGTTATATTAGGCTTCAAATAATTAAATGTTCTGTGAAGCTGCCGCCCTTTACTATATGATTTTTTTTAGAACTATTTAATTTCTTTCTGTACAATATCAAAATCAATGACTTTAAAGGCCTCAACCTAGCAAAACCGCCGGTTGTTGCCCAACTGTATGCCAGTTGAAAACGTCCATTAACATCTTTTTTTCTTTTTTAGGTACATGATTTACTTTAACCACTGTCATCTAATTCCCCTATATCTAACATAAAAAACAATTCTTAATGCAACTTGTAAAGCTGAATTGTGTTCACGGCAGCGTAGTGGTTTGATACTGGCTTCTTATGCCCAAGATCGTGGGGTTCAAACCCCGGTCGAAAGGGGTGGGTTTTCGAGATTCAGAATGTCAACAGTGATGATCTTTTACATATCGTATGATTATGCGACATGTAAAAGATCCCTTGAGTATTTGTTTGGCTTGGATACTCTCGGCTATATTAAAATTCATTGTGCCTTCTCACGTCATCAGAACCCATGCTCCGCCATCTGGTGGGAAACTGAGTGCCGAAATTCTCATGTGCTAATGTCATCCACCGATAGCGGTGCTAGTTGAAACAATGGCTACCAGTCCGGGGACTGTTTTAGGTCAGCTAAGGTTAATGGCCCAGTACGCATTAGATACATTAGAGAAAAAAAACTGGTAAAACTCAGGTTTTCAAGAATAAATCCATTTATTTTCGGATTGCCGTATTTATTGCACGACAAAAATTGTCAGCAGATCGATATGACTTTTTTAAAGTTTTGATTAAATCTTTTTTCTTCTCTAAGCACGAACAGCTAATGCGGATGTCTATTTTCTGATAGTTTATGAGTTCTGTAAATTTTAAAGGAAAAAATTTGTGGAATGATTCTTTTTCTTACTTATTAAAACAAAACGGATAAATAATAGCATAAGCATTGTACACCTTTCTGATAAAATTAATAAACCTAAAATTTTAAAATATAATAATTCAATGTATTGAAAGGTATCTTTCGCATTATTAATTTTATATATATATCAGCATATATACGCAAGCGTATATATTGGAATTCTGAATGACAAACTTCGTTTCTTCACTTATTTTTCCTCAATTTTTCTCAATTACATAAATTTAATTCCGACACATAAAAATGAACATCACAAGTTAAAATTTTGTTGACACTTAATGAAGAGATGAGCTTAATTTCGATGGAGAAATCTGGCTCAAAAGAATTAAGCAATGCGGGTTGTTCTACCGATACCGAAGATAAAAAAAAAAAGCATTTTAGAAAGAATCTTCCAAAATTCCTGAGACTTTGAAAACCAAAAAAAATGCAGTGATTCTTTGGTGTCAAAAATTCGATGGTGTTCTTAAGAAGAATTTATTCTACCCTCACCTCTCAATCTGTCATCGTAAGAGGGATTGGGCTGATCCAAGAAACGGAACTCCGGTTTAAAGTTCCGATTGAACTTTTGGAAAGTTTCGTGAATAGACCTTTGAGAAAAATTCCCCCTCGTTTTCATGTTCTTTCAAGCTTTGCGATGGTATTTTAGCATTTTATGTTTTTAAAAGAGGAATTTTTATGCAAATTTCGAGAAATGTCATTACGACAAATTTGTTTACTGCCTGTGGTATAATCTGTGGTAGTTTTAATTTTATGACTTCAACATTTCAGCATGAAAAATATGTGTTTACAATGTAGAAGAGTAATTTCGATCATAAGTGCCATTTCATAATGTGTACTACATCTTTTTATCCTTAATCAAGACAGAACCGCCAGCAAGGGAAAATAAATAAGATGACCAAATAGGAAGTGCATAAAACTTATTTTACTGTCATTTAATGTACAGTGGGAGGGGGACACTCGATCCTATTTGGACACTATTTATGCTAAAGACACATGAAATATTTCCTTTTATTAGTAATAATGTACTGCTCAAAATTCAGTTATTAAAATTTTATTAAGGGGCATCTTCACATGAAAATGAACATCAACTTTAAAATTTCGAATGACAACCCTCGTTTCTTATGACATATTTGTATTTAGCATCAAAATTTAACTTTGCATACAACTTTTCGTGTAATTCTGTTCATCCGTCGCATCAGAATTAAATTGAGAAAAGCACTTCTCGTAATGTTAAAAAGTTTTCTGACATTTTTGCATATATTATCTAAACTGCCGCGGATATGGCAAAGATTGTTTTCTTACATAAAACTGTGCGCTAACCAAAAATAAAAACGTGATTTTCACGTTCGAAAATATTAATTTAATATTTTTTATGAATTATGAAATTAATTTTTGAAAAAAGTATGATCTGAAACCATATTATATTTCAATGAAAAATCAACCTAGATGATTTTTTATAAGCGCATTCCAAATTTTAGCTCAAAATATGCAGTAGTTTTTATGCTACACTAAAAAATTCATTTTACAGCAGTTTAAGGGACCATATAGCTGCAGCTAAAAGCATAGCAAACTGAAATGACGCGAATTGTGAAATAAGGTAGCAAACTTCTGTGACAAAATCAAAAATTGAAATGCTCTATCCCCAAAACACATTTATTTTGAAAGTAATGTGAAAAATTATTTCGCTATGTTTCGCTAGATTCATTTTCGTTGCTTGATAAACATGGACTTTAACCTCTTCATTCCAAGTGTACCCAATTGAATACATTTTAAAATACTGTTTATTAACTACTGTTTGTGCAATTTGAAAGCTGAAACACCCAATTGTTTTTGAAATTAATCAACAAATAGTTTACTTCGTTTTAAACATGGAAAACATGGAAATTGGGCATTAATTATTAATTAAAATAATTATTAATTAAAATTTAAAAAAAAAATCAGTTATTTTGTTTTGTAATCATTTTTTTAAATCAGAGCACAAAAAATTGCGTCAAAATTGTTTGTGCTTAATTCTGGTTTCTGAAGAGGTTCAAGGCAGTAACTTCATCGTAGTGACGGCCACTAAAACATTTTTCGATAATGTCTTCTGTTCTAATGAATAGAATGCCGTCAAATGTGATATACAGACTAAGTTGAGCATGCTGAACTCATTTCCGTAGTCAAATATAGGGCATTCCATTTGAAATTGAAAAGTTAGTACTCATTTTAATATGAATACGGTCCCTTATCGAAATTTCATTCTAGTAATTTAAAAGAAGACATCAATCGTTGGCGATTGACACCTTACTTGTGTTTCTAGAGCGTATGATGGTAGAGTAATTTTTAGTGTTTCGTTTTTTTCTCCCACTGTACATTAAAACTTAAGAAATAAATATAAAAATTGAGTATCCAATTCAAAAAAAAATATGAATTGTCTTTTCCGTATTAGGTTTTATTTATATTGCAGATAAAACTAAAATGAAAACTGACTTATTCTAAATCATTGACGACTGATACTTTAAAATAACGAAATATGACAAGGAGAAAGGAAACAATTACGAAGATTCTTATTTGTCTGAACTATAAATTGCTTGAAAATGAAAAATTTGCAAAACTATTTGCCGTAAATTACGAATAAAATAAACAATCAATATAAGTAAAGCACGAAAAGGTTTTGGGGGGAGGGGGGGTTGATTTATGCTCCACTTGCGTTGATTTTCGTTTTATATAGAATAAAAATTACTCTTAACCGTTAAAATCTACACACCACATTTGACACTTAAAAGCATTTTACTTCGCTTAATAATCGATCTCATTTAGTTGTTTGAGTGTGACTTTATTATTTTACTAATGAGCTTTATTTACTTTTGCATTTATAGTATGCACGTATACGTGTATAATATATAATATCAAATGGCTGTAAATATTCAAAATGTTAGCTTTGGATGACTTTAAATTTCATGTTTTAATACGATTTCTTGTTAATTATAATATTAACGGGGTTAATTGAGCCGCTTCCCCCCCCCCCCTTCACAAAGCGGTTAACACCCCACTTTTTAAAAACGTCCTTTTTCCAGCTTTAAAAGTGCTCCATTGACGTGTAGAGAAAAAGAGAGAGAGATTATGTGAATTTATGATAAAGTTTTGATTAAGGACATTAAAAAGTCACATTCTCTCTCTGTGTCTCTAGCTCTTTTTTTTTTTTTTTTTACGTTTTTGAAAAGTGGAGTTAATCTATTTGTGCATTGAGCTGATCAATTATTGCTTTTCATTTTCAATACATTTTCTCCTATCTTAAAGACTGCATATTAATTTCTTTTTTATATTTCTTCATAAAATGTCCTCAATAAAGTAGTAATAGAACACTTTGACATGAAGTTCTTTTAAGTGAATGGTGCCTGTTAAGGTTAAATGGTTGAAGAAAATTAGAGATAGCATTTTAAAGTATGGCGAAAATTCTAGAGTAAAAACAATGAGATAATTTTACGCTCCTTATGAAGTACAGTTATCTAAACGCGTAATTGACTCCCTGCTTGTTGCCTTATTTATAAAATCGGTCAAAGTAGAAAAGGAATTGTTTTTATATAATTATTTTTGTACAAACAATACATTTCATGCATACATTTGTATTTTAGTACAGATAATGAATCAGTAAAAAGAAGGTTTATTTCGAAAACAGAAATTCTAGAGGAATGCATAAACATTAAAACATCTTAACCTGTGCCTGTTGCTGGTCGTTACTTTTGTATTTGTATTTGTATAAGAAAAATATTTACCTCTGTTTTTATTATTTTTTCTCCATTTACCTTGAAAGTTCATTTCTAAAAGATTCTACATTTTTCTTAGAAAGTGGCTACCAAGAGATATTTTAACAACCGCCAAAAGATGGAATTCCCGGCCGATTTCCCACTTCAAAGTTAATGCTAAGACAAAAATAAAACGAAGCAGGAATTCCCAATAAGTTATTAATTATTTAAGGCACAATGTATATGTTTGCCATTCGCCATCAAAATATTAATATTTATTTAATTTATATAATTGATACCTAATAAATCATGCAGTCGAGATTATAGAGTATTGAAACAGAAAACTTTACACATCTATTTACGGTAAAAACAACTCGGTAAGTATACTTCAAAGTGAATTGAAAATAGTATAAAAAAAATAAAAAGTTCCCTCACAACTCCCTATGCGTAATTCAAATACAAGTATATTCTTTTTTTAATATTACTTGCTAAATTCATTTCATTTTTCCTGTGATGTACAATTCGACATTATTTAGAGTACACATCGCTAGTGCTTTTACTGTATTTATTTATTTGTTTTTTACGTTGCAAATCAAATTATATAAAATATAAATGTACAGAACATAATAATTATCTGTTCCTTTTATAAATTTTTCATTCATATAGTTCTTCTGCCAAAACTTTTCTAGATTTTTAATTGAAGAAAAATGTTTTTTTTCCCCTCTACTTCAAAAAGTATTTTTTCTCTTTATAACTTTTAGTGAACAATACATAAAACTTTGGTAACATAAGGAACTAAAAACGCCAAATTTGCATTGCAGAACATATAAATAATTTTATTTAAACCCCAAATAACATCTTTCTTCCCCAAGCTCGAATCATAATCTTTATTTTCCCATTCAAATCAAATTTATTTCGGCGTGTTCGCAATATTTTCATCGGTGAAACTTAAAGAAGCTAAACTAATTATCGTACATCTCATCAAAAGACATTAATCATTTTATGATTAATGTCTTTTGATCAAGAAAAATGGAACCGTCCTTTTTTAAAGTAAGAATTTTAATCTCAAAATAAACACTAGAACTAAGGAACAAACATTTTCCCCATTACTCAGCACCATTTATTTAATAAAATGAAAAACAGCTTTGTCTAGAATGACCAACTAATAGTTTCCCATCTAATCAAAAATAAAATTTTTCCTTCCGCTCATAAGATAATTATTTCATTTTGAAAAGAAATTACCATAAATAGAACTTTAGTATTATAGCCAAAAACCTTTTTCTCTGCATTTCAAAATTTGTGGGATTTTAGAAAATATAAATGATTATTTAAAAATTTTTGCTAAGAAGTAAACGCATGAAAATGTAATTAAAAAATTGTCAGTTAAAATTTAAAACCTTAAAATTGGCCTCGTTGACCTGCTTCATATTCATGATTTTTTTTATTTATTTATTTATTTATAAAACACAAAGTTGGTCAAAATCAATAAATCCTCGGAAGTTAGGACAACATGCACAAAAAGAGAGAATTATTTTTTAAATTTATACTACAGTGGTTCAAGGGATATTCACAACAATTTTTTTTCTCATTTATATATAAATATATATTTGGGCTCTGGCAGACATTTGAATGACATTTGAATTTATAAGACGAACACAACACAAAAATAAAACAAACATTAACATAGAACAGAACCCATCAAAAAACACATCCTTCCTCCTTCGTTGCAGATCCTCGTCTTACTGCGCGCTGCCACGTTTGTCTCTATGTCAGTCTGCGCGATACGATATATTTCGTAAGACTAATTAGAGTTAATTGGAAAAATCCCACATATATATATGTAACATCACCGTTACAACAGAATTTCATTTTCATCGAATGTCCGTCCAGGCCCGAACTGGCTTCTTCCGGGGCCCTAGGCTCGGTGCTGAAAAGGGGCCCCCTACAGAAGGGTCGGGTTATAGTGTAGGCCCCCCCCCCCCCCCAGCGCACAGAGTCTTCTGTGGTCTTTCCCTTCATTTTGCTCAATTTTAGGATTTAAAAATAGTTAAACAAAAGCTACAATTTTTATTAACAAAACAATGTGAAACAAGTTTTGCTTGAGCAACCTTTTATCAAAACGAAATATATTACGTTACTATACCTAAATTAGATAGCAACTGGAGAAATATATAATATACCTACTATAAAATACAAATGCGAAAGGAAAAAGTCTGTAAGTAACCTAAGCCAAGAACGAAAGAATATTAAAGAACATTTATTCAGTGTAGAACAAAGAACATCTAAATGTTGCCTTGTTTCATTCTTATATGCAAGTGTTTGAATAGTTTTTATTATATCATAAAATAAAAAAACTGCTCTATTGAATTATTTAATTTGCCAAATGAAAAGTTGAAACAAAACTTTGTTTAGCAGTACTTAAAAATATATTATACATTTTATCTTTGAATTATTTTTTGTAATCTATCTCATACGTGTTGAATATATACTACAAAAGCATTTTTTTTTTCAAAATTACTTATACACACAACAAGAAATAATAAAAGCATAATTAGACAACAATGCCATGCAAGAGAGCACAACGAGTTCGGCAGCTATATTAAATATAAACAAAACAAAAAGGCAAACAGATATGCAAAATAAATCAATAATCACACCAGTCAGTAGCATAGCAGCCACTAGCCCCCCGCGCGCAAATCCTATAAAGCTACAGCTAAACGGTGGAGAAAAGTCAGTACTAGTAGCATAAGGGCCGTGGTAGCCTAGTGGTTAGCACGTTGGACTTCCACTTGGAAGGTCGCGCGTTCGATACCGACTAAAGACCACCATGTATACTTGGGGATATGTGCGTGTAAAATCCGTAGACCCCACTACCTCTCCCCGTGCGTAAGCAATTATAAGGCCTCGGCTAACAGGTAGGGGTCTGGTGGAGAAAAGTACTAGTAGCATAGCCAGGTTTTTTTTTCTGGACAGGGCTGACTTTAGCGCCACCAGAATTTTATCCTGGGGAGGGGGGGAGGTAGATACATATGTATACATTACCACAGAGTAATACCTAACAAAATTAAAACTATAAAAAAGGGTGCCTGACAAGACTCATAGTCTAAAAGGAAATTGTACAAAAGAAAATTTTCCAGCAAAATCTATACCATTTATAATTACAAACTTTCATGCACAGGTATTCTGAAAGCTTGGGCCGTATTTAAATTTTGTGTAGAAAATAGTTTATCATTATAATATACTATATATATATTTCAGACTTGTGTTTTTATTCCTCACAACTTTTTCTGAATTTGTGTTTTCCTGAATGCGTGTGCGTGGGGTAGCCGGGGGGGGGGGGATGGATGATCACAAGAAGGCAAACAACTATACTCACGATGATTGTTTTAAACTTACAATGTAATTTTATCGAGTTATTTTTATAGAGCTTTCAGTTTGTTTGAACATTTCCAAAAATAAAAGCTATTTATGCTGTTTTTTTTTCTTTGCTTCTGGAAAATTTTAAAGAATTTGTCCTGATTCGAAAAAGAAAGGTCAGATTTATTTTCATTCATTCTTCTTATTTAATTAATTAATAAATTCATATTGTTATTATTGTAATTGTTTTTTCTGGACTAGTTCAAAGATTTTATTCAAATTTTCTGCCAGCGGTCCCATGCATTTTATAATGTCACGTAGAATGTGGCGTAGGATGGCAACAGAAGCCGAGATGAGGAAAGTTCCCTGATTTAATTAAAAGAATGCTTAGAGATTTATTTCTTATTTTTTATTCATTTTAGAATTTTTTTCTTTTGAAGCAACCGTAATTATTGTTTATAAATTTCTACTATGATAATTTGGTTACTTTCTAGAATTTTGATTTCACAAGTTTAATTTTTGTTTTTGATGATGCTGTTAAAAATTAAACATTTGTTTAGTTTCGACCGTTTTAGATGATGTAGTCATTTAAATAGTTCTATTTCTAGTCATTTTATTACATTAAATAGAATCATGTTTCAAACAAGAATTCATAAGATTGTGTTAAAATAATTATACTTTAAATTATTTTTTGGATTTATTTAGTTGACACTTGACTTTAAGCAGAAAGAAACAAGTTGTTTTTTGAAGTCAGTAGAACACATTGAAGAACACGGAGAAAATAAAAACCAAACAAAGCCTAAAAATTAACAAAGGTAAATTGAGGAATAGCATGAAAATGGAAAAAAAAGAAAAAGAATTCAAAATGTTTCAGAATCTTTCCCAAAAGAGAACAGAAAACAAGTCTAAACATCTTTAAATCACACAGCAATCTAAAACAAATTAAGCATTAAGTTCATTAAGGCAAATAACTTAAAAGCTTATTTTAACGTGCAAAAAGGAAGTAAAAAATAAAAAATGATAAAGGTAAGGTTTAAAAATGCAGAAAGCATGCAAAGACGTATGCCAAAATAGTAAAAAAGGCGGAATGAAAGCTGAAACAGAAACCAAACTAGGCCAATCTCTCAGGATATGTAAAACTATGTAAAAAAAATTGAAAAATTTTACCTGAATTGAAAAGATAAGCAATAATTTAAAATACCAAATTTTTCAACTATGCGAGGTTTGTTTTTACATGCTGCAATTGCACATAACATCTATGTAAAATAATAAATAAAATTGATTTTAAAAAGCAAAATTTTAAAACATTCATTAACTTCTCCAGAGGCGCTTAGAAAGATGGAAAGAAAGCAGTATAAAGCATTAAAACGAATGAAGGCCCACTCTCCCCGACTTTCAGAAACAATATTTATGCAGGATGTATGTATTTTGTTGTTTTTTTACTGATAATATGCATTGAATATGTACTCTTTGCCCAGTCCAGGATCTATAAATTCCACCTACTACTCCCCACAGAAATGCAGAAGCGCGAAGTTAATTAAAAACTGAAGCAGGTTATAAACAAACTTACACTCACTAACTTAATGACAAATTATTATTATTACTATCGAGTTTCAAGGGGGGAGGGAGCTTCTGATTTTCTGCGGAGATAGTAGGTGGAATTTATAGATCCGGGACTGGGCAAAGGGTACATATTCAATGCATATTATCAGTGCCGGATCTAGGGTGGGGCAAGCCGGGGTCCATGCCCCGGGCGGCACTTCTGTGGGGCGGCAAATTCAACTGTGATGCACAAAAAAAAAAGAAAAAAAGAAGAAGCAGAAGAAAAAATATATTTGATAAAGAAAATTTAACTTTTGGAAGAGAATTAAAATCCTAGTTCGGCGCTCCGATAAGCTATTTTGCTAATGATTAAAACCGATTATTGGAATTATTTATTTGTATAAACTGTCGGAAACTCTAAAATTGAGGTTATGGGGCGGCAAACTTCGCAATGTCAAAATTTAAAACTTTAACTTTAAAAAAGTCAAGGTTTCTTTCCCTTATAATAGTGAAATACGTATAAATTATGCTATGATCAGACAATACCCGATAGTTTTCTTTTTACAAACTCGCAAAGCATCCTTTTGGGATGAGGCGGGAACTTGTAAAGTGTTGTTTGAAAAGGCAAACACGTGGCTCTTCGATATGGGCGTTAGTAAGAAGGAGAGGGGGTGGAGGGTCCATCCCTGGATTAAAAAAATAAAAAAGCCAATTTTTTTCTGCATTTTTATGAATATTTTTATGAGTAAAAGCGTTTAAATTAAAAAAGTTTCCGTTTTTTTTTCCCCTAAAGTTTTGACGTCCCAAAAGCGTCTTCTAAGGCCTCAAAATTCACCAGTTTGTATGTAGTTTTCAAGATTTTCCCGGGATTACCGGACCCCCTTTAATTGTCAGAATTTAATATCTCTTGTTAAGGGAAGCTCTTCATATGGTTCGACATAAATGTTGAGTTGAAAGGGCCATGCTGTGGGAACATTAACGAAAGTTCTATCTGTTTATCAGTGAAAAAGTCTTCAAAAATAAATAAAAAAGTTAAGCGCCTAAAAGTTATATGAAATATTAACAATAATTGAACGGAGAGGGGCGGCATTTTAAAGTTTTGCCCCACCTCGGAAAACTCCAAGATCCGGTACTGCATATTATTACAGGTAAAAAACAGCAAAATACATTCACCCTGTATAAATAAGCCTTTATACTTAAAGTTATAATAATACCAACTTACCTGCGTTTGAGTTCTCATTGTAACTCGAAGGATGACTTAGAAGCTGAGAATTGGAGAATAAGAACTATTTAACCAAGTGTTCAAACTTTTGGAACTTTTAGCAATATCTGAAGTTTTTTCTTCTTTTCCTTTTACTAGCACCGCTTTGATATACACACGGATACGTTTCCTACTGCTCTGAACTGAACTTACTGAACGGTTTCTTCGTTTAGATATGTGACTAAAAGGCCGTGGACAAAGTCTTATTAGGAATCCCCCCCCCCCCCCCCAGAAATGTTTGCCGGTATCTTTATTTTCTGTTCAAAATCCCTTTTTCCAATCATTCTTTTCTCCGAATTCTATGTTTGTGACTGTGGGAAAAGATATACAAAGGTAATGGTAATGCCCCGGGTAATTGACTAAAGCAAGCGACACAGCACAAGCACAGTAGGGACTGGCGACACCACATGTGATGGCGATAATAAAAACAAACAGCCTGCAAAAATAGTCTTCAAGGCAGCTTGCACACTTCCAGACTTTCGTGTGCAACCCGATAACGTATTAGCACTGATTGCAATGAAAAAAAAGGAAAGATTTATTGTCCCTGTCCCTAAACATTCATTTTTCTTCCCGCACAAGGAAGAGGGGTTTCATCTAGCCTCTTTAGTTTTAGTTTTATCTACCTTCTCTAGGTCCTGCTGGGGTTTTATGAACTAGGGAACCGAAAAAGGAAGCGAAAATGAATAAGAACTTTTGAAGAGATGCATCAGTTTAATGCACTTGTCAAAACTGGGTAAAAAGGACTTTTTCATCTATGCTTGTTAATGATGCTCACAATAGCGCTTTGGTTAAAAAGTTGATAATTAAGTGTATATATTTATATATATTCGTTTTCCGTAACGAGCTGAATGTAAATAAATTGACTCATTTTGCTAATGTACGTATTTCAATTAAAATTTAACAAGACAGCAATCGACAAAAATGAAAATAGCAGCGAACGAAATTTTACAGAAATCATTAATAGAGTGTTAAGCATCGCATAGTTCGTGAATATGTCCTTTTTATAAGCAAAATGCATCAAGTGACTGGAACTCGAAGAAAATTAAATCAAGATTTTTTTTTATTGGGTTCAGATCACACTTTACGTAAATATTTGCGATATAGACGTTGTTAATTTTTTCCGTCGCGATAACTGTTACGGGATTCCATTATCCTTTGAACGAAATTATAAGTGTTTCTCAGTTTGCACAGGTGTGCTGTGCATCTCACTCCATAAAATATTAAGTATAGTAAGACTCCTCTTTAGCGGACCACCAGCGGAACATAAATATTTGTCCGTAATATTAAAGAGGTATCAGCAAAAGAGGGTGTTTTTAGGCTTTTAGGCTCAATGCTTTGCTAGCGAGGAATTAAAAAAAAACTGTCCCCGTTTGAGAGGTGTCCATTAGGAGGGATTTTACTGTAGTACATATGTTTGCTTTCGGGCGGGGGGGGGGGGGGACTGCCCTGAAAAACTTTTTTTTAAATCTGATTATTCTTCTTTTTTTTTTTTTTGCTTCAAAGAGCTCTCTACATGCATTAATGATTTTCACGTAGAGCTAACATTTTTTATAACATGTTGTATAATATTATAAACATAAATAATTTAACTATATCTTTTGATATATTCCTTGTTTTGAAATTAAAGAAATAATTCTTTTTTTCTTTTTGCCTCAGACTGCGGTCCTGGCTCCTGAGCATCCTAATTTTTTTTTTGTTTCGTTTTTTTCCCACGAAGTGAGAAAATCTTCATGACCTATGTTTCAATTACGTTTCCCTAATAATGTATGTACACATACATGAACTGAAGTCAAGGTCGTATCCAGAGGGGGCTCCCACGGCCCCCCCCCCCCCCGAAATCCCGAAATTTTTCGCAGTGTAGTATATGTTTCTCCCCGAAACTTTCCTCAACATAAGTGTTTCAAAGTCAGGGCTCCACCCCCCCCCCCCCCCCCAATTTCATTTATGTAAGAAAAAATAATAAAGATTTTAATATTTAAGACGTTTCGAAAACTTCCAAGAATTTTTAAGATTAAATTTATTGGACTGAAAAATATAATTTCCGACCTTAGTTAAGTTATATGTCTTAAAATGTGCATGCTGGGTGGAATGTAATCTGTCGCGAGGCCCTACTGTATAACTCTCCACAATGAAAAAAGGGGGGAGGGGGTATTTGATATAACGAAGGGGGCCCCTTATCAGCTCGGGGCCCCTGACCGTTTAAGTCCGCTGACCGTTTAAGCCACCCCTGGTACTTACCAGATAATGTTATTATTGATTACTTACTGCTGCAACAATGATTAATGGATTATGTAATTGCTATAATTTATTAAACCATAATCTTGCACAATATTACGTCTCGAGATTTTTATAAGTTGCAGTTGCCCCCTTCCCTTCTTCTACTCGCCCGCTTTCGCCAACAAACGTTTATGACTACGGATTGCCCCAGACCCCAGAGCCTTGAGGGCCTTCCGTCACACTTTACGTGCGGTAAGCACCCCACCGTGAGAGGAGATTCGGACAATGAATCGACTGACACAGTCGCCAATCGTTCACGTCAGCGTGGCGCCGCTACGCATCATGCAGCTATGCTACACATACAGCATAGCATATGGTATATTCGCAATAGGCATACTGTTTTAAACAATGTTGACATTTTCGTATATTTGAATAAAACTGCTGTAAGATTGCGACGCAAAGCAGCCTGGGAAAAGTAAAATGAAAATATTTTTCCACCACAAAAGTAAATTTTTTTTCTCCTCGGTCGGGGGCCCTCTAGCTTGGGGGCCCTCGGCGATCGCCGACCAGCCGACCTGGCCAGTCCGGGCCTGTGTCCGTCTATGAAGCCATCGTGTAAAACAGTCGTGACCACAGTCTATTTAAATCCTTGGTTTATTTGAGTTTCATCATAGGAAATACACATTCAAAGCAATACAAAGACGAACGCCAACATCAACGTTTGTACAAGAATATTTACATCGTGAATCCCCACTCTTCTATATACAAAATTTGCATAGTGAATTCCCACTCTTCTATATACAGTATTTACATCGTGAATTCCCGCGCGGAAAGCTTGCGAGAGCCTTTTATACTGTCTCGAGCTACATGTCACGTGATGATGCTCAGATTTTTCTATTTGTTCTTCTGCATAACTATTTTTAGTTCACATTACATAATCTTTCCCGCGTTAGTTTCCCGGGCTGGGGGACGTTTCGTTCTTCATTTTCGATTAAGTCAAATTTAAAACATTTTGGTCACTCATACGTGTTTAAAATCAGTCATGAAGTAAGACTGTAACTCAATTATTAAATATCGCTTGTATCAATGGCGAAAGAAACTTTGCCCCTTTTTTTTGTAGATTCCCTCAAATTTTGATACCTTTTGACCATTCACACACGGTTAAAATTGGTCAAAACGTAAGATTGTATCGAATGGTTATATCGTACGAAATAGTTTTAATTTTGTGAGCTAATATGTCAAGAATGTGAAGATCAAAGATCACTTGAAACAAACTTTATATGTGAATATTGTAGTTACTAAAAATACCTTCTTTTTATATTAAATCTACAACCTTTAGATGTTTACTAAATAAAAATATATTCAATGGAAATGTATCGCAGGTTTTTAGTTAATAATGCTGGAAAATCCCTAGTTCTTGCTACAGAGTATAATCCCTTTTTCTAATAAAATATTACTAAGCATTTTTATTGAAAATAGTTTAAAAATAGCTCTAAGTTTCTTTTAAATGCAAGGTTTATGCATTGATCTTTACTATTAAAAGTATTATACCATTTTAGGCCGAACAGTTTTGTCGAATTTCTTATGAGTAATAATTCAAATAAATTACTCAGGCGCTGATAGTCAGTAATAGCAATTCATAAATACTTTTAATTAGATTCAACATTCAACTATTTTCCGCAGTATTAAAATTAGTATTTTTATTCTTCCTGTTTAATGTAAATTTTCACGCCATCTTTCCCTCTCTCTCGATTATTACATTACCGCTGAGATAAGTAAAAAGCTTACTAATTACAGCACAGCCTATTAGAATGATTAATTAAAAGTCTTTTGATGATGATGTTATGATACTCATTTTGAAAATATTTGGTAGTCGAATGTTATTAACTATATTAAGCGGCGTGTACTGTACAGTGGAAGTACGGATGAAACCAAATGTAGACAAAAACTTGTTTATTCAAATCTTATATTGATAGCTTCATTTTAACGGTCTGGTATTCTGCGCAAAAAGGTCAGTGAGTACTTACATATTTAGCCGCATATTTCTCATGAGCACTCAAGGGGGCAGCACGCACGGGGACGTCCGCACCTGAAGCTGAAGACTGTAAAGAGAAGACTGCCAATTAGGCGAGCGTTTCAGAGTTTTTATATGCATGCAGTAACCCTACGTACCCTTAGCAGTACATCGACCAGAGAATGGGCTGCCACAAACAAAATTAACGGCCGAGACGAAAATACGCCAAACAATCGCCAACGAGGTGAATGCCGCCAAATGATTTGAATGGCGGGCAACAACAAAGAACAAAGTTTAAAATAATGAAATAAAATGTCTCCAGGAAGATGAACGTTACAAATAAGTTACGGGATCGTAAAATGAAACACAATAACATATTGAAAGGGGAAAATAATTACGGAATAACGAAAGGAATACCAAAAATATTACATGTGCGGCAAAACGAGCAAAGTCTAAAAACTTTAATTAAATTCGTTAGCAAGAACGGAGAGGCGCGGATAATATCCGAAAAGATGCGTCAAGATGCGGTGAAAAAACTATTAAACCCTTAAACATAAAAACATAGTGAACGTTAGGAAACGAATAAAAGTATCCCAAGCCTCATAGTAGAATGAGCTGGGAACGGACGTTCCCAGACAACCACAGATATCCCTCAGACATCCAAATAGATCCATAATACATCCTGATATCTTCTGGATTTGCTGGATAGCTCACGGATATCCACACATATCCACATCCTGGACTTGGATTTCTGGATATCCCTGAGCTATCCAAGTAGTAACATGTTTTGGATATGGATCTTTGGACAACCTCTGGATATCCCAGGGATATCCAAGTCATGGATTTGGATTTCTTCATATCCCTGAGACATCCAGATAGTAACAGGTTTTGGATATCTTTGGGAAGACCTTAGGACAGCCTATGGATATACATGGATATCCAAATCATATCCCTGTGAGGTCCAGAATTCCTTATCCCTGAGATGTCCAGTCATCGCTAAAATGTTTTAGGCTTCAGCAGCAAAAATTCTTTACTTAAATATGTTGTAGCTATTACATCATTAATAATACATACCTAATGTGTGTTTTTATTTTGTATGAAACTATGAATTCAAGAATTGACTGCAACTTTAATGAACTTTGCTTGAACTTTGTTTATCAAAATCGCGGCTTGCACGACACGTTGATCAAGTTCAATTTGGATATAATTTTCAGTTTGTATATTTCTTTCTAAATTTTTTTTTCATGTTATTAGGCTTATTATGATGAAATAGAATTATTTTGTGTTGAAATGATTTAGTTCTTTGTTTTATCTTTTTTGCCACGATTGCTTTAATTTCTAGGACTTAGTGTTTTTTGTTGACTAGTTTTCAAAAATCAAATAAAAGGAATTAACTTTCAATTCTATTGAATATTCGAATAGTAAAGATAGTTTTAATAATGTGAGCGATACTCTTGTATAACGCAAATGCTTACTGATTATTATTTCTAATAATGAGTCGGATTTTCCTCCCGGAGATTAATTTCACATTTTGATAGTAAAATATGTTCAGTATCAACTCCCCAAACACTGTATGAAGAAAACTTCATCTTGTAGGAAGATTTAACCAACTGGTCAACCAAAAATAAAATAACAATGCTACATTCTGTAATTAATATTTTTTAAATACTAAAAACTCAATGAGGCAAGGTTGTTACAAACCTTTTTGTTTAATCACAATTCAAAATGAAATGTCTGGTATATTGATGCTGAAAATGGCATACGGAATTATTGTGCCAAATTTTGGTACTGTCCGACTTTGAAGAATAATTTTGTTACTGATCGACCTTTGTCATTATGGCACTGGGAGTAATCCTGAGAGACGGCTGACACTTCCAGATTCTGATATAACAAATATTCTAGTGAATAACGCTTTCCTTTATAACATGCAAATATTACTGTAAAAGCATTCTTTTAATTTTTAGTATGCTTGCTGTAATGTAACTCACTCCCTTAGCTTTACAAAAGGTCTGCCATGTTTTAAAAAGTACTATTATATCTTAAAATCGTTATCTAGATGGAACAGTAGATGATTGTTTATTCATAGATCACAGTAACAGTGTTGGTGAATTCGATTATGTTGTTAAAGACATGTAACAGAAGATGATTATGACAAAACTGTTTCATATTTTGATTGAGTGTGACAAAGCGCTGTCACATTTCTCTTGTGTTGGTTAAAAATGTATGGAAGCACAATTGCACTGCTGTTTCTTACTTTTTTGTATTAATTGAAAACAATGATATGCATATCAATTGCAGCTTTTTGTTTTCTTAGAACCTATACATTACTTTTAAATTATAATTAGTTAATTTATAACAATTTCTCTTGTTTTCCACTTTATATACAGTAAAGTCTAGTTATAGGGAATACGGAAATTTCCGTTAAAATTTAACAAAGTTTTAGTTCCGCTTTAAAGTCCAGTAGAAGAATTTATTTTCCATTATAACAAATCTCTGTTTCAACAAAGTATTTTCCTGGTCTCTTGGAGTGTGTTGTAATGGGATTTCACTGTATACAGTAAAACCGGTTAAGTTCCCGCTTAAGAAGTTTTAAATTTCAATACCAGTTTCATTCCCATCTCCCTAATGTTAAAATAACCCCTTTTAAAAGTTCTGATTGTATTTTTTTTTTTTTTTCGCTTAATAAGTTTTCATATCGGTCAATCTTTTCTTTCAAATGACACTTTAGACTTCTAAGTTTCTTTCAATCTACGTAGTTATTTTTCTTTTTAATGGAAAAAATATTAGGAGAAGAATTAGAAAAGCTGTTTTGGTCAACCTTTTCTCAAGGGTATCCTTTTTTCAACACTAAAAGTTCCAGGAAAACAGGTGGCAGAGAGGATTAGTCGGTTATTACGAGAACAATAATGACTGATCAAGGGAGAAGGGAATGTTTGTAGAGTCTGTTAGGGGGGTGTCTATTTTCTGTCTAATTTAAACGTTGTAAAATAATAAAATAATATCATCCCTAAATATTATAAAGTATATCCATTGTCAAACATAGAGCCTACCCGTTTAAGAAGTTTTCCCGCATAAGAAGTGTTTTGCTCTTGGTCCCCTGGAAAACTTCGTAAGTGGGTTTTACTGTATATAAGAAATAACTATACATTTATTTTGCACTTACCTTATAGTATATACAAAAAGTTCTTCAGTACTCAAACAGTTAACCAATAAAGGAAAATTGTTTAATTTCGTAAATCATGTCTTTTCTTTTTCATAAACATGAACAGTAGTTAGTTACATGTAATATCTAAGTTTTATATTTGCGCATTAATTGAGACCAGTTATATTCATATAATTTATTTTTTTAATTATTTTTTTTATTTTTGTTGGTAAACATTATTTCTAAATAATAATTAGAGTCAATTTATAACTATTTCTCTTGTTTTCCAATATATAGAGAGTACAATCTCGTTACAGCGAATACTGTTACAACAAAATTTCCATTAAAACAATTCAAAATGAAATGTCTAGTATATTGTTGTTGAAAATGGCATAAGGAAATATTGTACCAAATTTTGGTACTGTCCAACTTTCAAGAATAATTTTGTTACTGATAGACCTTTGTCATTATGGCACTGGGAGTCATCCTGAAAGACGGCTGACACTTCCAGATTCTGATATAAATTTCTAGTTCTATTTTAAAGCCCAATATGATAATGTATATTATGTTATTAAAAAACATTTTTTTCAACAAAGCATTTTCCTGGTCCCTTGGAGTGGGTTGTAATGGAATTTCACTGTATACTGAAAATGAAATAACTACACATTTATTCCACACTTAGCTTAATTAAAAAAAGTTCTTCAGTACTCAAACGGTTATCCAATTACGAATATTGTTTAATTTCAAAACGCACGTCTTTTCTTTTCCATGAACAATAATTAGTTACATGTAAATATCTAAGTTTTATGTTCATACTTTTTAAGCCCATTTTTATATCCTTTGTATCATGTGCACTTGTAAATTTCAATCTTTTTTTTCCTCGAGAGCTTTTTTAGGCGAGGCTTTCTGGGAGTTCTGCTGCAGAAATCACACTGCCAAGAAAGTTTTGCTGATGAAACATCTACAACAGTTCAAAATCATGTAAAAATGTATGTTTTTATGAAAAAAATCATGTATGTTTTCAAAATGTAAATAAAGTTGTGTATATGAACTTTTTGCATTCATTTCTCCAAAAAAATGCATTGTTGTTAAAAGTTACACAAATTATATTTTAATTCCAGTAAATTTTGTTATTTTTAATTAAAAAGAGTACAGATAAATCAAAATGTACTTCTGTATACTGTATTAGTAAGTGTAAATGTTTACATTAAACTTGCACAAGTTGGCTTGCAAAAGTTTATATTAATTATTTAAAAAGGTAACTTTATCCATGATATAACTGACATATTTATTACATGAAAATTGAAAAAAAAAAAAAAAAAATCTCAATCTATTTACATGATATAAATGTGTACATGATTTTACTTAATTATGTATTCATCTTTCAATACTAAAAGCAGTTGTATACATATCAAATACACTCTGGAACAGACTGTGATGGTTTCTTTCTTTATCTCTTTATTTTAGATGCCTTAAGTTTTTCAATTAACAGATTTGTGAATTGTTGAGAGAACTATGTTTATCAAAAGATTGCACATGTTCAAATGAAAAAAATCTACCAGCATGTTCAAGGTTTTATAAGTTTCATTTAGTATTGCTCTTTTATAGCAATTATAAAAGTTGTCCAATTATCAACAATACAGAAAATTAGTGATTCTTTTTCAGTAGTAAAAAAAGAGAAAAAAGTCTTATTGCAGGTCTGAGAAAGAACCTTATGAGTCGGAAAATATATAGATTTGAAAAAAACTTCTATTAAATTATAATTTTAAATATTTAAAAATAATAATTAACTTTACTAATATTAATGAAGCATTATTATTATTTTCTATTTTAAACCTGTAAAATTTAATAGTTTAAAAATTGCAATTTTTGTATAAATAAATAAATCAGTTATAAATATCAATATTTTTACTGGTTTATTGTAGTTATTTTATTCATAATTATGAGTAAACAAATTTCCCCTATAATTATGTATGTAAAAACGTCCTATATAACTGCATTCAGCCTGTAAATTAAGGTATTTATAAATAATTTATTTTATTAATACAAAAAGTTGCAATTTTTAAACCTCATCTACACATCTATTTACAGTCACAGGATAGCTAGAAGATATCTGGATATGATATCTTATGGACAGGGAAGAGATATCCACAGGATATCTGTGAGCCATCCAAAACCTCCCCTGCTTATCTCTAGCCTGTCCTATGCACGTCTGGATATCCAGACGTCCGTGGGCCGTCCAAACGTTGCAACCTTTTCTACCACTTCTGGATATTCCTGGATCAGTTGGACATCCCACAGATGTCCACAGGATAAGCTTCATATCCAACTCGTAATCCGTTGGATATCTACAGGCTGTAGTGTGGAGATAGGTGGTTGTCTGGGTTACAGTGCGACAAAGATTAACTTCCTGGGACGGGAAAACAATAAATTAAGTATGAAAATAAAGCTAAATAAATGAACAAAATGAATGTATAAAAAGCATAAAAATTAATAAATTAAAAGATACTACGAAACATACATAAACTCAAAACTTACCTCTCGCACGTGCAAACACCAACACCGATGGCAAATAAGGAAAATGTTTTAGGAACAAGCACGTTGGGAGCGCATCAAACGTGAAGGCGGGTGTAATGCAACGTATGGAGAGGAAAGACGGGGAGAAAAAGCAGAAATGGGGACAGGGTTGTGTGAGCAACACAACAGATGATAAATGGAGTCTTAGTTTTTAAAGCTTACAGTTTGATCACACAAAATGTAGGCAAGAATAAATATTTTTATCCCAACTCCAGCAGTAGTATTTATCTCTTCACGGAATAAAGGACATTTTTTCCACCGATTGACCAGGGTGACTTTTTTACGAATTTGAACAGTAATTACAAAATGAGTTTGTTTTTCTTTGCAACATAAATTTGTTCATGAAAAATTGTGCAATGAAGTGCTGCTGTTGTAACTAAAGGGATTTTTCAATAAAACGCCTGGTCGACTTTATTAACACATTTCTGCTGTTTATAATTACGTCACCGTGCTTCTCAAACATCACGGTGTATCTATTGCAAAACTAGTTACATAAATTATCCTCTGATTTTTAAAAATGTGTTATTATTTGTTATTTTTATAAACATTCACAAATCATCCTGTAACGTTTTTAGACTTAGCTGAAGTTAATGTTACAAAAAGCCTTTATGGCAAAGTATATTTCCTTAGTTTTAGTGGCTCATGATAACACTTCTTATGTCATTTAAGACAAACTCCAATTTTTTACAAATATGCAGCAGGTTTGATAATATACAGTACATCCTCACCATAGACTCACCAGAGTTGAATAGGACCATCGTGATGTTGTAAGAAGTATCATAAATCGATTGTAAACACAATGTAATATTCACTTGTCCGTGTCAGGAGTATCAGTGAAAAAGCAAACGCCAGTGATTTAGCGATAAAGATAAACGCAGCAATGGAAGCCTTGCTGAGTTTGATTGCAAAAAAGGTCCAATGCCCCGTGATAATACAGATTGTTCTACAACACACCGCATTTAATCGTTCTCTGCTTCTTGGTGGTGCTGTAACGTCTTCTTGGCGACCGCATCCGGTCAGAAGGGGCATTCGGTCCTTTTTGCCTCGTTCCGACACATCCACTTCCCTTCGGTTCCTTTTTATGTTATCTGCGTCGAGAAAACACGAGACTTCAAAATCCAGATGCTTGCTGACTCTTTCCGTCCGAATTTGGCCCCTGACCTCTGGCATCCGTTTTAGCCCAAAATCTATTTCCGTTCCCAGGGTTGTGTGCCCGCCGACAAAAGGGGCGGCCACATCCCTCTCTCGATTTTATCTGAAAGGGGGCTGGGCTGTTTCCGGAGTCCAGGCCAACGGACATGTAAGGAGGAGTAAGAAAATTCTGAGTTCGAGGAGAACATCTTTTGACGAGGAGAGAAACGGACGTGTTCCGTCCACCTCGGTCACTGTCTACTAACCCTAAGTTTTAATGAAGCTGTAAATAATATGTAAATAAAATCTTGTTAAGTTTTACCATCGAAGTCATGCTTTACTACTCGGCATATACACAAGTCCTCACGACGTTACAGCATACTTTGGTGTTTAGCGGTGCGATGCGTAGACAGTGATAAAAAGTATCCGATTTCTCCCTTCTCCATGAAGACAAACGAATGCTTGCCTTTCTAAAGGAGATGTTTCTGCACCCCGCAGAGAAGATATACTCGCCCCCGAGTGAATGAGGAGGTTCGACCCTGTTGAGAGCTTGCGGTTGAATCGAAGGAGGAAAATCTCCGTGAAGTTCTTCGTCTGTTCCCTTTTCGTTTTTGATGAAAAAAATTTTGTTGTTCTTTGCGAACATCCAGTTTGCAGTTAGGAAACATCCGTTTCCCCGTATCATTTCGTGTTGCAGCTATCCTGGCTGAAAAGAAGAAAAAAAAATTGTTGTGCTTTGCGAACATCCAGTTTGCAGTTTGGAAACTTTCGTTTCCCCGTGTCATTTCGTGTTGCAGCTATCCTGGCTGAAAAGAAGAAAAAAATTTTGTTGTGCTTTGCGAACATCCAGTTTGCAGTTTGGAAACTTTCGTTTCCCTGTGTCATTTCGTGTTGCAGCCACCCTGGCTAAAGTTTTGCAGTTTCAAAACAACCTGTTTCAAGAATTTTGTGTTACGGCCACCCTGGCTACGTGTTGAAGTTATTTTACATTGCAGTCACCCTGACTGATATGAAGAAATCCGTTTTCAACAATTTTCTGAGAGTAGGAGATATCCGGTTCTCCGAAGAATAGTCAAATAGAATTTGAAATTTTCGCTGAATCCATCAGTGCGCGTGTATGTGTTTGTGTGTGAAAAAAATGTGTTCCAAATAGGATTACCAATGCTGCAGAGAGGACGACCATCAAACGTGAGTATCTTTTTCCTACTTGGTTGGTTGTGAGTTAAATTTTCTAAAATTAACCAGTGCATTTGCTTGATAAAGTCATTTTCTCTTGAATTGCTTTAAAATCATGTCATTGTGTTAATTGTAGAGTAATTTAATGCATGTAGAATTACCCTGAGGTAAACAATTAGAGTACTATATTGTTTTGTTTATAATTTCATTTTGATTTGTGAAAAATTTTTGTAGTGATTTAATTCCTTAAGTATGGCATTTTTAAATAAATTAAAAAAGGAAGATTTGCAAAATCTTGCATCAGAGCTTAGTATAGAGGTTACCCCCATGGTAAAAAAAATAGATTTGATCGACTTGATCACCGAAAATGAAAGGTAAGAAGAAAATCTAGCTAGAAATTTAGCAGATAAAATTGCTCAGACTAGGCTAGAGAGGGGACAACAAGCGAAAAAAGAAAGAGAGAAAAAACGGGAAAAAGAAAGAGAAGAATGGGAAAGAAAAAGCGAAGAATGGGAAAGAGAAAGAGAGGAAAGACAGTTCAAGCTGCGAGAACTATATCCGGAAAGCGCATATTTCAAAAGCTTAGATAGATTATCACACAAATCCCGTGTTAGCATTGTGCAGTCTAACGTACAAATTTTGGAAACAAATACTGAGTCACAGAAGTTACCCTTAGTTGAAATAAGTCGTACTGAGACTACATTAGAGCACCCTGCTCATGAATTGATAATAGATATTGGAAAAGAGAACACAGGTTCTAAGGAGAATAATTTAGATTATGTCAGAAATGGGATGATAGGTGTTGCAGAAAAGAACACAGGCTCTAAGGATAGGAATGTCGATTGTGTAGGAAAGTTGATTTTAGATATCGCAGAGATAAGTCGTACTGAGATTAAAGTAGAGCACCCTGCTCATGACTTGACAATAGATATGGTGAAGGAGAACACAGGTCCTAAGGAAAATAGTTTAGATTATGTCAAAAAGGGGATGATAGGTGTTGCAGAAAAGAACACAGGTTCTAAGGATGTCGATTGTATAGGAAAGTTGATTTTAGATATCGCAGAGATAAGTCGTACTGAAACTAAAGTAGAGCACCCTGCTCATGAATTTACAATAGATATGGTGAAGGAGAACACAGGTTCTAGGGAGGATAGTTTAGATTATGTCAGAAATGGGATGATAGGTGTTGCAGAAAAGAACACAGGTTCTAAGGATAGGAGTGTCGATTGTGTAGGAAAGTTGATTGTAGATATCGCTGAGATAAACATAGGTTCTGAGGAAAAAAATTCCGATTGTTTAGGAAATAGTATTTCAGCAGTTTTGGAAAAGAGCACAGACTCTGGAACAAGTTCCGATTGCAGGAGAAAAGAAGTTTCCTTTGATAGTGAAAGTAGAGAGAAGAGGGAGAAAGATAAAATTCCCCCTGTAATGAACCGCGACAGTCAGAACCGAGACAAAAAAGGGGTAGAAAAAGTCCCCTCGGTAGGCCGGGAGCTTACGGGTTCGAAGCATTCTTCAAAACGACAGGAACCGTTTAGCAGTGGTTTCAGAGATAAGAGAAGGACCGAGAAGTTTAGCAGGAATGGAAGAGGGCGGGGATGTCCCCCCTCTCCGAAACCAGCTTGGGGTCGGAAAAGGAGGAAAATTCGAACAGATAATAAGAGAATCGTAGATAATTACGCAGGGAAGAATAGAGGGTTTGTTGACCCCTCAAGAAAACAGACTTTCTGTAGGCCTGAGTTGTTGTTTAGATAATCGGGTGCTAAAGAGCTATAGGAAAGGAAAACCGATTACAAAACGGTTTCGATATTTCGAAAGGTTTGCAGGAAAGGAAAACCGTAGGTTTGTAACTGGGATTATGCTCAATCCAAGTACTTATGATTTTGTGATAGATGACAAGTTGGTGTCAAAATCAAATATTAAAAATGCCGGAGTCTCTAAATTACATCGTATATTCCACCCAGATAGTTGTGACTAGAGACGCTATAAGGAGAGACGCGACATATGCAGGGATAAAGAAAAGCCGACTTTTAACCACCTTAGGGCTTGTTGGGGAACTTCTCGTAGACTTAACACAGGAGAAACGAGAGGGGTTTACAAAAACGCGTATTTCACGGAAGCAAGGTTTTTCAGCAAAATTTTAGTGCCATGTTCCAAAGTAGGAAAACACAGGCTTCAATTTCATACCATTTTTATGTGTCAAAAACGCATATTAGTTGTATTAATTAATGTTTTACTGTTCGGAATCTACCATCTTCTTCCAAACTTCTGATGGGAGAAAAAGAGAAGTTCCTTGGCTGTGTTTTGGCGGAAGTAGTTGGCGTTGTAAATAATTTATCGGAGAGTGAATGTCCAAACACTCTGATGAATGATTTTTGAGGTTCTTTTCTTTTTTAAATTAACATGCAAACTGTGCTGAATTAACAGAAATCGTTCTTATTAAACAGTTGTGCATTCAACACTATTCGCAGTTTTAAGAATTCATAAATAAAAAATTACGACAGACATGAGATGCATATCGATCACAATCGTATGCATATCATGATATGCATATCGATCACCCAAATTAGTGAAGGATTATGTTCGTGTAAATGTGTGATTATTAAATGAGTTAATTATTAATTAAGCTTTACGTAGTCGTTCCAAATCTACTTGTATTTATAAAATATGTCAATACAAAAGAAATTTCTCATCGGAGTTTTCGCTCATAACATAAAATTATGTTAAATAAATGTGTACCCGTCTTAGGCAATTTTTTAGCGATTGCATCTTATGTAATTAATATATATTTGCTGGATATGAACAGTTATCAATTATTCGACAAAGTACATCTGGTTTTGATGTACAATAACTGTAGGAATAGTAGAAAACTTTTGTATAGGTGGATTAACGTCAGGTTTAATACTGAAAATTAATTTAGAGAAAATGACTTCACTCCATTAGTTTAGTCAGTGTATTACTGAATCACAATCAACTGAAAGTCAATTACTGAATTAAAAAAAACACGATCACTGTGACTTACTTTATGCTCAATCTCATCGTTATCCAGCTTTTTAAATAATGTAAATTTGTTGATTAGATACTTGTCATTACATTTATCAGCATATGAATATCTTAATGTATATCACGATCACGAGCATAGCATACTTGAAATTTGACCGAGCCCAAGAGCGTAGCAGTTTAAAAATCATGGGAGTGGCTCAAACAATTTTCTTTCCAATTGCTCACAATTATTTCCAAGAAAAACCAATCAACAGTTAAAAAGTAATTAGTATTTACTAATTATTATTAATATTAATCACAAAAAATCACTAATAAATGAATATTTTTATAGATCATTAAAATAAATTAATAGTTTTCACAAAATAACCGAAAGTCTATGTAGTATGATTTCTAATGGGAGGGGCTCAGGCCCCCTGAGAACCCCCCCCCTTTCCTACGCGCCTGACCGAGCCCCCTCAATAACTCCTTCAGAAAACGGGAAGTTTCAGAACCCTCCCCTTCCTACGCTATATATATATATATAAGAAAAATATTTATATATTTAAAAATAATTATAAGTATATAAAATCAACAAACTTAATTGGGGACTATAAATATAGCTGTCTATCTGAATATATATTACATCTATATATTTAGTGCAAAGAAGAAACGTTATTTCACTTTTCACTAGCCATATACATTTTATAGGGTAGAAATAAATTTTATAGCACGCATAGTTTGCGATCATGTAAGCACAAAAATAATCAAGTTAAAAAAAAGATCTGAAACGGCGATTAAACTTTAAATGGAGAGTCCTGGCTCTTTTGCAGCAACCTGTTGTTACTAGAGGGGATAATTAGCTTAATGGCAGGGACTTGACGCGACCCGTGGAAGTAAGACTCCCCCAAGCTCGAAAGGCAATCCTTTTACCACCTCGAGAGTAAACTGGACCCAATGTCATCTCTTTTCTCATAGCCTCTTTAGTTGTGACTAACCAATTATTCCGAATAAAAATTGCAGGGCGGATTTTAAGTTGACGACTGTTTTGTATTTTTATTGATGTTCAGGATACGAAAATTTTGTGATTGTGTAATTGTAATTGTAGTCTATGTGTACAACATTCTGATCCTCAGAATGTAGCTGATTTGCTAAATTCCTCTATGATGTAATATTGTGAGCACAGATAGAATTTAAATGCTTTAGCAGTTTCGTATTGCAGAAAATTTCTGAACTGGATAAAATTCATAATCAGCTCGTTTATTGATTTTTATTATTACTATTATTAATCATGAACTTTGAAAATTTTCAACTTGTCAGGAAGTTTATTCTAATATTATTAAGTACTCCCATATCCTTACACTAGGGATGATGAAGAGAGTGTATTTATTGCTGGAAAGTTTGTTTTAATCAACTACTCATTTTTTGTTTTAAAAGAAAAACTTCTAGTTTAAAGAGTGAAAAGTTGGAGTTTTGAAAGTTATGGTTATTCGCTAGCCAAAAGTAAAGTAAGGGAATTAGTTATGATTCTAAAATCATGAACTATATACTTGAGTTGCTACTTTTCATTATTGATTGGTTGTGTTTATTGATTTAAGATCTTTGTTTTAGGAGAAGCTCAGAGTTAGAGCAAATGTTGTGTGGAAAGCACATCTTAATTAGTTGTGTTGAATGTTTTTATATATATTAGTATGTGTTACTTTTTGAAGCAACTGCACTGACCAGTTATTGTTATGTTTAAAATTTAGTTATAACTAAATTACTTTGAAAATATTAGTTTCAATTAAAATATTAAATTATTAACTTTAAAATCAAGTCAATTGTTTACTTGTGTATCATAGCCAACTCATAAGGAAAGGATACTTTGTTTTATTGAGTTTACTTTATTGTGTGAAATTGTTCATTTTTGTCATGGATTTTGAAGTTCTGAAGGGGGAAGGAGTTGTAACGTCTTCTTGGCGACCGCATCCGGTCAGAAGGGGCATAAGGTCCTTTTTCCCTCGTTCCGACACATCCACTTCCCTTCGGTTCCTTTTTATGTTATCTGCGTCGAGAAAACACGAGACTTCAAAATCCAGATGCTTGCTGACTCTTTCCGTCCGAATTTGGCCCCTGACCTCTGGCATCCGTTTTAGTCCAAAATCTATTTCCGTTCCCAGGGTTGTGTGCCCGCCGACAAAAGGGGCGGCCACATCCCTCTCTCGATTTTATCTGAAAGGGGGCTGGGCTGTTTCCGGAGTCCAGGCCAACGGACATGTAAGGAGGAGTAAGAAAATTCTGAGTTCGAGGAGAACATCTTTTGACGAGGAGAGAAACGGACGTGTTCCGTCCACCTCGGTCACTGCCTACCAACCCTAAGTTTTAATGAAGCTGTAAATAATATGTAAATAAAATCTTGTTAAGTTTTACCATCGAAGTCATGCTTTACCACTCGGCATATACACAAGTCCTCACGACGTTACAGCGCAAAGCGATCTATCAGATCAGCGTCATTGACCCAATGGGCCTGTTTTGACGAATGATGGTGCAACAAGGCTGGTGCTGCCCTTTTTATCGTGTGCTGCTTCCCTTTTGTATCATCGATTGCATTTATGTAACACTGGTAACTTGATTAAGCACGAAACCAGCAGTAACTTTTCACAAAGACAGTCCATATTAATCTAAATAAGCCATTTCTTATGTCAAACATGTTGGCCAAGATTTTTCTCCTCTTAGACGTCTTTCAAAGCGTCCGTTTAACGCCTGCACTCCTCTACACGGCATTCTGCAGTTTCACGTGAAAAAGAAACAGGAGTATTTTCAGTAGACTATTATCTTTTCGGTATATTCATAGCCCTCTATTATCTTTTTATGCGGCTGTGACGCATGTGAATTTGCTGAAAATTAGAGTGCATACTCTCCGCAAATAAGTACCCGTTGTGAAACTGTTGCGTTTGTAAAAAGACAACTTCTATGTACGTGAAGCAATGACGCGCAGAATCTATGACTGTCCAGTGGACCCTATACAACTAAAAAATCATCCATGTTTTGAGCAAAATATATGAATTTGATAAGCCTCAATTCCTCCAAGGAACTAATTCCGAAATATTCATTCTAGATATGATGTGAACTGAAATAGAAGTTGTGCCAGAAATAGAACAATGTTCATGTCTATGTTCGAATAAATACATTGGGAATTCAGTCTCTGTTATTAAAAATATATGGTGAAGCATGATGGAGTTGGTGAGTCATAATTTTTGATTAATGTCTTTTTTGTTATTTTTCTTCCTTTATCTCCTGGTTTTCGCAAGTAACGTTTTGTTCTACCACTAGTGAACAGGCCTAAAATGTTCTCTGTTTTTGAATTTCTTTCTGGTGTTTTCCGGCCGAAAAGTATGTGCATGAGTTTTTAAATATTCATCCTGATTATCACCCAGTCGGGTTAACTTACAGAACCGCCCCTTCCCCCGCCTTCTTTTTTTATCCGAAACATTATTTCTAATTTAGGTTGAAGTCAGTGTTCAAATTAATCTCATTATGATAATATTGATTTCTGTAATTAAATTGTAGAAGATTATTAGAATTACCTAACTGATTTTGAGTGAAATAACTAAAATTAAAACAATTAATAATGTATCAGAAATTGCCAATGATATAAGAACTTTTTTTGATAGGGTTTTGTAATTTTTTATGCCAAACATGATCTATGTCTAGGTCTTGTTTTTACAGAAAATATACCCCAAAATAATGTTGTCGATGAATCTCTTCAGAATTAGTCGAAACATTGCGCAGCACTATCGATCAATGAAATTCACTAATCCATTGAATGATTCCTTCAATCACACGGAATCCGATTGTCACAAACTGTTAAGTACTGATCCATGGAACAAATTGGAGATCATTCTTCGCCATTTCATAAATGTTCATGTCTGATGTAGGAAAGATTTAATTGCCAAGCACTTGTCATGACAGCTTTTGAATGTGAATACAAAGCATACATAATGCTTGATGAATCACCATGTTATTTGTTTCATTCAAAGGATGTAGTTCCAATGTATCACGTTATGCTGACGCATTAAATGCCTTTTGATGTGTTATTGTAAAGAATAATGGGAACAATAAAGCTTTGGAATATGCAGTTAGCCATATAACTGCATCCGGAAATTTAATGTGCAGCCTATTTATTCATGAATTAATTGAAACAAGTTTAAATATTTTATTTTTGATGTTAAAATTTGATGCTGATTTCTCCAGTTAGAAAGTTGAAATAATTTTCTCTAAAATATATTTTTTCAGTAGTTTATATAAATCCTTTACCTTTTCTAATATTTTTAACTGACAGATTCTTTGAAAGTGAATTTCAGTTTGCTTAAAATGCTTTGAATGTAAAATCATTGCATATTATAAAGTCTTTTTGTATATTTTTGCACTATAGTAACTTCTCATGATTGCTTATTTTGCTTTATAATTTTTCACGATATTCTTTTTCTTCCTCTTTTGCAATTTCTTTTCCAAATTATGAACAAAAAAGCAATTTTATGTGTTCCCCAATAATTAACCTCTACGCTTAGGATGTACCACTGTAACATTTTACCCATTATGTGAAAACTATAAGAGTTATCTACAATTAACGATAGAATACTACGCACTCTATTTCTGATGTCCCTTTTTCCCCTATTTTTCTATAAAAATGAAGTAAAAGACTCAAAAAGGAACAAAGTAATTAAACTAAAAGGAAAAAATCAAACTAAATTCAAAGAAAAGGATGTGCTTTTCACATAAAGAACATCATAAGAAATAAACAGCCAGTTAATAACTGAAAAATAAACAATTAAGCATTTAAAAATGGGCTGTGTGAGTATACTGTGTGTCAGAGTGCTTTCACACCAAAGGCAACAAAGACAAAAAAATCGTCTTTGCTCATCTACGCACGCGCAACGCATATTTGCCTTCAAAAATATGCTCTACGGTTGCGCAGAAAAGAAAAGACAAGTTTTTTGTCTTTGTCGCTTGTGAAAGCACCCTCGGTCGATAGGTCAACCTGCCGTTTGGTCTTGATATCAAAGCCTCCCCCCTAATAACTTTTGTTGAACTTACCTGATTTTTAAACAAGATTTTTTTCTTTGATAATATATGTAAGCAATACAAACGCACTCCAAAGTACTCCTAGTGAAACGATACCTCTGGGGGTGCCAATCCCAGGTGACGGACTCTCATCTGGGAGCTGGTTCAAAAAATTAAAGAGACCTTTCAAAGGGGCGGAAATCGGATAAATGCCCCGTTAGACTCATGAGCAGCGTATCCATTCTTCCTCGCCACATGCGAGGACTCGACAACAACAACAACAACAATACAAACGCAATAATGCTTGTCTTATATCTGAGTTGTCTCTATATTAGGGTGAAGAAAAAAAACTTGGCAAGAGAGATTTTTTAGTTTATTAAGCATTTATTTAAACGTATTTCGCAAAATAATTGCCACATAGTCTTTTTTAATTGCCACATAGCTGCGATTATATTTTTTTATTTGCCATTAACATATGTTTTGCTTTGTAAAATTTAAGGTAATATTAATCACGATATTTTTTCTTTAGCAGAATTTACTTTTGCTCATGTTTTGATATTTTCAGTCTTTCTGCATCATTGGATTGTTGTTACTCATACTCAAGATGCGGACAAAGATCCGGATGCGGCTAGTTGAGTTTTTAGCGTTCTTTCACACCAAAGGCGAAAAAGAGAAAAAAAAAACTTGTCTTTTTCTTTTCTCATCTGCGCAACCGCAGAGCATCTTTTAAGGCTAAACTATGCCTTTGCGCTTGAGTAGATGAGTAAAGTTTTTTGTCTTTGTGGCCTTTGGTGTAAAAGCCCCCTTAGGGTTTCCCTAGCTTCGGAGTTAAAGGCAGTCACAGAGTTTAACAAATCGAGTCATTAGCTTATTTTTGTTCAGGTACACTCTACAAAACAAGTTTTTAATTCTGCAAGTAATTGCCTTGAGTGGTCCTAAGAAAGAGTTGTTTAGTAGACGAATTTAGCAACTTTGTCAAAGAACTATTTGTTTATAACGCCGGTTATTTTTCATAAATTTCTCTGTTACAAATAATAGAAGTTTTTTACCAGATGCGGAAACAAAAGAAACTGCAAAAAGAAAAGACGAACGATTATACAAAAGAAGCGCTAAATTAAAAGTACCGCTTGAAACTTTCAAAATAATGCTCATCTTCTTGAAAATACTACGTATTACATTTTCAAAAGTTTTGAAATTATATTAGTATTTTAATTAAACCATTTGAACTGCATGTGTTTCATGAATAATAACAATCTTGGAGTAAAAATAGAATCTTATAGCACGAAACAAATTGCGACATTAATTTAAATTCTCGTTGTTTATGGCTCACGTTCATTGTAATGTTTTGCGTTATGATTCTTTAAGCCTCAAGTTACTAATTTTATTGCAAGTAAAGTAATAAAATGCCTTTCTAAATTGAAAAACAAAATTACAAACTTTTTAGAAAAAGTTAGAGTTGTTGTTGAAAATAAGAATAGTTATTTTAAATCAATCGAAATATTTTCCCGCATTGAAATATCATTTCGGCTTTCTTTAAAGTTAGAATATTACTTTCGCTTGAGGTTTAACTCAAGTTATAACTCAAATTTTTTCATCTAAGTACGAGTTATGAATGTCCTTCATAATCAAAGGTAAATAATAGAGAACAATTTAACTTTCAATATAAGAAAGAGACACTTGGTAACTGAATCAGTTTAACTCTAATATATAGAATTATTTTAAATAGATTAGACTATAAAAAACTCTTTTTTTTTATCTTTCTCTATTTCACACAGCACGTCTTTTAGTCCAGTCAATATATACATTTTAATTTGCAAAAGGCCGGGTAAAAGATTTTTTTTTTAAACAGTATATATTGGGGCCAACATGAAAAAACTGATTTATCCAACATGAAAGATCCCGGACGAACTTTTGCGGCTGAAAAACCACCAAAATTTAGGACTTTTTGTAGTTTTTTCGATATATCTCAAAAATGGTTGAATTTAGAAAGAAATTTTCAGTGTAAAATTTATGGAGCACAAAATTTCCAACAACTTTCTTCATTACAACTTTTCTGTAGTACAAAAAGTAAGTTGGCTACACTGTTAAAAATTTCCGTAAGAAAATAGTAAAATAACCATTTATTTGATTGTTATTTTACCATATTTAACTACAACAGTTGAATAACCATTAAAAAGATGGTGCTCAAACCGCTGATTGCGAAAAAAATCGTTTATTCTCTGTTTATCCTAAAGAAAGTTTAACTAACCGTAATTTTCAAGCGCTCAATAAGAATCGGGCGTCCATCTTGGTTGCGAAACCTTACCGGTCGTACGTTGTTTTAAAATAGGAATACTGATTTATCAGTTAAAATCTGCATGTGTATATAAAAAAAGAAGAAAAAAAAGTGGCTTAAGCAGTGGTTACTAAAATAGAAACACATACACACGTAGATCAAAAATTGGAGACATCAGATTCGCGAACTCTTTGCGAATGAGCGAACCCATCATTTGAGCTGCTGATGCTTGTTTGTATTTTAATTTTTGCAGCAAATAAAATGATTTTCGTGAATATACAGTAAATTTAGACTAAAAATGACTTTGGATCTAAACAAAAACTGAAATCTCAATTTTAAGGCAGGTTGCCTGTTATAAAAGAAGATTTATTGATACATAAACGACAGTTGTACGTGGTGCGGATGGCCGAGTGGATAGCGAGCAAGGCTTGTGCACCACACAGCCGCGGTTTGAGTCCCAAGCACTTCATTTACTGTTTATACGCCTCGAAGATTCTACGCCTCGCGCGAAATGGTTCAAAAGCGGTCAGATTTTTTGTTTTGAAACCATTTTTAAATGGTTATAAAACCGTAAACTTTTGTATTTACGGCTTTTTAACCAAGTTGATTGGAAATGGTTAGGTCCCGTAAAGATAGAAAAATGTTCCAAACTGTAAATTTAACGGTGAATTAGATGGACAGACTGCTGCCGGTCATTTAACCGTAATTTCATGTTGAAATTTCTAACAGTATACAGCCGTTTCAAAATAGACAATTTTTCACAACTTCATAAGAAAAGCATTAACTTATAAATAATGCATATGAAATATTAAAATTTGACTAGAATCTATATTTTCTGATAGTTTATCAACTTTCTATTTTCTTGAGACCCCTTGAGACGTTTTTTACAGGTGCAAGACACGTTCTTCAGAAGAGTCTGAGGAGCTGAATCGCGTTTTGTTTCAACAGGCATTGTTCCCAACCCCATTGAGGTCGTTGCCTACCCAACTTTGAATTTGGTGGTAGCACCGATAGGAGTGATAGCGTCCAGCATCGCACGTAGGAGGTAGTCGAGCAAGATTAATTTTTCTGCTGAACACTGATTTTGCAAAAAGATTAAATCTTAAAGCGTCCAAGGATTCGGAGGAATAATTAATTTCGCTTTTGTATAGTTTTCAGAATTTGTTATGTCATTGTGACGGCTGAGTGGATCCATAAATGCGTTAATGACTCCTTTCATTTCAGGAAATTTGTTTATAATGTTGCACAAATTAATCTTGCCTTGGCTCCATCCATGCATCCACTAAATGCATGGTGGAATAGAGCACTGCTGGGTCGAACTTATATGATTTAGTCAAGTCAAGAAAATCACCAGCACTCCTTCCAGGTTTTAAATAAAACAAGTTGCTGAAAGACTGTCCTAACGCTGTCATCAACACTAAGAGATCAATATCTTTTCCAACTATAATAACTTTTTCAATTACCTTCGCTTTTGAAAGGGCAGTGTTAGCAATTAGTGAGTCGGCATCTTCTTGGGCCTGCTTGACGTCAATGCCACACTGTTCAAAATGTGTGTTTAGCAGTTTAATCAGACGACTCTTGTTTTGATTATTTGCCAAAAATCTTTCTTGGGGGATTTGATTGGTCATGTTGGCTTACAATATTACTTTAGGGGAACAGTGCACCCTCATTCTCCATAACCGTTCAAAACTTTTGGTGCCAGTGTGTGTAGGATATCCATCAAATACAACCAATTCTTGAGATCCATAATGCCTGTTTAGAAAGGAAGAATAACTCTGAGATATGGTAGAAAATGTAGCATTGTGAGGCCAAATTACTTTAGGTGGGAGATATCCCCCATCCAAAACAACTAGCGTTTTCCCCTCTATAATTTCATTGCTCTGGTTTGGTGAGAAAGCCTTGTATAAAGACGACTTTTTGCCTTTTCGCATACCTTCTTCCGAGAAAAGCGACATCGGATAGGGTGCAAGTTCGTATGATAAAAACACCTTCAAGTCTTCATCTGACTGTTTCGAAAGGCACAATCTTTGGGAAAGTGTAAATGGATCGACAGCAGTTACTTTAAGGGTTCCGACTTTATAACTATTTACAACATATGCTATGGTAATGCGTTAAAATTGCCGTAACTGACCATTTTTGTGACCATTTCCATACCAACTTCTTGGGCCAAATGACGGTGTTTATCTCTGAAAAGGGGGTGTGCTGTGAAAGCCACTCCCGCAATTTTATCAAGTCCCGTCGGGGGAGATATTTGTTTTGAAAAGAGAGGGTGGGGGTCAGTTTCATCCCCTTTATCGGCTACGAAGTAGGCATCGTTTCTCAAGGTCAGACAAGTGGCTACTTGCCTCTACTTTTTCTCCATTATTCAATAAGCTTTCAGACACCTATATCTTTAAATTGTTTTTGTAAGTTAGGAAAAAAATGCCGAACTTTGAGAAGCTGTAACGCTTTTGCTATTCATGCTACAAAAAAGTTGTTAGTAAAACGTAACAGTAGAATGTATCAATTATATGCTGAAAATAAATTATGCGCATCATTCCAGTTACACAATATTGTATATCATCCGTTATTGGAGTCTGACGACGAGCCAGAATTGCCTGTACGTAGCCGCGGGGGGTGAAAGTGGGGGGAGAGGGCGAAAGGGGTCTCAAGAAAATAAAAAGTTGATAAACTATCAGAAAATATAGATTCTAGTCAAATTTTAATATTTCACATGCATTATTTATAAGGAGTTAATGCGTTTCTTATGAAGTTGTGAAAAATTGTCCATTTTGAAACGGCTGTAGCCAACTTACTTTTTGTACTACAAAAAAGTTTTTTGGCCGCCAAAAGTTTTCCCGGGGTCTTTCATGCTGGATAAATCAGTTTTTTCATGTTGGCACCAATATATACTATTTTATTTTTAAATCTTCTTCCCCACCTTTTGCAAGGCAAGCCCTTTTTTTATACCTATTGACTGAACTATTTACACACTTCTAAATGACGAAAACTGCTCAGAGTTGAGTTAAATAAATTCAAGTAGCCATCAAAAATTGAAATCACCTTCGTTACCAGATGAATTTTATCACACAACAGCCTGTTACGATGAAAAGCTTAGTCATCATGAAAAATATTGTCTTGTATTTAAAGCCCAGTCATGTTAACAACAATCAAGTCATTAGTAAAACTGCGCTTTAAAAGTAAAAGCTTTATTTCAAAATTGTACTCGCAATCTCTACCACATAATGTACCTTTTTTTTTTTTAATGTGTGTCTTAAAATATGACATTTAAGTAATTATCTCTTCAGCTGTTGTACATCTCAAATTGCACATAACACGTAAAACTAGTAGAAAGACTACTTTATTTTGCTCTGAAATAACTGAGTTAGTCGCATCTAATTAGAATGTGTCAAGCGCTTTACAGAGCTTCTCAGAACGCTGTCCATTATTTAAGTTTTATCTTTATGAATAAAACATGGGACGTCGAAATTCCCCCTCCCATACACCGGGTGATCAATTAATTCAGGGGGTTCATTGTTTTAGCTAAAGCTACGATGACAATGACAAAGATGGATGGTTCTAGATCTCATGATAAAGGATCAATCTGCGTCGCCGTATTAAAATGTGATAAAGAGAATTTCACATCTTCAAGAGGAAAGTTATTTTATATGGTACTTAAGCATGCTACCAGCCATAGATTCCAAACTCCAAAAACGTAAGGGAGCGAAATTAACCTGCTTGAATTTTACGTAATTTCGGAGTTGCGATATCTTATGAAAGATAACTCTGAAAATATAAGATTATTTCGAGGATTGACATATGCAGAGGTGTAATATGAATTTCTAATAAGGTTGTGATTTATGTTAAAAGTGGTCAGTGATTAAGAGGTACTGTAAGATTTAAGTTTTGATTTGTAAGACTTAAGTTGATACCACAAATCCTTATACAGTGGAAATGTAATGAATATGTATATTAGTGATTAAAGTTTATCAAGAAAGGAAAGTTTTAGTATGAATTTCTAACTGTTTTTGGTACTAAGGTAGTTAAAATAGTATCTGGTAGTTTTGGAAATTCCCCACGCAAACAACAGCATTTAAATTCTTTGACATGTATGTTCAAATACCTTTACAGTTAAGATGTTCAATATTTATTAGGTGTTCTTCGTATGCTTCCAGTAATAGAAAGTCGAAAAAATAGGCATTTCTAGTGCGAATGCTTCCTAACAGGAATCAAACAAAACCTAACAAAATCATAATATATGCTCACTTTCAAGCCTATCGTTTTAGAGGCAACGTTTTTAATAATAAGACATGTTTTAATGTGAATTTCTGCCAAGTATTAGTAATTTAAATAGAAACATCAATAGTTTGTCCTTGGAAATTAATTACGCAAAATTGCGGTTAGGATCTGTGATTTTCACATAATTGTTGACACATAGTTCATTATATCGCTTATAGAAATGAACAGTGTCATATCTGCAAAAAATCGTTTTTTTTTTTTTTTTGTTTTTATATCAAAATTTTCAGATTTTTGCGCTCTTTATATTGGGAATACTGTTGTAAGTAAATTTTCAAAAATTAAGGCTAGAGAACATTAGTGTCACTATGCATTTTGGCTGGAACCGCCAATTCTCACATGTCAACACCACCTTATTGCAGAATAATTCGGTTGATTATAGAATTTCAACGGGATAGCATTGCAATTTTTGCAAGTACAATGTTTTATCAGCTTTAATTTCAAAATTCATGTAGTTTATATACTCGTAACACATGGAACTACTGACGTAACATCCGATACGACAGTATTCATTTCAATTTTTCATTTTTTGACGTCCTTCATTAAGATGAATACCGTCGGGTTGGTAAATACGGCAGTTTCCATTTCTGATTTATTATTACCTTTCAGCAGTTTTGTCGAATAAACTTATGGTTGATTGGTGCATAAGGCAGTATTCGTTTCAATGTTTTTATTTATTTGGTTGCTTTGTTAATGGTGCTGCAGCACAACTAACACAATAATGTGCATTTCATAAAAAATAATTAGAATTGGGTTCCTATTTTATGTTCTAAATTGTAAGAATTACATCCCTATTTCCTAAGTAAATAAACTTTTATATTTTTATATTTTGTTTTACTTTTTCTTTTAAATACTCTTTATCTTGCTTTTTTTCAGATAACGTAGAGGTAGTATGAAGGCCTAATTAAAGCTTATGTTCATCAAATAATATAAACATGTTCCAAGGGGAAAAGTCTAAATAAGAAAATAATAAAAATATTAATCAGAGACAAGTAGTTTTTAACGAATTGGACAGTGTTACCCCCATTTAGCTACAAGAACGATCAATACTTAGTCACTCTACTAATTTTAATAACTTACAAACTGTATTTTTTTAGTGCATTACTGCCGTAACTGCATTTTTTAGTTATTTATAACTTTTTGACATCTTTTAACATCCATCATGTGAGAGAAACAAGCAATAATTATTTTCTAAGCAAAATCGATTGTAATAATCATTAAAACTAATAAGATAATTAAATAAAACCAATTGTAAAAAGTTCAAACTCCTCTCCTGGAAAATGTGCATTTAGCAGATATGACACTGTTCATTTCTATAGGCGATATGATGAGCCAAAACATAAGGATCATTTTCGTCCCGGTCCTTCTGGATCTGTTTCCCAAGATGTATGGTTTGACAGGATTAATCATTTCCTGTAAAATGCAGGAAGACGAGCAAGATGCAAAATTTGTCTTAAAAACACTCACCTTCTTGGGATAAAATGTAGCGTAATGCTTCGTAAGAACTGTACAGTTCTCTTTCATTCAAAATAATAGTTTATAAAAAAAGGATGTAGCAATTAAAAAACAAAAAGGTGCACAAAACGTATACATTACAAACTGGTGAGTTAGATTTTATTAATTAAAATTGTAAAAGCAGCTACTATTACGCAATAAACTTCAGAAATAAACTCAAATGTCTAATACAAAATGCATTTGGAATCTTATACCCCCATTAGGCGCAAATGTTCCCATTTTGGGAACATGCTATAACTTTTAGTTATTTTTTTTTTTTTTTTTTGCACAAATTCAAATGAAATAGGTATAGATACCCTCTGTACATTACATAAAAACAATTACTTATTAAAAAAAATTGTTGGAACATGTAGCCGCGTTTAATGGGTTAATGAAATTCACTGAGAAATTTGCTGCAGTTTGATATGTTCAAGGACTATAACTCCTTAGTAATTTTTTCACCTAGACTCGTCTTGACATTTCAAACTCCAATATAGTTCTCCTTCTTTTTTATATATATGGGTGTACACAAAGTTCTTAAAAAATACGAAGTGGTGTACTTTGGTGTACTTTGTGTACACAAATATATATAAAAAAAGAAGAAGCATTATGCAGGAATATGCAATGTCAAGACGAGTCTACCACATTTACAGACATTAAACCATATTTGAAGTTGATTACTCTTTCACTGTCATGCTTCTTGCTACATTGAAAAAATGATACAGTATCAAAACTGTTCAGCGCAGTCAATATTGTCAGGTGGGGTAAAGTGGTCAATGGAGTAAAATGGACATACGGCAAATGAAAAGCAGTAGCTTTGAAATAAATAAAGGAATTGGTGCACATTTTTTATTTTAGCTTTTAATAATTAAAAATTAAATTTTACAAACAAAATTATATTAATAGCTACTTTTTAGGTGGAGAAAACACTCGATTTGTTTGTTTATACAACAGTTTGAAACTGAAACAGCTGTTTTAACTTCTCACTGACATTTTGTTTTAAAGAATTTGCAGCAAATGGACGGTGCAGGTAGTTTTACACAGATCTCAAAAATACTCCCTCATTAACCGTGAAGCTAGATTCAGTATATATTATTTTATAGTAGTTCAAGTAAAATGGGGTAAAGTGGTCATAGTATTAGGCTTAACATGCACCAATGTTCTAAAATAATTTAGGTTAATTTATGCGGTAGACAGGGATTAACTTGCATAGGAATGCACAGGAGCTCAGTTTCCATATTTATTTTTAATTTTTAACAATTAGAGGGAATGCAGGCTATTTACGCAAAAAAATAAATTTTGAAGACTTGCAGTGGTTCGCACTTCTTTTGTTAGAAATTAAGCCACGACGCAGATATTTGTTACACTTTAATTTCACTAATACTGTATTCTTTCTTTTTAAAAATAAATTTTGAATTTACTTTTTAGTAAACCGCAACTAACACAACTGAGCTTAAATGCAATAGAGATTGAAATTACTATAATACAGTCTTCTTACAATGGTGTGTTTAGTATTGAAAACATTTAGAAGCACTTTTAATAAAAGAATTTTCAAGTATCAATGATTAATTTATAAACAAACTTATTATAAGTATTATTAAGTTGCAAATGTTTAGAACTAGCAGTGCTTCGAACAAGAACAATACATGAAAGAGAGAGAGAGAACTAAAAATAGCTAGGTTAAAATATGTATTTTTCTCCCATTGATTTTTAATAAGCTATAATTATCCAGAACTCCCTTATTAGCAATGTTTTCTTAATATGTTATTTAAGTAATTTAGCTATCAATTAAAAGCTATTTTAATTTTTTTACGGAAAATTTTGAAAATTTCGTATTTATGTTTTATTATAGGTATTGAGTTAAAGGACAGACTTAAAATCTAATATTTAGGGATTAAAACCCAAGAATACCTACTATTATGTATCCTAACATGTTTTGGTACATAACTTCGTTTTAAGACCATATATGCAGCAGTTGAAGAGACTGAAGTACCTTACGAGACGTTACGAAGATGAGGCTAACTTTTGACCATAATAGAGGACCTAAATAAATTCCGTTGATTGAAATAAAGTTGTTTTTGTTCTAAAATGAACCTTTGTTGAATATTTTGAAGTATTATGGTTATTAATATTTTTATATATCTTTTTTTTCAATTATGACCACTTTACCCCATGCACTACTCACTTTACCCCACCCCACGGGGTCATACATACATCCCAGAAAGAAGGCGTCATGAAATTATCTTACTTTATTTTCTTCTGCTCAAAATTTAATGCAATCTGTTCTTGAATAATGTAATGTAAAATAACAAGAAAAAAATCTGAAGGCTTTGAACAAATTCTTATATTTATTGGCAAAGAAAGTTGAAAAACGTGGATTTTATGACCATGTTACCCCACCTAACGCTATAAACTTTAGCGTTGCTATCACGTATTTTCACAAACCAAATGAATTGATCAGTTCTAAAATAATATTATTTTTTTCCAATAATTGTTGTAAATACAAAAGTCTATAGCACATTAATCTTTCTGCAAAATTTTTTTTTTTAATTTGGTAGTTAGATGCTCCCACCTAACATCGATATCAAAAAACTTCCACCTCAACAGCTCGATCGATAGAAAACGTAAAAGTCGCCATGTTTTGTGATTAAAGTTTCCAAAAAAATCAATAGAATTACTTATTTGTTTCGAATTTCGGTAGCTATGAGCGTCTTACATCAAGTAGTAAAACAATCAAAATCATCACGATTGCATCCTGATCCGCAAAACATGTAGGTTTAGATTTTTTAAGTACCCAATTATCTCCTAGTACCAGAAAGTCAATTATTTTCCCGTATTGGAAGAAAAGAGTAATTGTATGATCCCCATTCCTTTTTTGCAGCGTGAATTGGGGACGCGTTATCAGAAAAAAATCAAATCTAGATTTTCATTAACTGATAATCAAAACCGAAGATAGGAATTTTTATTTCGTTTAACATTAGAAATTCAAAGTTAAATTATTTTTATTGCACAGTGTTTTATGCGGCTTAAAGTTTTGTAATGGAAAGTTTCGCATGATGTGACTTGGTTATTTCAGCAATAAGTATTCTGAAAAACATATTTTTAAAAATGAAATAAAAAATCTGAAATGAAAATTTAGTGGAAGAAACCCTATTTTCATGAAGAATAGAATCAATGTATTTTCAATCTTTAAAAATTTGAAGACACTGTTTTCTTTAATTAATTACAGAACAAGTATTCTGAAAACTTTAATTACAATTGAAAACCAGAGGCGAAGGCAAATTACATAAGTTTTCAATTGTATTCTTCATTTTTGAATGTCTTGAAAACTTAAAAAGGCCCCTTTTAAGAATCTGCGTCGGAAATAAGAAATCTATATTTCACAGATTTAATTTCGAAAACCAATTTTAGGAAGTATTTTTGAGATCAAAATCTTAGGCTTACGTTTTATTTATATATTTATTTTAGTGGAAGTATGCCAAAGTAAAAAATTTTGGAAATGGCCATGTATTTCGTTGTAGATTTGTGCCTCGTTATAATACATTTTGCTTCATAACACCATTTGGAAATCATGCCTAATCAAATGAAGATTCAGCCGCAACCGCTGTCTTGGTTTTGTCTATCGCTTATTCAACTCCCCCCTCCTCTTTAATTGAGCCGTCCCCCCCCCCCCAATAAACAAATCAATTAACACACCACTCCTTAAAAAGTCCTTATTTCGGCTTTAAAAGCGTTCGATTTACTGCAGACAGAAAATATGTGAATTTATAATAAAGTTTTGGTTGAGTAAATTATAAATGCACATATTTTCTCTCTCTCTACTCCCCCCCCCCCCCCCCGTCAATCGAACTCTTTCAAAGCTGAAGTAAGACGTTTTTAAGCATTCGAGTTAATCGACTCTGCATTGAACTTATCAATTAAATCTCTAACTTTTCTGAGTATATCTAGTGCAATTCAATACCGCTGCATTTCTAGGACATGAAAATGGAACAATCAACATGACTTTACTTTGAACAAACTACTATTGATCAATGTTTCAAACTTTAATCGTGACTTAAGAGCATCATAGTAAAAATTTTGTCTTTTTCAACCCTTGAAGAAACAAACTGATTTGGTCCGAACGCATGAACGGAAATGGTGTTTAATGTGGAAACTGTTAACATAAGCACTAATGGTTTCATGATGTTAGGGTTTTTTGTAAATACTGCAAAACAATAATGTTGGAAAAAATTTCCATTAAGAATTCGAAACAAAATTAATAAGTAATCCTTAATTTTGCTTCATCCAAAAGAAAAAAATGAACAAAAATGAAGTTTTAAATAAAATACTGAAAAATAATTTATAAAGACAACATTGTTTTTGTTAAAATGATTTTAATGATTTAATTATCTTATTGTAATTTCTTATTTACGTTAGTAATAACGATGATAATTCATGTTTATAATTAATATTTTCTTTCTCTTGCTCCCGGTTCGATATTACTGAAATTTTATGACTAATAACACTGATCAACAAGTGTTTTGCCCCAAGAATGAATTTCACTTTTTCTGATGTAGTTTTGCACGAGGAATCCATATCTGGTATTAAAATGTTTCCATCACGTATTTTTTTTTAGTTATGAGGAAGGAAATGTTCGATTTTTACGTTTTTTCAGTGTTTTTCAGATCATGCAGCATCGTTTGTAATGAGATAAAGTACTCAAAAGAGATTGAATGTCAACCGTTAAATCAGTGGTCACTTTATTTTGCTGGAAAAAACTTAGTGGAGTGTCGCAAACAGCCCCCGCAGACCCCGAACCGAAGTGCGTATCAAATTACTGCACTGGGTACGGGTCTCGGTAGGAATTTCACGAGAATTGGGATACAAAGGCAAACAGGCAAAAGATCGATACTGTACGACACGTTTAATGAGCATGAGCTACTATTTTTTATCATAGAAGTCTCCTGTTGCGTGTAAAAATACCCCCTGAAAGCATAGGAGCTGTATAACCGATGAACATGGAGAGCGGTTTCAACAGGACATTTCATGTATCGAAAAAAGATATCAAGGGAAGTGGAGTGCAACTATGTTAGCAGATTACTGCTGAACGTTAAAAGGGGACATTCCTGAGGCAAAGTATGCCATAACATGTCAAAACGGACCCTTTTAAGGAAAATATAAAATTACTTGGTTTTTTAGTGGAAATGCTTCTAATGTAAAAATTACAACGCCCTTAAAAAAGGGGGGGGAAGGGTCCTAAGGACTTTATTGACTGATCTTAGAAGTATTTTCCAAGCTGAATTCGAATATGTAAACCACTTTCCTTATCATTTAAGGGGAGCTTGTAAGGTACTGCAATAAATTAGGGTAAATGTTATTAATGTCAACTATTACAGCACCTTGCACGGAAAATCCTTACGTGATAGAGAAAAATGGTTTTCAATTTCGAGTTCAGCGAGAAAAATACTTCTAAGATCAGTGAACAAAGTCTTTGGGGCAGAAAAAAAGTTTTTTTTTGTAGACCAGTGTAATTTGAATCAATCAATTTTCCTAAATACGGAAAAGCTACTTTATTTTGATAAAATTATTTTAATAGAAGAGTAAGACTTTCATAATATATATATATAATATATATATATACATACATATATTAGTAAGTAGCTGAAGATCTGCGAGAACATGTGAGACAAAATCGTTGATCATGCAAAGGAAAATATGCTCAATTAGTTCTAAACGAACTCTCTGTTGCCATCTGAAAATTAAGGATTTTCCTAGAACATTGCAAAGGCATAATTTTAAAAATATCGTTTTGTAAAAGAATCTATGGATGAACTGAAATCTTTAGTGAAAATACCTTTAAATTAGACTTGCGAAGCCACTGCTTCCAAAATGACGCTAATACTAAAAAACCCTTACACATTCATCTTTGTATAAATAACGCAATGCGAGTGAAATGTGCTAATTAGTTCATTAATTTAAGAAATGTAATTTAAGCAGAGTACTTGAACCAAGGCATATCTTCAGCGACTCCATTTTAAAAAATTTTAAGCTTTTAGAAAAGCAATTTTCACATTCATCCCACTTGATCATGAGATCGAACTTTTTCACCCTTTTCTAATCCACCAATCAGAGAAGAGCTAGTCACGGTAAGGAATGGCAATTAATTACAATCTGGAATTTCAATGCATTTCCAAGTTTATTCCTAACTAGAGATCCCATGCTATCGATCCTTATAGAGAAGCAGGTACCCTTTACAAACTGCAAGGTGTTTCTTTCCAGAATTTAAATTTTTCTCGAACTTTTGTTTGGAAACTTGGAAACGTTCCTTGTTGAAATTTTAAGTTCTTCAAGTTAAATGTAGAAGTTATTTAAAGTAAAATACAACTTTGTAGTAAATGAAAGGAAAGCGCTTGCGAATCTGCAAATCCCTGATTTTTACTCTCGTAATTAAGGAGAGAAATTATTTATTCTGAAAATAAACTGAAACTTATTCCAGCTTCTGAAATTAATTATTGTTATTTGGCTCTAATTTCTTTCTCAAACCTATTTTATGTTTAAGTTTTTTCAATTAAAATAAAGGGTATCAAATAAATATTTTCCTATGAAAAATAACATATCCCATTTATATCCGAACACGTTCGGAGCCCTTTTTTAGCAAAACTATGTTTAGAAACTTTGTTGTTACTTTTTTATGTAGTTTTAGTAAAAATGAATTATAAACTAGCATTTTTAACTATAATCCTATAAAATTTCATAAAACATGAAATTATTTGTAGAATTTTTAATAAAAAACTGAAAAATTTGAAAATGTTGTAAAATTATTTTTTAGCTCATCTGAATGAAACTTCCACGGAAATAACCTATTCTCATTCATCTAGTGCACATACTAAAAGTATGGAGGATATGTTGGAAATATAAATGCTCATCGAAGCAATAATTGTCAGATTTTCGGCAAATTTATTGAATTGAGCAAACCATAATTAATAAACTATTGCCGGTATGATTAAGATTTTAGGTAAATTTTCTAGCAAGTAATATAGAGACAAAGTGTGCAAAGTTCCATGTAAATGGGATAAGTATATTTTGAGTTACCATTTTTGAAGTGAGCAAATTTTACACAAAAACTCATTTCTAGAAAAGTTTAAACTTTCATATTTTTACCATGTATTATGCATATACAAAGGCTAATATTTCGGCTTCTAATTAACTAAGATACAAAAATTAAACAGTTTCGGCAAGTTAAGAAAATGGTTAATCCAATGAATTCATTAAAATTTTTGTGAAACTCGGTCAAAAATCGCCATTTTAACGTGTTTGGATACCTTATTTCTAGTTAAAACTTTTAAACCATTCAGACCTGAATATTTTAATTAGCAACCTTTAACGCACCTTTATAGGAAAATTAAAGAATGAATTTTCAAAAAAATTAAGCTTAAAGTAAAACAAAAAAAACCTCTTGTGTCTTTGCTGCTTGATTCTGATTTATTTTCAAAACGTTTCAGTGTATTTGAGGCTTAGAAAGTACTTATTCCAGTGTGTAGAAGTTGAACTTTATATAACACTTGCAAATGTTCTGTCTGTTCATTGCGAATGCTTAATTTTATTTATTTTTTTTTCCTTTGCACACTTATTACATTTTCCAACCTTTTGAAATGTTCATCTAGTCGGAATATTGCTTGACTAAAACACCTTACACGTACAGAGCAGAAAAACCATAAATCAAACTTTTTTTTAAATTAATTTATTTATTCACTGTTTTATTTGAATAAAAGTTATGGGTGATGAGCACGTTGATTTTTGTAATTTTACATTACTTTTTACAGCACGTTCAGGTTTTTTTCTGACGGTGTTCAACAAATCACGTTAAAATTTAGCCACTCACAACGTGTTGAATTGTTTTGTTATTTCACAACACCTAATGTGTAATTTTAATTATTTTCTTATTCTTGAAACTGACATTTCTTCCTTTAAAGATTTTCTTAATCTTGTAAAGGAGAGAAAGTTAGCGTGATTTTTCTTGAGTTTTACTCACTTAATTGAAAAATGAGATAATGATTAAAATATAATGCACTATTTTTAAATTTCTCAATGCCTTCAAAAATAAAACATTGAATGAAACTTAGTGATGAACTCAAAATAGATCACATTATTTCTAAATGATTAAATTTATCAAACAATCAAAAAATAATTGTAGAAAATATTTATTGTAAAGTCTGCATTTTCATATATTCCATCCGTTATAACTTTCTAACTTTAGACACTTCATCACTTAGTTTGTATTTTTCTCCGTTAAGAAGTCTAAAATGCTACACATTGCTTTTCTTTCTTTTTTTTTTTTTTTCTTTTTTTTTTTTTTTTTTTTTTTTTTTTTTTTTTTTTTTTTTTGAAACCGAGTTTGAGAAAAATCCTTTAAAAAAAAGGTTTTGATACCATTGAGTTCATAATATTTAGTTGCTAGAAGGATATTTTCACGATGGATCATAAACCCTTCATGGGCAACAACCATGGTGTAAACCAGCGGTCGGCAACCTAAATTAGCTGAAGATCTACTTTCCAAGTACAACAAACGCCAAGATCGACTCAGGGGACTGGGGGGGAGGAGGACACATACACTATTATTAGGACAAATTGCGACTGCGCCTGTTTTCAAATTATCAAAATACCTACTTTAAAGTTTATAAAATATTGCTGTGTTAACACCGTCAACTCGCATCCAAAACAAAAATCTCAGATACTAACGTATCATTTTTTTTACATTTGATAAAATACTGGTTGTTTGTTTTTAAAATAAAACACACATGTGAAACTCGTTACATATTTTCATTAACTCACCGAGAGCATAACTAAAGTGACGACTCACATTCCATATTGTTGGCAAATTTTTTTAGGTCCGACGAATGCTTTGACAACACTGTTAAACATTTCCGTAAGAAAATAATAAAATAACCATTTATTTGATTGTTAGTTAACCATATTTAATTACAACAGTTGAATAACCATTAAAATGATGGTACTCAAACCGCTGATTGTGAGAAAAATCGTTTATTCTCTACATAGCCCCCTTAACTAGATGCCCTCCGAAATGAAGCGAAACCCATTAAGCTACCGGCAACGATTTTCTCCCACTGATAACGAAAACACCGCTAGAGGGCACTACCTATTTGCTATTGGGAAGCGGTGTTTTACTTGTAAACACTTGGTAAATTGCGATAAAAAGCGCTAAAAAATGTTTTTTTTAAATAATATTAATTTCTTTTAATACTTAATCATATGACTCATTTAGCACTTTTTTTTTCGCTCTTACTTTATGGTGCAGTAAAACAGTAGGAAATTAAGTGATATTTATTTTTGATATCTAATTACTCTTGGAGCATTTTAACGCAGCATCAACTTAAAACTTTTATTTTACTGAAGTGGTTGTCTCCTAACTGTACGTATTTTAAAAGAAAAATTTTGTTACACCAATGAACAGAAATTTCATTAAAGTAATGATTTAATTCTTTTAGTCTGTAAAATGAAACTTCGCTTAAGAAACGATTGTTCTTTTTCTTTTTAATTTGCAAACGTGCTGTGCAGCAACATCCTTAAATAGCTATGTAATAAAAATCTGTATCACTTTCATTCAACTACGAAAAAATAAAACATTGTTTCTGTAATCCATAAATGTACTTAAAATTATAATTGCATGCCTTCACTTTTTTTTAACTTTGTTATTATTATTATTTTCAAGTTTAATTTAATATATATAAAGAAGTGTTAAAGGAAGAAGTTTTAAGCATTTCCAGTAAAAAAATATATTTTTTTGGCATTTTTTTTCTATAAGACCAATTGCAAAAGTCCAGAACACTCGTGTACTCAGCCAACCTGTGCACAGACAATACGCCAAATTTCGATTACGAAATACTACTTCAAATACTTTTATATTTTAAATCAAACTTACGAAATATTAATTTTGTTACAATCGAAGGTTCTATTGCAAACATTAAAAAATGTTTTAAAAATAAATAAATAAATAAAAAAGCAGTGAAAAAAAAGAGAATAATTATTTATGCAATTCATACATAAAGAATATAATACACATAATTTAAACTGGCATTTTTACCGATGTAAGAAAACAAATAAAAATCCAGCTGTTGACTAAAACTTTTAATTTTAATATTTATTTGAGAACGATGCTTTAGATAAAATAATTAAAGATTTATTTGGAGCATTTTGAAAATTTTTGAGAAGATGCAATGTATAACTTCCATAATCGATTAACAGCAAAGCTATACATGTGATATATATTTGAGTAGATAGTTATATGGACTCATCTGTTTTAGAAAAGAAGAATGTCTTAATATTATTATTATTTCTTTATAGTGATCAAAAATTAAAATTTTTTCCCTGAATTTTTAAAGTCAAAACTTTTGCAAAGGCTGTGAAAAGATGTTCATTGTGAAATGCTTTTAAGTGTACCTTGTGTCGCAGACATATTTTCGCGCAATCTTATATTTCCCAAGAAATTATTGCTTCAAAAAACGAGCAGAACGATGAGGACGTTAAATTGGGGATACTTGGAACCAATTTCTTCATTTAGGAAAGTTATAAAATCTTTGCATAAAAATCAAGTTTTTATTCTTATAATAGAATCAAATTTAATCTTATGATAGAATCTGATCTATCACCCCCCCCCCCCCCCCCCACCCACCCACCCACCCACCCACCGAAAGAAAAACCAGTTCTTTTGGTTTCAATAAATAACATTATAAATAAATAAATAAAAATTATACATAAAAATATTTAAATATGTGAATAATTACAATTTATAATGCATTGTACTGAAGTGATATTTTAGGCATGAAGAATAGGACAAATATTACTTCCAAATTCTTCTCATTAATTCATCCATAGAATTAAATATGTTCTTGAAATATGGTTCGATTCTATGCATGAATAATAATTTGAGATAATTTAATTACTAACTTTCATTATTTCTTATTGATTCTTCGTATAACTAGTTAAATTTTTTTAATAAAAAGAATCAATAATTTCAATTTAAATTGTCGGGTTGCCGACCACTGGTGTAAGCCATCTGTAACACCGAGGGTAATCTCAAGACTCCAAATTTCAAAATTGCTATATGCAATAATTATTTAACAATTAAGGTAAGAATTCCTCACACTTAAGACGCTTATTCGTCCTAGGCCTGTAAAAACAAAGCACAACATTCATTTTTATGCAATATAGGGACAGCCCCATCCTCACATCCAGACACATTGAAATATGCACTATGCCATTACTTAAAGAAATGTTACCAATTATAGATTTCGCCATTAATTTACTAGGAATAAATATTTTATTAACATTTTTTGAAAAATATAGCACAAACTCACTTGTTATATTAAAGCAATATGACGAGTTTCTTCAATGTGACGAGAAGTTAAAAGGTTTGCTGTTAGACATAAACACGAAGATAGATTGAAATGAAACATGAAACATAGTTACAAAATACGTTTTTGGAGTGTGAAACTGATGGTGACTCATTAAGTACCTCGGATATAATTTTAAAGCAAAGCACAGTAAACTATTATTTTAACTGAACAATTTTTATTGAGTTATGGATATGTTTTCAGTGCAGGAACTGTTCATCGTCTGTTAGCATAAACTATGTACTCAAAGCATCAACGGAAAAGTTATGTGCCGTCAAGCTGCAAAATTTGAGCAGCCAAATTACGTCAGCATTTCTGTAAAACACATGCATAGGAAAACGAACATCAAGCTCCATCTCACCATTTCAAGCTGCATACAGACGGAACCGTAAGTTAACCAGTTTACGCTGGCCAGTTTAGCCAGCGAATCCGCAAGCAGAATCCGTAAGTTTTCAACTTATCATGCGTTCGGTAAGTGACGTCATTTGTTTAGTCTGCATGCAGCTTCAGAGGGTCCTGAAGTCACACTTTCAGCAATGCGCGTGCTACAATCACTGTAAAGACGGCTAGAGCAGGTGCATGTGGCTTCAGAGTGGCCTGTACTGTTGAGATCCAACGTGAAACCAAGCCATTGAATTGATAGATTCTGTTGTTATATGATATATGACCACATAATACTGGAACGATATTTCTGCTATGTCTATGTTGTCCAGATGATAAAAGAGAAACATTTGGGTTGCCAACCAACTGAAATATTAAAAAATAATGGGAAATTTAAACCTAACATCGTAGACAGGACACGTACGAGCTGTCTCCAGAGCAAGGTAAAAGGCATATGGCAGCTTGCTGAATGCTTTCGTTGGTACCTAAGCATTATCGCAACACATATACGTTGTTGCAGAAGTACGGGTTTCACTTGCTGCAAGATACTGCGATTACGATCATTGCCACTTATCGCCGATGCATTACAAAAGCAATGTCCGAGGAGGCGTCCACAACTTCCCCAAAATCGATTTAATAGCTATAAGGGACATTTGTACTAACTTCGTATCATTCTCCAACATATCTTATTAGCAATTTAGTAATATAAGCTGTAGTGAAAATATGCCCTCGACATGCTCTCTGCGTGTCATCCCAGCTTCTATCTTATTTTTGTTGTTTTTACTAACCAAACATCGTTTACGATGTTACACTCTATCTCAATTTTTATTCATCTTGCTGCCCACTAACAATTGTTTGAGCTTCTCATCACGTTAATGAAAACAATACCACGAGATCGATATCCACGGTACTATGAACGCTTGTTCAACAAGACGAATATCGTTTTTGTATTCGTTGCCGTATAATATCACTATACATCAGTTGCTATAATACCAGTTGCCATATATATCAAGTACTTGAAAAAATAATATTCAATTGGAAGGCGTCATGGAAAATTATATTTTAGTGTTTCTTTTCTGTTATCTACACGCTTCGGTTAACACTAACTTCATGATAGGACACACTACGTGGACAGCCTCCGTTGCATCTTGAAATTACTCTCCTATTTTAAGCAAAAATTCAACCAAATCAAAAATTCATTTTTAAAAATTTTGAATTTATTAACTATAGTTTGTAGTGCATTTACATGCGTAAACGTACTTTTTTTTTTACGATAGAATGTTCATCTAACAACGCAATTCAAAACATGTACTAATACCATGTATGATCTTCTTTAAATCAATGACACTTCTTTGATTTCTCTTCCAAAAGTAAAAAAGAGGGTCATTTGGAGATGCGTTTCTTTTTTCAACAATTAGAGATTTCGAGCATGGTTTTTCAAAGAGAAAAACGTTTCGGGGAATTTTCCTTTCACTACTTTTAAAAACGAATTTACTGCTTTTTAAAGAATGGAATTTTTTTTTAGCTTTTAAGGTCTTGAGAAATGAATAAATTTCTTTCGGTTTTTAATAGCAAGGTTGTTTGATAGATACTGTAGATAAGTAGGAAATGTGTCTCCTACCCATCTCACATAGTGGTTTTTCTCCCCTCATCTCAAGATATTATTTTCAGAGCAGCACGTGATGAGGGCTTTGTAATTTGGAAACAATGTTCTTCCATCCCTTTTCATACTGAGAGTTTATTTCGAATGATAATTTCCAGTGCAGCGCACCTTACGGATCTAGTGCCGTTCTGGAGCATGTCTAAAAGATATTGTTCCTTATTTATATGTTGTGGAAAAGAGCAGCAGAAAAACTTCCAGAAAGCAAATCAATACAAGACTTCGTGAATCAACAATTTCTTCACTCCTCTTCAGACTGAGAAGTTTCTTTACTGAAACGTGTCTTCAAATGTATGCCTAAAAAAGTTGTTTATGTACAATTGCTTGTCTTTCATGCAGTTTTTTTTACTTATATATGCAAAAGTATTTGCTCATTATGTTCTACAAGCAGGCAATAAATGACTTTTTACAGGATTTTGTATTTTTAAGAAAAAACCTGTTTTTATGAATGTTAGGTATTGGAATTTAATTACTGTATAATGAATTTTAATTGTGTAAATTTCAATATATTTTATTTGGCTAAGATTGTTCATGTCACATGTTCATTGTTCATCATGGCACACACTTCTTTTTCTTTGGCTACTTTCTTGCTCCCTGAGTCATGTTTTCCCTTCTTCGCGCCAGTAGCAAGAAGGGGGTGAACTTGACCTCTGTCACCTTCACGCCTCATTTACTACGGACGTCGTAGAAAGCTATCCATTTTCTTAAGCCGGTCGGAGGGTATAAAAACCTCTGACCACTTGAAACTCTCTCTCTCCCTCTTCCTGGTAGATCCTCAAGATCCGATGAGAATGCAAGGATTTACCACGAAAAATATATGGGCTGTTATGCAGTAAAATTTGAACCCCTCAAACTTAAAACATCACCAACACAATGCTTCAGATGCCAGCAGTTCTGGCACTCCAGTGTTTACTGCAAAAACCCTTTTAGTTGCCTGAAATGTGGCGAAGAGCATGATACCAGGAATTGCTCAAAACCCAAGACCTCTCCGGCCAACTTTGGCGGAAATCATACCGCAAATTTTCGCGGATGTGCCAAGCGCCCCGCCTATCGAGTTCTAAAAAATCCGCCTGGTAGCCAAAGTGCTGCGCAAGTGAAACCTCCCCAAAACCAGCCTAAGAATTCACAACCTGGACAGACCTCTTCAAAGGAACAACAGAATGAAAACAAAAGTGAAAACTCACCCCCCACCTATGCACAAATCACCCAAGTTAAGGACTTGTCCAACTTTTTCGCTGACTTCGGTAAAGTGCCGATAATAATTGCCAACGTAGTACAAGGCGTGCAGTCAATGATGACTGAGATAAATAACTTGAGTTCTCTTTTCAACTATGGCTAGAAAAGTTTTATCAATTGTCTCCTGGAACGCAAACGGCCTCCTGCAAAAAATGGGGGAGGTCACAAATTTTATTGAAGAATTCTCACCTGACCTTTTCTTGGTTCAAGAAACGCACCTAGTCAACTCAAAAAACGTTTTCCTACAGAACTACTACTGCTATCGCTCCGACCGTACAGACGGACCAGGTGGCGGAGTTGCCATCTTCGTAAAGAGAAGCTTAAACCACTACCCCCGTCCAGTTGCTACCCGAAATATGGAAAGCATTTCTGTGGTCGTAAACTTCAACAACCTGCACCTAGGTGTAGCGTCAATCTACCTTCCTTCCCCCCCCCCCCCCAACAATTCTTTTGATCCCAATGATTGCAATGCATTATTTAATATCTCCCATACTACTCTCATTATTGGAGACTTCAACAGCAAACGCCCCGTATGGAACATAGGCAGGAAAAATGATAACGGCGACAAAGTCCTCGACTTCGTCATTAATAATGACCTAAAAATCCTTTTCCCAAACAGCAATACCTATTTCAGCTCAACTGCAAACTCAACACTAGATTTCGCTCTGGTTAAAAACTTCCAGTTTGACAGTGATATAAATTCGCTAAATGAACTGAATTCGGATCATAACCCCATACTTATCGAAATTGGGCTTAGCAGCCCCCTCCCGGTTAAAAGTACCGAACAAACCTCAATAAACTGGCCCTACTTCACTTATATAGTCCACCAGACTACCAATGGAAATCCCAAGATCAACTCATTCAATGATATCGAGAAAAATATTGAATCTCTCACTCACAACATAGTAACAGCCATGGAAAAGGCTAAGCTCTCAAAAACTACTACGCAACAACTAATGAGACTGCCCAGAGAGACTGTAGCCCTCATAAAGCACAAAAATAGATTGAGAAAAAACATTACCAAATGCCCTCAAATTAAGAATGAAATCAGTAGACATCAAAGTCAAATTAAGAAGGAAACAAGAGAATTCAAAAGTAGAAATTTTGATAACTTTATGAACTCACTTAATGATGATAAGAGGAGCATGTTCACCCTAGTCAGAAAATTAATCAAGAAGAATTGTGTCATGCCCCCACTACACTCTAGCCACGGTGAAATTGTCTTCACACTTGAAGAAAAATTAGAATCCCTTGCGGACAACTTCGAAAATAACTTCCAGCACAACGCAGAACCCTACAATGAAGAAACAATCGAAAAAGTTCATCGTACCATCCATAGATTCAGCAGCACCATTAATATAATTTATATACCCCCTCCCATAACTTCCCCAATTGAGATAATGAAAATCATACGAGATTTAAACGAAAGAAAGTCATCTGGTGATGACAAAATCAGCAATAAAAGTCTGAAACACCTCCCTCTAAATGCTGTCACCTGTCTGACAAAAATAATTAACAAAATTATTGCCTACGGCTACTTTCCCAACCTTTGGAAGAACGCATTAGTTTGCCCCATCCCAAAATCGGATACCGGCCTAAATATGCCCCAAAATTACAGGCCAATCAGCTTGCTCAGTTCATTAGCCAAGATTGCAGAAAAAATTATCTTAAAACTCCTAGAGAACCACGTCCCCAGTATCAATATTATCCCTGACTTCCAATTTGGTTTTTAAAAAAATCATGCAACCACCCACCAACTGTTGCGTATTACAAACCATATCACCAAGGGGTTTAATGTAAAAAAAACCTCAGTGGGTATTTTTTTGACATCCAAAAGGCGTTCGACCGTGTTTGGCACGCCGGACTCACGTATAAGATGATTAAGCTGAAATTCCCAAAATACCTAATCAAACTGGTCCATACCTTCATGCATAATAGGACTTTTCAAGTCAAAATTGGGAATCTCCTCTCAACCAAAAGGAAAATAGTTGCGGGAACGCCACAAGGTTCCGTTTTATCCCCACTATTGTAAAATATTTATACGCATGACTTCCCTGATAATCCTCTTACCCTAACATGCCTATTTGCAGACGATACCTGCATTGTTGCATCTCACCGTAACAAGAAGTTCCTTGCAAAAATTCTCCAGAGACACGTTGACGAAGTAATGAATTACTTTGAACATTGGCGCATTGCAGTCAACCCTGATAAAACCAAACTCGTTTGTTTCTGCAAAGGCAACGTGAGAGTAAAACCCAATAACATCATCCTGGACGACAACGAGATACCCTACTCTAAAGAGGTAAAATACCCCGGAGTTACCCTGGACTCGAAGTTGACATTTGAAAAACACGTAACTAATGTCACCAAAAAGGCCAAAACAAAAATAGGTTATTTGTATACAATCTTAAACAAAAGAAACTCCTTATTCCTGACCAATAAGAAACTAATCTATACTATGGTGGTTAGACCCACCTTCCTCTACGGAATAACCATTTTTGGTCAAGCAGCCAAGAAGCATTTATGGAAACTTCAAGTCTTTCAAAATAGAGCATTAAGGAAAATCACATCAGCCAGATGGTTCGTAAGAAACGCTGCAATCCACAGAGATCTTAATGTGAGCCCTATTAGGGTCAGTTGGGGTAATTGTAAACGCTTTTTCATTGTTTTAACTTTTGACCCTTCCCTTCCTCTTGAATAAATTTAGAGATAAAATTGTGAGCATTGTAGCCACTACTGTACTTCTAGTGAGTAAATGTGTTTAAAAATTTTGAGTTTATGGCTATTTGTTAGCGAATGAGCTCGTGTTTACAATTACCCCAGTGTGTTTACAATTACCCAAGAGATCTGGGGTAATTGTAAACAGTGATTTATTTTCGAATAAGGCTGATGCAAATGGAAAATTGTTTCATACACAGTCTGCTTGAAGGCTTAAGAAGTTCCGGAGCAAAGGTTCTCAATCTGTTGCCAACAGGCCGCATGTGGTCCGCTGAGTTATGTTATGAGTCGGATCATATCATTTAACGAAAAATATCTTGCAAAAAATCAAGTAATGCGACAAATTTATTTAAAATTTGTTCCGCAGTGTATCAGTCGGTTAAGCTTGGATCCCACAGAACACCGAAAGTGAAGCACAACTGACCGTGGTCAACGCTTGGGAGGGTGACCACCTCCCACGACTGATTCCTCTGAGACCAAGTGCGCTTAAGGGAGCTGTGCACGTAAAATACGTCGTCGCTTCAAATGTCAACCAAGTTAGAAATAATTTCCGCTGAGGGACGAACCTAAGTGACGATCTCTCATCTGGGAGTTGGTTCAAAATCATTAAGCCCCTCTGAGCCATGTGTACTTCATTCTAGCGGAGCGGCTCATTAATAATCAGTAGGAGTATCTTTAATTCATGGTTGCCCTGCAAGGGGGGCTTGGATTTCCAAGTGGCATTAGAAAAAACAACAATTATGTAAAATAGACACAAAAGTGTATTTTACATCCAAATATAATACTTATTGTCCCTCCAAAATATTGGAAATAGGATAAATTTAAGCGTTTACAATTACCCCAGAGTACGAAATATATGGGGTAATTGTAAACACCTAACTTGCACATGAAAAATAACAGGGAAGATTAAATTCATAACTAAATGTTTTTAGCAGCATTCCATATGACAAATAAAAATGGTTGAAACCGCTTACATTGCTTTTGTAGATGAGCTGGAGAGGAAAATGTTAGATCACTAAATTTTGTCAAACAACTTTTTTCACTATGCCATTTTCAAACAATAGTGACGCCTGCACAGTTGTTTCGAAACTTATGAAACTGTTTCAATGTCTTCCCTATGCTGCCAGGTTATCATTCACAAGCAGATAAGTTTTCAAAACCACCACAAGTGTAGTTATGAAGCTTGTTTACAACTACCCCATGTTTACAATTACCCCAACTGACCCTACAAACTGTATCATAGACCTTGCCACCCAATTTTACACCAAGCTCGAAAAAAGCACTAACCCCCTGATAAGAGCCCAACTTGAATTTGTTACGAGCACTGGAATCCATCCCTACCCTTCAAACTCTATGCTTATCCCCTATAAGCTTGTCCGTAAACCTAGGCGCCGACGCGCCCTCCCGCCCGCTCGGGCAACTTAACACTATGCCCCTCCTTGATACCTCCCCTTCCCCTCCTCCCACCCTCCTCTGGAGGTGCAGTATTAAGCTTCGTTCACTACTTATATATATTTGTATATAGCTGTATATAGTTCTTATTTAGCCTTCATATTTACTCGCATTTATTCTTATTTAACCGCATTTACTCTCATATACCCTCATTTATTCCCTCATACTTACTCTCTTTGCATGTTTTATACTTATCTTTTTTTTTTTTATGCTCCAGCCCTTCGACACACCCACCCTTGACTCCTCCCCTTCTTGGGAATATGTCTCCTCTTGCCACGTCCAACTCCCTGACACCGGGCAAAAGGGCCTTCAGCCCTGTACACCCAACTACCCATCTCCCGTCTGTCTGTCAACTCTCTCTCTCCTTTTATTTTTTTCAGCTTTCGCGGGAACTTCTAACCGATCCCCTCCCGTAGTCCTACAGGTACCTGACCCCCCGTGAAAATTAGGTATATTTCCCAATTTATAGCCAGGGCAATAAGTCCAATTAAATATTTCTAAACTTTTTTTTTTCTTAATTTTTATTTTTATGGTGTGCCATTACATTTTGTTAATGAAGTGTTATCTATGTTATAATATGCTTAGCTTTGCCTACAACGGGAACTTGTCTAAGATGTGGTAGGTTTTTGTTTGATATAACTTGTAGATCAAGTAAGAAAAATAAATGTTGTTTGTTGTTTATAAAGATGTGTACGTGTTAATATAGTCTTCCAGGCATTATTGAGTTGAACCTGTGTGTTAAAATTTCGCTAAAACGATCACGACCACCCCTTTATTTTTCTTTCCCCCCTTATCCAAAAACGAATATTTAACATGAATAAGGCTTCAGGAATCTTTAAAAATGAATTTATTGCAACAAGCATTTATTTATCCTCAAAAGTATGTGTAAAAAAGTTGTTTGTGCACACTTGTTTGCCCTCAAAGAATTGTTTTTTCCATAAATATGCAAAATAATTTGTTCATATGCTCTCAATGCAGGCAATAAATAAAATTTGTACAGGCTTTTGTATTTTTTACGAAAAAAATGTTTGTATGAATAAGGCTTTCGGAATCTTTAAAAATGAATTTACTGAAACAATCCTTTCTTTCCCGCCCCACTATCTGGCGCAAACTTAACCGGGAACTGCGAAACAAAACGGCAATCAGACAACAGCCCCCACTGCTATGGCAACGCTAATTAGTCCATCAAAATGGAGGTAGCATACAGCTATCAATTTGTCGTTAAGGAAATACTTCTTCTCTCACTCACTCTAAACGTTTTCCGCGCGACTTAATGAGACTCATTGTCGTCAGAAGACTGACCTTTATTTATTAGCTGCTTTGTCACCAATGTCTTAGTGTCAGTAGGACTCTTGGTTCTCTGACCCTTTCGAGAGGTGGGGGTGGGGGATTGAATGGGTTACAACAATGTCCACTCTTGCGACATGATTGATGCATTTTCCTCGCCATCCACGTACCCCCCCCCCCCCCCCCCACTTTTGCTTCCACTTGCAGCTATTACGTGCAGTGCAGTCTGTTTAATGCAGAATCACGATTTTGGGCATACAGAAGATTAAAGGGTTAGTTAAATGGCTTAGTTCCCAGATTAAAGTAAGCAGTGCGATCTAATAAAAGTTTGAATCATGAAAGATGAGGAGAATCCTGAAAATATTTTAATTTTCTAAATTTTTCAAAAACTTCATCCGAAGTTTTACTGTTTTTTACTTTTAAGATGCTCGACTTTGCATATGGATATTACGCATTTTGTTCATTTTATACATAATGTAATGCAAAAAACTGTTATATTTATTATAACATATTATTATAATATTATTAGAGTTGTGGTCTTTGAAAGCCTCAGAAGAAAAGTTTTTTCAGAAAAGTCAAAGTGAGCAAAATACAACTATATTGATTAATGTATTGACAGATAAATGTAAATGAATATATGGAGGGGTCAGAGCAACAATCAACCAAGTCCAAAATTTAGATTTTTTTTAGTTTCCTATGGTAACGTGTGTCTAAAATTGAGTTTTATTCAGTGCAATATCAAACTAAGTCCAAAGTTCAATAATTCGCCACCAGAATGCGTTAGTTTGTTTATGCTCTGACAGACTGCAACAAAGTTTCAGAGCAACAACCAACCTAGTCCAATTTTTTAAGGTTATGTTGATCTATCTTCTGTTTGGGTTGTTTTAAAATGAGTTCTGACAGTGATTGGAGTCCAGGAAGCGATGAAGGTAAGGCTTATAACATTTATTACAACATATAAGTTAAGAATTATTATTAGTTTATAGTATTTAATCATTTATTTATGAATGAGTTAACTTGTCTGGCTTTTGTTTGGAGCAACAAGAATCTCATTTTAAGGTTGGTTTCCGGTTGGGGAATATTATGTACTGGTTTTATTTTGACATTAATCATGCTTAAATAAAAATATATACATTGTCAAGTTTGATTAAGGTTTTATCTTGACGACTGTATTTTTTATGGCTATAGCCATTCATTGACTTCATGTTATTGGATTGTGTTGGTTGAATTTAGGTTGCAGACCAAAACATGGATTTACTTGAAACAGTTCAAGTTCTGTATTAGTCTAAATTGGCATGACTTTGGCATGATTGAGAGAGCGAGTCTGAAAAACAACAACTTGTACGTTCCAGAGGACTGGTTTGAAGTAATAAAATCTGCAAAACGCAAGAATCCACGTTTTGTGGTTCACCAAATGAAAAGAGAAGAGTTTTTAAGTACAAAAGAACTGGAAGAAAATGTAGATTACCGAAAAAAAAGGAACTGACGGGGAACCTGTCAATTGGTTAAACATAAGATGGATCAGACTTGTTAAAGGAGAACCTTTCACTGTGTTCTTCAAACACTCATTATGTAAAGAACCTTTCAGACAGTTGGATTTAAAGCAGTATGCCCAACAAAACAAAGAAAAAATTCAAAAATAAAAAAGGGATTACACTTACAATCACTTGTTGAAGTACAACAGAGCCCTCTCTATCCAAACCGTAGACTGGTCACACAAGCAAAAATAGATGACATGCAATCTCTTTTCCCTTACATACCCCCCACCCACCACCGATACTTCAAGAACTTACCAGTTGAAGTTACTACAAGAAGAAGAAATTTGGAAGTAGATGAGGAAGTTAATGAGGACAATGATGAAATCTTTTACCTGTAACTACCCGTATCTTTTATCTGTATGAGTGTTCCGTAATAAATAAGAATTTTAAATTTGACTGTTCATTAATTGAATCTATTATCCTCTGCCACTATGACAATGTACTAAATTATTATATTTTCACCTTGAAAACGCAATATAATAGAGTTTTTTTGTCAAATTTAAGTTTTGTGGAGTTGGTTGGATATTGCAAAGCCAAGAGCTGAAAAACGTTCAGTGCAACATCCAACCAAGTCCACAAAAAAAAAGTTTGCTTGTTAATTTTAAAAAATCCATTATTCCCAATAACAATTTTCTTGAATCAAAATTTTTCTATGGATTTCAACTACTTAAGTAAAAAAAAATTATTTCATTAATGAAAGGGTGTAACAGTTATGAATTTTAAACTTTAACTCAATTTTTCTCAGCTGTTACTTTTTTAGACTTGGTTGGTTGTTGCTCTGACCCCTCCATATGTGGATAGATAATTAGTCACATGCTTAAATACATTACCATATCTGTGCCTAAACAAACATAGACGTAAGAGCTTTTAAAAAGATGAACATATGTAACGGAACAAATGCAGATAAACTGAGAAGGAGACAAATCTTGGAAAGAGAGATGGATACATCAATCGAGGCAAACAGAAGTAATATTGTAAATAAATAAAAAGACAATTATAAAGGATAAAATAACATGCAAAAATATGGCGCTAAGTTGCTGAAACAACATTACAACTCGAAAAAGTATGATTTTTGAGTTACTACTGTAGGGACAGTAGTATGATGGGTACTTATTGCTAACTACGTCCTACTGTACATATCTTTGAGGCCTTCACAGATTACCCCGAAAGGCACGAACGTAGCACTCCTCCTTCGAGCTTCCCACTAACTCACAAACCACTTGACTACCAGTTTTGGCCATAGGAACCGGACTGGCTAGCGTTGCCTACCTACTTTACCATCCCAGTGCCGCGACTCTCTACAAAGAGTCTCCTATCTGCCGGGAGCGGATTGGTGGAGATTTAGCATGACCCATTCCGCACCGCGAAGGCCCTCACCATAACGGACCTAGCATGATGGGTATTAAATCAAAAGTTATAATTTTCGAGTTATGTTGTTAGCAAATGTGCGACGTGTGTTTGTGTGTGTGTGTAAGCAGACAAGCCAATAAAGAGGCATATAAATAAACAATAAATAAATTTTTAATAAGATAAATATATATGTTTAGATAGCCTGCAGCAAAAATACAATCACAATGTCGTAACAAGACGGTTACATTAATCACCAAAAAGCGTAATTTTGGTGCTATCAACTAAGTAAAATGCACTAATTTTTGCAAATCCGGTTTTGTAGTGCATGGAGTAAAATGTTCATTTTGTGAGAGAGTAAAGTTTGTATTGCAGGCTTGGGAGTATATTTGATGTTGCAGCTTATAGAGACCACATAATGTAACAGTTAATGCAACTCAATTCTAATGTGTCTGCAACCTGTCGGGGAATGTCTCGTTTGCAACGTCCGCAAGTCACCTCTTAAAACATCACAATAACGGTCATAGAAATATTTGCTGTACCTCATTTGTCAATGATTAATTAATAAATTGAGTCACTTTACGGATATGCAACACAAAATCTTCCATCGCCATGATTTCTACTTTTTTTCTTATTGAATTTGAAATTTAGTGTTTATCCATTGCATTTTGGAGAATTTCGACCGCTAGACGCCACTGAAATACCAGCGCTATGTATAAAATAACTGATTCAGATATGATAGGGTTGTTAAATAAGTTAAATTTGGTGAGTCACTGCAGTTCTGAAAACATTTTCATTAAATACATATTTTACTCCGGTATCTATTTACATATCAATATTGTTGTCTCTTTGGGAGTTTTAATTCAAATACACAAAACAAAGCTAATTATTTCTTGAATGAAATGAACAATCAACCTAATTAAAGTGTAAATTGTCAAAAAAGTATTTCAAACAGCTGTTTGTGCTCTGCACAAAACTGCATGTTTAACACTGCTGAAGTAGTTCCACTGTAGGCTTGAAACAGCTACTTGTAAATTTGTTCAGCAATTTGTACATTATTTACGTTAATTACTCATTTCATTCACATTTTAGCTACAAAAGAGTCATCCACAAATGATGTCATGCTTCGAAGGAGGACGTGGGTTCGAGAGATTGTGACAGTTTGTGACATGGTGAGGGGAGGGGGATGCAAGAAGAGTGACATCACACGTTTTGGTTAATATAAAAACACTTAAAATCAGCAGATAAAATATTTTTATGGAATTTATTGTTAAATATTTTTGTTTTGTACTCATTGATTTCATTTTGTATTGAAAACATTGATCCTGATTAAGGTTAAAATTTACTTCTCGTTAAAAGTTTAAATTTAAAAAGAAGCATTCTTGGGCCTATAAATTTAAGATAACAAAGTGTGGGTCAATTTTACATAATTCGCACAATGAATAGTTTTTACTATTATATACTAATTATATTCCTTCTTTAAACCCATTATCTGGCTTCCTACAAATTAAGCACACATACAAATGTCGTTACAAATTCAAAACTAAAATTTGAAATATGATCTATAACGTGGTGCTTTGTTTCTTAATTGCAAGTACAAATGCTTATGTAATATAGTGTGGCATATGACAGGGTGGGTTATATTGAAGTGTGACATTTTATGACAAAGGGGGGCGGAGGTGGGTCAAATATATTGGCAAAAAGGGTGACATGTAGTGCTTTGTTTCTGAACTGCAAGTACAAATGCTTATCTAATATAGCGTGACAAGGGGCGGGGAAGGAGTATATTTGAAGTGTCACATTTTGTGACATAGGGGGGAGGTTGGCCAAATATATTAGCAAAAAGTGTGACAACATTTATGAATGGCCTCACAGATGTTTTGATTATTTTTCATTGAACACATTTTTACTAATCCCGTATTGTATGAGACAACACGCTACTAAAAATTACGCATTATTCTTCATAACTGCTTCGACAAGGCAAAAATCTGCATTTAAAATTCAAAAAGCGAAACATCAAGCATTTTAAATTTAAAAAAATACAATAAATATTTATGTTTTCTATTTTAAAATCCTTGTCTAAATATATTGAAGTATTTTCTTTTATTTAGTCTTTCTTCCCAATAAAAATTTTGCGAAACCATATTTCCGTTAAAAAACTTTCACAGAAAGTTTAGAGCTGAGCTTAAGAATTTTTGTTTATTCTGTGCTTCAATACGAAGCTTATTCCTGAAGCACCAGAAAAGTAATTACATAGCGTCAAAATATAAAATGCTTATCTGAAGCTAGTTTCTCCAATTATGAAAATCTCCCGGGCATGTTCCAACACTTATCACAACAATCGTAAAATATATTTTCCTTCAAAAATCATGTTTTTTTATGAATCCATTTCAACAGCGTGTTTATATTGCATTAACACAGGCATCGATATCTAAAAGCTTTTGCTAGCTTTCCCGTTGGGTATTGGTAGAAATCTAGAAGCCACCTGATCCAACTATATTGCTTGTTTTGAGTCACATGATTGCATTATTAATGCAGAGGAAATTAAATCCTACTTCAAATTATTCTCAGCTGTCGCTGAGTTTTTTGATTTATCAGCAGATCCAAGCTTGATAAATTTCAACTGATGATTGTTTTTTTTTTTTATTATGAATAAACTTATCAAAGGAGAAAATAAATTTTGCATTAAAATACTAAAATTCGCAGCCTTTTAGAAAATTAAATAGATAAGTTTGTCGTGAAATGGCTGTTAACTATTAATTAATATTCACGTGTCGTTTTTTCTTCAGTTGGATCGAAAAAGATTAGATTTACTTTTAAAATCAGCAGAATTCAATATTTAAAACGAAATGCGTGTTGCTTTTAATTGAGAAATTTTATTCTCTGCACGGAAACGTAAGGAAAGAGTACGCTATACTCTTTCCTTCCTAGCGTACTACTCCATAAAATTTTGCATTTTTGAAAATGCTGCATCGAAAATATTAATTGCATGTCAGTAAGTATTCTTCATGTGTTAAAAGTTTTCATTGATTTTTAGCCAGTGGTTCACGCCAAAAGTGTTACTAAAATGCTTATCCTTAAGTGCAGTGTAAAAATTGTAGTTCAACCTTTCACTAAAGAAATGAATAAAATGGTGAAATTTGGTTGGAACCAACATTTGGTACTAAGTTGAACTATTCTAATGGTTCCTAGTTTCACATTCATGGTGAAACTATACCATTGTAATGGTTCAACTTAGTACCAAATGTTGGTTGCAGCTAAATTTCACCATTTTTTGCAGTGTGACGCTTACAAAATTAGGAGTGCACTCCTAGAGTGCACTAATATATTAAAAACCTAGTGTATTTCAATTTAATCAATTAGTCAAAAAGTCGGAGACCCATTGTTTATCGAAACAAAAGAAATATTTTCATCCGAATTAAATGGTTGAAAACTTTTTTCTCTCTCTTCGTTTCATGATTAATGAAGTTTCTGCAGGGGAAACAATAATTGATAAGAAAAACAATTCATAGGAAAAGAATGAACGCGTGAGTAAAGAACTTCTTATGGCCTTAAAAAACTAATGAAATATAAGTTTTAGCAATTTCAGCCTTGAATTAAGACACAGCAGAATCGTTAAATAGAGTTAGGTATTTTTAAAAACACTAACTGAAAAAAAAATACTGTTTTTAGTTCGAAACAGCAATATGAATAGTGTAACGTTTTCACTTAACATATTACATACAATGCAATACTTCCTACCATAAACTATTTTATCGATCGTAATAATAAATATATAATCTTGTAACAATATAAGAAACTGTACTACAAGTTTAACACATTCATTCCGTTATACAGTTACAGATAAGGTTAAATCCTAGGTTATACTTGTTGCCAGGTTCGTTAAATACTTGAGTAAAATATATTGCAAATAGTTCAGCGTGTTTGTTGTTGGCAGCACGCTGACAGATTTTGTGAGCTTGTAAATTTATTTCTTATATAGTTCGAGAGAGGAGGATCATAATGATACAAAGTTTTGTCTTCAGTGCTTACTGGTTATTTTTCTTCAATTTTTTCAAGATTTGGTGTTGAACGTACAAAAATGGTGTCGGAGGTACGAAGTCCAAAATAAATGGATTTTTTCTCATGAAAACTAAGTCTTTTGATCATAAAAATAATGTAAATAAAACATACATTTTTATTTACACTGATTACCTAATGCATGACTCAAATCTTCGCTGAATGGTTTCAAAGCTAATTAAAACGCAGCTGCAGTCATACTGCACCAAAAGCTCAATTTTTTTAGTTAAAGGCTTTCAAAACTGTTCCTTTATTTTGATTGTTTCAATCGAGTGTATTCGGATTGTAACTGTACAGTTAGTAGTGTTTTAGTACTAGAACTGACTGCTATCATAGTATGTTTTCTTCCTTTTAACTCGACTTAAGTAACAATGTGCCCTTTTTGTAATTTATTCTTTTGCGGATTTTCGCAAGCATGCTCCTTGTTATCGTACATAGCAGTGACGTTCAAGCATTTTTCTTTTGCAACTGCTGCAAAATCTTAAGCAATATTCATAACATGTAGTTGCTCATAACAGTTTTGCCTAATCTCCAAACATAACTTCTTATAGCTCTTTCAATACCGTCCACGACGCCTTTCCCACCTGGGATAGAAAAACTTTTTAGTTTAAATTCTTTTTAAAATAAATTAAAACGACAAAAGTGTTTGAATTGTTGCCATTCACAATTAATTTTAATAAATATTCATTATTATTTAAAAAATAAATATTGTTTCCGATGCGTGTAAAAATCATTTAATGGGAAAAAAAAATTTTTTTTTTTCCTTTTTTTTTTGTCAGACGTGGAAAAAAATAAACTCGCCAAAAAAAAGTTATGAAAACATAGAAAAGCTCAAAAAAAATGTGATGATATATAACCCAATTTTATTTTAAATGTGAATTTCAACTAATTATCGTTAAAGCTTACCTCACAGTAAAACTGGAAGTACATTTTTGGTGTCGGACTTACACCTCAAATTTCCGGAGTGGTCTAAATGCTTTTACATTTAGTATATTTTTGTTAGTTATTAAATGGTCTTATGTATGTATATGGTCTTATTCACAATGCCCACAGCACTACTTCAATAAGAACAACTGCACAAATATTTATTCTTTTTCATGGGAAAACGAATTTGTAAAAAGACACTTTTTTTCCCAGGAGGATCAAACAAAAGTTTTTCTTTAAAATACAGTAGTTTTTTTTTTCTAAAAACTATTGTAATATTCTTGAAGACATACATTGGCTTTAATTTGATATTTCATGTCTTGATATTTTCTCGCACATTTATGCTTTCACCCTATGGTTGACCTATCCATGAAATTAATTGCTCAAGAGGAGATGGCATTACCTAGACATGTCTGGGGCCGTATTACAGCAAATCCACCCCTGAATGTATGCTGTAAGTGGCTCCGAAAAAGCAAGTCATAATTCTATGACTGAGATATTTCGTCTCCCCCCCCCCCCCTCCCGTACAAGCACACAAATATGTGTGTGTGCGTATTTTGGTAACAATTAACACGGTGTGATAAGATTTATCAAATGAGATGATTTTGTTGAAAAGCGAATGATTGTCATTTATCTTCTTCTAGAATTTATGTATTAGAAACTTCGACATTTTTACAAATGAGACAGTGAGAAGCAAAGGGATGTAAGTGACCAAAAGACGATTCTGAGAAAAACGCGTTCAAAGTTTGGATCTTATGGAATAATGTTATTTTTTTCTAAATCACGTTAGGGCGGAGCTCTTGTTAGAACTATCACTAACATCTCTTGCCACAATATATCTCGGTGCTTTCTCTATCATTTGCACTAGTTATCTCCAAATTTTTAATTCTGTCACTTACATCCCTTTGCTTCTCAATGCCTCAAATGTAGAAACTTCTTAAAGACTTATTTCCCTTTCTGTAGTACCTTTACATGGAAGATTTAGCAATGTATTCCAAATTTTTTATTTCCAACTTGTTTCCTCTAAGACGTATAAAATAGCATTTGAAACATGAGCGAAAGAGATGCGTTAACCTCATCCCAAAGGAAATGAAGGGGTTTTATTTATTTTTCCTGCCATAATGTTCTGGTTCTGTCCCTAGTTGTAGTCTTCCGTGCAATACTTTCTCCTCTCCCGTTATTTCTCAAATTGTTGATACTAGATGGCACCATGAGCTAGAAGATAACTTTTCAATATTCGCAGCCAATATTTTAGCAACATAAAAAATTTAATAACTCAATTCATGCAAAAAAAAAATACCCTTGACGTTGTCAGGCATGAGAATTTTGAAAAAAAAATCGTGATTATATTGCTACATTTCATTCTTTATAGTGAATAAAATTAATTATATGTTATATTACAATCAATTCGGCTATGGAAGAAAGAGATGAGTTTCATGATAAAGTATTATTTATTCAACTCACACATTCGATCAGGCTCCATTATTATTCTTTCCTTCACCGTAGGCAGTTATTTAGGTTTACAATATTTTGTGACGATGTTTAGCACAACATAAAAATTTAGTCTTTCTTTTATTCTTGCTTAAAATGTCATTCTCGCAAATTATGTTTTACTAAACACTGGATCAGTAGAAAGCTCGATTAGTATAATAAAATTCAACAAAGCTGTTCAAAATGTAAACAAGAAAAGAAAAGAAAAAAATTAAACCTTTATGAAAAAAATAATTTAAAAAAAACTTTTTTTTCTTTCTTGAACCATGTTTTATTCGGAAAAAAAGTATTTATTAGGAACTTTCTATTTTCTACGTTAAGAAAAAATGTACATCTTTTCATATATAACCCTCTAATTCCCACAAAAAAATTTAAAAGCAAAAAAAAATATTTTTTTTTGGTCAAAACTGCTTATTTATTTCAAACAGCATAAATAAGAACAAAAAAATAGGGGTAAAAATACTTTATTTGCTTTTTTAATGGTTGCATGTAATGCTATGATTTTCAAGCTCCTTTAAACATCATAAATAAAACTTTCATTGATTTTTGTTTACAAAAGCACATCTTTATATGCGTATTATTGGCAATAATCAACTTTTATTTTAACAAAATATTTCTAGAACAATATAGTGCTTGTGAAAACCTGCTTGCCTCATTGTCGTCAACATTCTTCATTTTTATCTTCTACATTATTTCCAATAATTAATTCTGCCACATATATAGAAGGTTGCGTTAGTGATATAATGACCTAAAATATACACTTCGTAGCTCTTCTGATGTAAAAGAGTAGTGTTACAGTATGGTGGCATATATGCGACCATGAGCACTAAGGGATTAATAATGAAGAATAAATCTTCAAATTGAAACTAATTAACTATTTCTAAATGCTTACATTTTAAATTATTCATTTTACATCGAAAATATTGAAATACTTTTATGTGTGTTTCTTCTGTGAAACGAAATAAAAGTTGTGACTGTACCATTTCATAACATCTTTACGCTTTAACTGCAAATTATGTTTTTTGTATGAATAAAATTGCATACGAATAAAGGCTAAAATTCACAGTAGTTAAATTCTCCAATTTTAGCTCTATTGTACAAAAGGAACAATAATTAAAACGGATATCTTGAAGTTAGTCACATGATCTGAAAAACCAATAAATTGCGCGAATCCTCCATTGATTGGCATACTAGGGTAGACTAGCAATCTACTCGGCGATTAAAGGAAATTTTTAGAGATTTCCTATAAACTTTTAAGATTTCTGTTATCATAAAATTAACTATCAGAAATCAGGGTGGAGCAAAAAAAATTAAAATCATAAATCAAAAACGCATATGTATGTGTGGAAAAGGGATCTACTGCTATGTCTATCGATAATACAAAGTATCAGCTAAATCAAACAATTTATTTGGCTGCCCCACTTGGAATGCTTATTTTTCGCTTCATTTGTTACAAAAATAACGACAATTAAAAATTACGATAGAGCTCGTTTGAAACCGTTAGTGGCACTGCAAAAAATAAGATAGAAAGTGGACGACAGTAATGTCGCCCAGTGCCGAGATGTTGTCTCCCAGTCACTACAAATGGTGCCGGCAAGAAAAATAAAGGAAACACATAGTTTCTAAAAAAAGTTATTCTTTAACAAAGACTTCAGTTTCCACTTTCTCTGGTTATCAATGCAAAAACGTTTTCTGAATGCATAAGTTTCAAAAATTTCTGACGGATACTTAAAGTTATCAAACATTGCCAAAAGACTTTTTAGGACGCTAATTTCGAAAGAAAAAAAAAATTCCGCTGGAAAGCAACGAACGCAGCACACCTTCTCCTATAGCCTAAAACTTTGTTTTTAGAAATATTTGAGGAAAAGCCGCCGCATCCCCTGACAAGTACAAAAGAGAACCTTAAATTGCGTTTTCGAAACTTAAAGTTCGAAAAATTGCCAGGGAGAGGCGGCTTGGAATTAACAGAAAAAAAGATAGGCTAATTGCATTTTTAGAACTTCGATGTCGAAAAATACCATACAAAGTTTCCGAACCTACTTTCCCATAACTTCACCAGAGGTGATCTAAAATGCGCTTTTAGCCACTTTCCCATGAAAGTTTAAAAAAAAAAAAATTAATACATGAAATTTCTCTCTAAATTCAACCATTTCTGAGATATACCGAAAGAACGACAAAAAGTCCTAAATTTTGGTGGTTTTTCGGCCGCCAAAAGTTCTCCCGGGAACTTTCATGTTGGATAAATCAGTTTTTTCATGTTGGCACCAATATATACTATTTAAGAAAAATCTTTTACCCCACCTTTTGCAAGGTAAAATGTATATATGGTATATTGACTGGACTAAAAGACGTGCTGTGTGTAGCACAGCACGTCTAGAGCACAAGTAGAGAAAGATAAAAAAGAAAAGTTTTTTTTATAGTCTAATCTATTTAAAATAATTCTATATGTAAGAGTTAAACTGATTCAGTTACCAAGTGCTTTACTGTTTTCCTATGTAAAGTTTGTTTTTCAATCTAAAAAATAGTTTTACTTCTTAGATTGTACTCTGTTAAAATTAGTTTCATGTAAGTTTGAATAAGAGAAATATAGCTATATTACATGAAAAACTTCTTCGATTTTCAATGTGTGAACGATATTTTTTAAAGTGTATTCATTCTCTCTATGTCCATTCACTAACTGTACTGCTAGATTTTGCATAGTTGGTTCATGATCGTGTATCGTATAATCGAAAATTCGCCAAGATTGCTTTGCTTAGTAGGAACTCGGTGGAGGAATTGCTAAAATTGACCTTTATTTTTAAGAGGCTTCTTTAGCATTCATTCTTCCAAGTTCTAGTAATTGATGTTATTAATTATTTTTAATGGTAGAAGTTTCAACAGATGATACGTCTTGTGTGTGTTTTTTATGTCTCTAAGTACAATATTTCTAACTTTTTTAATTTTTTTATTTTCTGTAGTTTATGTAGCTATGATTTTAAGCATTACCGTATTTAAATTAAATTGTATTCATGCGATCTTAGTTTCATAGACTCTAAGTTTGTATGTAAGGAATAGACTTTTTCAATGCCTGAAATTTGCGATGTGAACAGTTTTAAAGTTTCTTCGTGCTTAAGTAATAAACTTTTTCAATGTGTGAAAATTGTGTTGTAAATAGTTCTGTTAAAAAATTTTCTCGGCTGTATTATTCTGTGTAAATCATAAAAATAATGTTAAAGACAGAGTTTTAAAATAAATAATTCTTTAAAAAAATGAAGAATTCGTTAAATGTTAAAGACAAAGTTTTTAAACTCTTTTGAATAGATGAAATGTTCGTTAAATGTATTGTATTGTACGTCAATCGGATTGTTGAGCTGCTTTGCAGTTACAAATTTAGTAATATGGTCTTGACTCATGATTTGTAAAAATCATGATTTATAAAACAACAATAATATCGGAGATTATATTCGTTTGAAACGTTAAAATGTGTAAAACAATATAAATTAAAAAACAAAATAAATAAATATTGGAATGCATGAAACATTCGCTTATCATTCTATGTAAAGTCAAGTTGTTGAACATACTCTAACTTCTATTATTTTATGCAAAATCTTAAGCTTGGAAAAAAATCTAGCGGTATAATATTGATTAAAGGATGATTATCTATACTGTAAATATAGTCTTAGTTGATATAAATTCATTGATTTGTATTCATAGAAAACAGTAAAATGTATGTAAACTCCTGTTTAAGTATAGAATAAATCACCTCTTTTTATAAAAGTATCACTAAATATGTATGTATAAACCTATTGATGCTCATTTTCTAAGTCTCAAACATTTCAATAAAACGTTTAATTGACTAAAATTTAGTAAATTACGAGGATCGATTTGATTGGTTTTTATTAAGTCCACCCTTTTTAGCCTACTTTCCCGTAAAAGTAAAAATAATAAGAATAAAGCATGAAAGAAGGCTTAATGTATCGTGAAAATATCGTTAAAAATAAAGAAGCCATAGTAGTTGACAGGAATTTTTAGACTTGTTGTTCAGAGGTTTTATTATATTAATGTTATTTCTCTGGTGACTGGCCGGATGTAAAGAATAGTGGCCATTGTTGAGGAATTGCTGTTATTCAGAGCTGGCAGTTAAGTTTTACTAGTGCAAAAAATGGTATTACTGGTAATAATATTTCTTTTAAGTATTTCCTTCTTTTTGAACCGTTCAAGCTGTAGTTCAAAAAATATTGAACTTATTTTTTCAATATAAAACTTATTTATAAAATATAGCAAGTATTATGAATACGTTAATAATACTTGCTATTATTAACGTATAATTTTAGCAAGTATACCAACTTGCTAAAATTTCACGTTTGGCAGGATTTGATAACATTCGATTTAGTATACAATTATACTGTCAAAATGTTATGTGAAATATGAATCTCAACATTTACAAGATAAAAGGGAAATACTTTTTTGCGATATTTGCTGATGGGTAGTGTGAAAAAGGTGCTATCGGGTGGTACAAAATGCATATAAAAACTTGGAAGTTTTCAGGACAATTCCTACATTTACCGCAAATACGTTGAAACTTCAGTCAAGTGCGTTTTTTTTTACATAATAAAATTATTTTTTCTAATTTTCGATTATGGATAGTGAGGAAAAGATGCCATTGGTGTCACTAAATTCTCATTAAAAAATTGAAGTATTCAAGATAATTCCTCCTTTGTTGAAAAAGCGCAGAAATTTCCATTAAAATATGTATATAACTATAGTAGGTGTTAGTAATGATTTAACTTTGTGCAAAGTAATAGAAATAAAATTTCACGTTAAATTAAAGCACAAATGAGCATTAAAACGCAGACATATGTTTCGGGATTGCTTGGAATCCCTTTTTCAATGCGACAGGGAGCTTCTAGATGCAAAACATCCAAATGAAGCAGACAGAACAACAAAAACAAAGCTTATATAGCCTAAGAATTAACTGTCAACCAATGAGAATAAAGGCAGTGTGAAGTGGAAGTAGAAGTAGTAGGAAAGGCACCAATAAGAGAGCAACAAACGAATGCAGTTGGAAGTACAGAAAGTAAAAAGGAATATCAATAAAAACAAAGCAAAAAAGACAACAGCGTGCATAAAAATGTGAAAATACATGAAAATTGCAAAAAAATAAAATAAAATACAAAGAATAAAATGGAAATAAAATAAGTACAGAAAATACCAAAACAAAAAGCAAAACAAAGTACACATGCAAAAGAGGGGGAGGGGGGGAGAGAGAGAAAAAATAAATAAATAAATAAATAAAATAAAATAAAAAAAATTATAAAAAATTGACACAAAAAAGGAAAATTAACAAGAAATCCAAGAAAGAACAACAAATTAAAGGAACTTATTCCAGACCTGTGAAAAATAAGGAGTTGAGGAAGAATCATTAACCAAATTAGAACTATTCCTGTTAATATGATAAGCTTCCCAAAAGTCAAGTTCTAAAGGGGAAGAACATTTTTGAATAATTTTCCCCGAATTGAAATCAAAAGAGTGGTTGGAATTCCAACAATGTTGAGCAATGCTAGACTTATTCAGCTCTTGCTTTCGTACATAACCTTTATGCTCATTTAACCGAATTTTCAGAGCACGTTTTGTCTGTCCAATGTAAGAAAGGCCGCAACGGCAACTAATTTGGTAAATACCCCAAGTATTAAGTTGATCAACAGGATCTTTAAGAGAAGAGAAGGAAAGTTTGTTGCTAGGAGCAAAAACAACTTGAAATTGAAACCTTTTTAGGATTTTAGCAATACGAAAACTTACAGAATGAAAGAATGGTAACACAACCAAATTCTTTCTAGAAACCACATGATTGGGACCAGAAGTTTTTTTAGAAAGTTTGTTATGAATAGAATCAATTAAAGAGTGAGAAAATCCTCTATCAACAGCTACAGCTTTCAGATAGTTGAGTTCAATCTTGAGAAGCTCAGGAGAAGAGCAAATATTAATAGCACGATGGACAAGAGCATTAAAAGCCGAATATTTTTGGTTTGGAGGATGAGACGATAGTCTGTGAGGAGGTAAAGAAACAGCGAAAGGTTTACGATAGACAGAAGTAGTGAAATTTGCGTTTGTATTGCGTTTTTAAGTAGTGAAATTGAGTAGTCTGCGTTTTAATGCTCATTTGTGCTTTAATTTAACGTGAAATTTTATTTCTATAGTAGGTGTTTCATTTTGGAAGAATTTGTTTAGAACATAAAAAAACACCAAACTTCAAAAATAGTTTTTTTTAATATATTTAAAAAAAATTTTGTTCAAACAAGTGTAGTTGCCTAAAAGATTCAAAGCGTGTATGGCAAATCAAAAAATTGTCCTAAAAACTTCAACTTATATAATTGTGCACTTTGGCTAAAGCATAATCTCAAATAGTAAATGCTTTTTCGGCGCACCAAATTCTTGAGATCTATATCAGAATTTTGATCTTTGTGGTGGCATTAATTAATTTAATTGGTACATTTTTCATATTTATATGCTTTAATAGTGTTTTTCTTTTTATGAAAGTTTTTTTGAAAATCAGAATTATATATACATATCCTTGAATTGATATTTAATGAAATATCTCTTCAAATGACTTAGTAGAAATTTTTAACTTATTGATTCACTCTTACAGCGTAATGATAAACATAATTGTTGCGTTTTCCTAAAAATATTTTTACTAGTATTTGTTTATTTCTAATTCCATAGATGTTTGAATTAAGAGTGATCTAATATTTTATTAATAACCATTAAAGCTCCAGATGTAATGTTTGCTGAGTCGGCTAAATTCTCCTCTGTGATCTATTATTTTGAGTAACATTGTGAATGAGAATGTTTTTTCACTTTATTATTCCTTATTATCACACCTAATTATTATTTTTTTAATTATAAATCATGTATTTTTGAGTATGAAATTTGTGAGCCGAAAATGCTTTAAAAAAAATTTTAACACTTATTTGAGTGCTATACATGGTTGGCTGTAATGAATTTTTAGCAACTGAGGTACTGGGAAGAATAAAATATATTTTTTCCCCTTCATGGTTATATTTAACTATCATGGATGGTGACCAACTTGTTCACCCCCCCCCCCCTTTTTTTTTTTTTTTTTTGTTACTAATTTAATTGCCTTAAGTGAATGAATTTTAAAATTTTAAAGTAAATGAAGTTCCATTTTACTTCATTCAAAATATATTATAAGGATGACACTCTTTAAAAACGTGTCATATTTTCACTCTTTCTTAAGTGTTTTAAAACATTTCAGACGTTTAATAATTTTTGAACTTTAAGCTTTTGCCCATTTCCTCCTCCCTGTAAATGTAAAAACGTGCCAAACAAGAACGGTTTTTCCAACATTGTCGAATGATTTCATCAAACTAAAGCTCTATCACCCATTTAACTTAAAAAGGAAACCTTTATGAGAAAATATTGCTGCCCTTACATTGTGAATATGAATAATTAGGTATTTCTTGCAGAAATATAGTTTTAATACAGACTAATGCAAGCGTTTAGAAATATTCTCTATCGTTTATTTTATTTTTAAAAAGTGTTTTAGGATGCACAGTATGGGACTTCAAATCCGGAAAGCTCGGGACCGCGATCGTTCCGGATTTTGGGTCATCATTCAAAAAATTTTGTAAGTTGTATCAGAGCCCATATAACTTGCTCTGGAAGTTTTTACTAGCATTTTGTTCATTTATAGCATTCTTTGTTATCGTGTATACTCGCCTATAAGTCGCGAAATTTAGCACAAAAACCGAAGTCGGAGGCGGCTTACACGGATAAAACAACGAAAAATCTAGGCTTTTCCCGATATTATTTTAACCTCTTTAATTAAACAATAAAAGAAAAGAATTCCGTCAAATTCTGATATGATTTTATATTCTCTAGCCACTTAATTAAAGTAAAAGATCAGACAATCGGTAAAATGCGAGAAACGCCGAATTTAAATTTCGCGAATGTTCTGTATCGCGCGAAATTTAGAGCTCATTTTAAAAAATAAATATAATAAAACTACAAAAAATAAAAAAGCAAAACTTAATGATATTAGAATTAAAGCAACAATTAATAATCTCAAAAACGAACCCTTTAAAGAAAATCGCGAAATAACTTTTTGAATATTCATTACATTTTATTTTCCTTCTTTTTAAAATAATTTTCCCCCCCTCCCCCCAAAAAAAAGGTGGAAAATATTTCCCGATTTTTCTTCAAAAAACAAAAGTTGGGGGGTTTTTTAGCTGCCGATTTGATTTTTGAAAAAGTTCCGGATGTTGGGTCTTCCGGATTGCGGGATTCCGAATTTGGGGTCCCATACTGTATAACTGAATAAACGGTGGGTTTTTTTTTTTTTAATTTTAATTTTCTTTTATTTTTTTGTGCAAAATATGTTTTTACATACGTCCCCCCTACCCAACATATTTTTTTTTTTTTTCAAAATATGCATATTTTCCAGCCTGATGTTAGTTGAGTAACGTTGCCCCCCCCCCCCCTCCCCCCTAACGGGAATCCTGGCTACGCCCTTGTGAGCCGCCGAATTCCTTATCTCCTAGAGTCACCTAAAACAGTCCAAAATTAACTTCAATTTCAAAAAAAAAAAAAAAATCGGGAGAAAAACCCTACCCCAATCTTTTCTTTCCCGTAACTTTACCATACCCTAAAATTTCATTTTTTAGGCTACACGAAGAAAAGTTAGAAATTCAATACATAAACTAGTGCTGCCATCTAGCGTACGCGTCAGAATCATGATGACATGAGTACCAGAACTGCTGCTATCTTTTATCAAGAGCACAAAATAAACATTAATATTTTTAAATATAAGAATAAGTTTTCCACTATATGTAAATTTACGTCAAGAAAAATTGTAGCATTCTAAAAACAAAAAACATTTCTTCATTTTCCTTCTCTGGTGTTTTAAACCTAAAATCTAATATTTTAAAATAAGCAGAAAGTTAAATTTAAAGATTAGTTATTTGTAAGATCTTAGAAACAAACTTGTACACTTTGTTTGTCGTTGACACAGAAGTTTTGAATCATTATCTCATTTCGAACTATTTCAAATTCAATGGATAACATTTATTAAACGACCAGTTTTTCTTTTTTTTTCTATTTCAAAAAAAAAAAAATACATAAATAAAAAATTTGTGTAAATATAGATAGATATACGCAAAAAAACCCCCAAGCAAATTTTTTGTCTTAGTTTTTATTTAGATTTTATACAGTTTGAAAAAAAGGAAAATTAACTGTGTGGCCTTCGCTAAACCTGGCGGTGGACGTTAGTTCGCATCCCCTGCAAATCGCGAAGCCACGCCAGGGGGCGTGGAGCTCTGACGTCACTCTGCTGAAGGCGCATGCGCGTGAGTGTGAGAGAGTTTAGTTTTTGCTTCTAACAGATCTGAACAGATCTAAGGAAATTCACGTTCCAGATAAGAGGAGATTGCTCTCATTTATTATTGTTATTAAAGCAATATAATTTTTTTTTTCAATAAAACACACATTTTTGTTTTGAATGAAAATAAGGAATATTGGGTTAATAAACCGTTAAAATTAAACATTGCTTTTTGCTATCTAACAAGAGCTTTCCTTCAGACCTCCCTAAGCAGTAAACTTTTAGATTCATTAACATCTTTGGAAGAGTAGCTAAAGCTTTTTGTGGTTTTTCAGAAAGATGTTAAAAGATTAAATTTTTTTGTGTGCTATGTAATTGTCTATTCATTTATTTGAAAGGAGTGAGTTTGTGAGGTTTTACTATGATCTAATTGCATATTTTCCCTAGATATTAGATGTCAGTTTGTTACCATACATATGTAGGACAATTTGAGGTTTATGTTGTGTTTCCTTATAATATAATAATGTATTGAGGCATTATTGTAATAAACATGTTCATAAATTTTACCTGTGCGAGACATTAATTGAAAAGTTTGATGCACTAAGTGCAAAGTATAAAATTAAAATGCCTTCATATATAATTTCCTATTTTATATTTTATAAGTTACCTTCCCAAAATTACTGCTATATTTTTGACATTGTTACTGTTTAAGCAGTGAATTTTTAAAAAATTCTTTTTATCTTAAAGTGCTTTTTATTTTATTTGCTCTTAATATATTTTATATTTCTTCTTACAGAAAATTGGATAATTCAGATAATTATCTAAAGTGCTAGTTGAATTCTAGCCCTGATGCAGTTATTAGAGAAAACTGCATCAAGGTTTTAGTTTTACTGGTGATGTTTTGAAGATGAAAAAATAGTTTTGCATTGAAAGAGGTTCTTTCTAAGAGGTATTGGATTTTGGTGGCTGTTAAAAACATAGAAAGGTGTTTTAAAAAGGAAAAGGTATGATTGAGTTGAAATTTAAATATTTTTCCCCCTTTTTATTTCAGCTGAAGAATCCTGAGATTCAAGCTGATTGAATCTTGAACACGTATTTTCCATCTTATTGAAAAATGAGTCTTCTTAAGAGCACGAAATCTATTGAGGAATTCGTTATCGTCTTGAGAGAATATGAAATTAAAACTATCTCCAAATTTGCCTGCGTTAAATGTGACAAGGCCTTGAATCATGACTTTACTGAACGCTAGCCCAGCCTCCAAAAAAGCTTGACTGTCCAGTAAAAATAAATGTATCTCGAGTGCTAGCCTTGCCAAGTTTTAAGGTATTTATAAGTTGTAAAATGGTAAACTATTAAATACTATTTTGCAACTCACATTTGTTTATATCTCAACATTTGTTTTATGAAAAAATTAATACTGGACTATTTATCATTCTTTAATTGAGTTAATAGAACCAAATTCCGTAATGTTCATGTAAATCAGAAGGCTTATTTCAAAACTTATATTTAAATATGGAACTCATTGTTTAAAAGAATTAGTGGCCATAAAACAAAAATCTTAATCATAATTATAATAAGAGTTTTGAATAAAGGCTTCACTGAAACAAACATGAACAATTATGAATTATGCATCAATGTAAGGAGGAATGTTAACAGGGCCACCGCTGACAGGTAAAAAAATATGTTGTAAATTCAAAAAAAGTTCACTTCAAATAAAATTTAAAATGAAAAAACTTTAAAAATTGTTCCCTCAAAATTTTAATTTAAATTTTTGTTTCCATGAAAAGTGCGATGCAATCAATGAACAAATTTTTGCTTTAAAATCATCAATTTATTATTGTAAGAAATGTAAAGATTTTCTCACCTAGATTTTTTTTGTTTATTTCAAGTATGCTGGACGCTTTATATTTTAGAATGTGTAATGAATTTCAAAAAATATTTGTCTTTTTCCCCCCTTAAATTATGACTACAACATTTGTTTTATCCAAAATATTATGAATTTTAATGTAAAATCAAGCTTTTAATGGGCGTTGTTAAAAACAACTGAAAAAAATGGAGGTTTTTATTAGATTTAATGTCACGTTTAATTAATTATATTTTTAATACTGCATATTTTTCATCTTTGAGTATTCTGGTCGACTGTATTCAATGGATATATATTTTTTTTTCTTTCTACAAGATGTTTTTATATTGTTTGATTATTGCTTTTGTAAATATGGTTTTGCCTAGTGTTCAAAAAAAAAAAAGTGTGCACACAAATTTGCTTTATATACTTTGTACATTATTTTTGAGTTTTTTACTATCAATTTAAAAAAAACTTGGATTTGTTTGAGATCCATTGATTATGGATCTCAAACAAATCATTATTAAATGGTATGTGTGTTGCAATTTTAATTCTTCAGTTCATTTGATCCTTAAAATTTGTAATCCTTCAAAAATTGTGTCCTTCATATTTTTTTCAGTAATCTTGAATTTTTTTGAAAGTCTCCAAGGATTGAATGTCAGCTTGGTATGCAAGTATCTGTTGCATGATTACATGATGGGGTACTTTTATGTAGCACAAATTATTTTCCTACAAAGATTTTGCTGTAGATTCAAACTTGTTTGATGCTAATGCAATTTGTTTTTGTTTCGTTTTGTTTTCAAATTTGTCGAATGTGATTGCAAATTTTAATTTGTTTCTTATTTATGAGAACTTCGCACTTTTTTTTTTTTTTTTTTTGCGTTCAAGTAATCCAATTTGTTTTTTTTTTTTTTTTTTTTTTTTTTTTTTTTTTTTTTTTTTTTTCAAATTTGTCAAATGTGATTTCAAATTTTAATTTGTTTGGGATTTATGCTATAAAAAAAATAAAGAATTATGAGCAAATGTATATAATTTTTTTTTTAAATCAAATTCATACTTCAACTTAATGTTTGGTTGCATTTTGACAAAGTTTTAATGAACAATCTCATATTCTAAATCAAAAGCATTTGCAAATTATTTCTGTCATGAATTCCTTTAAAATATGCTACACACAATATATTTTTTTTTTAAACTAGTTGGAGGTGATTTAAATTTTCTCAGAAAAATTAACTGAAAAAAAAATCGTACATTTCCCAATATTCCTTATTTTCATTCAAAACAAAAATGTGTGTTTTATTGAAAAACACACATTTTTATTAAAAAAAAATACACAAAGTTAAAAAAAAAAATTAACAGTAGTAAAAAAAATGTACACAACGTTTTTATTGAAAAAAAAATTATATTGCTTTAATAACAATAATAAATGAGAGCAATCTCCTCTTATCTGGAACGTTAATTTCTTAGATCTTTAGAAACAAAAACTCTACTCTCACACACTCACGCGCATGCGCCTTCAGCAGAGTGACGTCAGAGCTCCACGCGCCCTGGCGTGGCGTCGCGATTTGCAGGGGATGCGAACTAACGTCCACCAAACCTATGAAGTTGGTGGCGTCATCTAGGTACTTAAATAAGAACTATTAGGAAAATTGTTAGGATAAATAAATTTACTACTACTAATAATAACTAAAGTACTTATATAGTAATATTAATTAATGTTATCACGAATTACTTAGGTTTATCTAGTTAAATGAATTATTAAAATATACGATATTTATCAGAGGTGTGGATAGTTTTTTGCGGTCCTGTGAAAAATATATTTTATGGTATTGGCAGGGCCGGCCCCATATAAGTGTGCGAAGTACAAGGGCGCCAGCGCCTTGGGGGCGCCTTTGCGAAAAAATATATAAATAAATAGTTAAAAATAAGTAAATAAATAAAATCATTTTTCCAGCAAGAATTGTAAAAACCGTTCCCTTTTTTTGTAGGGCACTTTCAAAAAGGATAAAAATTTTAAAGACATTTCCGTAACCTTCCTATCTTTGTTATTTCCTGTATTGTGGATAATTTCTCGATACTTGTCCTTGGCGGCAGATTGGTGGATTTTATATAATATTTTTTTATGTTGAACATTTGAAACAGTCTTAAAATACCTTAGGTAAGTTTTACCGCAAGCATTCAGCGGGTGACTATTTCGTAAAATTGCTAGTTTCGAATTTTTATTTATTTTTTTTTTTTTTTCAGTTTTTCATGCCTATATTTACAATGGATTACGTACTAGAGCTGGAACCTAGTCGTATAATATTCTTCCAATTTCATATATTTTTATATTAAAAGAAAAAGTTTTAAAATAATGTTTGGATTGTTTATTAAAAGTCTTTATACTAAAATTAATTTTTATTTCTGTCATTTGATTACATTGGAGCAAACCTTAACATTACAGCAAGGGTCCCCAACCCTATGCCCGCGGGCACCATGGCGCCCGTCGATCCATGTGTAACTAGGGTTGGTGAAAGGGGGGGGGGGCATCAACTTAAAAATGTACAGACTAAACACCAATAAGAAATGTAAAAGAGTAGAAAATTTACTAGTCATAAATACTTGTCTCTAAAGATATACTCCTTGTTTATTTCAGGCATCTCTCGGGGGGGGGAGCTACCCCCTCGGAACAATCCAACTCCTCCCCCCCCCTCCCCGGCAAAAAATTCAGATCACAAGTATTAAAAAAAGAAAGAAAAGAGAAATTACGCTTTCAAGACACTTTACTTTCAGAAACACTTTTAGGGAAAGGACTATCACGAGCGACACCAAAAGTAACTTAAAAGATATGACTTTATTTTAAAAAAATTGCGGGGGAAGAGTAACCAAACAGCTTTCTGTTTCCTCTAACATCACCAAAGTATCCCGAAATTGCATTGCTAGGAAGATTTCAAAAAGTTTCCTGGCCTCGAACCCTTACCTCCAGAGTTAGCCTAAGCATTATAGATGTAAGACCAGTTACAAAAATTTAAGTTGCAGAAGCCACAAATACCAAAGATCTAAACAAAAGCCTTCACCAAAGATCTAAACATACATCTACTATATATAAATCAAAAAGCTATCATATATGTAAAAACATTCATATTAACATCATTTCTAGTCATACATATCTATGTATATGTATATATAAAGGGTATGATTTTGAAGCATACACTGCCCTTCCTAATTCTTAACATGCTCCCCCTGCTCCGGAGCCAAGGCAGTATCCAGAATATTTTTTCGAGTTGGCCCAGACTTCGACACACTTATGTTAAGCAAAGTTTCAGGGAAGAATATATGATACATTGCAAAAGATTTCTGGGGGGGGGGCGTGGGTCCCTCTTCCCCTGTGGATAGGGCCTTGATTCACAAAAACATTAAACATTCATTACAAGATCTATTAGTTTATTTTTTAAATCAAACGCAATAGGAAATTCAATATTTAGCGCTAAGCAATCGTCTATGTCCAAGCATTCATAATATTAAAACTGGGAAATAGTGGAATTTTAGAGAAAATAATCCAAGTTCCCCTACAAAAATGCTCATCCCCACAATAAATTTCTAAAAATTTGGTTAAATTTGTCGCAAAACATACCTCAGAAGTGGAAGCGTCTGAATCAAATTTTCTTTTCTTTTTGGATGACGAACGTGTCCATCGCTGGAGTGCAAACATTATTATGTATCGAAAATAATTAAAAATTTAGCTAAAATATAAATAATACTTGATCGTAAATTAAAATGCAGCATTAAACCATAGCAGTGAGATTGGAAACGTTGAACGGATGATTTCCAGAGTCGTAATGCAATCAGTGATGGACCATAATAAGAAAAATAAACATTTAAAATATAAGAGAACATCTGTAAATGAGAATGCAATGCAAATACAGTTGATCAGTTTTCCAATCGGCCCATCTGCAAAAAAGATTTTACCAAAATGGGTGTTTGGACAGGAAGTCATAAATAAATACAAACTGTAAGTTTCTTGATGAGCATCCCTTCCTGGCTTGAGGGTTTAACAGATTAGGACAATTGTTGGCTAGGGGTCCTTCATTTTCAGACCCCAGTGCCCTGGAGCGCCTAACACCGGTTTATCAGAAAACAAAACTCCATCACAGTAGAAAATATTTTCCACGAAATTTATTACTTGTGCGATTGTATTCCCAAATTGCTGCCTTTGGGTAAAAAAGACATCAAGAAGGAAAGAAAACCCTCTGGAGTGATTGAAAAGATCTCTGTTTGCCTGTGTGTGGTACGGTGATTGAAGCCACCTTTCGCTGTAACCCCCCCCCCCCCCCAAGGGGATAAGGGGGTTGATTATAATCAGATAAAAAGTCCTCTTTATTATGAGCTGCATACTTTAATCATGATCACAACCCTTCAGAGAAAGAGGAAATAAAATCATATGCATATGTGTTTAATTTTCTTAGGAAAAAAAGATGTGCTTTGCAAGGTCGTAGCCAGAATTTTTTTTGTGTGTGCCTAAATGTGCCTAAATAAGTAAATACCCAATGGAGGGGGGGTTGAACCCCCAAAACCCCCTTCTGGTTACGCCTATGGCGATCATGCAGTTAAATGTTAATATTGGTGTTTTAATGTAAAAATCGGCGACTGCATGTTTCATCAAAGTTTTAAGGACCCAGTCACCCCCGCGCTGCACTTTAAGGTTTCAATCACCCTAATTATGCAATTAAAATTATTTAAATGGTATATGTATTTGCAAATTTGGGGGCAACTAATGAATATGAGTAAATTATTTTTATTTGAATATGTCGGTGCAGAGCATATGTGTCGGGCGGTTAATTTTTTTAGAGATTATGGGGACACAGAACCTGTGAAATAAGAATGTTCTTTTTTTTAATTGTTCAGTGTAGTTGGATTTATTTTAACATTTATTATGCACATCTTGGTTAAATTTCAAATATTTATTAAGACAAGTAAATATTTTTGACTGACAAATTTTCAAAATAATAGAAAAATTATGAAAAATATGAAAAATATAAAAATTGAACCTTGCGTCTGAATTTTTGAGCAATTTACTTACAACTTTTTATGCAGTTTCGTATGAGTGTTAATTTTTTTTGCCATTACTTTTTATGAAGCAATTATTTAAAACTTTTTGTACTGGTTTAATTGTTGAGAAAAGAAACAATTTTTGAAAAAACTATGCTGAAAGTTTAAAAAAAGAAAAAATCAAAAACTTATACGATTAAATAGCAACTGTTCGCCAGAAAATATATATATTATTTTTACGTATCTATTTATGCAGTTTGGATGAAATTTCTGACGCAAGTTTTATACTTTGTGTTTTTCATATTTTCTCCTATTTTTTAATAGTTAATTTTTTTTCTTTTAGTCGCTAAAATTTTTTGTTGGTATAATATTTCAAATTTAGCCAAAATATTTATAACTAATGCTAAAATAAGTTCAACTGCAGTGAAAAAAAAATATTTTTTTTAATTTTAAAAGAAAAAAGAAAAATCAAGGGGAAAAGGACCTTTTATCTCTAAGCTCTGTGTCCCTTTAAACGTTATACTAACAACGCAATTCTTTATTATTTATTCATTGCTATGTGTCAGGCCACAGAAAGCTTGCGATTCGAGGGACTATGGGGTTGAAAGAATAATTAAATTTGCTTTTTATCCTTCAAATTAGGAACCGAAACACAGAACGTCAAATATACATTTATTTAGTAAAAACATAACGAAAATATTAAAGTACTATGAAGATATAAAAATACTAAGTATAATATACTGAAGCAGCCAGTATTCAATATGAACACTGGCTCCCCATCTATACTATATATTTTTCTCTGTCGAGGAAAATCTATAGTTTGGGGAGTCGATGCTGGGTTAGGGTTCCCTTCATTGCTGGTTAGCTGCCACTTCTTTATTCGCGAGAAGAATATCTCCAATTGTAACTTTAAGATTAAAGCAGTTTTAATTTTGAACTTTTTCTTTTACATGCTTTGTTTTGTTGCACTACATATATTTAGTTTTTCACAGTTTTAGCATTTTTGTTCGCAGAACTTTAACATTTTTATCAAGATTTCAGTTGATGAATCTATGGTTTTGATACTTTATACTTGTTATTTATTCATTTTTATGGTGTTTTAACATTTCGTGCTCAATAATTTTATGAGTTCGGTCTAAGTTTTAGTCGACAGTTCTAATTTTTTTTACGTTTTGTATTTAATATTTTGATATTTTTGTGTTGCTTTAATATATTATACTTAGTATTTTTACATCTTCATTGCAGGTTTTAGTAGATAAAGTTAAGTTTTAACATTTTGAAAAGTACATAACACTTTTACTTTGCAAATTTCCGTATTATTATTTTTTCGTTCTAAGTTTCTCTGAATGCATTTAAGTTTTGTCGTTGAAGTCAATTTGTCATTTAAGTTTGAAGTTAGCACTCTTTCATGCATTATTGCTTTGTATTGTGTATTTTTTAATATTTCACAGTATTAGCATTTTGTTCTTCGAACTTTTACATTTTTCTGATTAAGATTGCTCTAAACAAATCTACGTTTTGATGGTGAATCTATGTTTTCAAGTTTTATTTGATAACTCCAAATTTTTTATGTTTTTTTATTTTATACTTTTACATTTTATGTGTTGCTTTAGTATATTATACTTAGTATTTTTACGTCTTCATTCTACACCTTTTTACCTTCCGTTTTAACATTTTGCTAATGTATAATACATGTATTTTTAAAATATTCGAAATTTTACGTTTTTTGTTCTAAGTTTTTCTGGATCAATTTAAGTTTTGGTGTTTTGTACTTAGTATTTTTACTTTTCTAATCCAATTTTTAGTAGATGAAATTACGTTTTTTGGAGTTTTGCAAGTGCATACCACTTTTATTTTGAAAATTTTCGTAGTTTTACATTTTTGTTCTAAGTTTTTCCGGCTGAAAATAGGTTTTGAAGCTTTATAGTTGTATAATTGGTCCTCTTTCATGCTTTATTGTTTTTTTTTTTTTTTTTTTTACTGTGTTTCTTTACTTTTTCAGTTTTAGCATTTTGTTCTTCGAAATTATACAACTTTGATTAAGATTTCTGTAGAGAAATTATATGTTTTGATGTTGAATCTATGTTTTGGAGTTTTAGTAGATAACTTTGAATTTTTTTATGTTTAGTAATTTGTACTTTTACAATTTGTGTTGCTTCAGTATATTATACTTAGTATTTTTATATCTTCATAGTACTTTAATATTTTCGTTATGTTTTTACTAAATAAATGTATATTTGACGTTCTGTGTTTAGTACTTTTACATTTTCTATACTAAGTTTTACTAGATGAATAAGTTTTGATGTTTTGTACTTAGTACTTTTACATTTTAGTGTTGCTTTAATATATTATACTTAATATTTTTACATCTTCATTCCATGTTTTAGTTAAAGTTTTAACATTCGCATACAGTACTTTTTACATTTCCCAAGTGCATTTCAATGTGCAAATCTATGTTTTGATACTTTATACTTGTTATTTAGACATTTTTATGATGTTTTAACATTTCGTACTTAGTAATTTCCCTCGACTTCAGTCTAAGTTTTAGAAGATAACTCTAACTTTTTTTACGTTTTGTATTTTGTACTCTTAAATTTTTACATTTATAGAATGTTTGAATATTTTGTACTCATACTTTTTACGATTTTAGTTTGAATTTTTGAAGATCCATCTAAATTTTTTAAGTTTCGTACTTAAACTTTTACATTTTCGTACAAAGTTTCACTTGATGAATACGTTATATACTTAGAATTTTTACATTTTCATGTTGCTTTAATATTTCATACTTAGTACATTTGGTTCAATTATATTGTCATTCTAAGTTTTAGTAGATAAATCAGAGTTTTAACATTTTGTACGTAGTAATTTTTACATGTTTGCATTAAGTTTTAACATTTTGCAAGTGTATAACACTTTTCTTTTGAAAAGTTCCTTACTTTTACATCTTTGTTTTGAGTTTTTCTGGGTGAATTTGAGTTTTGCAGCTTTATACTTAGCATTTTTACATGTTTTGTTGTTTTGTACTGCGTGTTTTTAATCTTTCAGAGTTTTAGGATTTTGTTGTTAAAATTTATACATTTTTGATTAATATTTCCGGAGCCAAATCTATGTTTTGTTGCTTTATACTTGTCATTTTGACATTTTTATGATGTTTTAACAATTTGTACTTAGTAATTTTACGACTTCATTCCATGTTTTTGTAGAGAAATCATTTTTTACGTTTTGAAGTTTTAATAACTTGCGAATGCTTAACACTTTTGTTTTGTAAACTTCAGTAATTTTACATTTCCGCTCTAAGTTTTTCTAGATGAATTTGAAATTATATGGTTTATCAAAAATTTTAGTTCTAAGTTTTGACCGTTTGTATGTAGTATTTTTTCTTTTTCTTTTTTTTTTTTAATTTTTATGATACATTGCTTTAATATCTTAATCTATGTTTGATGTTTTGTCTTTTGCACTTTAACATTTTCATTTTGCTTTTATCAAATTAATGTATATTTTAGGTTCTGTCCTTAGTACTTTTACATTTTTATACTAAGTTTTACTAGTTGAATCTAAGTTTTGATGTTTTGTACATTGTATTTTTACATTTAGTGTTGCTTTAAGATATTATAATTAATATTTTTACATCTTCGTTTCATGTTTTAGTTAAAGTTTTAACATTCGTACACAGTACTTTTTACATTTTGCAAGTGCATAACACTTTTATTTTTGAAAATTTTCGTAGTTTTTATTCGTTCTAAGTTTTACTAGGTGACTCTAAGTTTTGATGTTTTGCGCGCAGTACTTTGACTTTTCTTATGGAGTTTTTAGCAGATTAATATAAGTTTTGCATTGGTAGTAGTAGTTGAAAGCTATGTTTCTTTATTTCAGTTAGTAATGCAAGTCTTTGAGTATAACGTTTCTAAGTTTTTTTATATTCTGTACTTTATGTTGCTACGATTTTAACCAATTCTATATTTAACTTGAACTCTGTTTAAAGTTGTTTGCAATCTTAGTTTCAAAGTAAAGATTTCAATTTTGTATGTAAGTAATAGACTTTTTCAAAACACGAAATTTGTAACGTAAATAGCTTGAAAGTTTTCTTTGTACTTTAGTAATAAACCTTTTCAATGTGTGAAAGACGCGTTGCAAATAGTTTTGATAAATATTTTTCTCGGTTGTATATCATAAACCTTATGTAAATTATAAAAATTGTGTTAAAGATTGAGTTTTGTAAATAAATAACTTCTTGAATAAATGAAATGTTCGTTAAATGTTAAAGAGTAAGTTTTGAAAGTCTTTGAATAGATGAAATGTTCGTTTAATGTGTTATGTGCTTGATTATAATATTAAAGGTGTGAATAAAGTAAAGATTTCAAGTTTGTATGTTAGTAATAGACTTTTTCAAAACATGAAATTTGCAGCGAAAATAGCTTGAAAGTTATCTTCGAACTTTGCTAATAAACCTTTTCAATGTATGAAACTTGTATTGGAAATAGTTTTGTTAAATATTTTTATCGGTTGTATTACTCTGTGAAAATCTTAAAAATTGTGTTAAACACTAAGTTTTGAAAATAAATAACTCATTGAATAGATGAAACGTTCGTTAAATGTTTAAGAGTAAGTTTTGAAAGTCTTTGAATAGATGAAATGTCCGCTTAATGTGTTATATGCTTGATTATAATATTAAAGGTGTGAATAACGTAAAGATTCCAAATTTGCATGTTAGTAATAGACTTTTTCAAAGCATGAAATTTGCAGCGTAAATAGCATTTAAGTTTTCTTCGAACTTAGATAATAAACCTTTACAATGTATGAAACTCGTGTTGGAAATAGTTTTGTTAAATATTTTTCTCGGTTGTATATCATAAAATCTTTGTAAATTATAAGTTCTGTGTGAGTCGTAAAAAAATATGTTAAAGATTGAGTTTTGAAAATAAATAACTCTTTGAATAGATGAAACGTTCGTTAAATGTTTAAGAGTAAGTTTTGAAAGTCTTTGAATAAATGAAACGTTTGTTAAATGTATTGTATGGCTTGATTATAATACTGAAGGTAAGAAATTCTTCACTCGGAAGTAATGAATTAAAGGGTTATATCTAGGAATAAATGTGTTTAAGGAAAACTGTCTGAGTATGGTGAGTTAAATACATAGGTCTTCGTAAAATTATTAAATTTATATGTATGTATATGTTTGCATGTATGAAATATTTTTTAATTAAGACTTACTGTTACATTCATATTAAACTTCAATTGAAGTCAAATTGGTTTATCGATAGTGTTACTCAGCTTGTAGCATCATGTTTGCATGTGTCATTCTTTGATTGGGGCGGCCAACGAGGTATTGCTACCTTATCTTCGTCAGCTGATAAGAGTTTGAAGAGTCATTTCTACGTTGTGGTTTGGAGGGGAAACATTTACGCTCTCTCTTCTCTGTGAGTACATGATGTTTTATATAATTTGTATTTCGACTTTAAAGTATTTCTTAGATTGCATTCTGTTAAAATTAGTTTCATGTAAGTTTGAATAATTGAACTATAGCTATATTGCATGAAAAAATTCTTCGATTTTCAACGTGTGAATGATATTATTTTAAGTGCATTCTCTCTGTGTTCATTCACTAACTGTATTGCTAGATTTTGCCTAGTTGCTTTTGTGTTCGTGTAAGATTTTTGTGTTGTGTGATAACTGAAAATTCGCAACGATTGCTTTGGTTAGTAGGAACTCGGTGGAGGAACTGCTAAAATTGTCCTTTATTTCTAAGAGGCTTTTTTAGCATTCATTCTTCCAAGTTCTGATAATGGATGTTATTAATTATTTTTAATGGTAGAAGTTTCAACAGATGTTACATCTTGTGTGTGTTTTTTACGTCTTTGAGTATAATATTTCTAACTTTCTTTTTTATTTTCTGTAGCTATGATTTTAAGCATTACCGTATTTAAGTTAAATTGTACTTCTGCGATTTTAGTTTCAAAGATTCTAAGTTTGTATGTAAGTAATAGACTTTTTCAATGCATGAAATTTGCGGTGTGAACAGTTTTAAAGTTTCTTCGTGCTTAAGTAATAAACTTTTTCAGTGTGTGAAAATCGTGTTGTAAATAGTTATGATAAATATTTTTCTCGGTTGTATTATTCTGTGTAAATCGTAAAAATATGTTAAAGACAGAGTAGTAAAAATAAATAACTCTTTGAAAAAATGAAAAATTCGTTAAATGTTAAAGACAAAGTTTTGAATGGCTGAAATGTTCGTTAAATGTATTATACGTCAATCAGGTTGTTGAATTGCTTCGCAGTTACAAATTTAGCAATATGCGCTTGACTATTTTTAAAGTTTCTTTAATCATGATGCATATGCCCAAAATAATTTCTGAGATTGTATTCGTTTGAAACGTTAAAATGTGTAAAAAAATAATTAAAAACAAAATAAATAAATATTGAAATGCACGAAAAATTCGCTTATTATTCTATGTAAAATCAAGTTGCCGAACATACTGTAACTTCTCTTATTTCATGCAAACTCTTAAACTTGAAAAAAAAAATCTAGCGGTATAATATTGATTAAAGGATGATTACTTATAATACAAATATAGTCTTAGTTGATATAAATTCGTTGATTTGTATTGATAGAAAACAGTAAAATGGATGTAAACCCCTGTTTAAGTATAGAAGAAATCACCGCTTTTTGTAAAAGTATTGCTATATTGGCATGTATAAACCTACTGATGGTCATTTTCTAAGTTCCAAATATTTCAATAAAACGTTTAATTGACTAAAATTTAGTAAATTGTGTGGATTGATTTGATTGGTGCATATTAAGTCCGCACTTTTTCAAGAAACTATTTGATAAGTTCTCATTTAATTCTGTCTTTCATACTTTAGGAAAAAAGATTTTAAAAAATTTTCTAAGTCTTAAACATTTCTATAATTAACTTTGACTTAAATTTTGTAAATTTCGAGGATTGATTTGTTTGATTCACATTAAATATAAACTTTCTCAAGAAGCTATTTGATTGGATCGCAATTAATCCTGGGTTTAATATTTTAGGGGAAAAATTACAAGTGTAAAAATAAAATATGTTCAAAATTAAGAGATAGTTGCTACTTATACATTATTAAGATTAAAACAGTGCTATGAGTTGATTAAAAATTGTGAAATTTAATTCTGATGGAAATAATTATTATCGCTTTAACACGACAGTTAAATCTTGATATATTCTGGAAAAAAAAAATACATTTAGTATGGCCAATGATCTACTTTTAAATAATTGATTCATTTAAAATTTTGTGCTCTGTTAGAGATTTTGTTTCAGGAATGTAGAAGAAGTGGTATCGATTTGTGAGTATATTTATGTTTAAGTATCCTAAAACAATTGACTGTAGAAGTGAAGTCTCACTGCATGATACTTATATTTTTTCCACTTCTAGGGTCAATTTTTTTTACCGTTATGTATAATTGCTTGAATATTTACAATTGTTTTGAAATGACCAAATGAAATGAATGTGTACAAAAAGTTGATGGGGTGTGATTAAAAATCACATCGTGATGGTGGTGGGATCATCAACTTAAAAATTAAATTAATTTTCACTTTTAGGAAGTAATTGAGTAAAATATTCTATGTCTAAAAATAATTTCTCTCACTGGATGATAGCATCAGCGTTTCAACTCTTGAAATTAAAAGTAAAAACATGTTACCAATTAAAAAACAATAAATTAATGTTACCACTCGCGAAAAACCAAAGTTGGAAATTAAAAATAACATCGGAAAACGATAAAGTCCAAAAAAAAAAATAATAATAATTTTTCTCTCGCTAGATGGCAGCATGATCACTCTTTCCAAAACAACTGGAAAAAGAATTATATTAACATTCAATTTAGCGCTGTAGCTATCAGGTCTTCATGGCATAGTCAATTTGCGCGTTTACAATTTGACTGCCATGAAGATCTTTTGACGATGCGGGTTCGATTCCCGACCTGGGAAAGAGAAAATTCGTATTAAATAAAATAATTCCAAGTCCGAAAAATATATTTAAATGAATGAATTAATGTTTCTCTCGCTAGATGGCGCCATGTGTATAACCTCAGAGTTCAAAAAATAATTTCTCTCACTAGGTGGCGCCATGAGCAATTTTAGTTGGTAACTGTTGTCATGACAACCGCTATATCACCGTTGCCATCCCCAAAAAGCTAAACTTCAGACGCAGTATAACAAGTAAGAAAAACAACTCAACTCCGCTCAGAAACCCTCGTCATCTTCTACGGCGTCATCATCAGGAACCCTACTACTCAACCTCACTCGGCAGGCGGAGGAGCAGGAGGTGGAGGGGGGCGTGGCAGGGGGAGCAGGTGGAGGAGGGGGCGTGGCTCCACCGCCACCGCCTGCGGGCGTAGAACAGTCCTTTTCCATCTACTCCCAGGTAGCACAAACCATTGAGAATACGTTGCGGAAAGGTTGAGAACCCGTCGTAAACGTTGCGAAAGCGTTGGTATAGGTTGAAAACTGTTTTAGGTTAGAAATTGGTTATTATTAAACATTGGGAAAACGTTGAAAATAGGTTGGGTTGGAAATAGGTTATTTTTAAACGTTTATCCGATCTTTGAACAAGTCATAAATCTCTCTCGCTTCCTCCCTTTCAAACCAAGTCGGATGCTAATTGGTGCGCTTTGCGACGCATGCGTAGAGGCGATCGTGTCGTCATAGCCTTCTTGTCCAGCAGCAAATTTACTGAAGAGAATAGAGAATAGAGAAACATCATTTTCTTTGCACGAAGAAAGTTTTCAAAGTAAGTGATATCACTTTTGAACTTCATTTTTTTCTTCTCTTATAAACTTACCATTTCTCACTCTTAGTAATGTATTATTGTTTTAAAAAATGTATGTCGAATGTCCTTTTTTCAGCAGTCACTACTTTTTTTAAAGGATTATAATGCATTCTTTATTTGGATTTTCTTTGTTCTTTATCTTAGCGATTTTATTTTTACGATCCTGCATTATTTCAAATTGATTCAATGAAAATTTTAAAGTTCTTGATATTACTTAAAATAACTTAATGAACTTAACATTACTTAAAATACCTAATAAAGCAATTTAGTTGCAATTAATTGATTGCTACCATGTACCCGCTAGAATATGTCCGTTATTTCTTTTTTCGAAAATTCGTTATTTTACGGAAAAATCCCTATAAGCTCTAGTATTTTGTCTGTTTTACAGCTGAAAAGGGATTTTTCCTCTTCTTAGCTACTAAGTCCAGAGGTCTATCGAAAAAACGTTTGGTTTCATGTTGATAAACAAGTCGATGGCTCCACATCACTAAACAAAATACCCATATTAAAAAATATTTCAAATCCCCGCACCAGGACCGTCATTTCGCAATTTTCCGGGGGGGGGGGAGGGAAAAGGGTCTAACTCAATTTAAATTGCATTAAAAAAATCATATGCATAGCTATAAATACATTATTTCCCAAGCCAGAGGGGGTCAATTGACCCCCCCGGAAATGATGGGCCTTCCCCGCACATAGCCTAAAATTTATGGTTTTCTTCAAAAAAAATAAGAATTTTTTTTTAAAGAAAGATTGATTTTTAAGAAACTTCCAAGTTGAAATGCAATATGTTGAAAAAAAAATTGCCATCATTTACGAAATAAAAATAAAAATGATTAAAAATTCACTTTTTAAAGAAATTTTTCTTTTCATTCCCCCCCCCCCCTCTAAATTTGAGTGCCAAGTAGGATAATTTAATATTGCATAGAAGAAACATTTTTTTTTAAACGTAAATTCCCCTCTTCATTGATTACATTTTTCAACTTGAAACTGTTTGAAATATTATATCCTTACTTTGAAAAAAAGAAAAAAAAATCAATTCTCTTAAATTTTTATTTTGATTTATATCATAAATGTTGATTAAGTTTTTTATTTCTAATCAATGCTTAACATATAGTTGCTTATAATTTGTGTTGCTATTTGGTAACTCCCCCCCCCCCCCCCTTTTGAAAAGAACAAAAAAAAAACTAGTGAAGCTGGACCAAATCAGAATCGGAGCAGTGCAAGGTAAATGTTTCCATGTCTTAGATGCAAGCGTAATGGGGGGGGGAGTACTGACATGGAGTTCAGCCCTGGATTTGGACAGCCCCATATTGAATTTGGAAAGAGAAATTTAAAAAAAAATAAAAATTATTGAAAGTATATTTTAGCCGTTTAATATTTACTATATTATTCTCTTCTGCTTTATTGTGTGTCTTAAAACAGATGTTCTTAGTATAGTTATTTTTGTTTTCTTGGTCTAATGAAATGGATTATTTGCAGTTCAGTAAAAAAAAAAAAACTGCATATTTTGTAGTAAAGAAATATATGATGAATAAAAAGAACATGGGTTATACAAGTATTGCGGGAGTTGGAGCTGATATTTTAGGGCAAAGGAATTGTAATAGTCTGGTTGAAACACTGGCGTAGATAAGGGGGTAGTTTTGGGGATAAAACCCCCTCTGAAATGGTAAAGATTGTCTAGAATTTGACCAATTTTTCTAGTAAAATAATGAAATTAACTCACTTCTCCCGAAGAACCCCCCCCCCCCCCCACCCTCACCCTCCCCCAAATCCGGGTCTAGCTACGCCACTGGGTTGAAAAGCATTTTCGTGCAATTAACAATCCAGTTGAAAAAATTGATAACAATCTAATTGAAAATGAATCTCTTGGTGATCATTCAGAAAAGGATAACTTTAAAACCTTTAGTTCTGAGGACTCTGAAGAACAATCTCCAGACCTTAAAAAATTAACAGAATCTCCAAAGTCGTTGCGGGAAAAATTATGTAACTAGCCTATAGCATTTAACATTACTTTAGCCGTCCTAAACACATAAATGTTTAATAATGCAGTTATTTTTCTTTTCTCCCCCAAGATGATTGACGAAAAAGATAGCTAATAGTGAAAAACTTTATTTTGGAATTAAGGAATGTTTATCAGAAGATCACGATAAATGATTTCCAGAAGGTTTGACCGTAATTATTAAGTATAAAAATATAATGATTACTAAAGTTATTCTTGTTATTAAAAATAGCTAAAAAATTAATGCATAATGCAATATATTCATGAAATTTTTGGAAAATTCATGGTGTGGATATTATAGAGATTTATTTATTTATTTATTTTTTTTTTTTTGGTTATTTATTGTGTGCTTGTTTTCCATTATTTTAGGTATACTCATAGGCGTAACCAGGGGGGGGTTTTGGGGGTTCAAACCCCCCCCATTGGGTATGTACTTATTTAGGCACATTTAGGCACACAGAAAAATTTCTGGCTGCGGCCTTGCAAAGCACAATTTTTTTTCCCCCTAAGAAAATTAAACACATATGCATATGATTTTTTTTTCCTTTTTCTCTGAAGGGTTGCGATCATGGCCAAAGTATGCAGCTCATAATAAAGAAGACTTTTCATTTGGTTATAAGGTTATAATCAACCCCCTTATCACCTTGGGGGGGGGGGGGGGGTTAACAGCGAAAGGTGGCTTCAATCACCGTACCACACACAGACAGAGATCCTTTCAATCACTCCAGAGGGTTTTCTTTCCTTCTTGATGTCTTTTTTACCCAAAGGCAGCAATCTGGGAATACAATCGCACAAGTAATAAGTTTTCTGGAAAATATTCTCTACTGTGATGGAGTCCTAAAGTCCAATTGTCCTAATGGGTTAATCCCTCAAGCCAGGAAGGGATGCTCATTAAGAAACCTAAAGAGCAGTTTGTATTTATTTATGACTTTCTGTCCAAACACCCATTTTGGTAAAATCTTTTTTGTAGATGAGCTGATTGGAAAACTGATGAACTGTATTTGCATTGCATTCTCATTTACAGATGTTCTCTTATCTCTTATATTTTAAATGTTTTTTTTTCTTATTATGGTCCATCACTGATTGCATTACGACTATGGAAATCATCCGTTCAACGTTTCCAATCTCACTGCTACGGTTTAATGCTGCATTTTAATTTACAATCAAGTATTATTTATATTTTAGCTAAATTTTTAATTATTTTCGATACATAATAATGTTTGCACTCCAGCGATGGACACGTTCGTCATCCAAAAATAAAAGAAAATTTGATTCAGATGGCTTCCACTTCTGAGGTATGTTTTGCTACAAATTTAACAAATTTTTTAGAAATTTATTGTGGGAATGAGCATTTTTGTAGGGGAATTTGGATTTTTTTCTCTAAAATTCGACTATTTTCCGGTTTTAATATTATGAATGCCTGGACATAGAAGATTGCTTAGCGCTAAATATTGAATTTTCTATTGCGTTTGAATTAAAAAATAAACTAATAGATCTAGTAAGGAATGTTTAATGTTTTTGTGAATCAAGGCCGTATCCAGAGGGGAAGGGGGACCCACGGGCAGCCCCCCAGAAATCTTTTGCAATGTATTATATATTCCTCTCTAAAACTTTGCTTTACATAAGTGTGTCGAAGTCTGCCCCCCCCCCCCCGAAAAAAAATTCTGGATACTGCTTTGGCTCCGAAGCAGGGGGAGCATGTTAAGAATTAGGAAGGACAGTGCATGCTTCAAAATCATATCCTTTATATATACATATATATAGATATATATGATTAGAAGTGATATTGATGTGAATTTTTTTACATATATGATAGCTTTTTGATGTATATATAGTAGATGTATGTTTAGATCTTTGGTGAAGTTAGAGGAGTGGGTGTTTGGGGTTCTGCAACTTAAATTTTTGTAACTGGTCTTACATGTATAATGCTTAGGATAACTCTGAAGGCAAGGCTTCGAGGTCTCTCCCCAGGAAACTTTTTGAAATCTTCCTAGCAATGCAACTTCGGGATACTTTGGTAATGTTAGAGGAAACAGAAAGGAGTTAGGTTACTCTTCCCCCCCGCAATTTTTTTCAAAATAAAGTCTTATATCTTTTAAGTTACTTTTGGTGTCGCTCGTGATAGTGTTCAATGTCCTTTCCCTGAAAGTGTTTCTGAAAGTAAAGTGTCTTAAAAGCGTAATTTCTCTTTTCTTTCTTTTTTTAAAACGTGTGATCTGAATTTTTTTGCAGGGGGGGGAGGGAGGAGTTGACTTGCTCCGAGGGGGTAGTACCCCCCCCCCCCCGGGAGATGCCTGAAATAAACACGGAGTATATCTTTAGAGACATGTATTTATGACTAGTAAATTTTCAACTTTACACTTCGTATTGGTGTTTAGTCTGTACATTTTTAGGGTGACCCCCCCCTTTCTCCCACTCTAGTTACGCCTATGGGTATACTACTTTTCTTCACTTGGAGGAGATTGGATAAAGCATATTTTGGCTAATCAGAATAGTCTGCAAAAACGTGGCTGGAAGGGAAGAGGGGAGAAAGTTTCACCATATACATATACGAGTGGCAGCATGATATTTCGTAAGTTAAGTAAAATTCAAAATTTTTACCATTTGTTTTTGTACAAGTTTTATCTTAGCCATTTAACTAGCAATAAAAAGTTAAGTACAACAGCATCCCTTTTCATGGACATTTATGAGGAGGGGGGGGATTAATCTCAAGATTCCAAATTTTGCTTTGTGTATTTAATTTATATTCAATTCCAGGTATTTGTATGAATTATGTGTATCATAGGACATCAATTGCTACAATTTTTTGTATCTAAATAGTATACACATGGGTGACAGTATTTATAATATAAATTTAAATGTTTTTCAATATTGTTTCATTTAACAGCTTAACATGTGATAGTGTTGGTAATTATAATAAATTTAGTTTTTTTTCCTTAATATACTGTAAAAGCGTTTGTAAAAAAATGATAGACTTGAGTTCCCAACTTAATTATCAAATTGTGTCATTGCTTGTTATTATGAAAAAAATAGATGGTTAATCGGGGGGGGGGGGGGGGGGTTTTATTGGAGAAAGAAGGAAATTAGCATACACAATATATCGATGAAATTTTTAGAAAATGTATGTTTTTAGATAATTACAGCAAAATTAACTTCTGCCCTTTGAATTTTTTTACTTCTACCTATGTGCATGTGTGCTTGTAATAAAGACTCTGTGCTATTCATTAAATATCTAAAATATTATTTTTAAAATTTTAAAATATATTAAGCTATGAATTGCGACATGACAGCTTTAATTAATTATGCTTTGCTGTTAAGATGTCTGCAGATTAAGATAATATTAAATCTTAAGTTATGAAATATGTTATACACGCACAGGCGGAGAGACCTTCAAAGTTTTGCTTAAAATGTATTTCAAGGTGTTGTAAGTGCAACATATTTTATGTTTTAAACACTTTTTTCCCCTCTTTGTGGCAAGAACTCAGAAGGAATTTTAATTGAACATTGAACTTTTGAAGTTGGGTTTTGCAGAAATAAAAACCATTCTAAGCATACTTTAAATTTTTTATGAATATCCAGTACTTAGAATTCTCTTTATTTTTACATTTATATTTTTAATATTTTATTATATTTATTAAAGCAAGTACACTTCAAAACATGTGTCAGTGTTAAATAAAAAACAAGATTTGAAAATTTGAATTATAAATTTTCTCATACTAAGTTTTCTCATCATTCTCAATGTTAAGTATGAACATTGCACATTTCATGCGACGGTACTCTAAATATGACATATGGAAAGTTTTTAAAATGTAGAACATACAACGAGTAAAATGCTAGTACAAAATAGTTTATTTTTTTAGAGATGAATAAATGTGCTGAAGGAGGCATGACAATACTCTTTAGAACAAAAAAAGAATGGTTTTCCTCTATTTTGTATAAAATGCAGCCAAACGGAGAAATCACTACAAAAAATACATGATATTGCGTAAATGTGCCATGATCCTATCCGGGTGACGTAAGTCATACTTTGTAGTATGACTGTGGCCTCGGGTCGGTAAAGCAGGTAGGAAACGCTCTGCCAGCCCAGCCCTTTATGGCCGGTGCTGGTTGTCAAGTGTCTAGAGAGTTTGTGGGAGGTTCGAAGGAGGACAGCGCTGCAGTCGTGCCCCCTCATACTGGGGGGTAATCTGTGAAAGCCATCGATGCTATAGACAGTATGGCTGCAGTTAGCGTTGAGCACCCCGAAACATCTATTGCATTAAATCAGAAGATTTTTTTCAATTCAGTTTTCGGAAAGTTACAAAACGTAGAAAATGAGCAGTATAAAAAATTATGCCCTCTTAAACGAGAAAATATTGTTTACAGTTTAATTCAAAAAGAAATTTCCCTTGCTTTACGCTAAAGAAATGGTCTTATTCGTGACAAAAAAGCTTTTGGCGAATATAAGCAAAACATAGAAATATGCTTGATGAGCCTTGTTTTAAAGTTTGAAAAGTTGTTCAAACAAATATTACTTATGTATTAATTGTTCATTTTTGTGCGCAGTTTTTTATGAGTATTAATATGCTGCAAACGTGTAATGTTACTTCGAGGAAATATTCCCCAAAATTGAAAGTTTTGTTTAAATATGAATAAAAAACATTCGCATTTGTGGAGAAGCGAGTTTTTTGCTTCTGAGCCTTTTCATTTTGCCAAGAGGGTGACTGACACACAAATTCTGCTTTATTTGTATAGCTAAAATTTTTTTTCTTCCAGGTGCAGCAAAGACTAATTTGGAGCACAACTGCGAAACACAACATTAGGACATGACTTTCTTGCCCCTGAAAAGAATGGGGTCTGAAAAAAATCAATAGGGTTTACTTTTTTATGTAATATTTACTGTAAATAAACATTTTCTTCGGTGATTTTTGTAAGTATTTTATTTTTATTATATGAATAAAATTGTTCTTTCAAAACTCATTTATGTCTTGGTCTTTTTTTTAAAAGTTGGAGAAGAGATGTTAAATAGTCCACAGATCAACCTGCAATCAGTGTAAGTATCTTGATGGTAAATCATTGATTAATCAAAATTTAAAGCAGACGTGGTTTTTGTTCTCCTATATGCAATCAATAGCAGTTCTTTATATCAATAGGAAATTGTATTTAGTAGTCAATTGTGTCATTTTCCTCTAGCTTGGGAAATATAATACATTTATTTATATGCATGTGAATTCTGTTTGTTTTAATGCAATGTGCATTGAATTTTAACCCTTTGCCTTCTACCTGGAATGCTGTGAAATGAAGAGCTTGGTATTCAGACTGGAAGAAGGCCAAGAAGAAAGAATGCAAAAAACTACAATTTGTTCATAACAACCTTGGAAAGGAAAAGGAGGGAGGGCAGAGTTTGGAAAATCAATGAATCCCAGAAGGGACATTGATTAATTAGTTGCAAAACACTTGCGTTTTATTTATCTTGTTCTTTGTTCTAGGCCAAAAAAGAAAGTCTTTCAGGGGATTGGGTATAATCTAACGATTATGTTAAATCATTAAAGAAATTCTTTTTTTATATACTGCTCAAAATTTTACCTTTGGTATTAATAAAGAACTTACCTGACATTATTACTATCAATTAGAATATATTTAGTTTATCACGGCATTAAACTTTGAAACAATGCATAGAATGCGGTTGGTTCAATACTGAACCTTGTATTTTATACTACTAACAATTAGAAAGGTTAGGATATCATTGCATTTAACATAACTAACACTCATAGAATGGTTCATTGATCGTTTTCCCTAACATTAGTATAACATTTAGATTGATTGTTTCATAGTTTCACCTGAGGTTAATGTTAACGCTTGAAATAGTCAGTTTATTATTTTATTTAACGTAACCACAACGTTTCAAAACGGGTTATTTAATGTTACTTGAAATGCTTATTCATGGTTGTACTTAACGTTGGTTTGATGTTAAGTATGGTTAGTTTACTGTAGCAAGTAAACGTTAATACTATATTGAAGAATAATTAGTTCTTCATTGACCTTAATGTCAGTATAACATTTTAAAACGGTTGCTCCAATGTTGTATTTAACGTTACTATAGCGTTGAATTTTCAGTTAGGAAATCGTCGAGAATGGGTAGTTTAGTGTTATGCTAAACGTCAGTATCACGTTGAGAATGGGTAGTTTTAATGTTAATATAACATTGGGAAATGGTGGCTGAATAACGTTGTTTCACTGTTGCAACAACGTAAAAAATCAACCAATTTTCAACCGTCGAATTACCGTAATCTAACGAGCCCATTTAACGTACGTTCTAACGTTAGAGAAAAACGTTATTTTAACGTTTGGAAAAAACGTTGTCGCAACGTTTCTGTGCTACCTGGGCATTCACTTCTAAGGGGAAAATGGGGACAATTTGGCTTCGCAAAATTACTTTTCTAATTTCCCACGCACTCTTGTTCTACATTGGTTATTCCCGATAAGATTTGCAGATCTTCAGTTAAAATAATTTTCTTTTCGCATTAAAAAATAAAACAAATTAACATTAATTTGGCGATTTTTGACGCTGCGCCCGGGGACAGCTGTCCCTCTCCGCCTACCAGGCGTCATGTCAGCTCAGAAGTTCTGCTTCCAGAAATGTGAATGTAATTTTTTTCCCTATATTTTCTACTTTAAAATCTGTTTAATATTTTGTTATAATATTTTGCACTGATATTTTTTTCTAAATTCTAATTCCAAACATAAAAATTCCAAAAATAATTTAGTTGGAATCTTTTAAAAACTACCAATTTTAATGGAAACACTTAATATGCATGATGCATGTATATTTTTAAAGGAAAATTCCATCTCTTATAGCGACCATTCGTTATAAAGACCTTTTTCTGTGGGACGCAGATGGTCGTTATATCGAGAGTCGACTGTATAATATTACAGTAAAATGCTTAATAAAACTAAGGCAGAAGATTTTTAACCTACAACATATAGTCTTTGTTTCAGTTGCAAATTCTAATAGTTTTATAAAAACCTCTGCATCTCAAAACCTCTTCATCTCGAATTTTTTTTCCTTCCCTTGAAATTCGAGATAGACAGGTTCAACTGTATCAGAATCTGGCAGTGTCAGCCGTCTCTCGGGATTACTCCCAGTGCCATAATGACAAAGGTCGATCAGTAACAAAATTATTCTTCAAAGTCGGACAGTACCAAAATTTGGTACAATAATTCCATATGCCATTTTCAGCATCAATATACCAGACATTTCATTTTGAATTGTGATTAAACAAAAAGGTTTCTAACAACCTTGCCTCATTGAGTTTTTAGTATTTAAAAAATATTAATTACAGAATGTAGCATTGTTATTTTATTTTCGGTTGACCAGTTGGTTAAATCTTCCTACAAGATGAAGGTTTCTTCATACAGTGTTTGGGAAGTTGATACTGAACATATTTTATACTATCAAAACGTAAAATTAATCTCCGGGAGGAAAATCCGACTCATTATTAGAAATAATAATCAGTAAGCATTTGCGTTAGACAAGAGTATCGCTCACATTATTAAAACAATCTTTACTATTCGAATATTTAATAGAATTGGAAAGTTAATTCCTTTTATTTGATTTTTGAAAACTAGTCAACAAAAAACACTACGTCACTGAAATTAAAGCAATCGTGGCAAAAAAGATAAAACAAAGAACTAAATCATTTCAACACAAAATAATTCTATTTCATCATAATAAGCCTAATAACATGAAAAAAAAAATTAGAAAGAAGTATACAAACTGAAAATTATATCCAAATTGAACTTGATCAACGTGTCGTACAAGCCGCGATTTTGATAAACAAAGTTCAAGCAAAGTTCATTAAAGTTGCAGTCAATTCTTGAATTCACAGTTTCATACAAAATGAAAACACACATTAGGTATGTATTATTAATGATGTAATAGCTACAACAAATTTAAGTAAAGAATTTTTGCTGCTGAAGCCTAAATATAGGCAAATACATCAATATCTACAAGTCAAACATTTTAGCGATGACTGGACATCTCAGGGATAAGGAATTCTGGACCTCACAGGGATATGATTTGGATATCCATGTATATCCATACGCTGTCCTAAGGTCTTCCCAAAGATATCCAAACCTGTTACTATCTGGATGTCTCAGCGATATGAAGAAATCCAAATCCATGACTTGGATATCCCTGGCATATCCAGAGGTTGTCCAAAGATCCATATCCAAAACATGTTACTACCTGGATAGCTCAGGGATATCCAGAAATCCAAGTCCAGGATTTGGATATGTATGGATATCCGTGAGCTATCCAGCAAATCCAGAAGATATCAGGATGTATTATGGATCTATTTGGATGTCTGAGGGATATCTGTGGTTGTCTGGGACCCAGATAGCAATTTTTATTTGCAACAAAATTGCAGCAACTTTGCTTTGCAAGATTGGAAACTTGCAGCAAGTTTACAATGCAAGCCTGAAAGTTCAAAGCAAGACTGTAGCAAGTTTACGCAAGTGCCGAAGTCACCACACTTCGCACTTGCAGTGAACTTGTCGTGCAAGTCACGTCAAGGTCACTGCAAGTTTGAGACAAACTGGTACAAAAGCTAGCTTTGCTATATCAAATTTGCAGCAAGTTCCTTGTAAATTTACCATTGACGTGCAAATTTGCTGCAAATCTGTGGCAAGCTAGTTGGAATGCAAGCTTTGTCATATCAAATTGACCTGTCTTGTATCAAATGTGCTGCAAATCCCTTGCACGTTCACTTCTGTCCCATTAAGTTTGATGCAAATTTGTGGCATTTAAGCTAATTTCTCTTAGATGCACTATCCCAATATATCCACATTTACCACTTTAAGAAAAAGAAGCAGTTTGCATATGAATGTCTAGATTGTCAAATGCTATTGTTGTTATTTTTAATCCTAAAGTAAGATTTTTTATTGCACTATATTAATTAGAAACATACAACTTTGATTCAGGTTTAGTTTATATAGATTAATACACTTCAATTTGCATATAGAGTTTAATTTACTAGTTATTTTAGGCATATTATATACATTTTTAATGTATGATCATGCATTTAACAAATTTTATATAAATAGGATCATTCAACTAGGTACAAAACATAAATAAAATAAGACTAAAATTGCTTATTATTATACAAGCTTTATTTTTACTATTTTTAGAACATTTAATGTTACATGAATAAGAACACTTAATTTATATATACAATACAAAACCAAAATTAAGAAGCAGGAGCACCACTCTTCAAAAATCACAAGACTGAAAATATTTAATGAAGCTGACTACATACCGTTGCATCAATATTATTAGCAATAAATTACCACTATTGCTTTCAGAAGATATAAAACTTGTATGTACACACCATGTATGTATATATATACATATATTTACAAAGATTGAAAGTGAATGAAATTTGCAAAATATATTTAAATGATCAAACAAGATTTGGTTCATATATTCCAAATTAAAAAAAAAAATTCCAGTTTATGAATGAATAAATAAGAACAATAGAGTAATACTAAGACACACAGTAGTGCAACTACTGCAATCTCGCATTAAAAAATGTATATGTAAGCAAATCGATTTTTATCTCCGAAACATCTTTGTTCTAATTGGTATTTATATACTTTACAGATTGATTTTTATTTATGTATGACCTCAAAAAATGCACTAAACAGAAATTATAATTCAAAAATAAAAAGAGAGGCTTAACTTGCATCACTATTTTTAAAGCTAAATTCAAATTCCTTATTCATTACTAATAAATATTTAATCACTAAGCCAATTTTTTTTATCAAAAATTTCCTTTTCCATGGTTTTTTTTAATTTTCATTTTAAAATTTTATTTCATAAGTGTTTCAATTAAAAAATAAAATGAAAGACAGGGTTGGAAAAAAAAAACCTGTTTTTTTTAAAAAAAAAACAGTTTTTTTTGGTTTAAACCGGGTTTTTTTTGGTTTAAATAGCATTTGTAGGAAAAACAATTTGACTTTTAGAAAATCATGGAGATTTTAGATCATTAATTGTAAATAAATGTTATTAATAATTAATTAATTGATAATTAATTAAGTAACTAAGTTAAAACCTTGAATTTTAGTTATATAAGTGCAGCACTTTAGTCGTCAACTTATAGAGGGTGGAGATTTTTTTTTTTTCCTTTCTAATGCTATGCCTTTATTCATTTGCGACTAATTAAAATATAACATCATGTATTAATGTTACTTTAAAATTGGTAATTAGCTATTTTTTAACAATTATCTAAAATACCATTAGATAAATTCAATCTGCATGACATACATGGTATCCTATACAACATTAAAATTAAAGCACTTAATTAAAGATAAATGTGTTAGTTTACTTATTTGACTGTAGAGATTCCCTAAAAATACATAATTTTTCGAAATGGCTAGATAAATTAGAAGAAAAAGAAGAAACTTATTTAAAGAACAAAAGAGTTAGGCTCACAGTAGTTTTCTCGAATAGTTAACTTACACAGAGGTTTTGGCGAGCTTTATATTGATGTTTCATCCATCCAAACCAATACTGGTCTAACATTATAGCATAAAAGAAGAGAATATATGAGAAAAGGAGAACTTATATAAGTTTTTTATCTTTGCAAAAAAAGATAAATAAATATAATAATAATTAGGTAGCCAACTTTACAAAGGGGTTTTTTATAATACCCCCACTCAAATTTGGTACTTAAGTGGTCAATATAGACAGGTGGTCAAATTACTAAGATTTTTCCTACATTAAATAATATAGGGCAAATTCCGTTCCTGACCAAAAGGGGTCAACTTAGACAGGTGGCCAACTTACAAAGGTGGTCAACTTTACAGGTTTTACTGATAATACTCTACTTATACAGACCTTTCAGCAAATTATTAAAGAAATAATTATGCCGGTTGAGTTTTAACAAAGGCATATTTTACTAAATCAATAAAAAATAAGCAAAAATGAAAGATATATTAAAAATAATGTGTGTTGATTTACAGTATCAGTAATATCAATGAATGATTACACCATAACACTTATACAAATCAGCAACACTGGCTTAGAAATTATCACTATTATTTCTATTTTTTTTAAATACAATTTTTCCTGATTAAAGAATAAATATATTTTTAAAAAGAAGAGAATAATTTAGGAAAAAAAGAAAGTTTTGCACTGATTAAAAAAAAAAGTTTGTTACTTTATGATTTCAGTAATTCATTATTTATCTAATGCTGTGCTTGTAATTTCTGCATAAATTGGATTTTGCAATTTTTTATAATGTGAAAAGTAAAAGTAAAAAGGTTTCATTTCTTAAAAATTGTTGTCTGTAACATACATTTGCAAATTGGTTATTATGAAGATATTTTATTATCTCTAATATATATTCTTTAACTCCAGGAATTACAACTGCAATATCATTTTAATTTTTATAATGACTGAGAAGAGTTTTTCTCAAATTAGCTTTTTTAGAGCTAATTTTAGAAAACCCAAATAGTCTGACATAGGTAGTCTGTAGATAGGAGATGAGAAAAATTTGTACTAATTAAAAAAAAGGTTTGTTAATTTTCAAATTCATTGATTATCCAGTGCTGTGCTTGTAATTTCTGCATAAATTGGGTTTTGCAATTTTTAATGATGTGCAAAATTAATGAAAAAAGATTTGGTTTAAACCAACGTGATTTAAACCAAACAACCCTGATGAAAGATCAAGTAAGTAAATGCTTGTTACTTTAAGATTACCAAGAAAAGAGAAATTATGAATTTTTAATTATTAAATTAAGTTCACAAGCAATAAATAAAGAAAGAGGGAAAATGCAAACCATTAAAATAAAAATTTAAATAAGCCATTTTAAACTATCTTATATTAAAATAACTTCCAAAATAATTGAATCGTGCAAAAGTATCGAAATCTCTGTCACACAAGAAGCGACTTTCAGCAAAGTATGTATTCATCATTTATATGTTTGCAAAAAAATTAATTTCTAATTGCAAAAAATACAAATTATAATCATTTAATTGAAATATTTAAAACATTTCTGGAAAATTCTGTATTATTATCAATCTAAAAATATATATATTATAATTTAAGTATTGTTGCTAAAAGGCAGAATTTTATCCCTAGCACAGAAGAGCAACCCTGAAGAAGGTAGCTATTAATCCTGCAAAATGTCTCCTGTCTTCATCTCTTGTCTTTCCATCCTACAACAGAAAAAAAAAAGCTTTTATTAATATTATAAGTTACCAAAAAATCAAAATATAGATCAAATGTATCTGAGATAATCAAGGGTGTAGGTGAGGTTGGTATGCAGCTGTCACTTTCACAACATTAATTAGAGGACTGACACTCTTAGTTCTTGACAAGTTTTTGAGTTTTTGAACATTTGGTTGTAGCTGTGACAAAGCATATCTCAGGTTATTACCACATCCACCTTTGCTGAATATTTGATCATGTATGCCAGTGATTCCCAACCTTTTTTTTTTTTTTTTTTGTCAGGGGACACTATGGACATTTTCAAAATTTGACAGCACACAAAGAAAAAGATAAGTTAAAAAGTTGTTCACTTACCTATAATACACTGTTTAAAATAATTTATTATTTTAAGTTAAAAATATGGTATTTAACTGTTCAAACAAGTTATCTTCTATAGTGTACTCTTCTTTTATTTAAACAAACTTTACTTGTAATATAAAAAGCATTATAATTTTTATTATATACATTTCTAAAATTTGACAGCACACTAAAGTGCCATGACACAGTGGTTGAGAATCACTGATACATGGTATTGCTGAAAATCTGTATTCACAGAGATGTGTATGAAAACTGCACTAAGAACACCAAAACTTCTAAAGAAACTTGTCTGCAAACAGGAATCATTTACAATGGTAGTAGATAGTTGAGTGTACAAAGAGGTGCTGTATTGTTAAAAAGACATTATAGTTTATATTGTAATCGCAAAATCGAGGAAACTGCAGTTACTTTTACTCTCTTGAAATTCTTCTACACCTTCCCAAGGGGCGTGCCCTCATGTTGAGAACTGTTGTTATACGGCAATTCATTCACAAGAAAACACCAGCTGGATAATGCTAATTTTTTAAGAAATCAATAAACGAAACAAATCAATTTTTCCCAACAATAAGCCATAGACAGCAAATCAGACCTAAGGGATTTCATTAACTTTCACTATAAAAATATAATAAACTATGAGAAATGTTACAGAAGCTTGTAAGTTTAACAAGGGCTTGAAATAGAAAAATTAATTAGCCAGAACCTGTTTCAAAAGTCATTGTTGAAAAATTGTTTTTTGAAAAGAAAAAAAAAGTTGAATTCTAACCATATAAAAATAATTTTTAAAAAAGAAAAAGTTACAACTTATATAAGTTACAGTTAAGTTCTATATTTTTGTACATAGTATACACATATACATACGTTTTTGTTTACAGTGGCAAGGTAAATTATTCACAATATCTTAAGAAGTTTCAAGGTTCAGTTTAACGGAATATTACAGTTTTTTGCTGCATCAGTATATTTTTAAGCCCAAAGTTTAACAGATCTTATTATTTATTAAAGTTTTCTTCTAGAAAAAATTGTTTTCTGTACATGACCTTAAAAAAGGCAACTTAAATGCTGAACCATTCTTAAATAGTTTCTCAATAGAATTAATAATAATATACAAGTCAATGGGGATGAATAAATTTCAATAAGAAAATGCAAATATAAATTATGCTGCAAGAGAAACATTTTTAAAAAATGCATCATATTGGTGCAGAGGTACTCAAAAATAGAAGAGGGAAAAACAAAGTAACATGCAAGATGAAGACTCTCTCTTCTATAAATCCCTTAATCTTTTTAGACAGTTAAATAATATACCAGACAAAGATACAAAATTCTTCAGGTTCTTCCTTGAATTTAGCGAGAAGTTACACATCATTTACACTGCATTCCATCAGTTAAACCTGTTCATATTCCTATATTTATTCCATTTTATTTAAATGCTTTTACAAGGAAAAGCATACTTACAAAAACTCAACTTTGAAAGCTTCTGTCGCAAGGAAGGACTTTTTCAGTCTTTTTTGTTGGGCTCTTGCCACTTCAGGTGTAGAGCTCAGATCCTCAATGTCATCCCCTATCAGCATTTCATTTGCCTCCATCTTGACAAAAAAACTTTAAAAAAGCTTTAAAAAAATTTTTTTTTCAATGTACCTTGTAATACAAATTATATTGAGGAATGGATTCTTATAGCATTATATGTTTTAACTGTTTTTTATTTAAAATTGGGCTTTTATTTATATTGGAGACTACTTTTATAGCAATCAATTTAAAAATAAAATTCATTAAATTATTAAAATTAACGGTTCAGGTAGTGGATAGTTCTAAATCTGGAAGGTGTTGCTGGTGAACCATATGGTCTCTAAAGTTTTTGATTTAGTTCCTTGGTAAGAAAACTACAATCTCTCGGAGACAACTTTATCAACTGATAATTAAAATGGTCGATTATTTTTTTTTTTCAAATTCATAACTCAATCCACAGGCGATTTGAAATGTTTGAGTTGCACAGCAATTAAATACACATAGCAAAAATTGTTAACCTGATCTGATAAAAAAGAAACTTTGTTTTTACATTCTTACAGCTCTTTTGCCATTTTCTCGCCATAATATCTCTATTTTGCTTAATTTTTTAACAATCAGGTCAGAATTTTTAAAAAGCATAATTAATTTTTCTTCTTCATCACAAAAAATTGCACTTGTGTTTTCATGTAACTATAAAAACAATAACAATGTGAATCAAAGTGGTGAAAGTAAGGAATAGTCATCTTTAATAATAAGAATTTAAAAACCGATTCACTTTTAGATATATCTATAATAACAATGAAAAAACAGATGAAGATATTTTATATTGATTAAGTATAGAATCCAGTTTGATTTTGTGATATCCTGAACAACTTTTTCTTAAAGAAAGGTCTTTGTAATTTTATTTAACTAAAAACAAAATAGTTAATAGAGAAGTAAAATCTGCCTTAATATTTGGAGATTTCCAACTTTTGTTAAAGTCATAAAATTTCTTCGCTTTTCTTGTTTTAATAAAAAAGTTTGTTCCTCAGAACCAAAAAAAAAAAAAATTTTTTTTCATTAAAAAACAGGTTAACAAAAAACTAATAGAATAATACAGCGTGTTCAAGAATATATTTATATGCATGTAAAATAAGGTAGCAAGACTATTGATTTGAATTCAACAGGTAATATAAAAAGTGAACATCAACAAAATAGCTAATGTAAGGAATGAACAAAAACAAATTAGCCACATACTAGCCTTTTAAGGCCAAATTGAATTATACAAACATTTTACACCAAGGGATCACTCATAAATGATGCCACGCTTCGAGGGGGGAGGGGGCTCATGAAATTGTGACAAGGGGTGGGGGTTACAAGTAGTGTGACGTCATGCATTCATTATGCAACATAGCGTGACATGTGACAAAGGGGGGGGGGGGGAAGAGGTCTGCTGGAGTGTGACATTGTGGCAAAAGGGGGGAGGGGGTCAAATATATGGGAAAAAGCAGGGACATAATTAACAGCCCCCAAAATCAATTGGAATATCAATGGATCAAATTCAAGAAGTCCTAATAGCAACAAACAAAATTTTATGATAAAAAAGGAACCTTATCTCTTGAAACATTAAACAGAAATCCCTAAATTAAATACCCTAAAAACTAAATACATATCAATAGATAATATACAAGAAAGTACCACAGCAACAAAATTAAATATGATACTAAATACCAGATAAATGATAACGAAATTTTAAAAAAAACCCTAATTAAATTACTGTTAAACCAAAATTTAAGATTTGGCTGCACTTCAATATCGGTCCCGTTGGCGACGAAATGCGGTCCCGCGCCAAATAGAATCATTTCTTAGCTATACGATGCCAAATATGGATCATTTAAGTTTTATTCGTCATCGCCAAGGGAACTTGTTTTTGGCTGCAACCCACTATCTCCTTAGGGGACTGAGTAAGAAGTGTGTAATGCACTTTGAAGGTCTGATTTTTCTGCTGTTTTACGGGGGGGGGGGGATGACGTTAGGGGACAATGTAGTAAGTGCGTAAACTACTTTTAAGGTCTGATTTTTCTGCTTTTTACTGAGGGATGACGTTGGGGGACAAAGTAGTAAGTGCGTAGACTACTTTTAAGGTTACGCTAGTCATTGTGGTGCCCATCCAGTGGCGTACGCAGAATTTTTTCAAGGGGAGGGGGGTTTATAATGTTCTGAAACTACTAAAAGAAATTCGAGTATGTAATAAAGCACTATTATTTAGGGCTCAAGAGGGGCCCTAAACCCCCCCTTGCGTACGCCACTGTGCCCACCCCATAAATTTTTTTTAAATATTATTTTTAATATGCACTTTGATTAATTACTCTTTCGTTGCCTTAAGGAAAAATGAAATATTCATTATCTTTGAAATGAACCATTCTGCAATTCTGCGGAATATTCTATAATACAATTAGAATAATATTTCTACTTAATGGAGCACCTTCGCTGTGTCCTTGGGTTAATTTAAATTCTTGTCTGCAAAACTTAATCTTTTAAAAAGATTAATTAAATACTGCATCCTCAAAACTTTCAGCAATTGTCACAAAATTCTCAAAAACAAAATTAATAAACTATAAGAATAGAGCAACAAATTTAAATATATTAATGTTATGATATCTGTGTTATAATATTGAAATACATGAAATAAATGCAGACATGTATCTCTGGGTTACAAAGAAATCCCCCCCCCCCCCTTTGTGCACGGAGATGAGGCTATGGGTGAGAGGTAAAAACTCCATAACAGTAAACTAGTTTTGTAACTCCCGGTAGATTAGTAAATTTAATGTCAATTAAATGAGTTTTAATTTTCTCTCGCTCGTCGTGGGCGACATTGTATAACATGCTGGAGGTGTTTTCGAATTTTGGAAAATTAATTATAAACGCTAGTTTCATGAAAACGGTGCCCTTACATAGGTATTTGTAAACTGCGTCTATGTAAAAATTCCCATACAGTTATTTTAATATACAACGTGTCTAATTAATGTGAGAACTTGGCTTGTACGGGATCGGATTTCCGTTAACTTTGTACTGAATCGTTGCCGAAAACCTCTTTACCCTTGCCGTTCGGGCTTAAAAGTAGATTAATCGTGTGCAGAATAACAAATTACATTACAGTAAACTAGTTTTACTTTAAGACAGTGCGTTATTTTCTCGTATTATTCAGATAAATTTCATTTCAAGCTGATAAGTGCATGCAATGTTTCAATTCGTTACCTTTTCGGAATTCCGCTTTTTAATAATAAATACGATTTAAACGATTTAAATTATCTTAAATTTAATTAAAATTAATTGTAATAAATACCAGAATATCTCTTCACCGTAGTGTTTTTGTTTTAATTTTATGTGGTAAGCCAAAGATAGGGCGCACTTATAAATTTTGCAGGGAGGCGCACCTAAGTCTATGTACGCCACTGTATTTTATACTTCGCATTTGCTCCCAAAAGCTGTCAATAGTTATTTATTATGGGAAATATGATACTTTTATTTTGCTATTATTAAAAAAGTGGAAGTCAGACGTTGTTTGGGTAGATTGATTTATTGTGAATATTGTGTAAGAGAGGAATGGAAAAGCCTAGAATATATCATGAATATTTGAATAGATCTATTGGTAAAGTTACTGGGGTTTTCGAAAATGAAAATATATTCCAGTTCAAATGCATTAAATGTTAATAGATGTTTTAAAAATAGGTATGTAAATATCCATGAAATAAAAATATTAACTCTTTAAAATATCTTCGAAAAACTATTTTGAGTAAGGTGAAAGTTTAATAAACAATAGTATTTCTTTAATTTGAATTAAATAATTAGTAAATAATGCTAAAGTTTGCATAAAAACCTGTCATTTCTATTTCACTTGTGGGTGAAATTCTCATTTTTATTGCTTCCAAAACAATACAGAAAATATATTCATTTTAGATAGTTTTAGATTCTTAACAAACAAGAATGAAGAATTAAATCATGCATCATAGATTAATGTGTGAAATTGGTGTTTGACTTTGTGGATACTTTTAAATCTGACAAATAGTTTCTATTACAACGATTTTCTAGAAATTTTAATATTGGCCTAAGACACACCTGAAACATAAGCAAACTTGAACTTGTGAAAGTGATTCAGCATTTAACTTAATTCCATTTTAATGCTATCTACCTAGCATTCCAAAGATTGCGGGCTTTCGTTCAGAAATATTCAAGTTAAAATTTTAATGAAAATGAGAAGAAACCAGTGTGTGTTTCAAGAAAGCTTAATAAACATCAAAAATGAGAGAACTCAAATTCCCACAGGGGATGCAAGAAGTTGCCATCTTCCAAACTTTTGGTATCAGAAGTACAAAAACTGCAAATAAGAGTTTTTACAGTAAGACAATTATAGAATTGCATTTTAATAAGGTCCAATGATCGATAATGATAATAATTACTGTCAATTTTTATAAATTTTCATGAGTATTCTAGGTCATTGCAGTTCCCTGTCAGCTGAATAATTTCTCAGCTAAGGAAAATAACCAATAATAAGAGTAGATAGTAGATTATTCCATTAATAAACCATACCTGCATTGCTGATTTGAGTACTGGGTAGAACGGTCCGTCTCTTATATTGAGGGATATCTTAACTTTTATGAACTATGAGGGCATGAGTGTTCCGTTCCTAGTTGTGTTTTACAGGACAAAGTTATATAGTACATCAAATAGTCCAAAACCATGTAAATAAATTAAAAGACATTTTAATCTTTGGAAGTGCTACTGAATTGCAGTAAGCAAAGTCTATTCACAGACAGAAAACCATATAGACATTGCGATTTATTGAAAAAAATGAATTAATGTGCACGCATTTAACGCCTTAAAGCAGTGTTTCCCAACGTGGGGCCCAGGCCCAACAGGGGGGTAATTTGGTTGCTAAGGGGGGCAATTCGAAAATGGAATCGACACAAGTTTAACCCTTTTGCTCCGAGCCATTTAAATGCAATGCTAGATTTTGGTGTCAAATTCCATGGAAAAAGCAAATTCTTAAATAATTGCGTTAAATAATCATTAGGTATAATTTCGCTAGACGAAACCAAAATATCAACTGGGTGTTCTGGCGTCGTCAAGTAAACTTCACTAAAGGCAGACGGCAGGCTCCGCGGGGAATCTCGCGTGATTTCTTCCTAAAACCTATCATTAGTTCAGTTTTTTAACGTATTAAAAATTACGCATGCTACATAGGGGGGGGGGGGGGGGGGCACAAGAATTTTAGAAAGGCTAAGGTGGGGCATGGCACAAAAAAAGGTTGGGAACCACTGCCTTAAAGCCAAAAGGCAAACATTGCAATGCAAATAATTTCTTTTTTTGTGTTTGCTAGTTGTGATATTACGCAATAGAATTATTAACGCAACTACGGTTTCTTTGACAAGTGCACAAATTATAAACAATTTTTTAATCATCAAGCGATAAATTGAAAATTAAGTGTTGCCAATCAAAATTTCATCAAAATTGGAGAGAGTCGACCGGGGACCTTTCCGAAATTTGATACGTCTGACATGGTATACATATGTATAAAAGAATCGCTCGTTTAAATATATAAGATATCGAGACTTCCGTTATTATAATGGAAGACTTGGTGCATATAAGTATACTTGCACATTGTTTAATTTGTTTTCAGGTTGGATTTTGGATTTTTAATTGTCCTAAGAGTTATTTTTCTCCTTATAAGGGGGGGGGGGAGGGACGTTTTGGGGCTAATGTAGTGGGGATTTGTAATTGAATCTACCATTTCTAGTAAATTTAAAGAACAGAATTTTTCGAATAAAGTCCTCCTCCGGGGAATGAGCAGTATTTGAGACAGCCCGTGCAACGCTGCTAGTCTATATATTAATACGTAAAGCAAAATCTTTGCACCTCTTTTTAAGTAAATTGAACACACACGGGATAAATATTAGGTAGATCGTTCTGGCACAAAACTTTTTTGGCTGTGCCAGTATCAAGAAGCTTTATACTTTCCTTAATTCGTACGACATATATTGTGAAAATTTGACAGCAGGCAATTTTTTTTAGTTTAAAAAATGGAGGAAATAGCCATAAAAAGGCCTTATTCCGAGTGGTAAAAATTCAATGGGAACCCTGAATGTTGTACAGGAGAATGACACCAAAAAAGTCACATTTGAAACTTCAAAACTATGATAGAAACACCAGGTGAATCAGATTTTCAAAGTATTCTATGAATCCAACAGAATGATGGCAATAAACAGTGTTGTGCCATGTATCAGGCTAAAAATTCCTCAATTTTCCTTAAAATTATTGAAAACTTCCCTAGGCCAGGAGAGTGACCTGAAAACCTTGGGACAAAGTTTAAAATGATATACCTTGATAAGTTAAATGCTTAAATACAGTCAAAAAATATTATTTTATACCTTTAAGTATATATGGTGTACTATTATTAATTTAATTTGTTAAATGCTGATGTGAAATTCTTAAATAAATAAAGTTTGAGAAAAAGATTCCGACAGGCCGGGAGAGTGACTTTCCGCTGATTTAAAAATTTTGATAGGAAATAGTAAATGAGTAATCTTTATTATATGCAGGGGAACACATCCCCCTACATCCAATTATGGTTCATATTTCATAAACTTTTATGTACTGGGCATTTTTTGAGGGCTTTTCGTTTGGGGGCCATTAATAAATCCATAAAAAATGTATCCAACCTCATTACCGTTTCAACTCAACATGCTGCTCTTCAGTCAGAAAAAATTTCGTGGTTAGGCTTAAGATGGCCTTCGAAGGGCATGAGGGGAGTGTGTCAACCTCAAGTGATTGACATTTCAACGACCAATGAAATGTACGATAGCTCTTAGAAGAAGGGTCTACTGTCCCCCATAATTGACCTGTCACTTCAGGCCGAGACCCCCTGCAGTTAGTGTAGTCGCTAGCGGCATGCACGTGTTTTCTACTACTTACACAACGTTGCTCTTTTTCCGGTTCCAAAATTAATTCTCTGGGGCTGAGAGTTGAAACGAAAAGAAAACGTACTGTTACCCTTCTTTCATTCTCCCGAATTGTTTGTAAATTGCGTATTTAGTGCTGTAAAAATGAAAATGTAAACGATACTTTTAAAACAAAGGTTTGTCTTTCTGAGAACTTGCTTCTAGACCTAATTTAGTACAAATTGATCAATCAAAATTTGCGATAAATTGCTTGATATTCAAAAAAAAAAAAAAAAAAAAAATTAAAAAAAAATTATTTAGCGAAAACTTGCTGAATGCTGTTCTCAGTTATTATTACATAAAGAGCGCTAATTCGTCTCTTGTATAAAGCTTAATTTAAGAGCAGAAATTTTTGCGTTAGTATGATTAAAATTAAATGAATAAATAAGAAAAGAGGTAACCTAAGCAACGAGTTTTGCTCGATACAGGAGTAGCAAATGAAGATTTGTTAAGCTCCACTACTCTGTTTTTTTTTTTTTTCTGAAACTAAATGTGAATGTTTGCGTTTCTTTCTTTATTTTATATAATTTATTTAGTTATTTTGCATTTTATTTTATTTATTTTTATACACTTCTTCGATTATGTTTTGCTAATTATTGCATATTGAATACTTGATCAATATGATGAGACCATCACATTCATTTTATTTCTTTCCTTTATATTTCTGTCATTTAAAATAAAATTCCCGAATCATTTTTCGAATAAAACATCCTGGTTTTCTTTTTCTCTGACAAAAGAACGTTTTCAATGGTTCTTTACTTTCTGTGTAGTTCTGCTTCATTGGCACTTCAATATGTAGTCAAGTAATATGTGTTTATATAAGCGTGCGCAGAGCTTTAGCAAGGGGGGGGCGCTACTGTGCTAAAGGGGGTACCAAAATACACCCATAAGCAGGGCCGGCCCGACGGTATTCGGCGCCCTTGGACTTTATAAAAATAGTCGCCCCTAGCCCTCTTTCATCATACAAACTAAAATAATATAAATTCAAATTGTGTATAATTTTATTGCGTTTTCAATTACTTTAAAAATTTTAATAATTACATACATGAAACAAATAATGTATTTTTTTATTTCTAATGGGCTGCTGTTGGCTTCTCGTAATTGAAGACCTAGTGTGGTTCACAGGGATTGGTACCATCTAATCATCTCTATCAAGCACCACAGTAGGTATAGTACCAACGATCTTCTACTCGAGAAGATTGGACACTCCGGTAGTTTTTTTTTTTTTTTTTTTTTTTTTTTTTTTTTTTTTTTTTTTTTTTTTTTTTTTTTTTTTTTTTTTTTTTTTTTTTTTTTTTTTTTTTTTTTTTTTTTTTTTTTTTTTTTTTTTTTTTTTTTTTTTTTTTTTTTTTTTTTTTTTTTTTTTTTTTTTTTTTTTTTTTTTTTTTTTTTTTTTTTTTTTTTTTTTTTTTTTTTTTTTTTTTTTTTTTTTTTTTTTTTTTTTTTTTTTTTTTTTTTTTTTTTTTTTTTTTTTTTTTTTTTTTTTTTTTTTTTTTTTTTTTTTTTTTTTTTTTTTTTTTTTTTTTTTTTTTTTTTTTTTTTTTTTTTTTTTTTTTTTTTTTTTTTTTTTTTTTTTTTTTTTTTTTTTTTTTTTTTTTTTTTTTTTTTTTTTTTTTTTTTTTTTTTTTTTTTTTTTTTTTTTTTTTTTTTTTTTTTTTTTTTTTTAAGGCCATCTTAAGCCTAACCACGAAATTTTTTCTGACTGAAGAGCAGCCTTAATTTAATTTTTGTACTGTCTATTTGGCGCCATTTGGGAAGAATTTAGTTATGTCTTTCTATCAACTTAAATTTCACACGTCAGAATTGGTTCAGTACTAAACATTTTGTAATTTAAAGGTGCATTTGCCTTTTGAAATAATGCTTTCCTTTCTTTCGTTTCTATCCGAATTTTATGAAAGTGCTATTTAATTGAATTTTTAGGAAATGTGTTGACGATTTTGTAAGCGGGATTTTTAGGAACGGGTGTCCTTTCCTAATTTTGATAGGGAATTTACGATGGACTGCTCGGTAATTTTAGGAACAGTAGTTCTTGAAGGTCAGTATTCTACTTTTAGTCACTGACGTCTTTATTCTAATGGATATTTTTTGGGATTAATGTCAGTATTCTATTAGGGGTGTTTAGGAATAGTTGTCTTTATTGAAATGGGGAGCTTTATAGAATGTTTTCTTTATTGTAGCAGAACTATTCAGTGAGAGTTGTTCTTAATCTGATGGACATTTTTAAAGTAAAAAAGAGAGTAAATACTGCTCCTTTTCTGAAGGCAAATTTTAGATGTATTGTGGTCGATATTTTAATTGCGCTTTTTACGAGCTTTTGATATCATTTTCTCACAATCATTCCTCTGCATATGTGCATTTGAGTTACTGCTTCCCTTACTCTAATTTCAATTTCAATGAATTTTCGTTGTCATTTTAATGTGGATTTTTATGGAGTAATTTTTGGTCTAAAAGGAATTTTTCTAGGCTGTCCGTTTTAATGCAATCGGAGTTTTTAATGAATTTTACTGTCTAAATAGGATTTTTATGGACTGTTGCCCATCTCCTACTTGGATTTTTTAAGAAAATTTTCCCCTATACATTTGCAACAGAATTTTGGACATGCGTCACTTGGCCTGCGAATGATGCAATTTTATCCCGCGCAACGCCGGGCATGTCAGCTAGTAATAAATAAAACTAATATTTTTCTGTTTTTTAAAAACCTGTTACCTTGTTTTATCAAATTGGCTTGTAACATGGGGCATTGATTAAAATCAAGAAGAAATTTATTATCTTTGATTCTATTCATTTATAGTTTGTTTTCTTGTACTCAATTTCAAGTTAAAAGAAGAGAAAATAGTTTATTCAAAGTAAAAAAAAAAATGTATTTACTGTAGACAGATAAAAAAAATATCTTATTAAAAAAACATTATTAAACAATTCCACTGTCAAATAAGTTAATGGATAAACAAATTAAAGGTTAATGTATAAAGTTCTTTAAAAAAATACATACTTGATGCGTTAAAAATGGTTTTTAGTTCCTTTTTTTAAAACGCAATTTATGAAACATTTCCACAACTGCCGCCTTTTCTCGTACACAAATGTATCAACGAACAAAATAAATAAATAAATTAATGAACATTGTTTTTGGAGTTGCCTTTGAGGAAAAATTATATTTGATATTTTGTATATAGAATCAGAAAAATCAAAACTGTATGTCATTCTCTTAACCACTCATTTGTATGAGTTTGTTTAATGTTCAATGCTTCTAACAGTTTCTCATCTCTAAAACGGAGTAGTCCTTCGCCTTTACAGTAACAGCTCTGAATTAAAAAAAATTACTTAATTGCATAGTAAAACTATAATCTCAAAAGTAATGGGAAAGAAACAAGTAAAATAAAGGGAATTGAATATTTCGTTTCTAAGTAATTGTATAGATGGCAGCAGCAATCAAAACTTCAGTGGTATATTAACCACGGAGTACAGTGGCTAGAATACCTAGTGTGCCGTTTGGCGCGAAAATGTTGAAAACGAAACTAAGCCACCAGTAGGTAGCGCTAGCATCGACAGCGAGGTAACTGATTAGCAGAGCGAACGGTTAAAGAATCATTTACTCGCCTTAGTTTTCGCACTTTTTTCAGTACTAAAAAAAGGAGGTGCAAAAAATATGTGATTTTTTTAAAAATATTCAATCATCTGTTCTAGAGAAGAATTTGGAGCAATAAATAGACGGCTGTCGTTTAGGTGAACACAAGGATGAAAAATATTTTTATTTAGTTTTCGGATGCAGTCTTAGATGAAAACCATGTATTTTGTTAAGAGAATATTGTTATACTTTTTAAAGACAACGGTTTTTTAGTCCAATAGTGGGAATGAGCTGTTGAAGATAATTGCATTATAATGCTCATATTACCTAAAAAAAAAAAAAGGCTATATGTCTATGTACTATATTTTAACATAAATAAATAAATAAAAATTAACAATAATTACTATCACATAAGTTTTTTACAAAACACATTGCAATCTTATGTATATTTTTTTTAAAAAAAAACTTGCAATGTCATTTTTTAAATGAACTGTATGCTTAAAATTTTGTGTTAGATTTTTTTTTAAAATATAGATTTAATTTTTTTTTAATTTACATTTATTTTAAAACACATTATAATGCACAAAGTTTTGGTCAAGTTTCAATTACATACAAAACCAAAATAGAAACAAATAATAAAAAAAATCTTGAATCAAAGCAAAAAGCTTAGCTTTAAATTTATTTTGTTGTTATGACAAGAACAATTTCATTTTGATGTAACATTTCTTCTTCTTTAACGTCAATATTATTTAATATATAAAATTTAATTTTGGAGTCACATCTTTTAAAACTTTTTGTAGTTCCAGACAAATGTAGAATTTTGTTAAAAAAACTGAACCCCTTCCCCCCAAATTTCCCCGCCCCCTCTGGTGGGTACCTTTGTCACATTATGATACGCAAAATGTTGGTCAAGTTTCAGTTACATACAAACCAAAATAGAAAAAAATAATAAAAAAAAAATCTTGAACCAAAGCAAAAAGCTTAGCTTTAAATTTATTTTGTTCTTATGACAAGCACAATTTCATTTTAATATTACATTTCTTCATTAACGTCAATATTGTTTCATATACAAAATCTAATTTTTGATTCACATCTTTTAAATCTTTTTAGAGTTCCAGACAAATGTTAGATTTTTTTTAAAAAATTGAACCCCCTCCCCCCCCGAATCCCCCCGCCCCCTCTGGTGGGTACCTTTGTCACATTATGATACACAAATTTTTGGTCAAGTTTCAATTGTATACTAAACCAAACTAGAAACAAATAATAAACAAAATCTTGAGCCAAAGCAAAAAGTTTAGCTTAAAATTTATTTTGTTGTTATGACAAGCACAATTTCATTTTAATATTACATTTCTTCTTCATTAACGTCAATATTGTTTCATATGTAAAATTTAATTTTTGAGTCACATCTTTTAAAACTTTTTATAGTTCCAGACAAAGGCAGAATTTTATTCGAAAACTGAACCCCCCCCCCCCCCGACCCCTCTCGTGGGTACCTTTGTCACATTATGATACACAAATTTTTGGTCAAGTTTCAATTACATACTAAACCAAAATAGAAACAAATAATAAACAAAATCTTGAGCCAAAGCAAAAAGCTTAGCTTAAAATTTATTTCGTTGTTATGACAAGCACAATTTCATTTTAATATTACATTTCTTCATTAACGTCAATATTGTTTCATATACAAAATCTAATTTTTGATTCACATCTTGAGTTCCAGACAAATGTAGAATTTTATTAAAAAACTAAACCCCCCCCCCCCCGAATCCCCCCGCCTCCTGTGGTGGGTACCTTTGTCACATTAAGATACACAAAATTTTGGTCAAGTTTCAATTACATACTAAACCAAAATAGAAACAAATCACTAACAAAATCTTGAACCAAAGCAAAAAGCTTAGCTTTAAATTTATTTTGTTGTTACGACAAGTACAATTTCATTTTAATGTTACATTTCTTCTTCATTAATGTAAATATTTTTTCATTGTTTTCTTTGAGGTGGTCAGAATTAAACCGATTTATCACGCATAAATTTACAAAGACCAAAAATGGGCATATGTTCCTCTTCATTTATTTATTTTATAGAATAAAAAAATGAAAGTTGTTCGTATACTATATCAAAGTACGAATGAGGGAGATATTTATTTCATTTCCTGCTTCCTTAGGGGAAAAACTAATCCGAAAGTAGTTAACAGCAATCAATTCATGTTAGTGCTTCAGTGTCACTTGTAACTTTCTAAATGACAATCGGCTAATCGAAAGACTTTTGGTACACAGGGCCTTTAATCGCAGCAGCTGGCCCCAAAGCCGTCTTTCGGCGAGCTCGAACTTACTTTGCTGTCGGATAGAGCGCCATCTAGTGGAGGCTTACTTTCGGGTTCAGAAAAAGCACTGGAGGACAATGGCGAACGGCACACTATCTATTCTAGCCACTGTACTATTACTACCCGCCCCGGGTGTTACCCATGCTAGCTATGCCATTGTTTTTTTTTATACTTCATCAAATTGATTACATATATATAGTCCAGTATCTCTTTGCTGCAGCTTTTGCTTTTCTTGAATAGGCTAAGGATGATCAGTAACTGTTAGATTTTTCAGACAATCTTTACTAAACTTTGTCTGATCAATTTATCAATTCCACATTTTCTGATCAATTTATCAATTCCACATTTTCTGATCAATTTATCAATTCCACATTTTCTGATCAATTTATCAATCTCCCAGATTACTTTAATTTGTAACAATTAAAATTTCATATTTTGAAATAAGTTCATTTCTCCTATTTGATTTCAAACTGTATGTTTATGTATAAAGCTAATAATACACTTTATTTTTTACTTTTGTATCACAATTTACTCTTTTGATTGGTTTAAATAAACCTTTATGAAATAATATTTATATTTTAAAATTCAGCCTCAGAAAGAATGTACTGCTATCTATCAGAGTAAAAAAATGTTATGTAATAGATTTGATGATGTGATAAAGATAAATATGCCACAGGATATAAGTATAGATCAACAAATATAAGTTATTAGTGATAGATTGAAATAATTTTATACCTAAGTCAAGGTAGGTATACATTTATGGAAAAAGACATAGGCTGAAATAAGTTTTTTATCCGCTGAAAACCGACTTAAAAGGTCGCCTTCGGCATTTTGCTTGAGGAAAAAAAAAACAAGTTGCGCCTCAGGCGCCGCTATTTTAGCCCTTTGCACGGCCAACGTCGTTGCGGGTACCGCTAGTAATAGTATAATGCGCAATCTCTCCTAGCATGAAAACTAACGGGAGAAACGCGCAATCTCTCCTAAGTATAAGATGCGCAAATTGCCCTATTTCGGTAGGACAGATTGCGCGGACTTTTACTTAAATATGGCGGCTTCTAGAAAGAAATTCTGGCCTTCCCACTGCTAGTCTAGCTCAGGGTTTCTCAACGTTGGCCATATGGCCCCCCAGGGGGCCACAGAAAAATCTGGGGGGGCCACAGAAAGAAAATGAAATTTAAGGGAGCCACAGACATCCTGAAGTGGGCCACGACATGTTTCCTAACTAGCATTATAAATACAGCACTGAAAATTTCTTGAATAATTATACTTGATAGTACTCTACTAAGATTAAAATACTTCATATGTTACAAATAAAATTCCATTGATACCACATAAGTTTCCTTCATGCTCCTTACGAAACGTAAATCACTCAAATAGCGCCATATAGTCTCCAGACACGTGCTTGTTTGAGCTGGAGACCTTGATGTATGCGAGACATTCTGTCTACATTGTATTACAATACATGTTTAGTTTCAGGAGTTGAAAAATAGATGGGGTGACAGGTTATTATAGTATCTGCGCCAAGGCAAGTGACGAGTCTTATGATCGTCGTTATGAGAAGCCCATAGTGTGTTTGAGTAAAAAATAATAATAATAAATTATATAACACACACAAAAAAAAAAAAAAAAAAAAAAAAAAAAAAAATAGAAAAATAAAATTACGAACTCTCTTTGCGAAAAAAAAGCAGTAGCATTTCTAATTTTGGATGAAAGGTATGCAAAATTCATAGCTCCTTAATGAAGTTTCATTTTAAAATTCGTTTTTGTTCTTCCTTGTTTTCAATTACTTCTTTATTTTTCTTTTAGAATTATTATCGAACTTACCTTAAAGTTCTAAAAATTATGTACTTCCTGTAGTAACTTTTGACAGTAAATTTTACTGCTAAAAAGACTCGTTTATTAAAGGTAAAAAGGCTTTCTCATAAGGAAAATTATTTCAAGCATTCATGTATTTATTATCAATTGTTGGTTGTTACATTTATATTACTTTTTGTGAATCTAAAACTGTCAACATTAAAATTTTTCCAAAATACGTAAATATTTAATTTTTTATACTCTGGAATTGCTCCGATTTTACTATAGCACATTATGGATATTTACATAACAAGTCATTTATTAATTTATCTGTGCGAAATATTTTCATAAATTAATTTAAAACTTTATATTTTTCAAATGGAGAAGAATTAAATTGTCATGTAACCAATGTGTCACTCAAGATTTTGAATACGTTCAATAGTTTTCTTTTTTTCATAAAGTGACACGTTTCTACTAATTCATTTGATAGGCGATTTCTTTGGCTTGCAAAACGTTATTGTAATGCAAATAAATATTTATATTTTATTTTTTACTTAGTGTATCTTTAAATATAGATCAAAATTAGAGCTGGCATGTCGACTTTTTACATTAATTCACAGCATTATTTCCTATATGGTAAGCTCAATTAAATCCTAAGCAAATATTTTAATCTGCAGAATGATTGCTAAGAGCTACTTACTACTGTTACTTTATATTATAATCTTTCCTTATAAACAGGAGCATTCATTTTTAGAAGTTTTCATCTGGTATCCATGTTAGTGTTTGGCGTTAACAAGTATTTGTGTTTTAAAACAGAGACACATTTCTAAGGTTTTATTAATCAAAGATTTTAACTAATGTGACTAAGTGATTTATTAAAATCTTTAACGGTTGTTATATATAAACTACCACAAATTGAAAAAATCCAGAATTTTTGTCTATTGTTTTAAGGTATGAAGCTTTTTTGACATATTTCTAGTTTCTTTCATAACTTTTTTTTCATAACTTTTCCGTAATTCATTTTTAAAATATCAAAATAGTGTATAGCACTTGATTATTGCGCTTTAAAAAACCAAAAGAATGAAAGAAACAAAAACCACTGTTAAATATGCATCTTGCAATTTCCTGTTCGTTCAACATTATTTCTTGCCATTTATTTTCTCCGTTTTTATTTATTGTAATTACATTGTTTCAGCTTAATTATGGCAACTGCTAAAGCGAAAAAAAAAATGTTGGCAGTACTCTGTTGATTACTTGGCATTTGGCTTCATTGCCAAGCTTCATTGCCCTGGCAAGAAAATATCCCTCTGTGCTTAATATGTGCGAATACCCTATCTAATGATAGTATGCGACCCAGTAAACTTAAGCATCATCTGCAAACTGTGCATAAAGAATTGAAAGACAAACCATTATCATTTTTCAAAAATATGAAAAATGAGTATGTGTCCCGAAAAACCATCTCAAACCTTTTTGAAAAATACATAAGAAGCAAGAAAGGGGGTTACAAGCGTCGTATGAGATTTCCAAATTAATCGCTAAAACTTGTAAACCCCACACTATTAGTGAAACTTTATAACTAAGTAACTCTAGCGTATCAAGGCGCATTGATGAAATGGCAAAAGACGTAGAAAACCAATTAACTAGTAATTTAAGCGAAAAGAAATTTGCAATGCAAATAGATGAAACTACACTGAGTGGCAGCAGTGCAATTTTAATGGCCTAGTCAGATTCCTAAAAGAAGATATATTAGTTGAAGAAATGCTCTTTGTTAAAGAACAAAACTGATACAAAGGGTGATTCAATTTTCAGGGAAACGGCTGAGTATTTTGAAAACAATAATATTCCTTTGACAAATATCATAGCTTGCGCTGCGGATGAAGCCTCTTCCATGGTAGGGAGGCATAGAGGGTTTATTGCACATTTGAAGAAGATTGTTCCCCATATATTTTACCTTCATTGTGTGATTCACAGGCAGCACCTAGTGGCCAAGAAACTAGGAGGAAGATTGCATTGCTTCCCTTACTCTAATTTCAATTTCAATGAATTTTCGTTGTCATTTTAATGTGGATTTTTATGGAGTAATTTTTGGTCTAAAAGGAATTTTTCTAGGCTGTCCGTTTTAATGCAATCGGGGTTTTTAATGAATTTTACTGTCTAAATAGGATTTTTATGGACTGTTGCCCATCTCCTACTTGGATTTTTTAAGAAAATTTCCCCCTATACATTTGCAACAGAATTTTGGACATGCGTCACTTGGCCTGCGAATGATGCAATTTTATCCCGCGCAACGCTGGGCATGTCAGCTAGTAATAAATAAAACTAATATTTTTCTGTTTTTTAAAAACCTGTTACCTTGTTTTATCAAATTGGCTTGTAACATGGGGCATTGATTAAAATCAAGAAGAAATTTATTATCTTTGATTCTATTCATTTATAGTTTGTTTTCTTGTACTCAATTTCAAGTTAAAAGAAGAGAAAATAGTTTATTCAAAGTAAAAAAAAAAAATGTATTTACTGTAGACAGATAAAAAAAATATCTTATTAAAAAAACATTATTAAACAATTCCACTGTCAAATAAGTTAATGGATAAACAAATTAAAGGTTAATGTATAAAGTTCTTTAAAAAAATACATACTTGATGCGTTAAAAATGGTTTTTAGTTCCTTTTTTTAAAACGCAATTTATGAAACATTTCCACAACTGCCGCCTTTTCTCGTACACAAATGTATCAACGAACAAAATAAATAAATAAATTAATGAACATTGTTTTTGGAGTTGCCTTTGAGGAAAAATTATATTTGATATTTTGTATATAGAATCAGAAAAATCAAAACTGTATGTCATTCTCTTAACCACTCATTTGTATGAGTTTGTTTAATGTTCAATGCTTCTAACAGTTTCTCATCTCTAAAACGGAGTAGTCCTTCGCCTTGACAGTAACAGCTCTGAATTAAAAAAAAATTACTTAATTGCATAGTAAAACTATAATCTCAAAAGTAATGGGAAAGAAACAAGTAAAATAAAGGGAAGTGAATATTTCGTTTCTAAGTAATTGTATAGATGGCAGCAACAATCAAAACTTCAGTGGTATATTAACCACGGAGTGAGGGAGTGACACGAGACGTTAGACTTCACTAGGAATTCTGAAATAAACATATACGATTGGCTAGTTTGTATCACGTGGTATGGTTTATGACGTCCTTTGTTATTGAAAAGGAGTTGCCTATTTTGAACTGTTATCGCTTCAACTTAAATTTTTATGCGAAGAATAACACAAGGAATGAACGAGTGCCTAGTGCTCGAAAGAAAAATGTGTTTTGAAACGGTAGACTTCACTAAGCATTGACGGATAATGGTGAAAATCATGAATGTTATGTATACGGTATTTTTTTGTTGCGCATAATTCGCTAATTGGTATTTAAATTGTTGTTTAGTGAGATGGTTTTTTTCGAATTTAATTTGGTATTCATAATAAATACGTTGTTAACGGTAAGTTTATAAAGTAGTGGATATGCTAAAAAAAATTTTAACTCCAAACTAGTTTTTGTCAAATTTTCACTTCTTAAGGCTGCTCTTCAGTCAGAAAAAATTTCGTGGTTAGGCTTAAGATGGCCTTCGAAGGGCATGAGGGGAGTGTGTCAACCTCAAGTGATTGACATTTCAACGACCAATGAAATGTACGATAGCTCTTGGAAGAAGGGTCTACTGTCCCCCATAATTGACCTGTCACTTCAGGCCGAGACCCCCTGCAGTTAGTGTAGTCGCTAGCGGCATGCACGTGTTTTCTACTACTTACACAACGTTACTCCTTTTCCGGTTCCAAACTTAATTCTCTGTGGCTGAGAATTGAAACGAAAAGAAAACATATTGTTACCCTTCTTTCATTCTCCCGAACTGTTTGTAAATTGCATATTTAGTGCTGTAAAAATGAAAATGTAAACGATACTTTTAAAACAAAGGTTTGTCTTTCTGAGAACTTGCTTCTAGACCTAATTTAGTACAAATTGATCAATCAAAATTTGCGATAAATTGCTTGATATTCAAAAAAAAAAAATAAATAATAAATAAATAAATTTAAAAAAAAATTATTTAGCGAAAACTTGCTGAATGCTGTTCTCAGTTATTGTTACATAAAGAGCGCTAATTCGTCTCTTGTATAAAGCTTAATTTAAGAGCACAAATTTTTGCGTTAGTATGATTAAAATTAGATGAATAAATAAGAAAAGAGGTAACCTAAGCAACGAGTTTTGCTCGAAACAGGAGTAGCAAATGAAGATTTGTTAAGCTCCACTACTCTATTTTTTTTTTCTGAAACTAAATGTGAATGTTTGCGTTTCTTTCTTTATTTTATATAATTTATTTAGTTATTTTGCATTTTATTTTATTTATTTATATACACTTCTTCAATTATGTTTTGCTAATTATTGCGTATTGAATACTTGATCAATATGATGAGACCATCACATTCATTTTATTTCTTTCCTTTATATTTCTGTCATTTAAAATAAAATTCCCGAATCATTTTTCGAATAAAACATCCTGGTTTTCTTTTTCTCTGACAAAAGAACGTTTTCAATGGTTCTTTACTTTCTGTGTAGTTCCGCTTCATTGGCACTTCAATATGTAGTCAAGTAATATGTGTTTGTATAAGCGTGCGCAGAGCTTTAGCAAGGTGGGGGGGGGGGACGCTACTGTGCTATAGGGGGTACCAAAATACACCCATAAGCAGGGCCGGCCCGACGGTATTCGGCGCTCTTGGACTTTATAAAAATAGTCGCCCCTAGCCCTCTTTCATCATACAAACTAAAATAATATAAATTCAAATTGTCTATAATTTTATTGCGTTTTCAATTACTTTAAAAATTTTAATAATTACATACATGAAACAAATAATGTATTTTTTTATTTCTAATGGGCTGCTGTTGGCTTCTCGTAATTGAAGACCTAGTGTGGTTCACAGGGATTGGTACCATCTAATCATCTCTATCAAGCACCACAGTAGGTATAGTACCATCGCTACAAGTGAATTTTGACGCTAAGTTCTTTCACTTGAAAGGTGGAGTATCTGATAGGAGTCACTATCATTGGGTCTGCTTACGTGCACTTTGCACACTGATAAGGCCGGCCCTGCCCATAAGATTTGGGTCCCAGATGCATCTCCAGGGAAACTTGTGACAAATTAAACGCAAAGAAGCATATCTATTGAATACAAACGTGAAAGAAGTTGCCAGTTTTGTAATTAGCTTTCATTTTTATCTGCTAATGGGGGTACAATGGTATCTCTAAGCCCCGCACGCACAGCTATGAGTATCTACGTATGTATGTTGTAAAATATATATTGCTCAGCAAAATTAAATCACGAACTTGAAACTGGGGATGTGCATAACATACTTTCGCTGTTGCAAAAGTATGCGGCAATTACAAATTCACCAAAAAAAAGAAGAAAAAGAAGGCAGGGAAGAAAGGAAAAAAAGAACTTAAAAAAAAAGAAAGAAAATAAGCAAATGGTTGGCAATGACTGTTTTGAAACAGTGGCCTTTTTTCCGAGTGCATTTATTTATTACTTTTTTCCTTCATTATGTACGAAACATTAAATATTTATTGAAATATTAGGGTTTAAACGACTTTTAAAATTTTCCGTAATACACTGAATAAACGAAAGCGATAAATATTGTATTTGCCATTAAAAGCTATTCAGAGCAGTGAATGGAGCTGGAGTGGACTTGAAACTATAACATAAGATTCGGAGGGGAGCTGTAGCATAGCAACTCAAAAAAAATAAATTAACATAAATAATAATAATAATAATGATAATAATAACTCTGCTCCAGTTCCCTGCGCAAAAGGTATTCAAAACTTTCAAAATGGCAGCCTGACTACTGGGGCGGCATATTCCTCGGGAACCAGAAGTCCCAATTTCTTATCCTGGCAACAAACGTTGCTTTGATAAGCGAGCTGAGGTGGTTGCTGTGATAATTTCTATTTAATACTTATCGAGAAGTAAGTTGAGAGTTTTCCTGGTTTTCTCTTATGATTGAATGCACAAAAGCACCATTAGAAGACTTCGCAGGGCGACAGCTTTTTACCAAGACTTGTTGAATCGAGATAAAATTTGTATGGTTGCAGGTTGAGGTGAGGGCTGCCAATTTTAAAACTGCAAATACGGAACAGACGGGGCACATCGACAAGGGGGGTGGGGAGGGGCTTGAGACATTGCATCATTTCTTCTGTGCCGATTCTTCATGTGCGAGCTTGCCTGTTTTTATTATCCAGTAAATAAAAACGGAGGAGCACGGAAGATCGCACTTCAAACTGAAGCAGCATAGAACAGAAATGAATATAACCAATAAAGATTTAATATGCGATGCGACTCAAAATGACAACGGTTTTCCCGAAGGATATAATTTACGCAAAAGGAGATAAGTACGTCTGGTTAAAATAATAAGGAGTAAATAAAGGAAGTCCATCTACAGCGCATTTAAAAACAGTTTCCGCAGTATATACTTCAAAAAATGTTTCAATATACCTTTTGAAACTTGAAGACGGAAGTACATGATTAACAGTGAATAATCTGAAAATAATGTACATGCACAAAAAAATGACAAGAAGATTTAGTGACAAATTCAGTTATTCAAATGCAAAACCTGTGATGTATTTAATTATCTTCTGAAATAAATTCTACATAGTTCTTTTCCTTGTCATGTTTGTTTGTTTTGTGTTTTCTGGGATGTGCGAAATAAAAAGATTCGGTGAGATAAATTTCATTACAAAATGCAAATTTGCAGGAATGTAACATGCAGTTAAAAAATGAGACAATAACTTTTAAATTCTGAAATTTTTCATGCATCACGAACGGATTTCTCTCCTTTTCGTAAAAAAAAAATTAACAAAAAAAAAAAAAAAAATAATGAAAAAATAAATGTCATATGGTGACTCAAAGTCTAAAATCAATGTTAATTTTAATGCATATTGAGATCCCGTCATCTTAAACTTCAAAATTCAAGAAAAAATTTACCATTTGAAAGAAAAGGCATCCATATTGTAGTGATTAGTAATCTGACAGAGAAAATGAACAATTCGGGTTCACATGCCCATCAGAAAATGTAATTATTATTATTATTTTGGAGAGTTTTTTTCTCCGGTGAAAAGAGCAAAAAATGACAGATGAAATCAAAACAATTTTCAAATTAATTAATTCCCATGCTAACTAGGGAATTTTTAAGCTGAAACCCAGTCATTGGAAATGGTTGATATTTTTTTTTTCAGGGGAAAAATTTCAAATCGCGAATATAATATTGCAATAGCTGGATTTTTAATTGCTAACGCAAAACAAAAAACAAAATTAAAAATGTTCATACATATTAGAACGGAGATTAAAAATGAATTTTTTTGTATAAAATTGTTTTCTGTGTGGCATAGGAACTATACGCATAAAATTTGAAATGCACTTATTTCTGCATTGCGTAAATTTGAAAATTTGGATCGTGAAGTGGTTTATTGATCAAAAGGTATTAATTGATCTATATTAATTTTAGAGGTATGTTTCTACTACCATTTCTCACTTTTTCCACGCTAGTGCGAAGGAAGATATTTTAATTTCAAATTTTGTACTCACATTTTAATAATACTTTATTCCAACTTTCCTGCTCTATCTCAATGAAAATTTGAAAACATGTAAATTTCCCAATATTTCTGTAAATTTCCATAACTGTTGCGAATTTTGTATATTTCAACGTGGGAATGGAACCCTAAGATATTTATTGATTGATTCTAATTTTTTTTACTTATATTTCTGGTGTCATTCCGCTATTCCACAACTTTTTCCCAGTATCGAGGAAATAATTACTAAAAACAGAGCTTTTGCAAATTCGTATGTTTACTGCTACTATTAATTATACAAAAAGAACAAATAATAAAAACAAGTAATTAATTTTTAAAATGCTTGTATTACTAATATTATTATTATTATTGTAGCTATTATGTTAGTTTTTATTTCCATTTAGATATTTTAAGAATTGTGTTTCATTGCTTGTTATGAACTGTTGTGAAGCTTGAAAAATGAATGTGAAAGCAAATTTTATTGTTTTCCTACCCGTTTACTAAGGACTACCAAAGGGATTCGCCAATTTCTTTCCGAAATTTAGAAGGGCTTCGCTAGGAAAAAAAAAAGTTGGGAACTCCTGACTTAAATCGTATGCAGAAATTTTGCATAAGAGACATAGTTCTTTTTCTTTAATGACGCGAGTTCGCATGCATAAATTTAATGTAGATAAATAATTATTCCTCATTTGAGCTGCGAAACTAAAGAATAAAACGTCAACATAATCAAAAATTGCGGACACGTGTTTCAGAGTTACAAGGAGCCCGTGTTGAAATGCAAAGAAGTAAGCTTATGGATGAGAAACAACCAAACCGTTTTTATTCTTTAGCTAATAAGATATTATTTCGTAGTGCCACACAGCAAACATTGCATAACCAGGAATGGGCAGCCTTTGGAAAGCTGCGGGCTAAACTCAAAAGGTTAAAAAAGTCGCGGGCCGTAGAGATAAGCAGGTGTCAAGTTACCGAGATTCCGTAACTTCAATCGCTGATATTGGTCTGTATTGTTATTTACTTGCCATTCAAGTTATAAGAGTCAATTCCAGTGTACGAAATTATTCTCGTTTATTATTTATCTATTATTATTTTGAAAAGTTAATACATTACAAATAAATAAATATATAAAAATTAAATCAAAATACCTAATGAGAAAAGAATCCATAATTTTTGTTTGCTTTTCCCTCTGAAGAGAAAACAAATTCCCGAACACTATTAGGCTTGCTAATTTGCAATTAACTTTTTTCTCGTGTTTGTAGAAAGGTACAAGGGGAATAAGGAAATTTTATAGGAACACTTTCAAGAAAAGAATTCATTTATTGATGAAAAAACACCGCTGTAAAATTCCCAGAATTGTGCACCGTGGAAAAATACCGGAGGAAAAAGTTAATAAGAATACAAAATGGAGGTCGACTTACAGGGGTTTCTGAAAATTGTGTGTCAACTTAGAGAGTTTTTCGCCCATTGAAATTAGCATTGGGCCAACCATTAGGGGAGGGATATGTCGACTTACCAAAGGTTAGTCGACTTATCTGCGCGTCGAGCTACCGAGGTTCCACTGTATTTAGTTTAGTCATGTGAACTGTGAAGAAAATAATTTTTGCGATTCAGGAAAAGAAACATGTGGTTTGTTTTCTAAACAATGTCCCATGCTTTTCGCCATTCCCCGAGGAAGTGTACTGTACAGTGGAACCTCGCTATTCGCGCACAATTCATTACAGGAGGCAGCTCGAATGGCAACTTGTACGAATAGCGAATTATTTTTTCACATAAAATACAGTGTAAATTGGATTAATCCGGTCCAGACACACAGATGGCTGCTTATTTAAACCTATGAAAAACAAATGTACAGTACTGTACATGAAATTATAGATAAATTAAAATTTAACTGCACTTTGCTTGTACTGCGGTGAGCTGATGGCATATGTGGAATGTTGAGATGAGGAAATTAAAGGGCTGGAAGAGGAAGAGGAGGCCCCTTCTGTAAAAACATCAGGTAATATCCCTTCAAGTGTTTTCTCCCGTTCTGTTGTCCTTTCTTTTTGCACTTGAAGAATCTTGCGCTTTTTTCCCTAAAAACCTGTCCAATGTTGTCTGGCTTTGACGATTGTTCAGAATTTTTCTAAAATGGCCAATAACATTGTCGTTGAACAAAGCATCCCAACATTGCTGTTGACCACAGCAGTGTTGGGATGCTGTTTTCCCATCACTCTCTGCTTTTTCTTGCAGGAATAACACAGCTCTTTAATTTCTGCAAAGTAAATGCTTTTCTTACTACTTTCCTCCTCTGAAGAAGAAAGTTCTTCAACCACTTCCTCTAGATGCCCCCTTAGAAAGCTAAAATTGTCAGTAAAATCTCAAAAAGTATTCAAATTTAAAGAAAATCCAAAACGCGAAACAAATTACTTCTAGACGAGTTCAAAACGAGCATAATTTCTCGATTTTTTTCTTGAAAAAAGCTAAACTGGCGACCCAGCTGACCCCTGGCGCCGTACGAATTGAGGGACAAGTACGAATGGCGGATTTCCACTGTATATGTTCTACGTCATAACATCTTTCCGATAAAGTTTTTTTTAAGTTAATCGGTTGGTTAGCTCAGGATTTGTATACGACTGAAATTTTCCCGTAGGCACTGTCGGTTTTTTTTTCCTTCTGAACTATGAAATTCGGAGTGGATAAAAAAATATTTCACGCCGAGAGCTCCTTCCAATACGCTTGTCCAAAGGAACTTGGATCTTCTGCCCAAAATTTGCATACTTTGCTTCGGGAAAAAGTCGCTAATGTTCAGAATTTTTGAACTGTTCAAAATTGAACGAAAAATTGTTTAAATCAAAAAGTAAAGTGAAAATGAGATGTCCTCGCCAAGATCTTTCGAATGCAGGGAAAAAAAATCTCTCGAATCGGACAATTCCTTCAAAAGTTATTGAGGGAGGGGGGGAGACATGCGCACCCAGAACCCCCCGCACCTGCCATTGTCTGGCGCATCGGATTTTTAGATGCCCCCGAGGGCTTGCCCTCGAGGACAAATGCGGCCCTACAGGGGGGGGGGGAGACAGACCGACAGACACAATTACCCCATCTCAAACCCCTACTTTCAATTTTTTTTTAATTTTTCAATGTGTATTTATTTACTTCACTTGTTTATGACTTTTTCCTATTTTTAACGATATTCTTGTGATCTGATACATTAGCCTTCTTTCGTTGGTTTTTTTTTTTTTTTTTTTTTTTTTTTTTTTTTTTTTTTTTTTTACTTTTACGGAAAAGTAGGATAAGAAGAAGTAAAAGATATCGAAAGATGGAAAAATCTTATGAAAGGAAAGGCTAATAAATGTTACGAATGGCATAAAAAAATCATTAAAAAAAAGGAAATAAAAGAAAGAAAGGAGGTTGTTAGTATTCCCCCCCCCCCCAGCTGTCGACCTTTATATGTAATTTTGTTTTTCAAAATTCCAGCTCCACCGGAAGATGTTGGTTTATTTAATCAAAATTTATTTATTTATTTTTTTTTCGGTTTCTAAAACACAAATTATTGAAACATTGCATTCAGAAAGAGGCCAATATAAAATTTTGAAATTGCATTCATTTTCTCAAAAATATCTTTTTAATTTACGAAAACATTTAAAGTTTATCATTCCTTTATTCCTTCAGTAAAAAACAAAAAAAACTCTATCTCGCTCAATTTAGTTATATCTGTGGCATACACAGTTGTCTTTAAGAGGGAGGGGGGGGGGGAAGTAAAGGCAACGCTTTTCTCTTCAGAAAGTTTTTGAAGAAAAGAAGAATGGATTGCGTAGAAGAAAATTAAATCAATAACCTACAAATGAATAAATACTTACATTAAATAATTTCTCATTTGATTTACTAATTAAAGAGCAGTAATTTTTTCAAGCTTACATTTTTAAAAAAATGTTTTTTTTCCCCAATTGTACAAACATTTAATTCGTGAAAAATATTTTTATAATACCGTGGGAACAGGAATTTGCCCATATAAAGGATTACATATAAGTCATAGCTTCTCCAAATTTCTTCCAAAAAGCTCTCAATTTTCTTCCCTTTCGAAAAAACATGTGGTCTGTCTTCTGTGTCTGGCCGGTTTGAGGGTCTGAAGAGGGGACTACACATTCCCCATTGTCCGAATCCGAAGCAGCAATGCTTCCCGGAGTGAGAGTCATTAGGCTAATCGACCTCGTAAATCATGCCCCCTTGCATGGGAAGCGGTGGGAGGCGTGGCTTATAGGAATTTCGAGCTTTTTTTGGAAATATTTTCAAACTTTGGACGGATTTTTTTGTCTTTAAAAATGTTTGCATTATTTCAAACAAAAGTTCAAAAGAAAGCTGGAAATGTTTTGCTGGTCTTGTTGTTTTTAAAATTTCGGTAACATGCTTTGAAAATATTTTATAGAGCGAAACGTCTAACAGTACCACGTGTTTTCCAAAATTCATTTTTTAACGATTTTTTAAAAATACGGTAAGTGATATTTTAAAAAAGTAAAAACTAAAAGACCGAGATATAGGATTGAAAAATACTCAAAAAAATTCCGGACTCGAAAACTTCAAAGGAACTTTCTAAAACTTAGTCCAACTTTTCCCGTAGGTTAACATTGGTTTCGAAGATTTGAAACTCTGACTGAAGAGCAGCCTTAATGAATTAAATTTGTTACATCTCCGTGTTTCATTGTAAAAAGTATGAATGTAAACCTATCTTTTGGAACCATTAATGATAATTTCAAAATATCAACTAGAGATGCAATGGCTATTTGTTATTCTACTAAAATTTTGAAGAATGTTTGATTTGTCTGGGAATAGCAGATCGAATATTCGAATGTAGTAAAGCTGACTAGAAGAGACATCATTTGAAATAATTTTTCAAAGGCAATGCACTCGAAATATTATACAAAGAAAAAGCGCCTACATATGCGTATTATATTGTATATCTCGCAGCCCTCCAGCTTATTTGGGAAACTGAACTTCTAGGAAAATAGTTGATCTCTTCATTGATAAATAATTATAATAATAATCTAAAATTCTTAATGCTATATCATAATTTTTATACAGTGTTTTACTTCATATTTATGTATTTATGTCCAGATCTTGATGCATCTGAGAAATTTGATGGTATTGAAATTCATCAGATCATTTTTGGTGAGTACTCTCTTGAGTACACATTGAAAATGATCAATTCATGCTTTGATTCATAAGAGAAGAGAGAAAATATACTTCAATTATCAATTTCAGGTATAAAATACATATCTGTGTGTCTTTTATTTTGCTTTACTTTTTAATTATTTATTAATTGTTTATGAAGAAGTTTCTTGGAGATACTTAAGTGAATGATCCCTAAAACTAAAATTAACTCCATTCAAAGTTAAGTCTGCAAAAAACAAATTTGCTATATTTGTATAATAGACTACCAAGTAGTTTATGCTCAATCTATTTATTTTAAGCTGATTTGTATTGATATCGTGTTTTTAACCTATTCTTTTATTGCATATTTTTATCATCATGAGGTTACTGCAAGAAAAGAAGTAAATTTAACTAATGCTATGTTGAGGCAATTGTTTTTATGATATGCTTCCAGCACATTCATTTCTACATTTATATTAAGTAGTTTTCTATGGTGTATAATTAAATTTATATGTTTCAAAAGAAATTAGAAACAATTATTTTAAATTTCCATAAAATCCTTCTTCTTTTTTCTTTATTGTGCCCTTTTCATATTTGATTAATTCTCTAAGCATTAAATCAGTTCACCAAGAGTATAAATATCAGAAGTTACATGCAAGACTTTTAATGGAAATGCTCTGAGATGAATATCTTTTAAGTAAGTAATTGGCAGCATTTCTATCCTGAAAATTGCCCGGTAATTCATCTTCAATGAATTGTCCACAGTTTTAAACATAGTGGCATTCTGTGAGGTGATATTTCCAGGCACAAGAAGAGAATGTTGTAGGCTTTGCTCAAGGCATCACAAAGCAATTGGTTGTAGATTTTTGATAAAATAATGAAAATACTCATGAGTTTATAGATTGTATGGTTTATTTTGAATAAAAAGCACATATTTGTTTGTAATATTTTATTATTTCTCTCTCTCCAGATGTATAAATCCTTAAATTATATTTTTATTTAAAACCTATGAGATAAAATGTATTACATAAGCTCAAGCAATATGAAATAATGTGTATGGTTTCTTATTCACAGAAACTCTGCATTTCTTTTTTTACCTTTACTAACTTTAACTATTACAGTAGTTTTAATGCTAAGATTATATAGCAAAAATTCTGTGACTGGATAATAATTTTTAAATGACTTCTGTCTAACATGAACCTTTGATAACTCATTACAGCTATCAAAACCACAAAACAATACACACATGCATATTTTTTTTAAATTTCATCAACTGTTGGTTTATAGGGGCCCTAAATAGTCATTTTTGTTCTTTTTCCAACATTTTGAGCGGCTGTACCCTGTAAAGGGGTCACAAACCACACAATTACACTTAGTGCATCTGTATGTGATTAGAGCTTCTTAGTGTGATTCTTGTGATTAATTTTTGTGGTACTTCATTCTGTATTTTTGTCCCCTTTGGAAGTTAGCAAAAATTTGATATTGGCCATAAACTTTGACCTCTGTTGTCATAATTTAAATAGTTAACTTACAGCAGTCTAATTTGTCCTGCAACTCTATTACCTAATATACTTTAATACCAATCTGCAAAATTAGCAGCCATAAATTCACTTCATATCGATTTGGGACAAATTGTAAAAAGTCTAATAATCCCAATTTTACCCACGAGAACGACTTTTGTTGACCTCTATAAATTCCAAGGTCATAAGTAAAGAAAATATGAAAATTGTTCTAAACATCTTTTGTACGTATGCAGCTATCAGGGACGGGAGTATCAAGAGAAAAAAACATGGTCGAACAGCACGTTTCTTTATAATCCCATGAAATTATTTGGATTGACCCTTTATTTACTAAATTGAAACATACACCTAACGTAGGATAAAGCTTTTGAACATTTGAAATTTTAAATAAAATTATCAATCGGTAATGAAACGGACCAAATACCGAAATGAAATAAATCAATGTAAGGAGGAAAATGTAACGTCAACTAATAAAGCGACGAAAAAAGCACGATTTTTCCACTAAACAATACAATTCAATCAAACATAGAGCAAAATAGTACGTTAGCAACTTAACGACAAAAACAACGATCTTTGAGCAGAACAAAATAATTTCATTCAGCAGGGGCGGATCCGGGTGATCGGCAGACGGGGCCCCGCGCCGACTCATTTTATTGACTTGTAATTAAGAATAAGTTAAGGGGGGGATATAGGGGTCTAGGTAATCCTGGAAAAATATTTTACCCATTTCCTCGCAAGGACTAGTCCGCCACGGAAATCCGATATTTAATAATATTAAGTCTCAAATTATGATTTTATGATCAAGAAATGGTGTAAGCAAACAGAGGTTCCAAAAAAAAAAAAAAATGTTTTATTTGAGAGAAATGTCTGCATTTGAGGGATGATAGTTTTTTTTCTAATTTTTTATACTATGGATGTTTTTATTAAGTTTCTATTTAAAAGCGTATGATCAATAATCCACCCGTGGATGAAGGCTTTCAATGTGGTGAATTTTTTCCAACGCATCAGGAGGCTAGAGGTTCCGAGCTTTGAAAACCCGTGTGTGGGTGGGGCACTCAACCAACGAAAATACTGGGGAAGGAGACGGGTCGAAGATTAAATTTAAAAACTATTTCTGTCTTGCATGTTCGTTAAGTATTTGTTGATGGGAAATATCACTATCAGGGATGTCCCCCCCCCCTTTAGGGCGATGGCGCACCCCCTAAAAACCTCCCCCAAACCGATAAATGATAATTTCAAAATATCAACTAGAGATGCAATGGCTATTTGTTATTCTACTGAAATTTTGAAGCATGTTTGATTTGTCTGGGAATAGCAGATCGAATATTCGAATGTAGTAAAGCTGACTAGAAGAGACATCATTTGAAATAATTTTTCAAAGGCAATTCACTCGAAATATTATACAAAGAAAAAGCGCATACATATATGTATTATATTGTATATCTCCTGCTTATTTGGGAAACTGAACTTCAAGGAAAATAGTTGATCTTATCATTGATAAATAATTATAATAATAATCTTAAATTATTATTAGAACCACTCAAACAGGCAAAGACCCCCCCCCCCAAAAAAAAAAAAAAATTCCCCTAAAACGTTCAAACCCTGGTGGGGCCCCCTGACTTATTCGTGCTAGGGTTAGTGCCGCAAAGCCACTTTACATTTTAAAACCCCCCTTTTAAATACCATTCTATAGCTTTCTTATTCATGTTGCAGTCTTATATAATGAACTGTACTTTTGATAAACGCAGGGATATTGACCGGACCCTATCCCCCCCCCCCCCCCCCTCTTTATAAATTATATGTGTGTGGTTGGACTGCTTTAACCGGAGGTAAATCCTTTAAATATATTTTAATTCATAACAAATTCCAATTTATTGACAATGATAGCTATCGTTTGTGTAACCTTGGTCGCTTCTTTGTTCTCGGAGGTCATAGGGTGCGCGATTAATTTGTTAAGGAACTTCGATATCAGAGTTTAGACGCATATGAGGTTGAAATATGTGACCCAAATAGTTAAAATTTTGAAATGTGATCTCAGAAATGTAAGGATAGACTAAATGGATATTGCAAGGTTGCCGCCCCCCGTCAGAACGATGGTACACCCCCTGCATTTTAAGGAGTCTCCCAAAATCGATGTCCCCCCTGGGTAATGTATTTGTGTATAATAACTCCCCCCCCCCCTTTTTATGTCGAACTCTTTCAATAAAACTTCCGGGAAATTTATTTTCTGTGAGATGTGTCACACCTCACTGCTTTTTAATGTATTAAAATTTTTAAAAGACGGAATGCTAATAATGTTAAATTAAAAAGTACGAAGCAACCCCCCCCCCTTCCCACACAACCACTCACCCCTGCTCGTGACTGCAACAGCAATACTGATAATCGAATGCTCAGTGGAAATGCAAGCTCAGGTCTGTCATTACGAAATTTTCCAAACACTGGGTCAAAGCTTTTGCAGGTGCATATGAAAATTCATATTAGTTGTTGGGTGAAAAAAAAAATAAAATAGGTGCAAACATATATAATGGATTGTTTCTAAAATCAATTTTGGGTTAGCGGTTGCATAGCCCTTTCCTGATCCCCAAAAAGACAGGCCTACGAGAGCTATTACCACCGTTGGCAGCCCTGTCCTTTGCATCCTGACTTTTAGAGATACATTGCATTTGTACATGTGTTTATGTGTTTTGTTGCTTTTTACACATATGTATTGAATGTATACCATTTGCTCCCCCCTCCCCTTTGGAAAATTTTGAAATGACGGTCTTGCGTCGACGGACATTATACCGTCAGCAAAGTACGGAAAACAGAAAACATCCTAGTTGTTACATTTGTAGGATGGATTAACCGCCCATTTGCTTTTTACTTGAGTATTTGCTGGCGTTTTTGTTTGCTGATTTTTTTTTTTTTTTTTTTTTTTTTTTTTTTTTTTTTTTTTTTTTTTTTTTTTTTTTTTTTTTTTTTTTTTTTTTTTTTTTTTTTTTTTTTTTTTTTTTTTTTTTTTTTTTTTTTTTTTTTTTTTTTTTTTTTTTTTTTTTTTTTTTTTTTTTTTTTTTTTTTTTTTTTTTTTTTTTTTTTTTTTTTTTTTTTTTTTTTTTTTTTTTTTTTTTTTTTTTTTTTTTTTTTTTTTTTTTTTTTTTTTTTTTTTTTTTTTTTTTTTTTTTTTTTTTTTTTTTTTTTTTTTTTTTTTTTTTTTTTTTTTTTTTTTTTTTTTTTTTTTTTTTTTTTTTTTTTTTTTTTTTTTTTTTTTTTTTTTTTTTTTTTTTTTTTTTTTTTTTTTTTTTTTTTTTTTTTTTTTTTTTTTTTTTTTTTTTTTTTTTTTTTTTTTTTTTTTTTTTTTTTTTTTTTCGAGATCCGACCAGCCGGCAGCGGAGTCACTTTCTCCGGAATACTATAGTCGGTCTTTTTTAACTGCTGAGTAACTGCGAATCTTATTAGAATGTTCGTGCTACGGAGAGTTGTTTTATGTTTTGATAGTAGAGGTAGAGGGGTGAGATTCCGTTAGCCTAAAGCTCATTATGAGCCTTTTGATGATTTTATGTTAATATAGTTACCGCAAATATTTGCCATCAGAATTATTGGTTTATACTTTACTAGCAGAAAGAAAAAGTACTGAATGTTAAATCATATTGCACATTCTTTTTAAGGAAATATAGGGAAAAGATACCAGCATTCCTTGCTTATTTTGAAACTAATTGTTTAGTAGAACACAACTTTGGGCGATGGCTTTTCTTACGGAAATTTTCGACATTATTTTACTGACACCAATATTAGTGATTGCAATACCAAATACCGGTATTTCGTGTTAATTTGCAATTTCATAAAACCGGTTATTTTCGCTGTTAATTTAAGAAATATTTTATCAATTGAAATAAATTTTAAATCAACTTTTGGGGAAAATGTGCTGTTATTTTAAAATCAATCATTTGAGGCCAAAATTTGGCTTTGAAAACATTAATTAATGGAGTATCAATGATTGAAAGCATCTGCAGAATACAAGAAAAAAAATATGTTCTTCACTAGACGTTGTGTGAGTTATTCAACAATTCAACTTGCCACTTTGCAGTGCCGGTTCTAGGGCGGGGCAAGCCGGAGCCCATGCGCCGGGCGGAACTCCTGGGGGGCGGCAAATTCAACTGTTATGCACAAAAAAAAAAAAAAAAAAAGAAAAAAAAAAAAAGAAAAGAAAAGGAAGAAGGAAAAAAGAAAAATATATTTAATTAAGAAAATTAACTCTTGGAAGAGAGATGAAATCTCAGTTCGGCGCTTCGATTTTGCTACCGATTAATAGAATTATTTATTTGTATAAACAATTTTAAACTCTAAAATTACGGATAGGGGGCGGCAAATTTCGCAATGTCAAAAATTAAAAATGTCAAGGTTTTCCCTCCTTGTAAGAGTGAAATACGTATAAATCATGCTTTTCCCCACCAGACCCCTTCCTGTTAGCCGAGGCCTTAGGATTGCATACGCACGGATAGGGTTAGTGTGGTCTACGGATTTTGCATGCACATATCCCCAAGTATACATGGTGGTCTTCAGTGAGTATCGAACGCGCGACCTCCCAGGTTTAAGTCCGACGTGCTAACCACTTGTCGACCACGGCCCCTCGTATAAATCGGTATCCGGACATAAGGTCCATAATCAAAAGGTCCACTGACATAAGGTCCACGTCCAAAAGGTAATAGTTTTTCTTTTACAAATTTTCAAAGCATCCTTTCGGGAAGAGGAGGGGGGGGGGGAGCTTGTAATTGTTGTTTGAGAAGGCAGACACGTGGCCCAGCGATATGGGCGTTAATAAGCCCCCTCGGGATTAAAAATGCCAATTTTATGAGAGAAAAAGCGTTTAAAATTTAAAAGTTTTTGTTTGCCTTTTTTTCCCTAATATTTTTGCAGTCCCAAATACGTCTCCTAAGGTCTCAAAATGCACCAGTTTGCATATAGTTTTCAAAATTTTCCCGGTGGATAATTTTGAAAACCCGGACCCCCTTCCAACTGGCAGAATTTCATCTCTTCAGTTTCCTCCCTTCATATGGCTCTGCCCCCTAATATTGAGCTAAAAAAGACATGCCGTGGGACACATTAACGAAAGTTTAAGGGTTTATCAGTGACCCAAAAGTGAAAAATAATCAAAAAGAATGGAAAACGCATAAAAGTTATATGAAATATCACACACACACAATAATAATTGGATGGAGGGGGGCGGCCTTTTTAAGTTTTGCCCCGCCTCGAAAACTCCAAGATCCGGTACTGCCACTTTGTAAAAGTTCATTTCAAGTATCTGTCAAATTAATTTTTTTCTGTGAATAGTTCTTTCTAGGCGTCAATCACAGCATTGCTTTACATTAATTTTTCTTTAAGCTTAGTCTCACCTATACTAGGTTTCGAGGAAAACTTTTTCTGTTACTATGACAAATGGTAATTTTTCTTCAGTACTTGTCTGTACTCACTCTTGTCTAATGGATATCTCGTTTTATTCTGAACTTTTCTTTCGTCTCGGTGCTTTTTGTTATTACAACTTTAATTTGCCTTCAAGTCTCTCTCCAAGTGAGTTTTTCCTAAATACAACCATTATGAGAATTATAAGTTTCAAATATTTTGGTATGCATTCATGCATTGAATTAGATGCTTGTCTATCTTTGTCTATGCAGTGTTAAAGTCAAGAATGAAACTTGTCGTGGATAAACCATGCCCTTATTGTTTTAAATGTTTGAACCGAGCCCGCCCTTATAATATATTATAGCGAAGGTCATGGTTTGAACATTTAAATATTTTGAAATTGGTAAGTTCCTTTTCACCAGATTTTAGTACATCTTACGTTATGCTTTACGGTCCAAAATATCTATATTTGTTGCATATGTTTGTTGAATTTCATCTATTCATAATTAATGGTAATTTTTCAAAGAGTTTAAGTATTATAACATTGTATCCTTCATTTTATATTTGTTCATAATAAAATTTTACTTTATATATTTTTTGTATGAAACTACAAAATATGTAATGAAACAAGTATGCTTTTGTTCCTTTTTTGAAAAATTTATAATACCGGTATTCCGGTAACTCACTTTAAAAAATACCATGTATTGCAAACACTAACTATATGTATTGGAATCTTTGCATAATAAGTTGAAAAACTTTTACTTTTAAAGAAAAGTCAACAGATGTTTAGATGCTTTGATTACTACCTATTCTTCTAGAATATGAGAAAGATACTTAGTTATGACATTATTTTGATGTTTCAAATAAGAAACCTCATAGCACTTTATCCACCTAATTATGCATGAGTTTGGCAGCACCTCAATGTTTTTATAAAGATGTTGTTCATCATGAAACTTTTAGGAACGGTTCGTTTTCCCGTGCTTCGGCACGCTGTAAAAATATGCCTTTCGCGTAAAGTTACCAAGCACAAAATATTGAAATTTCAACAGCTCATTTTCTGAGCTAACTAGAAAATTCTCTAAAAAAATTCAAAAATACAATAAAGCTATTTTACTTTACGTAATAATGACCACAAATATTTCGAAGAATTTCCCCAGTGATTTAGGGAGCGGCCTTTAAGCGAATAAAGGACGAATTGCAGAAGGTAATCTGGTAACTTTTACTGGTTAGAATATCACTTCCATTGTTTGAGAGAGGAAGAAAAAGCAATATTTTGAAGTTATTTTAATGATATTATTTATTTTTGGACAATGTCACGTACTGGTTGCATAATATGATAATGTTTTCTGTATATTGTATGACGTTAGCGTAATGCACATCATTTAATAAGATGAGTATTTCGTTTGTTGGAAGTTTCTCGATATGTTATGAAATTTACTTGTCTTTTATTTTGCAATATTTTTAACATGCGGCGCATTCTTTCGTTTATTTTTGTCTGTGTGAGCCAGGCCCGGATCTGCGTACCAGTGCGGGGGGGGGGGGGGGGGGGGGGTAAAGCTTAAAAGGGCCCAAATTATTTTTTTTAGAAGTCAGTGCATTGAAATTTTGAAGTTGGAACTTGGATCATAATTGAAAATTTTATTTTTGAATATCATCATACAACGGGGCAAAAACAGCGGAGGAAAATTCCGATACTAATCCGATGGACACTTGGCACACTTTGCTATTATGAATCGAACAGTTCTCCTCCACCGCCAAACCTCATTAGTGGGTTGATTGATGATACCCCAACGGGCTTTTGTAAAATATGATACAGTGAGAAGCAAAGGGATTTAAATGACCAAAAAACGATTCGGAATGAGAAGTGTTCAAAATTTCGATCTTGTGGGACCTCTTTAACGCTAATATTTCTATAAATCACGCTCTTGCAGAACACCTGTTAGGGCGATCACTAATAAAATCTCTTGCCATGGCTGTAGCCACGGGGTGGAGGGAGGGGCAAATTATTCTTTAAATTTTTAGCTTAATCTGCAAGTTTTTTTTATTTTAAGTTCACGGTTTGATATCGCATTTTAGCGCTCAAAATTGCGACATTGCACCTAGGTAACCAACCCGTTTGTTGAAGGGGGTGGGGTGGGGAGGGCTAAAGACAAGTTGAAGCTTCAAAAACCCCTTAAAGAGTTTTACACATAGCTCCAATAACTAGACCACACAACAAGAGCAACAAACGTACAACAGCTTATTAGGGGCTTGTCGGTCTCCGTGGTTGGTCCTTTCCTGGGTCCGTTTAATGCCCTGGTGAATGGCGACGTTCGTCAACTCATTACCCATATTGAGAAAGTGGATGGGGGGTAGGACTATTGCCCTCTTGCTAATGTCTCTGTACGAATCGTTTCTTTCTTCGCAAACGTAGCAATGAAGAGGGTCATTGGTAGTTTCTACCTCTACACAGCTACGCAGCATTCTTTATTCGAACACTGCGCAGTTATCCACAAATTCTGAGTTTGATAGCAGAAAAGGTATGAATATTTTTATGCAATAATTTCAAAATATTAGAACATTAGAAGCCCCCAACCTCTTTTTTTCTTTTGAAATTTTAGTTCTGTTTCTTTCCTCGCATGCTGAGAGCCTTTTTCACATTTTTTTCTTTCTTTTGTTGCTTTTGAACTCCTAATAACTGAAAATGCAAAATTTAATAATATTACCCCATAGTTAAAGCAACAATTAATACAAACTATAATCACAAAAGCAAACACTTTTCAGAAATCGCGCGATCTCAAATATGGAAAGCTTTTTGTACACGATTTTGAAAACTGCCATTTCCGATCTTAAACATGCTCATTACATTTTATTTTTCTTCTTCTTAAAATATTTATTTCCTTATTTCCAAAAGTTTCCGAAATATGCAGTCAGTGGCGTAACTATAGGGTGGCAGAGCTGGCAAAAGCCACGGGCCCCCAGCTGATGGGGCCCCCAGCCCGAGAGACTGCGAGCTCAGAAGTAACCTTACATTTTAAACATAATTTAGCAAAAATTATAAATTTTATATTAAAGTTAGACACAACTAAACACCGTATACCATTTCAAATAAATTATTAAGATTTATACGCATTTCAGGCATTCATAAGAACAGGATCAATTTTAGAACACATCCATTAGTTGCTTCATTTTTTGCCGCGGTAGTTTGGTGCTGCTGACGTGCTACTGAGGCTTGGGGAATTCCCGCAATTTGTTAACCGAGACCAAAAAAGTACTGATCTACTAAAAAAAAGCTCTAAAAATTGTTGAAATGTGTATATATAAAAAAACATATCTGAATCAGTTGAAAGAGAAAATCTCAGTTTTCGGTCCACCTTCAGAGATAAAATAAAAAAGTCTTCGTGTATTAGAGAACTTGCTGATTCATTAACAATAAAGCATCATTTTATGTTATCCCTCTTTCCTGAGGTATGTACTGTATTAATGTTATTTGTTACAATTCCTGTGACTAGAAATGGTGCTAAAAGATCATTTTCGAAACTAAAATTAATAAAACCATATTTAATGACCGTAATTATCGGAAAATAGCTCGCATCGTTGTATAGTCCACAGGATGAAAAATTCATTCTAAAAAAAATAAGTTCGGTGTATAACCCGCACACAGAAAAAACATGGGGTACACCCCTAGAAAACAATACGTTCGCCTGTAGCGCCGAGCCCCAATCTGCTATGGACCATTGTTTCGAAAGCTACGATTTATTTCTCTGCATTTTGTTTTGCAGGAAAAGATATTTCGATATTTTTGAACGGTAGTTGTCTTTTTAATAATACACTTTTTAAAAATTTCATGTATTGCCCTCGTCGTTATATTGACCGCAGGTAGTAAAAAAAGGAGTTTTTTCGTAGATAACGCGTGGGATATACACAGATAATTACGGTAATTCTATGGGACAAGACAACTAAGTAACTTGGCTATTCTGTCTATTGAAAACTCTGTGACTTTGATGATGTTTTTGATACTTTTGCGGAACAGAAAGGTCGTTGAAAAGAGTTTTATTAATAAATATCTTAAGATTAACTTATTTTATTATAAATATGTAATACCTATTGTTCTGAAAATTAAATTAAAACTTGACGATTTTTTCTGGGGCTCCATCCTATGAATTTGCCACGGGCCTCAGATGGTATAGTTACGCTACTGTATGCAGTGCTAAGAAACGTGCTATTTTGCCAAAAGTTTTTTTTCAAAGAAAAAAAGACACAAGAATATTTAAAAAATACAGCAAATAATCACTATTACCATTGCTTATTTTTGACAAGAATTGTTCTTCTCTAATTTTTACCGTATTGTGTAAACCTCTAAATAAATACTATTTTGACGTTAATGTAAATTTTATGTATTCCTGCCATAAGTTACCAGTAAGCATACAGTGAAACCTGCTAGCTAAATTAATTTTCTATCATCACGGGTTTTCTAATGTTTCTATTATGCTTTTTAAAGTGGTTTAATACTTCAGCTTTTCATGCCAGCTAAAAAGATTTCGTTTTGTCTGAAATTTAAATATTTTACAATGCACTACTCATTTTATTATTTCTCCCACTGTGTTTAATTTTTTTTATTATTGAAGAAAGTAAAGGATTTAAGTGAAAAAAAAAATGCTATTTTGTCGCGCAGATCCATCTTACTTTCAAAACCTGTGTATTCAATTTTCATTGAAAAGTGATGACTGACAACTTTAAACGTGTTAATGTTACAAGTGCACATATTTGCCTTCTTCAATTTAAACTTAATTGCTCTGCATTGGCACTTGGCACGATGGTGCAGTTTGAACGTTTCTGATGAACAGAGTGCAAATAAAATTTCTTCACCTTCTCATTTATAAAGGAATAGAAAGTAAAATTTGCGAAAAAAATGAACACTTTGTACCAAGTCGAAGAAAAATCCCATTCAAATCGAGCATTGAAATTTCCAAAAAATTGAACTTACTGTGGCATTATTGCTAAGCTCAAAAAGATTCTGAATGTTTCATATTTCTTCTAAATCGCAGATTTAAAAAGTAAATCAATAAGTAAGGGATCATTCATAAATGATGTCTCGCTTCGAGGGGGGGAGGGGGGTTCATGAAATTGTGACAACGTGTGACAAGGGGAGGGGAGGGGGTAACAAGAAGTGTGACATTCCAGCTTATGCAACATAGCCTGACGCGTGACAAAGGGGGGAGGGGGGTCTGTTGAAGTGTGACATTCCAGCTTATGCAACATAGCCTGACGCGTGACAAAGGGGGGAGGGGGGTCCGTTGAAGTGTGACATTTTGTGACAAAGGGGGGAGGGGGTCAAATATGTGGGAAAAAAGCGTGACATCATTTATGAACGGTCCCTAAGTAAATAATAATAATAACGAGAATATAAAAAACATTATAGTTAACTTTTGTAGTTTTCTCAAAACGATTAATATACTCTTAGAATCATTATGTACGTATAATAGGTATTTTAAACTGAATGTCAAAACAAAAGGTTTTGGAAATTCAACCGTTTTTTTATTTCTTACTTTTTTCATTGTTAAATCTTTTTTCTGAAGAAGTTTTTTTCTCCTGGCCCCATGAAAAAGTTCATGAGCGGCTTCAATGACACACACACGTCTATATTTATATACTATATAAATATAATTTTTTTTAGCTATCTGGAAAAAAGGCTGCCCCAATTATCTCTTGCGGGGGGCCCAAAATTTATAGATCCAGGCCTGGTGTGAGCATATTAGTTAATATAGTTTCCCCTAGATCTTTCCCCTAGTTAATATAGTTTCCCCCTAAACTCAAGGTTCATCTTTTTTCACAAAATCGTAAGACATGTTGATTTCGTAAAAAACAGTAACTTCTTAATTTTTTTTCCTACAAATTTTAAGCAACAATTTTATTTTAAAAAATAGTCTCTATTTGCTTACATAGTTTTAAAATAAAATAAATATAAGTTGTCCGAAACATTTCGGGAAAAATATATATTAAGGCGTCTTTTTTACTTGTTGTTTTAAAACAACACCGCGCATTCGGGGGCAATTTTTATGCTCCTGCATTATTCGCAGTATAAACAAGAACAGGTGTCACAGGTTGTTCTATTTCACTTTATTTAGTATCTTTTAGAAGATTATTGTTAAATATTTCAAATTAGGAATTTTGTTTAAAATCAATTCACACTCAACCAAAGAAGAAACGAACATTATCGTATAGACCCCCTGCAGATGTTAGGTTTCTTGTTTAAAATTTTTTAGTGTAATTATTATTAAACTTTATTGGTAATCAAAGTAAAAATTTGCACATGTAACTAATAATTATTGGTTACATCTGCAAATTTTTACTTTAATAAATTTTATAAATTAATAAATAATAATAAAATAAATTATTTTAATAAATTTTCATATTTTAGTGCTATTTTATGATTATAATGCATGCCTATTTATTATTGATTTGGTTTCATTTGTTAAAATGAATAAAAAAAAATAGTATTGTTACCCCTAAATGCGCAATGTTGTTTTTAAACAACATGTCAATTTTTCTCGAACTATACTTTTTCGAATAAAATAAGAATTTTTTTTTAGTATTTTTCCCACTTATAACTAGCACAAACAAACACAAAAAAAAAAAAAAAAAATAGTTTACAGAGAAAAAAAAATTGGGCTGTGTAGGGTTAAAGAACAAGGAATTTTGAGCCATTTTATAACTTCCTCGAAGATAAGAATTCATTATTTTTCGTTGCATTTACATGATGTTATTTAGGATCCTTGTGATGTAGGAAAACACAGTATCTCGTTAAAATTCGCATTAGCAGAATGTGCAGCAGGAATTGGGTCCCTGTCGAAATTCTATAGTCCTAATTAGATGATTTTATTCAACGAAAACAGTAATGCAAATGCTGTGACGAGGTCTAAAGACCACGATTGAAACGCAAATCTGTGTATAAAACGCGAAATAATTGTGGTGGCTAAACCAGTCTTGGAATCAAGACCGTATACAGAGGGCCCGAAATTTTGGCCTGCTGGGAATGTGGATTTTGCTTGCAATTCTAGGAAAAAAGACTCGGATCTGTGAAACCCATCTTGGCATCAGTTGAAGGTTAGAGGGCTTTGTTATCGAATGTAGGGACGGTGTCAAGTTTTTCATTTAGGTCATGCGAAAAAACTTTTTTCCGCCCCTACTATATATTATGAACGGATAGAGATTAAAAATGATCGATACAAACTTTAATTATACATATTTTAATTTTCAAAAAGCTGAAGGAAAACAATCGCTGATCACGATAGACTGAAAAAGGGGAAATAAAAAGCATTAAATTGCGTTTTGCATACGGGGCATACGGGGCAGCTGCTCCGGGCCCCCACATCTTAGGATCTCGAAAAATTTAAATGCTCCCATAAAGTTTGGTTCTTTATTACTGAAGTAGTGAAGCAAAGGGGGCCTCCGAAATAAGTTTTTGCCCCGGGCCCCAATTAGGTAAGTCGGGCCCTGCCGGTGGCCGAGCGGTTTTACCAGTTTCCGCCCGCTGCTTGCGCGCAGTAACGAGGTCGTGGGTTCGATTCCCACCTTGCCCTTGGAATTCCTTATGTCTGTGGTACAGCATATGCAGGGTCCAACAAATCCCGGGCGACTAAAAAATATGCTTTGGCGACTAGTTTTTCAGGTGGCGACTAGTTCGCAAATGAAAATATTATAGCTGGCTCCTAAGATTTTCGCCTTTTTGTCGGACTCTGAGCATATGTAATACATTGATAGTCATTAACATTTCCTATCCTCACGATGAAGTTTTGCCTAAATACGCTGTGTTGATTTACTGTCTGGCGAGTATTTTGGAATGTTTCTGGTTTAGACACACATATACTCGGTCAGGATAACATTTATAGCGATATATACTCGCTGAGGTGTATATATTGCTATAGATGTTTACTCCCCATCACTTGCCTCACCTGCCCATCACTTGGACTTTCGGGGGGGGGGGGGAGTCATGCCCACCTGACTTTTAGATATACATTTAACGCTCGTTATAACGACCACACATTATAAAGACCATTCCATTATAACGACCAGTGATAAAAATCCAAACTTCATCCCTATGAACTCAGTGTTAATTTGCTTTCGGTATAACGATCGTTTTGAATCGTCTAATCCAATACAGCGACCGCATTCAGTGGACACTTTCTACCTTTTCTGGTATTTTTCCAAATAGAGCATATGTTTCTAAATTGGTAAACTGAAATGATCTTGATTATAGTTTACGGAATCTTCAGTGTTCATGTATAACTTCGACTGGAGGGGGGAAAAACGTGGAATTTTCGGATTTCTTGGGAAAAGGGGTTGACAGATGTATTGGCAGTTTGTCGTTTTGAATCACATAGTTTTCCAAGGGTCGATTCTCTGAAATAAGAGAAGTCATGCTGTCCGGGCCCGGTGTCACTTCAGCTCAGAAGTTCTGCTTCCACAAACGTATATGTAAATTTTTTACCCCATATTTTTTACTTTAAAATTTGTTTAATATTTTGTTATAATATGTTGAATGAATCTTTGAAAAAATACCAATTTTAATGGAACTACTGAACATGTATGATGCATGTATATATTTTTTAGAAAATTCTACCCCTTACAGCGACCACTCGTTATAAAGACCTTTTTCTGTGGGACGCAGATGGTCGTTATATCGAGCGTCAATTGTATAATGTACTTATGCATGGTGCTTAGGCAGTTTGTTGCTTTTTACCTATGAATTTAAAATATACCTTTTCCCCCTTTCCCCACCGGTAGCAAATTTAAAAATGACAAGGCTGACAAAAACACTTTCAATATTTTTCATCTTTCGGTATTTATTTTAATAAAAAGTTATTCTGTCACGCTCAGAGTCCTGCTGCCCTGGGTTATAATCCAATTAGCAGTTCGATGCACTGGAGGTAACATACTATGTTTCTAATTCTTTCTTTGGTTTTCTAATAAGAAGCACAGGTATATGTGTCGAAATAGTCTACCCCATGTCATTAGTTCCGGTAAGGGAATTGAACTAAAAATGCTTTTTGTTAACAAAGGACCTCACCCATCAGAAGGCGGGGCTTTTTCAGAAGTACAACAGACAGTTCAAAGTGCATACTGATTATCTTCGGTGCATGAGCACTTTCCAATTACTACACGAGTGGATCAACAAGTCATTGCGGTGAAAATAGCAAACGAAAACTGTCTATTCATACCTGTAATTTTTAAGTGAATTTTAGGGTAAAGGAAATCCATTATGATTAGATTTTTTTTTTCTTCCTTGCTCAGTTCTTGATAACTTAGGATTGTGAACAAAAGCAAAAAGTTAACTTGGTCGAAAAATAATCTATTGGGGGGGGGGGGGGGTGTTTATGCGCTGATAATTACAGAATTCATGCACTAATATATACTATAAATGCTGTACTTGTTTATTGAGATTGTTGAGAATGTATTTTTGTAGATATTAATATAAAATACTGTCATTGTGATTTTTCGCAGTAAGAAAGACGGAGAATCAGTTCCAAAAGTTAAAAAATTACGTACAAGTCCCGAAAGTTGAAGCAAATTAAATGTCACAGATCAGAAAAACCTACTTTGTTGACGCTTTCAAAGAATGAATACAGTAGAGTCTCGATAATTCGAGTCTCAATAGTCGAGTTTCCCATTAATACGAGCTAGCAAAACAATATCGGCTTAGCTCCCAAATGACCTACAACAGCAAAACTCGTGACCACATCTGTTTTTTATTGTTATTCGAGTTATTGAAACTCTGCTGTCGTCACTATTATTTACCGATTTGGAACAGCACTTTTTATTGTTAATTTTAAGTCTAATTTGGACTGCCTTCTCTGTTAAGCAAATGTGTTTAGTCAAGCATAGGGAAACTCATGCCAGGCTTCAATGAAAATAGGAAATAATTCACCAGCACATTTACCAATATGACAGATAATTTCCTATATTTTATCTGCCATTACTGATAAATCAGCTAGCCTTGAAGTATATGGTATCACATGCATTAACACAAAACACACATTAAGAAAGATAAGTTTTAAGCTTGATTTTGATATTGTCCAAAAGAGCAACAAAATGTTTTTTGTCACATGGTTCTTCTATTCACTTACTTGCACAAGGAAGTATTCTTTTAACTTAGAAATTATATATGCAATTTGATCTCAATTTCAGTAATCAACAGAAATGGAGATGAAAATTCTTAAACATTTATACGTTAGAAGAGAATATTTGGGAATTATATGCAATATTTCACATTAGTGTAAAAGGAGCATTACACCTCTATAAGAATCAACTAGAGTCAAAGTTGAATCACAAGTCGCATATTTGAAAGGTTTTTTTTTATATATATATTAGAAAAAAATTAGAATCAAAAACTAAAGTTAATTAAAAATTTAAATGTACTATAAATGCAACAGTTACAAAGGTTTTCAGGAAGATTTTAAAAAGCTAAAAAAGTTCTACACTGTCAATAATTTTAAAACACTACAAAAGAAAGGTTTATACAATTACTGAATTACAAAATAAACATCATTAATTGCTTTTAAACATGACATTTTGCATTTCAGTATGAAACATTTCAATCGGATTGCAAGAAAAATATACATGCAACAATAATAAATAAACATCAATACTGAACTGAAGTATTTCATATTCAAAAAATGTCATTTGTAAGGAATTGGTTATAACAGAATATGATTCATATTTTCAAAACACCATTAACCCTTTATAAGGCCGCTTTCTTCTAGTAGGGGAATATTAAAATAATTTTCGGAGTTAGATTAGTTTTAAAAAAGCAAATAATATAGGTCCTTGAATAAAATTACATGATTTTTACTCCACCCCTTTTGGGGGGAAGGGAAGAAGTATGCTTAAAAGCATTAAAAGAATTATGTATTTCGTAGTAAATATACTTTCCACAGTCTTTGCAAATTTCTGAAAACCAGAAGGGGTAAAATACCTTACTGCAAATATTTATAAGTTTATGAATTTAGTGGCAGCTATACTTACCACCGCCTTCTAAAGGGTTAAAAATACATTCTATATAACCATGTTTTGTAGGGCTCGACCGATGGCAGTTTTTGGCCGATGGGCCGATGCCGATTGTTCCGAGATCGGCCGATGGCCGATTACCGATTATTTTCCTCTTCCATCGGCCGATGGCCGATGCCGATTTCCGAGGGAAAAAAAAGTCGCTTTAAACTATTAAAACGGGTAGAATGCTTGTCAAAAATGTCATTTAAATCATTTACTATTTTTTTTATGTTTATAAAAGCATTAAATGCATTATTCAAGCAGCGTAAAATTGTTTGGGGGAAGTTTACATAATAATTAAAACTGAAGGAATCACTCGCGATTCTAGTAAAGTAATTAAACTATTTGGAGGTTAAAAAAATTAAAAAATGCTACATCAGAGAATTTTCAATTCTTTTTTCTTATCTTTGCAAAACAAATACTCAACAGCTATTGAATCGGCTCGGGTCTAATTCCCTTTCCTTCAACATTTTCTTTTTATAACACCTGCACTGCAAATGCCAATTGCGGCTGCCTTTATTTTCTTATTTTTTTCATGGAGAGGAATGCAGATGTTATGACACAGACTAACAAATAATGTGGGTTTGTATTTTTAACGAAACTGTCAACCCCCTCCTCTCAGATTTTTTTTCATGATCCCCCCCCCCCCCGTTTTTAAAAGAAAAGCGATAACGATAACATGTTTATTTTTCATTTAAAAAGTTATTTTAAGCTCTTTTTCTGAAATAAAAATAAAATATTAAAAAATTTCGCTCGCAGTATTATCCCGTGTATAGTATATCCCTTGTTCATAATCAAGAAATACTGAATATTGCTTTAAAAATATAGACGTGAGATTTTTTTTGTCATTACAAATGAATGCTGGGTCTTAAGAACTAATCTTATTAGATTTTTTTTTCTTGTGAGTTGAAAATTACACTGAAATACTTGACATGTTCTTTATATTTTCATGAGCACAATGTAAGGTCACGGAAATAAACCAATATTTTGAGCACCAGCAGTTTTCTGTTGACAAATAATCTTTTGAAAACACGTGATCGTTTATAAAAAATAAGATGTATTTTGAAAAAAAAAAAATATATATATATATATATTTTTATATACGTCGACAATTTTTGAAATTAATGAAATTGTAGCATTTTTATTAAGGTATTGTTCCATCCTGTATCCCAAACTCTTTTTTAAAGAATTACATTTTTGAAAATTGCAAGTCGAACTTGGACACATAAAATTTCGATCAATAAACATTTATACTGTAAAATTGAATCATATTTTTTATCAATACGTTCTATGTTGTAAGAGAAATATTCTAAACTGAAAGCAGATGCAACGAGATTGTTGTATAATAGCAGAAAAACTGTCAACTGTCTAACACGTGGTATCAAAGAAGCCTGTGCTAAAAAAATGAAGTATAAACGGGGAAAAATTAAAGTAATTATCGTATAAAAAATGTTAAGATGTATTTTGAAAAAAAAATATATGCATTGATCAATTTTTGAAAATAAAAAAAATTAGCATTTTTATTAAGATGTTATTAAATCCTGTCGCGCGAACTCGCATTTTGAGAAATCAATTTTTAAAAATTGCAAGTCGAACTTGGGCACATAAAATTTCAATCAATAAATATTTATACTGGAAAGTGTTTCTTATTTTTGACCAATCTTTTCTATGTTGTAAACTAAAAATGAAATAATAAGAGCAACCGCACACTAAGAGCTGATGCAACAAGATTGCTGCACAATTGCAGAAAAACTAACACGTGGGATCGAAGAAGCAAAAAAAAAAAAAAAAAACGCAAAGAGAAAATGTTTACGCTGGTAAAAATTAAAATTATTATCGTACTTTGATTGAGTTGACTTTTTATTGTTTACAATTTCGGAATAATAAAACGGAATAATAAACGGAAACAATTTCGGAAACATGACAAACTAAAAGCAGATGTTATAATATTATTGCACAATGACATCTAATGCACTAAGTCATTATTAAAAGAAAAACGGACAAAAATGAGGCAACTAATCTAGTGCGAAAAACAAATAGCACTCATGAGACACCTCTATGACTTTTACTTAAACATATTCTGTTTCGCGAGCATTCTGCTCAAAGAGAACTATTTTAATAATGAAGGTTTTCGGGCAGCGATTAGTTTTCCGAATTTTTTAGCAAATACTTTATAGAATGACATTATTTTTGTGTGTGTTTTTTTTTTTTTTTTAACTTATGATGTGCTGCCTGTTATTGTATTGAAATAGAAATTGAGCTATGGAGAAAAAAAGAAAGTGAAAGACAGAATGTTTTCTGGAAAGTTGTCACTGCGAAAAACATTGGCCTTGCATCGGGTTTTAGATGTTTTTTACTGCCAATGGGCCGATGTTTTTCTAAAGTTAACATCTGCCGCCGATGCCGATGGCCGATGGCAACTTTGCTGAACAATCGGCGCCGATGCATCGGTCGAGCCTTAATGTTTTGCATTAAAGAAATGCAAAAAGGTTTAAACTTGCAATCTGAGCCAAAATTCTATTTCAAGCTAACGATTTTTATACAAACCGATTACACTGTAACAAAAGTCTTTAGCACTCGCTATTAATGCTATTTATAATATTACAGGACAGTAGGGGGAATAATGGGTGTTCTACACCAAGAGGCGCAATGCGCAATGTGCAAGCGCAAGGGGGCGTGGCCCCACCGCCTCCCAATGCCCCCGTGCCCTCAGGCGTTAGTCGAGTAGAGTTGAGTTGTATGCCCTCAAGCGTTTTTCGAGTAAAGTTGAGTGGTTTTTAAAAATTTATAGTTTTGGAATGGCAACGCTTTTTAGTTTCGGTTTAAGACTTGATGTAATGTAAAACCGATTGTAGCGCCATCTATGAGAAGAAAATGGAACTATTTTTGAACTTAGACTTTTTTTCTACTGTTTTCTCTCAAAATTCAAGCAGGAACTATTTTATATTGCAAAAAACAATTATAATGTGTAATGAATGAAATTTTAATCTTATTAATAAAATCGTGAGATATCTATTGTTTTAGACTGAGAAAGATTTTCTTTTTCAACCTTTTTATTGTTTCCACTTAGCATTCACGCAGGAACTATTTTATAAAGTTAATTATTTTTACACTGTGATTAGAAAATCTCGTCACCTTTACTTAGAAAGGACTTAGATTATTTTTTTTCTTTTAGTTTTTATTTATTTATTTATTTTCAGACTTAGAAAAAAACTTTTTAGTTACAAGGGATTTTTTTCCCTTCTAAGTACGTAAAACATAGTACAGCAACATTTTCTGATGTCTTTGCAAACGTTTCCTTAAATCTTAATTTTAAAGGCATGTCTCATTTCATTCTAAAGTTATCTTCTACCTCACATTATTATTACACTCACAGTTTCCTTTAAAGTGTATTTTATAAAAGTCTATTATTTCACATATGAGTGTAAAAAACTGAGATTGTACTAGTGAAACTTAGAACGGTAATGTATAAATTCTAAGTACAAAGCATACTCATCCAGTAAAACAGTATAAAAATGTAAAATTAGTACAAAATGTCAAAACAGCAAGAAAATATAAAAATACAAAATATTGAATGTTAAAAGAGCATGAAACGAATGCTAGTACTACTAGTGCTCATTCCAAACTCAGTTTTTTTTTCCGGCAAAATTTAGTACGAAAAGTAAAAGTACTATGATCGAAATGTTAAACTTAGATTCATTCCGTAAAGCAGTAAAGAATGTAAGAAATTACTAAATAAAAACTTTTGAACTTGCAAAACAACATTATTTTCCACTTGTAAAAGGTTAGAACTTTGCATGAACATGTAAAAAAAGTACTCCATTCGAACGGTTGAAACTTTAAACTAAAATTTTAAGATTGAATCAAAAAATCTGAAACAATTTGAACTGTTAAACAAAGATTCGAGACTTAAAAAAATATATGTAAAACCACTAAAATAGATTTGAAAATCATAAAAGTGAAATAGAAAAATAACTTCACTCGAAACACTGAAATAGAAACGTAAAACTTGAAAAATTTAAATCTGAAAACTTAAAACTATTGCAAAGTGCTATATGTGAAACGTAAAAGTGCTAAGAGCAAAATGCTAAAACCGAGGACACTTAGAAATACGTGAAACAAAACATAAAACTATAAAATTTCAAAACTTAAAAGGAAAGTGTTATGATCTTTCAAAATATTAAAACTTAACGCAAAAAAATGTAAGAACGTACAAAACACCAAAACTTAAGAGTAGTATAAAAAACTTACTTAGATTCCTCTAAAAAATGATTCCGAAAGAGTAAAAGTAATATGTACTAATTGAAAAAGTGTATATTCACCTGCTAATATGTAAATCTATGAAGTACAAGGCATTAGAACAGAACGAAGATGTAAAAGTATGAAACGTAAAATTACAAATCTTAAAATCATCTACTAAAAGTTCGATAAGAAAAACAAAGTACTAAGTGCGAAAACCAATAAAACAGCACGAAAAGTTAAAAGTACAAAATACAAAACATCAGAACTTAAATTCATACAGAAAATCTTAGAACGAAAAATGTAAAAGTACGGAAATTTTCAAAACAAAAGTGTGATACACTTGCAAAATGTTAAAACTTAATACAAAAACATGAAAAGTACTATGTGCAAAATGTTAAAACTTAGATTTATCTTCAAAAACAGAGAATGAAGATGTAAAAATACTAAGTATATTATATTAAAGCAACACGAAAATGTGTAAGTAGTAAGTGCAAAACGTAAAAAAATTTGATTTATCTACTAAAACGTACACTGAAGTCGTAAAATTACAAAGTACAAAATGTTAAAATATTATACAAATGTAAAAATTGCTAGTAGAAAGCATCAAAACATAGTTTTATCTACTGAAATGTTGATCAAAAATGAAAAAGTTCTAACAACAAAATGCTAAAACACTGAAAATTTAAAAATACGCAGCACAAAACAATAAAACATGTAAAAATGCTAAGTATAAAGCTGCAAAACTTAAATTCATTCAGAAAAACTTAGAACAAAAGTGTAAAAGTACGGAACTTTTCAAAATAAAAGTGTTATGCACTTGCAAAATATTAAAACTCAATGCAAAAATGTAAAATTCACTACGTACAAAATGTTAAAACTCTGATTTATCTACTAAAACTTAGAATGAAAATGTAAAAATATTATGTATAATATATTAAAGCAACACGAAAATGTAAAAGTACTAAGTATATTCCGTATTCATCAAGTGAAACTTAGTACAAAAATGTAAAAGTTTAAGTGCAAAACTCAAGAACTTGGAATTATCTACTAAAATTCAAACTAATGTCGTAAAAAGTATGAGTACAAAATGTTCAAACGTTCTATAAATGTACTAAGTATAGACATCCAATTTACTAAAATCTAAAGCAAAAATATGAAACACTATGTAAAAAGTGTTGCGGCACCACAAAAGTCGAAAAAAGACTAAGCATAAAATATCAAAAACTTAGATTTACCCTGTAAAACTGAATACAAAAATAAAAAATTGTCAAGTACAAAATAGTAAAGCCAAGATTCATATATTAAACCTCAGAGTGAAATGTAAAATACTAAGCATGAAATGTTAAAGCAACATGAAAATGTAAACTTAGCAAAAAATGTAAACATCAAAACTTAGATTTATCTAATAAAATTTAGAACGAGTAAAAGTACCAAACTTTAAAAAAAAGCTATGTACAAAACAACAGAGCTTATTTTATCTACTAAAACATAGAGAGAAACTTAGATCGAAAATGTAAAAAAACTTATCAAAATAAACATTATACGCACTTGCAAAATGATAAAACTTAGATTATCTACTAAAATCTAGAATTAAGATGTAAAAATACTATGGGTAATACATTGTAACAACACAAAAAATGTAGGAGTACTAACTACAAAACGTAGAAAAGTTACAGTTATCTACTAAAACTTGCATAGACATTTTATCAAAATATGCCTGGGCAAAACCTCTGAAAGCAAAACAAGGACGAGAGATTGTAAATGTGTTTCAATCCACATTTTCGGAGCGAAAACCTAAATTACTTCAATCCGATCAAGGTACCGAATTTAAAAATGCTACATTTCAAAAGTTCCTGACTGAGAATCAAGTCAAGTTTTTACTACATTTAATACGACAAAGGCATCAGTCGTGGAAAGGTTTAATCGCACGTTGAAAACGAAAATGTGGAAATATTTTACTAGTCGAAATACATATAGTTTTATAGACGTTTTAGACGATTTGGTGAAAAGTTATAATATTACTTACCATTCCACCATCAAGAGAGCACCCATTGAAGTGAATGCAGACAATGAAAGGGAGGTATATTTTACTGTGTATGGCGACGTTCCACATAATGAAAGAAAACCTTGTGTTTATACCGTTGGAGATGTTGTTCGTATTTCAAATCAAAAGCTAACTTTCGAATAAGGATATGAAGCAAACTGGACTGAGGAGTTATTTATTGTAACCGAATGTGTGAGAAAAACCATCCCCGTATATCGGGTGAAAGATTTACTCGGAGAACCTATTCAAGGTACTTTTTATTCTCAAGAACTGCAAAAAGTAAAATTGAAGGAAGATTATACCGTAGAAAAAATATTGAAGAAGAGGAAAATGAAAAATAAGACTGAATATTTTGTAAAGTTCGGCGGATATCCCGATAAATTTAATCAACGGATTCCAGCCTCTCATTTGTCAAACCTATAAATGTTAGACGTGACAATCAATTTTTCCCATTTTGCATCATGAGTTTCTACGTGACACTTCCGAGCGATAGCTCCATGAATTATTTCCCCGAGAATAAGATTTCTCATTTTATTACGCGATTACCAACACCCATAGACTTGACTGGAGAGTGGGAATGTGCTCTCGTCGAGTTTATTTACCCACACAGTTGGCATAATGGGAATAAGAGCAATAGTTTAATTGGTTTTGATCTTGGTGACAAGAAAGAAATAGGTAGAAACATTCCAGCTGGATGTTACGAAAACATACCGGATATTTCAAAAGCCATTGCTATTCCAGATCATGAAAATACAATATCTTTTAATTACAATCATGTGACGAAACGTGTTCGAGTAAGAGTGAAAAATAATGCAAGAGTCATTTTTCATAATGGATTATCACAGATGTTGGGGTTCCCTCCTGCAATCATCGGTGGAACACCCGATGAAAATGTTGAACACACCGTGTTTAGTCCTCAAATAGCCGACCCAAACGCTCATTTCAAAGTATTAATGATTTATACAGATATTATAGAGCCTCAAATTGTCTGAAACATTTCGCCCCTTTATTGAGAATAATCAGAGTGAGCGGAAACGATGGAGAAGTCGTTAGTGTAGAATACGAGAGACCTCATTACTTACCTGTCAATCGGAAAATTATAGACACAATCGAAATCGTTATAAGGACGAACAGCGGAGATTTAGTGCCATTTGAACGCGGGCGCTCGTACGTGAAACTTCACTTCCGTCAAAAGTATCTCTCATGATGTATGTCCCATACCGTTGTTGTGAAAAATCCTTCGAAGATTATTATACGAATCAAACTGGAAACGGACTTAATTTTTATCAAGGTGCCCCATATCAAAGCGGTTACGGTCTAGGCGGCCTCTTTAAATCGCTTTTTAGAGCAGCAGTCCCACTTTTCAAGTCGGGTGCCAAGGCAGTCGGAAAACGAATTTTAAGTAGTGGAGTGGATGTGTTCAACGATGTATCACGTGGTGAAAATATAAAAGCGGCAGCGAGGCGACGATTGAAAGAAGCGAGTAAGAATTTGACGGATAAAGCTGCAGTTAAGATTAAAACAATGATTGGATCAGGTAGCAGGAATAAAAAGCGCAAGCCCTCCAAGAAACGAGTCAGTTTTCGCAAAACCAAGAAGATGAAAGCACACGATATTTTCTCCTAGTAAAAAAAAATGTCTTCACTCATCCATCAAGATTCTCCTGCGTGTGTGAAGAGTGAATTAGACCTTTTCACTCTCCCGCCTACTCAAGTTGCTATCGAAAAAGGACAATTTGTGGAATATCACCCCATAGCAAATATTCGCGATGGAGGCCCCGTGGAGTTCAACATCTCAGGAAGTGGTGAAGAATACAACGACCTAAGTTTGTAAATGTAACTCTTTTTTTTTTTTTTTTTTTTTTTTTTTTTTTTTTTTTTTTTTTTTTTTTTTTTTTTTTTTTTTTTTTTTTTTTTTTTTTTTTTTTTTTTTTTTTTTTTTTTTTTTTTTTTTTTTTTTTTTTTTTTTTTTTTTTTTTTTTTTTTTTTTTTTTTTTTTTTTTTTTTTTTTTTTTTTTTTTTTTTTTTTTTTTTTTTTTTTTTTTTTTTTTTTTTTTTTTTTTTTTTTTTTTTTTTTTTTTTTTTTTTTTTTTTTTTTTTTTTTTTTTTTTTTTTTTTTTTTTTTTTTTTTTTTTTTTTTTTTTTTTTTTTTTTTTTTTTTTTTTTTTTTTTTTTTTTTTTTTTTTTTTTTTTTTTTTTTTTTTTTTTTTTTTTTTTTTTTTTTTTTTTTTTTTTTTTTTTTTTTTTTTTTTTTTTTTTTTTTTTTTTTTTTTTTTTTTTTTTTTTTTTTTTTTTCAATAAATATATTTAAGTGAAAATCAGTTGTGTTTATGTGTCCTTCATGATGGAGAACTTAACCTACAAGTCACCTCAACTTCAGGTCCCCTTCACAATGATTGCTTCAGGGCCTACTGGAAGCGGCAAAAGCGTTTTCATATCTCAATTGTTGAAATTTCGACGCGAAATGTTTTCCACAGTACCCGATAAAGTCGTGTGGTTTTACGGGATACACCAGCCCTTATACGATGAGATTCAATATGGGACATTCGTCTAAGGATTCCCTTCAACTTTCAAAGACTATTTAGGAACAAATACATTATTCATTATTGATGATTTAATGTCTGAATGTGGAAAAAATGAATCCACCACCAAACTTTTTACGCGTGATAGTCACCATCTAATCATATCAGTTATTTTCATCACTCAAAATTTTTTTCATAAAGGAAAAGAAATGCGTGAAATTACTTTAAATGCACATTATATTATTCTTTTTAAAAACAGGAGAGACATGGCACAAATTACACATTTAGGAAAACAAATTTTTCCTAGACATTTGAAATTTTTCCAAGAAGTGTATGAGGATGCAACGAAAAAGAAATTTTCATATCTGCTCATCGACTTGAAAAACGATATACCCGAAGAACTCAGGCTGCGTACAGATATTTTACCCAATCAAACTCAATATATCTATCAAAGAAAAATAATATAAAAGAAAAGACTCATGTAAAGAGGTGCTCATACAGCAACATGACTGTGACGAAGCAACAGCTCAAGCAACTTCATCTTTTACAAATTTGTCCTACAAACCTTCAAAAGGATTTATTACGAAAGATTGATTTAAACTGTATTAAAGCGATCTGTGAATATTGTCATAATACATTGAAAGATAATAATTGTCGAAACATCAAAAAAAGAAGCTCTCTATACACAAGACGACACTACGCAAGTTAGCAACCCCAAACATTGCTTTGTCTACGAAACGCAAGTTAGTCGTTCAAAAAGGTGGATTTTTAAATTTCTTAATTCCTGCAGCAGTCAGTGTATTATTAACCCTTATCAATGGAACACGCTAAGAAATTTGCGCTCGTACCCGAAGAGGTGGTGAATAAACATGTTGTTACAACAAAACAACTCAGTGAATTGGATAAAGAAATGATGAAGATTTTAAACAGCAACTTGGAAGAACATGAAAAGCTGATGAGATATAATGATATTTTACAAAATAAAATTCAGATGACGGAATTTAATTCTCCATGGATACAATCATCACCAAAAGAAATTAATAATAAACAGGAAGATGTGAGAAAAAATGAAGAAAGTTCTCATCAATATGAATCAACTATATTTAACAGTATTAATAAGCAGTATAAGCAAGAAATTTGATAGACATTATGAAAAGGCATTCCGATATTCTGTCATGGAACGATAAAGGACAAGTCATTTATAAAAATCAGAAAATTGAGCATACGAACATTGTGGACTTATTAAATTTAATTTTCAGTCATAAAAAAAAATATTCATGTACCATGGACAAATGAATTTTTAAGTTCATTGCAAGAAATGAATGTACCGAAGCATTTTGTGAAAAATAAAAATTTGTTGGATTTGAAATTATCTCCAACTCATATGTTAAATGAAGATGTGAAACCTGTTTTTACACCAAAACTTCGCAGAAGGAAGCAAAATTCCAATGTGAAATGGGAACACATATATAAATAAAAATGTATTAATAAAAATGTACATTTAAAAAAATTTATCTGTCTTATCATTTACTTTCAGCATGAAATTATTTTTATAAGCATTCTCATTTAAAACACTGAATAAAACAGAGAAAATGAATAAATAAAAACATACATTTATTCAAGTTAAACACAAAATACAATATTTACAAAAAAAAATTACTTACAACTTTGAAGCATAATCATCGAGCATATCCCAATCCATATTTTCATCGATGTCGGTGAAACAAATATTTTTTTCTCTGAAGGCTGTAGCTAACATTGATAAATTAATATTTAAAAGGGTATTCACATTCATTTGATTATATTTCTCAGAGACATTTAAAGTCATACAAGGATGTCTGCGTTGTGAGGGATGCGAAACGGCACATCCTTCGCACTCGAAATGTTCATTCACACACTGGGTGATTGCATCGCGCAAACACTGTTTCATCTTTTTTCGCGCTCATCTGAAAGAATTGTACTATCACCAATGGATTCGCTAGGTACCATTTCTTTTAAAATGTATGAAAAAAACAATTCATGCAATTGGTCAAACATTTCCTCCTTGCTATCACATAAATATTTGATGACTTCTTCAGACACTGATACACTTTCATTATGTAATTGAAAATTGTGATCAATTTGCAGGAGTTTACAAAATCCATCACAACTGAGCGCCAACACTTCATTTCTGGAAATAAAGCTACTACTTTTGTAGCAGATGTTGAATTGAAATACTTTATCCATAAATTCGAGGAAAGCTGCTGGTGTGAACACAACTGCACGATTCGTGAATTCGTCTTCCATTTCGATGGAAAATACATCACTGCGTAACACAACATTTAAATATATGCCACTATGTAAGTTGAAAAAAAAAAATTTTTTTTTTTTTTTGGAGAAAGCACTTTTTCATTTTTTATATACTCGGTGCACCAATCGTTCTCTGGGAGAATGTCGCAGTCTTTCATTATATTTTGCAATATATCAAAATGTTGTGCACGGTCGGGCGTCTCCTCAAATGCGGCAGCTTCTTGCAGGGGCTCTGTCGGCGAAATCTCCTGGAACGCGGGCACGGGGCTCTCCGTAGACTCCTGGAGGGCAGGCTGTACAAGTGCAGAGACATGTAGAGGCTCACTCAACACGGGCTTTAGGAATCGACTGCGAGTTGCTCCTTCAATCCAAGGCATTTCCAATTCGAAATATTTAATGTCCTCTTCCTGCTGCGGTGTTGGGGCGCTCGTCACTGACTGGGATTCCATCATTACCAAGGGCGTGAACACTTCCTCGGACGCTGGGGCTGACATCTCTGCAGGCGCTGGGGGGCTGTCTCCAAGGGGTCAGGGCTGATCGTCTCCACGGGTCTCTGAACAGTAGTGGGGCGCATCCATCTGTACCTCCATTCTGCGGCGCTTGGGCAGGGGCTCTGAGTCGATAGCAATTTTCCGGAAGGTGACGCTGATTCTCGGACCCTCAATCTGCGGCTCTGGAGATATTCCATGAGTGTAGAAAAGATTTGTAGGATCTCTCATAATGTAGAGGCTCCCAGGGCTTGAAGTGAGAAATTGGGTGGAATAATTTCTCCTTTTAAATTCTAAGGTTCTTGCTGCCCCAAAGCTTAGGCATGCAATCGGAGCTTTCTCTTCTAAGCTTCTCTCATTATCGCGATGTTGTCCGATTCCAGAATTTCCATCGGGGTAGTAGTTAATCAGTGCATAGTTAAAGTTCGTTCCTGAAGCTTCTTCAACATCTTTGCGAAGTTTGAGCATGAGCGGAGTCCAGGGTTGAGCAGGATTTGGTGTGCCCGAATATTTATAATTTAGTCCTGAATCGCCAAAGCCAAAAACTCTTCGTTTAGGAAAAAATGTTCTTCCGCGAATTACAATTTTTAGGTCTTTATATTCTAACTGTTGAAGTTCCTTAAAAATATCCTCTGCTTCGTCACGACAGTAGAATTCATTAAAAAGTTTAGCATTTAATCCACTTTCACTCAAACTAACTGGAGAAAACATCTTTCGTGTTTGAAACTAATAAATTAAATTAACGCAAAAGAAACGGAGAAAAACAACAACAACGTTCGCGTACGAAGTATCAGAGTGAAATGCCTTATCGCGATTTCCCCAGACCAGCGAAGGGGTTTGGGAGCTGTGACCTCGATATGAAGTCATAGCTTCTCCAAGGTTAACATTATCTATGATTCAGGGCGATATCAGTTACTCATTGAGATTAAAGAGTGAAATCATAGTCTGCACACGTTCCTCTCTGCACACGAAATTAAAGTAAAACATGAACTAATTTTAATTGGTTCGACTAGCGTGATGCCATTTTTAAAGAGATCCATTGGATAATTTTTTGATTCTAAAAACCAATGGGAACCTTTAAACACTACGTCACTAATTTGTACACATGGTAATTTTATCAATCATCTAGCACTTCTATTCAGACTTTTGCTTCTAATAGACGTTATTTTTCACTCTCCTCAACTTTCAATCTTTTTATTTTCAAGTTAAATTTACGTATTGAGAAAAAAAAATGGATACAACTTCTAGCTCTGCTTCTGCTTCTAACGATGTTACTAATGTAAGTATTCATTTATTTCATTGTTAAATTAATTTATTTCATTAGTAAATTAATTTATTTCATTAGTAAATTAATTTTTTTTTAATTGATAAACTCATTCTTTGATTTTAATCGATAAATTCATTTTAGTATTTACTTACTGAATCTATTTATTTACTGAATAATTTATTTAATTGTTAAATTCATTTTAGTAATTAATTGCTGAATTCATTTTAGTATTTACTTTCTGAATTCACTTTAGCATTTAATTATCGAGAGACATTTTCAGAATAAATTTAATTCTCCGTCAGTTATTCAAAGATCTTAACTTGTAATTTTTTAATGATTTTTCTTAATTGTATTCTGTAATTCTAAAACGATTGTACTTATTCTTTCTTCTTTTCAGTTTGTCAATTTTGGAATTGAGGAGGATGAGTTTGATCAGCTCATTCGAATGATGCCTGAGTCAACCTTTGTGCCTCCTCCGCCCGGATTTGCTTCGATTGGGGAGACTACTCCAAAACCTTCAAATGTAAGTTTTGAAATCTCTTTGAGTTTTTAAAATGTTCTGTTGAATATATATTTTTCAAATGTGATACTTTTACTTTTATTATTTTGAATAGGAACTCGCTACCCCCGTAGCTGGGCCGAGCAGTGTGCCGGTGCGGTCCGCCATCCCTGGGGTGATGGGGCCTTTCCAACCTGCCACGGTGAAATCCAAACCTGTGCATGTGAGTACTCTTTTTTCTATACAAGTATAGGGTGTTATTTTTATTCACCAATAGTATTAATTTTGTTTCTAAACTAAATGTTTTCTTTGCTTGTTTAAAGTAAATTTAAAGACATTATTGTATGTTTTGAATTGATTTCATTAATTTTTTGAACTAAGTTTTGAATTGATTAACGTGAGAAAAAACACCCCATGCTTCTTGATTTATTTTGTGAAAAAGATTTTCTCTCTCTTTCATTATATGTGCATTTTTTTTTACATATTATGTAGCATACACTTTTTATATAACTCTTTGCATTTGTAAAAATTTCTTTTACTCAGAGATTATGATTTTATAATGATTATCGCATGGAATATTTATTCATGACTAATTTTTATACTTGTTGCGAAACTGTTTTGTAAAGACTTTATCATACTTGTAAAATTTCATGATTAAGTATCCATCGCTAAAAAGCTTAAGAAATAAAAGAGAATGAGAAAAACTTCATATGTATTTTTTGGATGGGAATTGCATACTGTGTTTTCAGATTTCGCGTGTATGGGATTTTTAGAATAGAAATGCATACTGTGTTTTCAGATTTCGCGTATGGGATTTTTTTGGAAGGGAAATGCATAATGTGTTTTCAGATTTCGCGTATGGGATATATATTTTTTTACCAACTGTGTAATGGTTGAAGTGTTTGAGATTCGAAATTGCTTTTATTTGAGATTCGAAATTATTTTCTGTTGAAAAAACATTGATTTGTGTAAAACTTTGGCTTCAAAGCCTTTTTTTTTCATGAACTACTTAAATACGGGTGAAAAAAATCTCATTCTTTCTCAATGAGTTATCTTCTCGGGGCGAATTAGCTGTTTTTTTCGTTTCTCTCGTTCGCATGATAAGAGCGTGACGCGTTTTCCCCTCCCCTTGAAAAGGAGAAAGTTGTTTACTTTCGAATTCACTCAACCGGAAATTCTCTCTCCGGTGAATGAAAGCAAAGTCGAATCGCGTTATATTTTGGATTTGGGAAATGTATGCTGTGTTTTTCAAATTACGCGAATGGGGATTGTATTTTTTTTTGAAAAAAAAAATGTATATTCTATGTTTACAAGTTAGAAATTCTGTTAAGATTTCCAGATATGTCTATATGGTAAGTGATGTGTGTGTAGGGTCTAAGTGGTGTGAGTTATGAGTTAACATTGAGTTAGGAAATTGATTAGTGAAATTTTGGCTTTTGATTAAGCATTATTCTAAAAGAGATTCTTTTTATCTCTTTCGTAGGTCTGTCCCACTTGTGGAAAGTCTTTCTCGAGGAAAGATAATTTGAATCGGCATTTGAAAACGCATTCAACATCAAAATCTTTCATCTGTGAAGAATGCGGGAAGACTTTTGCTCGCAACGAGCATCTTAATAGGCACGTGAAAGTGCATAAAAAAAACCCTACAACAGTCGAGTGCCCCGACTGTCAAAAGCAATTTACTAGACGAGATAATTTAAATGCCCATATGCTAACAGCCCACTCCGCTCCGCAATTGCCTTGTTCACATTGCGATCAACTATTCAATCGCAAATCTGATTTGCTCAAGCACATGCGAATCAATCACAGTGCACCCCTGAAACGTAAAGCTCCAGTTGGAGTCACACCCAAACCGAAACGTGTTCGCGGCACATGTAAATCTGCACTTGGTGTATTCAACACTGAATCAATCAAGCCAAGTCCGAACAATGAAGCATGCATCAAAATGACTTTCAAGGAATTAAGACCCAAGCTTGAAGAGATGATTATTGAAGAGATTCGAGAAAAGCGCGCAATCAAGTGGCGCATAATCATGAAGGCGCAACTCTCTCGTCAGGCAGCGAGTGGAGACATTGAAACCATCAGCTCCTATTTTGGAAGTGTTTACGTTATTGAACTAACGGAAGACATAGTTGCAGATCACATAAGCGAAGCCATTTCAAAAATTGATAAATCACTCGAAGAATTCCTACAACTTGGGTCGGGGTGGAAACTAGACAAAATTTTGAATGTGGAGTTGTTGACGGCAAAGTACACCCCTCTGGCTGGATGCAGTTACATCCCCCTATCAAAAAAAATTCAAGCGAGGAAAGCTGTCCTCAATATTCAAAATGAAGACAGCAAATGTTTGCTTGTGGTGCTTGTTGGCTCACAAGCTCAACATTCAGCGCGAGCAGCAACCACATCGTGTATCACACTACACACCCCATGAAGCCGACATGAAAATGGATGGAATGGAGTATCCGGTCCCCATCTCGAAGATTCCCACAGTGGAGAATATGAATGATCTTCGTATTAATGTGTTTGGGTGTGAGGAAGATGAAGTGTTCCCCCCTCTATATTTCAAAACGAGAGGATATTGAAGCTGTCAATTTGCTGTTGATAGCCAACGAAGACAGACAACATTATTGCATCATTCGCAGTATGAGTCGTCTTCTTGGAAGTCTCACTAAACACGAACATGCATCATTCTACTGTTGCCGCTGCCTACTCAGATTCACCTACGAACACCTCCTTCAAGAGAACCATCAATATTGTAAAAATGTCCCAATCCAAAAAATCAAGCTACCACAGAAAGGTGAAAATATGCTTTCTTTTCAAAATGAGCATTTCCAGCATCCCATCCCATATGCCATATACGCAGACTTTGAGTCTATCATTGTTCCAATCCACTCTACACAACCACACATTAGTGCATCATTTACTGAAAAATTGGCCAGACATGAAGCCAGCGGGTATGCCTATCTCATCGTTGGACCAGATGGAGAAGCCGTAAAGCCCATCACTGTATACCGAGGAGCGGATGCTGCAGTACACTTCACGAAAAAATCTTAGAAGAAAGGGAGAAAATCGCAGAAATTTTAAATAACATCAAGCCCATGCAGCTCTCCCCACAAGAAGAAGCAAATTTCCGGGCAGCAACTACCTGCCATATATGTCTGAAGGCTTTAAACAACGATTGAGTCCGGGATCATGACCATCTCAGTGGGAAGTATCGAGGAGCAGCGCACAGCAAGTGTAATTTAAAATACAAAATGAGAAAGATGATCCCAGTGATATTCCACAATTTGAAGAATTATGATGCGCATCATATTTTGAAGACACTGGGAGAATTTAAAGATTTTGAATATCAGCTCATACCCACTAATATGGAAAAATACATTTCCTTTTCAATTACGGCTAAAGAAGAGAAGAGAAGAGAAAATGTTGCACTCGTGTTTTTGGACAGTCTTCAATTTTTAAATGCATCTTTGGAGAAGTTGGTTGAAAATTTGAGTCTGAGTGACTTCCGTCTTCTTTCCAATCACATACCTGCTGATAAAGTGCACCTATTGCTGTGTAGTCTATCCTTATGAATATATGAATTCGATGGTGAAATTCGAGGAAACTACTCTTCCACCCAAGTCTGCATTTTTCAGCTCATTAACAAATGAAGACATCTCCCCAGGGTGAATATAACCATGCATTGAATGTTTGGGATAAATTCAACATCAAGTCCCTGGGAGAATATCACGACTTGTATGTTGCAAGTGATGTGCTGCAACTTGCCGACATCTTCCAGAATTTCAGAAGAATATGCATGCAATATTACAGGATAGACCCCCCTCACATGTTTACAGCCCTGGTCTTGCGTGGCCAGCATCCCTCAAGATGACCGACCAGTCTTTGGAGCTTTTCACAGATATAGACATGCACCTATTCATTGAGCAGGGTATTCGGGGTGGAATTTCCGTAATATCCAAAAGGCATGCTGTGGCAAACAACAAGTACATGACAAATTATGATGCTACCAAACCATCCAATTACATCATGTATTTGGATGCCAACAACCTATACGGATGGGCCATGTCGCAGCCCCTGCCTTACGGAGATTTCAAGTGGATGAGCCCCGACATTGCAACAGAGTCCTGGATCACTTCAATTCCATCTAACAGTGATAGAGGATACATATTGGAGGTTGACTTGCATTACCCTCACTCATTGCATGAAATGCATAATCTATATCCATTAGCAGCTGAGAAGATGAAGATTTCTGAGGATATGCTCTCCTCAACAGCTGTGGAAATCTTGGAGCGTCTCCATAAACAGAAATTTATGGAGTGCGAGAAGCTGGTGCCGAATCTGTGTGACAAGCAAAAATATGTTACATATCACAGAAACTTGCAGCTTTATCTGTCACTTGGATTGAAACTGAAAAAAAGTTCACAGAATCCTATCATTCAAACAGAAAGCCTGGTTGAAACCGTACATCGAGTTCAACACTGAGAAAAGGAAGTCTGCCACCAACTCCTTTGAGAAAGATTTCTTCAAGTTGATGAATAACTCGGTGTACGGAAAAACGATGGAAAATCTGAGAAATAGGGTGGACATTCAGCTTATCCAAACCGAACGACGTGCTCTAAAAGTGACAGCGGCACCTAGTTTCCGCACGTTCAAAATATTCACCGAAGACTTGGTCGGTGTTGAGCGGATGAAGACGTCTATATTGCTCAACAGACCCATCTATGTGGGCTTCATCATTTTAGAACTTAGCAAAGTTCTTATGTAAGACTTCCACTACAACCACATTTTGTGGTTGTATGGCAAGCGGGCGGAGTTCCTCTTCACAGACACTGACTCGTTAATGTACGAGATTGAAACAACGGATGTCTATGAAGATATGAAACCCCATCTCTATCTTTATGACACATCTGAATATCCTGCTAATCATCCTCTGTATAGTGAGGTGAATAAGAAGCGCATCGGATGCTTCAAAGATGAGATGGGTGGGAAAATCATCGAGGGGTTTGTTGGGCTGAGGTCGAAAATGTATTCGATTAAGTCGTCGAATGTGGAGAAGAAAACCGCAAAAGGTGTGTCTCGACGGGTGGTTTGAGACAAAATCACTCACAGTGATTACAAGAAATGTTTACAAGATGTCAGAGCCACCCGAGAGAAGATGATGAAAATTGGTAGTGATGCGCATCAGTTGTTTACAATCCAACTGAACAAGACGGCGCTTTCTCCATTTGACGACAAACGGTACATTCATCCCGACCATGTCAACACCTTAGCATATTTGCATTGTAACATCAACCGGTGAACAGTGGAAGTCGTACAAAAATTGTAAATATTCATCTATATATATATATCTCATCATGTTTGTATATTACTTTTTGTTTTCATCATATATCTGCAATAATTTGAAAATCTCAACATATGTTTTGAATAACCGAAAATTTGAAAAAAAAAAAAAAAAACCTAAAGAAATGAATGTTGAAAAGAATGAAATCCATTTAGACACGAAGAATTGAAAATTTGAAGAAATGAAAATGATAAGCACAGCGCTAATGTTGTAGTCGCTGACTACATAATGAGCTCTTTTTTTAAAATTATCTATTTAATATCTAATGGCCATTTAATTTAGCATTTAAAATTTGACATATATTTTCAGAATTTTTCTTTTGTTTTTAAATAAGATTTTTTACTTTTAATTTCGTTTTATTTATTGCTTTTACTTTTTTTATTTTTTAAAGGTACCTTAGTGTATGCTTGTGAAACATTAACTGTTAAATTTTCTCTTTTCAGATGGAGTATAATAATTTTTTCCTTTTCAGATGCTGATTTATTTTATTTCATTTTTATATATGTGTGTTTGTATGTGTGTGTGTGTGTGTGTGTGTGTGTGATATGAAAGTTTGCATGAATGTTTGCATAAATGTGTGTGTGCATGTGTTTGCATAAATGTGTGTGTGCATGTGTTTGCATGAATGTGTGTGTATATGTTGGGGTGCGATGTAGATCGACCTCTACGCGGTGCACCCTGGTAACATACTTAAGCACTGAAATATTCTGAAAAAAATGCATTATAGTATGGCTAATGATCTACTTTTAAATATTAGTTTCATTTTTATGCTCTTTTAGAAATTTTATTTTATGTTGACTGAAAACAAATTGACTGCAGAAGTGAAGTCTCACTGCATGATACTTTTATATTTTTTCCACTTCTAGGGTCAATTTTTCTCTGTTATGTGTAATTGTTTGAACACTTACAATTGTCTTGAAATGACCAAATTGAATGAACATGTACAAAAAGTTAATGGGGTGTGATTAAAAATCACATCGGGATGGTGCTGGGACCATCAACTTAAAATTAAATTAATTTTCACTTTATGAGTTAAATATTCTATGTCTAAATAATTTCTCTCACTAGGTGACAGCACAATCGATTCAAAAAGATTACAAGTTCGTTGTCATGGTAACCATTGTCATGACAACCATTACATATAGTATCACAGTTGCCATTCCTAAAAACAAAACTTCAGACGCAGAGTAACAACTCAACTCCACTCAGGAACCCCCGTAATCTTCTAAGAGGATAGCATCAGGAACCCTACTACTCAACCCCACTCGGCAGGCGGAGGAGGGGGGCAGGAGGTAGAGGGGGGGCGTGGCAGGGGGAGGGTCCCTCCCTACCTCCCCCTGTGTTGCAGAACCGGCATTATCTACCTACTCGCGCTGCTCGGTGAAAGTGGTGCAAAGCACATCGAAATTGGACCGTAGATCAGTGGAAACAGGTTCTTTGGAGCGACGAATCAAGGTTCACCCTCTACCGTTCGGATGGCAGGGTCTGGGTTTGGCGTCTGCCTGAGAACGTCTCCTGCCAGAATGCATTGTGCCAACAGTCAAGTTCGGCGGAGGTGGAATTATGGTCTGGGGGTGGAATTATCGTCCTGGTGGAATTATGGTCCTTTGGTCCCCATTCATGGTAAGCTCAATGCCGATGCCTACTGCACTATTTTGGATAACAATGTGCTTCCTACCTTATGGCAGTTTTACGGGGTGGACCCCTGTTACTTCCAGGATGACAATGCCAGCTGTCATGTTAACCAAGGCTTGATATGGTGCCAATGGGTTCATCGAATGGACTGGCCTGCCCAGAGCCCAGACCTGAACCCTATCGAGAACCTCTGGGACGAGTTGGACCGCCGAATTAAGGGGTGCACTACCCGTCCAAAATCGGTGAAGGAACTAACATGTCTTCTCCAAGCCGAGTGGAAGAAAATTCCTTGTGGAAAGTATGCCCTGGAGGGTTCACACTGTAATTGCCTCTCGTGGAGGCTCTACCAACTATTGAGATATTGAATAAAGTTAGTTTTTCTTTTCTATCAAAGGTGTCCAAATACTTATTGGTAGATAGTGTATACCGGCGGAGAGCGTGACGCATCTCAGGACCGCGGATAAGTATCGTCATTTGCATAGGTGTCCAAATACTTATTGGTAGATAGTTTATTGCATAATAAATTGGAAAATTGACAGATGTTAAACTGAATTTCTGCATTTTGTGTTTATGGAATCTGAATTTGAACGCTATTTTTTACTTTGCCTTTTATCATGCAATATAAAAATTTGTGGAATACCCCTTATCTTTTCTCTCCAATTTGAGAGCTTGCTAAATACGGCTCACTGTATGGGCGATATCTCTTTGAAAAATATCAATATTCAACTGAAACTTTTACATAAGTTGCTCCATAGATCTCACTACCAAATTATTAAAAAAATAATTAATATCTTTGGCGCATGCGCAGTCATATTTGTTTTAACAAAACTGCTCAAATCTCATCGACTATTTATTATATTTTTCCCATGTTTTGGTACCATACTTACTTTTTATTTTGTCAAGTTGTCTGCAAGTTTCATGTAATTTGAGATAGAACTTAGCGAGTTATAAGCAAAACACTTGCGAAAAAATTTCGAATATTTAAAACAAATGCCCATATCTTCATGAATATGACTGCTATTCTGACGAAAGCGGGTGTAAGCATTGCGTATATAATTAAAAATGTTTTGCGAAAGTTACAGGACATTTCGATCATTTTCTGATACAAGATGTTCAAAAGTGTTTTTTTTTCTTCTTTAATTTTTTGACCGCCTCCTAATTGCCCCTAAGCCTGAATTTTGTTTCTTAAATGAGAGTTTAAGTATGTTCTTTCCATGGTACAAAATACAGAACAGCAAGTTTTATATTTCTTTAGAATTTTTAAAAAATGTCTAAAATCCAAAGTGTCCAAATACTTTTTGGTAGATAGTGTATATATATATATATATCAGTGACGTTCGTAGCACGTGTTGTACGTCACTCTAGGATCGGCACATACTCACTGGGAACGACACACCCTACGTAATACTGAACCGGTGCGGTAATTTATAGTGTACAACCCTCCAGTGATACTCTTCAAGCATAGGGGTATCAAGGAGGGCCAGGTCCACACATTAATGTAATAAGGCTGGGCTGGCGCCCATGTTAATCACTCTCCGGGTGTGAACGAGCCGTTGATAAACTTCCCCTCTCCGTTCCCGGGGGAGAGCAGCCCTAAGGCTACGTGCTAACAGGGGGGGGGGGAGTAGAAAGGTAATTTATACTGTCAGCCCGTACCCCCTCCAATAGCTTCGTTGTAGACAGGAATTAAGTAGTTATAAAAACCTGACTTCAGACATTAATTTCACCGAAAATAATGTTATACTCTGAACGGATAATACATATTAACAGGAAAAGAAAAAATAAATAAAAACAAGAAACTGATTTTCAGGCAGAAGAATTATGTATATACTTTTAGATCAAATGCCTTTAAAATGTATAAGGGAAAAATACACAATTTCAGTATATATTTTTTACAAAACCCTTAATTCATTTTCGGTTCCCCCCCCCCTCCCGTAGTTACCGATCAAACCAAATCTACATACTGTGTGCGTTATGCATTACCTAATGTATAATAAGAAAGAATAATTAAAACAAGTTGGTTTAGAATGCAATATTTAGAGGGGGGAGGGGGAATTAACTTTAGAAAAATGTCAGATATTTTATTGAAATGCGGTACATTAAGAATAGAATATAAAAGGGAAATAAAAATAAAAAAAATAATCAGTTGCCTTTTTTTTTACCTTGAAAAATGAAAAGTTTTCCGATTTGCCCTATTTTACGGTGTTTTATCTCGAAAAGGCTCATTGAAAATATATAATGGGCCATTCATATATACTGTGACCAGACGTTCCGCTTTTTGTCACACTGTCCCCCGGACATATGCCCCACATAAGCCCTGCTTGTGCTCCAAACGAGAAATATATAAATACACCAATTTTTTTCACATGGTGATTTTTGTGGGTGTTCATTGTCAGAAAACGCAATGTCGTCATAAACAAATATTTTTCATTAATAAACCAATTAACTGTAATCACTCATCCTAACTAAGCATTTATTGCATTGTTGATCGTTGATCTTCATCTGTAATCGAGAGGAAAAGCCGAGAGTTCGTCCCCCCATGTCTCTCATTATAATTTACTCAAAATCCGCCAAATGAAATGAAATGTTGAAATTTTGAATTTCTACTCTACGTTTAATTCGCGTTGGTTTTCCCGCAAGATACAAGGTGGGTGAAATATCTATTTTTGGAAGTAGGCGAAAACAAAGGTGAATTCGGGGAGAAAAGGGAGGGGGGGGGGGGTCTCATGTCAATTTATTTCGTATGTCAAATCTGGATTTTTTTCGTTTGTGTGCTATACAAAACCTCTGAAAAATATATGTATGCCCCCTCCCCATGACACGTCCTGAGTTTTAGTTTTTAAAATCTGGTCACATTACTCATAAAGCATGCCATACAAATATGTGAAAGCAGACAATCACACCACCATCTTTTTGATACTAGCTTCGGCGCACCTAAGACCTCGGCTAAGAGGTGTACAGGTGTCTGGTGGAGAAAAGCATCTTTTTGGAATTAAAAAAGGGAGCCTAACAAAAAGCTGGTCTTTCTAATAACTGAAAAAAAAACAAAAAGAAAATGCCTAAAACGTTTAGTTTAGGAGATATTAGCAAAAATCAGTGGAGCAAACAGAATTTTATTCTGTAGTCATAGCAGTTCTTGTACTAGAACTGACAATATGGCTTAATACCAAAGATGGGAGGGGGGGGGGGACTTACTGCAATCTCACCGTCAAAACATACCACTGTAACGAGTTAGTTCATTTTTAAAAGGTGTATTACCAAGAAACACATAAAACCGCAGTGGCGTAAAGAATTAATCTTTTAAAGTACATATCGCCATTATGAAAAAAGGAAGCGATATTTAATATTAGTATTCAATTATTGTTGTGGTTCAGAATTACCATGTGGTAAAAACTAAGGGATACACTACCATCAATCTAATTTCTCCTGTTTAAAATTGTTCAGATCAGAATTTTTTTTAATCAATTTTGTAAATTTGACAGGGAGGGGCATCTCGTGTAGAATGCTCTTCACACACGGCTTAAAACACGTGACACACATTAAGCCTTTGCTCTCTGATTTCAGAGACAACAAATACTTCTTTTTTTTTTTGTACATAGTTTGGATACAATCATTTATACTTTCTATGATAAAGTGTTTTTGAACATAAGTAGAAGAAATAAATTTTATTTTTCCTGCGAGAGAAAATCTTGAGGGGGGGGGGGGGCGATGGTTAAATAGTCTTGGAACGTCATTGTATCAAAATACTAAGATGTTAAGAACTGTTTTTTAATAAGATGTTCCTAATTTACAAGTGCCTCAAATAAGTTTCAAATCTTTTTCAATGCGTTATACGAGTATCTATATTCATATTTTCAGCTAAATAACCTATGCAAAGTACTAATTACATCATAAAAATGTCAAGACTCCGTGACATATGATTTCTTAAAATTTATATCGATTCCAAATTTGAGCTTAAGGTAGGATTAAAACAAAATTCTAGATATTTTGCTCTTTTTTTGCTTTTCTTTTCTTTTTTCTTTTTTAATTTATATTTCAGACTAGTTTTTATTCATAAAAAAAACTCGGATTCATCAGAAAATATTAAAATTACTTTATGGTGTTCAAAAAGAATGTTTTAATGAGAATTTAACCATTGTAATCGCTTTTCGTATAAATGTTCGCAATTCTGGAATAATTATATGGTCAACTTTGTTTTCTTATTTTTCTAAATCTAGCATATTTTATTTGTGAAAAAATCGGTGAGTCGCATATATATTTCACTTTACGTTATTCTTTTACTGCAAATTTTGACTTTCAAATCTTAGAAAAATTGTAATGTTGTTAGGGCTATGGTAATACGTAAAAAAAAGTAAAAATAACGAGATAAGCAATTCCGAAACCAAAGCAAATAATTAACGAAATCTCTTTTTTAGCTGTTTCCAAAACATGTTTCAAAACACGTTTGTGGTCAGTTCATCCGTGAATCACCAGAGAGAAACCCCTCACTTAATCCATCCATGAATAGTAAGGGGCCATTCCTTCTTTAAAGTGCGCTTCTATTCAGCAGGGGCTTTGATTGTCACACGGGAAATCTTTTACACGCCCCAGCGAGGGGGTGGAAGTGTTGTAAGAAAAACAACTTCCTGTCACATTTCTATCTCCCGGTAAGAGGTACTTTTATTTTCATTTTGGGACACGGTTTACTGGTTAATAATTTTTTGGGATAATTAACGTTTATTTTCCTATTACAGAAACTTTACTCAGTGTCTTCATCCTTATATTAATGTAATATCAGCATGCATTTCCGATTTCCCTGCAATGTAATCGACATTTCCTTTACTTATATCTGCTTGATTAAATTTCATTTAAAGCAGCCCTGAATAAGAGACAGAAAACATTTGCGCATAAGTTCCATTTATTTACAGAGCACTCCTGGAAAAGATTTAAATGTTTGCTTTTGTATGAGTCAAATGAAATTATATTGAAGCTTTAACGGATAGAGTAACTGATTGAAAAGGCCAGGGAAGTAGTTCCGCTAAAATCAGATTTAATCATATAATAAATCTTATGAAATGAGAAAATTATTTTTCGACGAAATGCGCTCTAAACGATATGAACTCTTGTCTTGAACTAGATAAATAAGGGGATGCTTTTGAATGTATTTCCTGGCAGAATTTGTGAATGGAAATGAAATGTAAAAAATTTAAGATGGTTTCAGCCCTTCTTTTAAGATTAATTTGAAAGAAAACATGTTTCGGTTGAGTTATCAAAATCTAGCAAATGGATGTAGTTTTTGATGAGGATTCTTGTCGTGATTTTTTAAAAATATAATGTGTAACTTTCCATTTAAACTAGTAACGGAAAAAAATAAATATATGATACACTTTACACTGAAGAAAAATACATGTAAACAAACATATTAAAAAAAAATAACTATCGGAAACAAGTGCAAAGTCAATTTTAAAACAAAACATCGGTTAAATAATACCGAATTAAGCAAAGAATGAAAGTCAGAACAAAAAAAGAAAGGTTCATTTCTTAAAGAAATCATATGGAAACACACAAAATGAAATCGTCAGAATCAAAAGAAAACAAAAACCTGAAACAGAAAAGAAACCCTTTTTTTTTAGCAGAACGTTTTAAAGCACTCCTAGATATACAATGAAGGCTCAGTGGCTGAGTGGTAGCCTTCCGTGCTACTATGCCAAAGATACGGAGTTCGGTTCTCGGGCTGGGTAGGGTCCACTCAGCCTTTCATCCCTTTAGTGCGGTCGATAAAATGAGTTCCGAGCTTGCTTGGGAGAAAAACACTGCCGGTTTCACGTCAGGCCGACCCCGACCACTTATCCGGAACATCTGCTTCTGCACCCTTGGTCTCGAAAAGGCCAAGGCCCTCAATTGGCTATCGCGCCAATGAGTTAGTTTATACAATGAAAGTGAATGAAAAAGAAAATTATAAAGAAGCATTTGTTGAAAGCACAGTAAAATATGGGAGAGTAATACATAGTGGGAGAAGAGGTAGAGAGTGTAACAGAGAAGCTTATTCAACGAAGTTTATGTTTGTGCCGGTAAACAACAATCTGATCCGTAATTATTTATTTGGAGTGGTTGCTGCTCAAATTTCAAGCGTGAATGTTTCTTCTGTTCGTTATTATGAGCTGAAATTAATTTTTTGAACCGAAAAGTAAATTATTCTTTTTAGGTTTCAAAAATCTTGATACATGTCATAAATCTTCAGTTTATAGCCGGCAGGGAGGCGTTGTGGTAAGGCACTGACCTCGTACGCCCAAGTTTGCAGGATCAAACCTGGCCCAAGTCTGTATTTTCAAGATTCATAAAATCGTCAGTGCCCATGTCGTATGAATATGTGGCATGTAAAGATTCCTTGAGTATACTTTTGGCTTGGATACTCCTAGCTAAATTAAATTCCTAGTGCAGTTTAGCGTTATTCAGAGCCCAGGTGCCGCCACCTAGGGGAGAACTGAGTGTCAAAATTCTCAAAGTGGTAATAGAATCCGCCGATAATGGTACTACTTGAAAGAACGGATGACAATTTCCGCGGAATGCTCTAGGTCTGTAAAAGATAGTGACGATACGCAGCCCCCGTAAGAAATATCTTCAGTTTATTTGTATCTCTTGTTTCAATGTTGTTGTTGTCGAGTCCTTGGGCGTATCGAGGAAGAATGTGTACGCTGCTCCTGAGTCTAACGGGGCCCTTATAGGCAGGAGTCCGATTTCCGCTCCTTTGAAAGGTCTCTTAATTTTTGAACCAGCTCCCAGATGAGAGACCGTCACCTGGGATTGGCACCTCCAGAGGTGTCGTTTCACTTGGAGGACATTGGAGCCACGACCTATTTAACGTGCACCAGCTCCCTTAAAGCGTATATTTATTGCATAGCAGAAATGTACTTTAAATGTTACTGTAATAAACTAACTGTCATGGTTCTGCCTCAGCAAGAATTACCCACGAAAACAAGAAAACTTAGAACACGTCTATTTTGAAGTGACATGTCCATTTTGACTTTCAAAATACTTGGTGACTTTTCTAAGATTGATTAAGATTAAATGCTTCATGCGTGGGTAATAAAGTATTGTTTCGTTTTAAAATTGGGGTATTATTTTTTTTAATAGAAAACGTATCAGTGTTTCATTATCTACTAGTTTTAATACCACAGAGAGACAAATTCGGATATTACTTTAACGTTAGTTCACTTTGGTTTATGTTTATATGTATAAATGAAGTTTGTGTAAAAGATATTTCCATCAAAAGAATTTGAACATCCAGTATCTAATATTTCTTTAATGGATTGAATTTAGCTCATTATTAGTATTGTTGGTTTCCTTGATGTAGGAGAGAGTAGAACAAAGAAAAGCACATTAAAAAAAACATTCAATATTTTAAAAAATCTGCTTCACTTTGTTCTACTCTAACATACATATCTTTTTTCATTTCCACATAAAGGCAACAAACCCAAAAAAATACATAAAGGAAACTACCCAACCCGTATTTGAGAATATAAAATGCATTTAAGTGCACAAAATGAAAAGAAAAATAATTAATTAACGAAAAAATGCATTTACCGTGAAATTTGAGTTAAGATGCTCCGAAAATGTAGTATACGAGTCAAAAACAAATATATTGGGCATTTAATTGTGGAACTTTATTAAAACATACAACGTCTTATTAACAGTAAATAAGCTGCACGTTAATTAAAGAAATTTGTATTAAAGTTCGTAATTAAAGAAGAAAGAAAATGGAAAAGTTGTGCTAATTAAACTAATTTTGTGTTAAAAAGCGTAAAATTTCAGAAACGAAAAAAAAAAATCTTACTAATGAGTGGTAAAAAACTACATTTCAGAGTAGGGGAGAGTAGGGAGGGATGGGACACCTTCAATTATGCCTAAAAAAAACAATGTTTTTAATTTCTGACTTTGCCACCAGATGGAGTAACCATAGCAGCATACTTATAGCTATGAATCATTTTAGTTGCAAGTTTCTATGAGTTTCTGTCACAAAAAGTATATTTTAACAAACCAAAAGTAAGTAACTACTTCTTTTTTCAATGTAAGTTTTCAATCTAATTGATTAATGCTAACATGATTGCTTTTAATGTTTTATAGACCCAATAATATAGCTTTTATGAATTAGCAGTTAAGTTAAGCCTAAAAGCAGCATGTTTCTAGTATTAAGCTAGTTTATTGAAAAGTTGTGTAAAGGGGAGGGATGGGACACAGTGACTCAGGGAGGGATGGGACATGTCCCATCCCTCCCTATGTTATCTCCAGCCAAAAAATTATGCTAACTATAAAAAATTTTTAGTATTTTATTTTTGTAAGACTATCTTGTTTTAGAAGTGAATTGTGTAACAAATAAAACTATTATATTTTGCAAGTTTAAACGGGAATTATAACAACTTTGATTTTGTTTTCAACTAATATCTTAACATTGAAAGTTTAATGTGTGTCATAGTGTTTTTTCCTTTTGCAGAAAATGCCACGCAAATGGAAGAAAGTAGAGCATGGTAGAAGAGTTTTTGCTAATGAACACATGTTACAGGATGTGCAGATGATTGTGAAAGAAAAGAAAAGTATCAGAGAAGTGGCATTGGCAATTAACATTTCCAAATCAGTCCTTGCAAGGAATGTGATAAAATTTAAATCAAATGAAAATCCAGATAATATAATTTTTAGATCTGACCTAACATGTGGAAAGATTTTTTCGACAGATGAAGAAAAAATGCTAGAAGACTACATACTTACTGCAAGTTGTATGAACTATAGTTTAACCAAAAAACAGGTTCTTTCGCTGGCATACGAGTTTGGCAATGCCTTAAAACGAAAATTACCTGCTGCATGGATCACAAACAATTGTGCTGGGAATGACTGGTATTATGGTTTCATAGATCGACATCCAGCTCTTCCTCTGAGAACAAACACCTGAGGCTACAAGTGTAGGGAGGTCCACAAGTTTCAACAAAGCTAATGTTGATAAATTTTTGAAAAACTTAAAAAGTGTTTATGAGCGTTATCGCTTCACTCCAGACTGCGTGTATAATTGTGATGAAACTGGGCTAACTCACAAACCTCCAAAAGTAATAGCGGCTAAAGGAAAAAACAAGTTGGACAGGCAATTTTGCTGAACGTGGGGAGCTGGTAACTTTGTTGTTTATTATAAATGCTATTGGAAATACAATTCCTCCTGTATTTGTTTATCTCAGAGTACATTTCATGGATCATTTCCTAAATGGAGCACCTGTTGGCAATATGGGCTTTGTCGGTCGCAGTGGCTGGATGACTGCTGAGCTTTTCCCTAAAGCAATGGATCACATAATAAAAAACACCAAATGCACAAAAGAAAATCCAATTCTGTTAATTCTTGATAATCATGCTAGTCATGTAACAATTGAGGCAATAAAAATAAGGCAAGAGATAATGGGATCGTTATGCTAACCTTTCCTCCTCATTGTAGCCACAAACTACAGCCTTTGGATGTTTCAATCTTTTCTTCATTTAAGGGCAGGTTTAATTCGGCTTGTAACGACTAACTTATAAACAATCCAGGAAAAGTAATAAGCATCTATCATAAAGCAGAGTTGGTTGGAGAGATATACCAGTTTTCAGTTACACTTCTAAATATCACTTCGGGGTTTAAGAAGACTGGTATTTATCCATTTAAACAGCGACCCCTTTACAGAGGAAGATTTTCTAACCTCGTATGTCACTGACCGTCCTATGCCTACTGATAATGATGTAGGTCATTCTTGTGTACAATCATCTAGTAACTTATCTTTGAGTCAAGTTGATGAAGATACTAATATGTGTCATTTTCTACAGTGCACACCCTCAACCTCAGAGACTATAGCCTTAAGTCCTGCAAATGTTTGACCTTAACCAAAAGCAGAACCTCGAAAAAATTAGTCCTTAGTAAGAAAGGAAGAAGAGGAAGAACAAAAATTCTAACTGATACGCCTGAAAAAGAGGAAATCGAAAGGCAAACGAATAAAAGAAAGCAGAAGAAAATGCAGAAAACAAAAACAAAAACACAGAAGAAGAGGAAGTTTCAGATTCATGAGTCAACCGATGAGGAAACACCTATTTCTGTACATGAAACCTCCGATGATAGTTTTGATATTGATGTAAATGTGCATGAAAATATGCAAGAGATATATTGGAAAAAAGACAAACCAAATATAGGTTTAAATGATTTTGTTTTGGTTAAATTTTTAACCAAGAAATCTGTTGTACACTATGTTGGAAGAGTTGAGAGCAAAGAGGATTACATGGAGAGCTTTAATATACTCTTCATGAGAAAAAATGGAAAAGGAAACTTTATCTTCCCTCAAGAAACTGACTGTTCCATCATTGATCAAGAAGACATTATTGCAAAGTTGCACCCACCAAAGATGGTCGGCGGAACTAGACGTGCTCAGGCATATTTTTCGTTTGATTTGGACTTCTCAAAATATAATGTTGGATAAAATAAATGTTATAATACATAATAAACCTTAGGTACATAAGTGACACACTGTATTTATCATTTTTTCACAATATTTTTGAAAATTATGCATGAATTTTAACTTTTAAAACCTGTCCCATCCCTCCCCCACATAAGGGAGGGACGGGACATTTTTCTTGCTATTTTAATTGGTTTATAAAACAAATATTTTAATAATTACCATAAAATATATATATTTTTAAGTATGTTAAAATATTTCAAGATATTATTCTGAAAATTTCAATGTTGTACTAATAGAAAATAATTTGTAAGAAATATTTTTGCAAAAAATGTCCCATCCCTCCCTACTCTCCCCTAAACATTTTTTCCGACTTTTTGGTTTTCTTTCTGGCTTTCTGCTTCTTGTTTTAATATTGCGTATTAAAAATTAAGAAACAAATATACGCTACGTTCAGTGAAAGAAAGCTTCATTGAAATGCAAGAAAAATAAGACAATGATAAAGAAAAAATTGCAGGTACCAGGATAAAATTATATTAAACGAATGAAATCAAAAAGAAAAAGGCGAACATTGCAGCAAAATCTGCAAATTCAAATAAATAACAAGAAGTCCCTTTAGAACTATTTGCTCCTACTTTCCCGTACTACACCAATATTGATTGCGTAACATTAGCTTTATGTATATAGAATTATCTGAAAATAAAGTATAGGGTCTACAGAAAACACGTCCCTGATTTTAAAAATAAATTTTGCGTTAAATATGAATTTTGTCAGTATTAGCTTCGCTGTCGTTTTCAACCACTCACGTGACAAAATCACAATCGATTATCCAATTAGATATCAAATTTGTCTCGTGATCAGCTTGAAAACGAGAGCGAAGTTGATCCGAGGCGTACGAGAATCAGACTCTTCTTCCATTACGGAGTAAAACTCCTCTATATCTGACAACAGCACGACAAAAAATATTTGTTTGTAATAAAGAGGTGTCCGCAATAGAGGGTTTTTTTAAAGCTCAATGATTTTCTACCGGGGAATTAAAAACTCCTCTAAAGAGGTGTGTCCGTTAGGAGGAATTTTACTGTTGGGTCATTCCATCGTGACCAACGTAATATTTATAGTCAAAAGAAGAAGAGTTGTTTTATTAATTATTAGGATATACGCTCTATTTTAAAAGCTGTTGTCACCTCAATAATATTGTATTGAGTCCAAAAAACATGAAAACTATGCTTAAAATTCAAATTTGTATAATTTATTATTTACTTTTGACAAAATAAGGCTTGTGATCAACGTAACATATTTGTAACCTCATGAAATGTTACCTAAATGTTCAGAAGAATTCCTCTGAAACTTGTAGCCCGAAAAGATTGAAACTGTATTTTCAAACTTTAGAGTATGGAGTTTAAGACTAAGTATGTACTAGACATACATTTTCTTCCCCAATACACTAACCAAAAAAATCGAATAAAACCTGCGTGACCAGCGTAGCAGAAAGTATACAAACAAAAAAATAGAAGTGAAATATTTTATTAAATGAACGGTTTTTACCCTTTTTGTACTTTGTAATTACTTTATCTTTGATTGATAGATTTATATTTTCAGTGAATGGCAGGGTATCGCCTGTGTTAGCATATACATTTGCATACTTACTTTAGTAATGCGGTGGGCCAATTTCTTCCGTTTAGTGGTTACAGATCATTGTTTTTTTCAATTTGGAAATTTTATTTCCAGTAAGTTCCTTCGAGCACATAAAGGCACTTAATGTTTAAATTAGTTGAACTTACTTCATTGAAAAAAATCACATACACTTAAACATTAAATTTGCTTTTTCAGCACTCTTTTCCGTACATGATGTTTCAGGATCGCCCCCACTCCATCATGTAGAAATTTCCCATCATAGGAATCAGGAAAATTCTATTGAGGAAAATTTTTTCTCAAGATGACATTTCAGCTATTGAATAACTTTTAAAGTGAGCTGCAGCTCCATCACTCCGAATAACTGCATTCTTAACTTTAAAAGCGAAAATATTTTTTCAAAATCTTCTACAAGACAATTATTGGAGACCCCCACCTCAAAAGAATTATGTTTTTTTGTGTCTGAAATACCTTCAGACATTTGGTCAAGTTTGGCATATTAAGCTTATTTTCTTATCTTTTGTAGTAAAAAACACGCATAAATTGTGATTGTTGGATCTTAATTAGTTAACCAATGAGCTGCCGTGACTTAATGCTTGATTACATATTTGTGAGCAAAGTTAGTATAAAACAATATCTCATTTGGTTGCATGTTATATTTCTGCTTTCTCAATTTTCTTCTCCTTTCCAGAGCAGTTAGCGCCATTTTATTGATCTTGAAAAAGTAAATTTATTAAATTTTTGAGTCGTTAAAGAAATTATAAGCATTATTATAACGTTTAAAATAAAAAGGAAATATGTTAATCAGTAGAAATTATGTAACATTTCATTTGGTCACGTTGGTCACATTTATATAATATTTACCTAATTATGATGAAATTAACCAATAAAATGTTATACATTGCCCATACGTTAAGCGAAGAAATTAAAAAGTTGTGTCTTTGAGACGACAGTATTGTTTATAATGAAAATATGTCATCACAATTTCTTTATAAACAATAACGACAAAATTATTTATAAAGAATTTGTAACCAACGTAGCACAAAAATTCCTCATTTAAATAGGACTAATTAAGCATACTTACTTTTTATGATTTTCAAAATTTGCTCGTTTTTCAAAGAGTATACAATTTCAAAGAGTTAAAATTGAAAATACGCAGCAGTTTTACAAGAACTTCTTTTTTGTCCCTTGAGGTTGACATTTGTAAGGAATGACCCTACAGAGTCATTCCGAACTTTGCCTTCATTTTACACAATCTTTTTTCAAGTAAATCCGCCTCCCCTTTTTTATCCCATATTTCGTATTACTTGATTATTTTACTCTATAGCTTTCCCATTTGTTTACCCTCCCGCCTTCCCTCTTGAACTGTTAATATTACTTCCTGTTTTTTGTAGTGAAATTATTCATTTATAGAATAAGTAAAAAAGGATGTCAATAAGATTTACGAAGTCTAATAGAAAGTGTAATGCTAGATTTCTCGTTGTAAACATTATCAAATCAAGCAAGGAAAATGGGATGAATATTATGAATTGATGAAAAATACACTAACTATCTGTTTGTTTTCTTAAACCCCTGAGCTGTCACCTATCAAGGCATCACACAAGTCGTCACGTCGGGTCCTATAGGCCCGAATTAAAAACTTAGTAAATTGGGTATAAAACAAAATGTAAAACATTGAAAAGAAACTAAAATTGTACCTGGGTCAATATGACCCGACGTGACAGCTAAAGGGTTAAATGTAAGTTCCTTAAACTGACGGAAAAGAGGGTACTCAATGCTAACTGCAGCCATACCGTATATAGCATTGAAGGCCTTTCCGGACTACCCCCCAGTAGAAGGGGGTGCGACTGCAGCGCTGTCCTCCTCGAACACTCTGACAAACTGACAACCAGCACCAGCCATAAAGGGCTGGGCTGGCAGAGCTTTGCGGACCTGCTTTACCGACCCGAGGCCATAATCATGCTATAAAGCAAGCCTTACGTCACCCGAATCGGATGTTGCTATTTTAGTCGCCTCTTACGACTTAAAAGAGGGTACTTTTCTTTAGAAGTTTCTTAAAGAACACAAACATATCTATATCAAAACTGATAAAAACTTCTTTGAGCTAAAATATGAGTAAAACGAATAATCAACGCAAATAAAAGTACAAATCGTCACTAAATTAGAGCAAATAATTATGTCATATAATTTGATGATTTAGCACATTAGTATGCATATTAATTAAGAAGCCTGCCGATGGTTTTGTGTCCAAAAGTTACATCTGTTGTTGTTGTTGTTTCTAATGCCACTTGGATATCCAAGCTTCCATTCTTAGAGCGACAAGGAATTAAGGCAGTAAGGAGCGCCTTCCTTTTATAGATGAGCACCCAAAGGTGGAAGTACGACTTGGCTCAATATGTATTTGCGTGACACCAGATGGCACCACTACAAATACGCCACCTTCCTTTTTTGACCTAAGAGTGAAGGGAAGGGAAATTCTTCACCCTCTGGTACCCTCGGAACTGCCTCGGGACTTCAGGGTCCACGGATTTTAAATGCACGTATCCCCAAGTGTACATGGTGGGTCTTCAGTGGCACGGGTATCGAACCCGAGATCCTCTGATCCGAAGCTCGACATCCTAACTACTAGGCTACCACGGCCCCGTCACATCTTTTTGCATTGAAAAAGAGGTTCCTTGTGATACCGAAACACGTGTCAGTAATTTTCATTGCTATTCATTCTGCTTTTTATGGTATTTTTCATTAACTTCGTTTTCTCTGCCACGGAGCACACACAAACACACCCACACTCGCACACATATATCTATACACTTCAATCTCTTGTGGAAGTCGTTAACCTCTGCACATTTAGAGCATTGAAATAAGCTCTGAATGTTATTTGAATTCAAATTACTTTTCTAGTTTAAAAAAAGGATTGTATTTCTATTCTTTAATTTTCATTTGTTTAAGTATCATTTATTTTGAATAACTACTTTAAAATAAGATAAAGGATAACATCAGGAAGCAACTTCTTCCAGTTACATGTCTAAGAATACTTTAATAGAATTTTTCATGATAGAAGTTTAAATTGAAATTGGTATTGAATTTCAAGGGAGAGCTTTTACTATTCATTATAAAAGAATGGTTCAGAAGAAAAATGAAACTGGTGTGGAAATAAAATTCAAAGTTTTTTTTTCGAATTAATGTCATTTGAGTACAGACGTTCATAGAAGTAAGACATTTTGTAGATGTGTCCATTTGTAGTAGGTTGGCTTATTATTATTTTTTTGTAAAAATATCAGATAAGAGCAGCGAAAAACCACTGAAATATTCAAAAAAAAAAAAAAATAATAAATAAATAGATAAATAGTAGAATAAAAATAAATAACTGTACGGAGATGATTTCTTTTTAAGAATTTTTCATGCATGGTTTTGCAAAGCAGTTATTTTAAAATTATAATTTTTTAGTTATAAACATTTTTTTCCACTGAATAATTCTTAACATACAATGACAGCTTGGGGACGTAAACGTCTACAGTGACACATGAAATGACGTCTCTGATACATCAGTGGCTACAATAGCACATGAAAGGAATGACGTCTCCTCGACGTCATTCCTTTCGTCATTGTATGTTAAAGACTTAAGGTTAGTGCACAGTTATCGTAACTGTGAGTGCTTTTGTTTGTATATTGGATCGGGGAGAGTTCGGACTAACAAATTATTCCGATTATAGAACATTTTATGCTTTTCACCTGTACTGTACATAACAACAGCTAGAACGTGGCTAAAATGGATCATAATTGTTACAGAAAAGAGAGAAAGGCTTTTAGGGTTTTAAAACTTATAAAAGTCACTTACACACATTTTCTTCTGAACCAGTGATGAAATGCGTTTTTTGGCTGCTAAGCCTCGAATTTGTTTCAGGATCATCAATTGCTGTAAGTAGCATTCGGATTGCTTTTCATAGCAGTTCATAGCCGACTCTAAAATACATCTCACAATAAATACATCAGCAGGGAATGGTTCCGAATTACCCGCGCGGGGTTCGGATTAAAGAGGTTCAACTGTAAATGCCTCATTAAAATGGAGCTAAAATTTATTACAATCAGCTCAGAATGTTGATAGGAACAATTTACATCCCTATATTTCCTGTTTTAAAAGTATGGGGCAATAGGTATGAATAACATGACACATGCCTATATCAATCTTAACCCTTTACAGGACCGTTTTTTTTTCTAGCAGTGGTACATTAAAACATTTTTAAGATTAAGACTGGTTCTGGAAAATGTATTCATTTAGGTTAATAATTTATATCAATTGAATTTTTAACTCCGCCTCTTTAAGGAAGGAAAAAAAGTATACTTCCAGAGTTTTAAAACTGATATAAGGGAGACCGGGGCTAGTAGGCTACATACATGGGTGATTAGGCTCACGCCTAATAATTTGCCTCTTTGTGGATATATTGCAGAAGCAGCCCTTTTTCTTCGCTTTTTCTCCGATTAACCATGGTAGTTTGGCAGCGTTATAACCGTGCTGTGGATATTTACGACGATTTTCAATTTTGCGCATAGATTGAGTAACTTTTTGCTGCTTCATTCTTTTACTATTTCTAATGATGAACTATTGTGATTCCACTTGTGTAGTTTATCACAGGGTATGATTAAATGCTGCTCTATTGTGATTTCACTTGGGTAGTTTACCATAGTGTCTGATTAACTCTACTTGCTGATACGTGATTTATTTTTTTGTGAAGAAATGTATCATAGAGCTAGTGGGGGGGGGGGGGGGCAGATTGTACACGGCACTAGTTTGCTCTGTACTAACCCCGTTACATTGTTCATAATATTTTTCGCTATATTTCCTGTTTTAATGATTTTTTTCTGTATATAGAAAACATGCGCAGTTACAGAAAAAAACTGAGTAGGCTAAAAAAAATTCAAGAATATCACAAAGAATGACGTGAGTGCAGTATTAATTAGAAGGCAATACATTAGGAGAACTGCTAAATATTTTAGTATTTGTCTTCAACCAAAACTAATTATATTTATGAAAAATAAAGAAATGGTTTTATTTTGCATTGTACTTCAATTTATTTCTGATGTCAACTAACATTAATATTTTCCTGACATCAATATTTATATGTATGTATTGACAACTTATAGTATTTGTTTCTGATCTGTCGTATTCTTTTGCTAATAATATCATTAATTCAGTATACAGAAAATAAATATGTTAGTTTTTACGACTACCGTGTGCTTAACATTCCTACCGCATTTTTGTCAGCACTGAGAATAATATAATAAATGTTCAGGAATCAGAGCCCTAACAGCATACGAACGCATACATGTGCACTAGCAGGAAAAAATGGAAGAAAGCTAATGGATGGTGAAGCAGCAAAAAGGTTTTCTTTTTTATGTAAGGAAAATGTTCGAATGGAAAAGACTTTATAAAAGGAAATATGAATATGCAATCATTTTGAGCTAGACATTGGAAATTCTAGGTAACATTGGGCGCGATAACTCACTTATTTCGAGAAATTTTCTGAGATTTGCTATTTTCCATGGTTTAGGAACATAAAATATTCACGAAATACACTTTAGGATCTGTAGTTGAGTTGGAAGCACTTGAACTATTAATTATTTCTTAATGGAAAGTGATAACTAATGTTAGAAAAATAGCAACTTTTTCATTCTTGAAAAAGGAGCTTTTGCGGTGTCTCTATATAGAGTCAACATAGGCGATTCCTAGACAAAAAGCGAGCACTATTCTTAGTTGCATTTATTTTTTCGTTTATTTTAATGTCCTTTACATTTTGTTATTTTATTTCATGAAAAACGTTTGCATTAGACAAAAGCAGTACAAAATAGTGTAATTAAAATAAAGGGCAATTAATATTAATTTAATGTAAGCAACAAAGGTTGTTTGGTTAGTTCACTATACCCAAGGCAGGGCACAGTGGTCCACTTTGTGAGTGCACACAATTTATTTTCTTGTTATTGATGCATAATTCCGTGGAAAATGGTACACCATGCATGGAAGTTTATTACTTTGGGAGTAATAGGTCGTTGATAACTTAGTTATTGCAGTTCAAAGGCCGCCATCTTGATTACCAAATGTCATAGGTTTTCATATGCTACAGTGCACTTTTCTATAGTATATTGCTGTAACTTCATATACAGGTAGTTCTGTATAAAATGTATATTTGCAGATTGTAGATTTCACTAACATAATTACTTCGACTCGCAAAAGATTTTTTTTCTGAATACCTAAATAATCATGCCTTTGAGTTCTGCGTAAAGACATTACCCCAAATAAAGAATTATTATCCACCCAAACACTTGAAAAGTGTTTCAAAAAAAAAAAAAAAACTCTTTTCCGCAAATCTAAAGAATTAATTCTTTGAAATTTCGATACAACAAATTAATTTTCAAAAATCTGACCAAATTCTTTTGTTCTTTACAAAATTCTCAATGACACAAAAACTTTCTTTGTTTTATTTATTCTATCTTTATTGTGAAACTCATGTTATTAAACTAACATTATATAAAAGTCTGAACATTTTAGTACTACTTACTAAACCTTCCATAACTTCAATAATGTTTCATTAAATAAAATTAAAACAAAAACTGATGCAGCATCATAAAATCCTTTACTTTCAAATATAATCCACAAAATAATAATAATAATAATATATTGTAATGAATAACACATTTTTGACCATGTGCATTTTTACATTGCTTCTATTCGTCTTCTTTAGATAAACTAGTAAAGCTTCTGGTATACGAAAACCGTTAGATAGAAAGGGAAAAAGATAGCAAAGAGAAACGATAATGGAATTCTGTAGCTTGAAGACATTTTCGCTGTTGGAATGCATAAAGAGATAATCCAAGAGGAATTATTAACATACAAGTACTTCAACTTTGACATCAAAACGCTAGGAGTAGCTTATATACAAAATTAGCTTATGCTGAGAGGAGAAAAAAAAGACTTTAATAGTACTTCAAAACAAGCATTTGATATATAACTCAAGTTATTTAAGTTTTATACTTTCGCTCGCAGCATGGACGTAACATAAATTTGAATTTATATTTATTCACTAAAAGTATCTGAATGCAAAGAATCAAGTTCTCATACGTAAAATATTTATACCATAAATCAATAATATTTATTAAAGTGTGGAACAACTATTTTTCATATTAAGTTATGCTTAAGAATCACCCTGATTAAAGTTGGGTGATTTTCAAAAAGATTGACGGTTTGATGTCCGCAGTATAAAATCTGAATTTCATGTCGATAAATCTATTATTCTGCCATTATAAAAACCAGTAGGGAAGCATCATTTCATAGTTAATTAAATGCATTCATTACATTTTTTCCAAGTTGTGAAATAGTAGGCTTTTTCTGTTACTTTATTTGGAAAGAAATGGAAAATAGCGTGTCCGGAGCAAAAAATTCACAGAACCAGAGTCTTTTTTTTTACCATTCCAAGTATTTTTTTTTATTCAATATGACACAAAATATGAAGTAATATGTGTTTACTTAACAAAAATGCAAGCGATTTTAGTGAAATGTTTATCTAATATTTTAAAATTCAAAGAAAGTTTTTGTCCGGACATGCAGCTCATGAGTGTTACCTCGAGAAAGTTCCTATCATTCAACTTTCAAAATATTTAAATATTGTAATTATTTTCTGTGGGAGGGAAGCCCAGTATGTTTCTTTTAACCTCGTATCATCTAGAATGGTTTAGTTTTATTCCTTTAATATTTTATAGTGGAGCATACAATTCAACGTGATGCGTATTTTTATTACTTCTCAGGAGTGTTACCCAGTTATTTCCCAATGTTTTTTACTGCATAAAAATAAGCAATTCAGCAATAGTGTATTTCTTGTAGAGGAATCAATCGGTGCAATTAAATTTTTAGGAACACAGTCAGAATTTTTTTCAGTGAAGAATTTCTTAATAAATCTCATGAGTGTTACCAACTCATGAGTGTTACTTGTTAACAGAAGGAAGTAACAATTATGATTGAAAACAACCAAATAATAAATAAATCTGCAGATATAGATATTTGTTGAACTTTAACTCAAACTATTTAATTTTTATTCAAAATTATATTGTATTTCTATATATATATATATATATATATTTTAAAAGAACTTTGACACAAAATTTTTACGTTGGCAGATATGATTTGTGTGTGGGCTTTTTTAAAGATATGTTTTATTCTTAAGGGGTAAATAAAGAAAAACTCCCGTACTTGTAACCCCCCTCCCCCCCAAAAAAAGAAAGAAAGAAATGAGTAAAAAAAATAAACATTTGTTTGGGTATTCCAGTTGTTACTTTATGTAAACAAAAAAGTGATGTGTTGCAAACTATTATCTTCACTTTACTTAAATTAAAGATATGGTTTGCAGAATTATAATTATTTATTTCTATATTTTTACTGCCTACTTTAAAACTGAAATTAATTTTTTAGTAGTCTTAGTTTTATCTAAAAACATCTATTTCTGAAGAATCATGAGAGTAGTGATGTTTTATTACATTTTTAATGTAACATAATAATTAATGGGGTAAAATATTTTCGATTTTGGTCTCTCATTTTATAATTATTGTTATTTTTATTACTATTATTATTTTTGGTGCCTTATAGCAAGAGGATTGCTTGTTTGTCTCATGAGTGTTACCATCTCTCGTGAGTGTTACTGTAGCTAAAAATTAGAGTTTTATTAATGTATTTGTTAGTTAATAATTAAAAAATGGTTTTCTAGTTAAGTCTATCCAGTTATTTCTTATACCTGCAGTGAAAACATTTAATTTTTAATGAAATACATTTTTATTGAAAGTTATGTGCTTCATTTAAGAAAAAAAGTAACACTGATGAGATAAAGTGCAATTAAAATAGCTTAAAAATTTTAAATATGTCAATTTTAATACTATTTTTTCTTATTACAAAGTATTTAAGATTAATTAAACAAGATTTTTTAGATTAATTATTGATAAATATTATTTTACAGAAAGTTTAATAACGGTAACACTAATGAGAAAAACTATCACTTGTCAAGACAAAAATTAAATTCAAATATCTAAAATATAAATAAATTAACTCGAAAAAAAACTACCTGCTCAGAATGCAGTAAATTATAAGGTATTCATACGTAGGCAAGTTTTTATGTTTAATGCAACAAAAATTTTCAGATTGTGTCAAACCCAAACCGTCAACAAGTTTGAAAATCACCCAGTTAATGAAGTAGCGCACTTTATGAAATAATGCTTGTTTGAACTAAAATTACGGTCAATATTCCTTTTTATGCAGAATGTAAATTTCATTAATGTCATCTAATGATATTTGCATTTATGCGCAAGTAACATTTTATACATGTGTTTCAGAGTCACAAGGAACTTCTTTACAGCAATAAAATTTTTTCCCCCAATGGGTACCCCCACAGACTGGTACCTTCTCTTTCAGCGGCAACACAACCAGTGCGGTACCATCGCCGCATGTAATTTTGATGTCCAGTTTCTTCACCGGAAGAGTTAGCATCTGGACTCTGTTGATGCAAAACTGCACTAGGATAGTCGATAATTTAGTCGAAAGTACCCAAACCAAATGGTGACTTTCATATGTCGCATCAAGAGATCTTTTACATGCCGCATAATCTTATGACATGGGCGCAGACGTTTTTCTGCACCTTGAAAATCCCCGACACGGCCATAATCGAACCTTTGAGCTGGAGAGTACGAGGCCCGGGCCTTACCAGGACGCCACTGTGTCGGCAGAGCAAGAAAACTACGCAAAAAAAGAAAAGAAAAGAAAAGGTTAACAGTTACATAGATGATGAAAATATGCCCAAAGAACAGTAGAAAACTAGTTATTTTCTTTTTCCTTCAAAATAGTTGTGCTTCTTTTTGTTTTTCCTTCGAAAGCAGGTGGAAAAAAGATAACTGGTATATGAAAGTTTTCTAAAAATACAACACAAATTGGTGCTTTGAATCATAAAAAAAAATCCAAAAATTTACGCGTAACTCGAAAACAAAATGAATGCAAGTTAAATCGTTAATATATATGAGACAGTTTCTTCAAAATGAAGAAAACGTTCCAAAATCCTTAGTAGTTAAAACTACTGCGTTACATCAAATGTTTCAGTAGTCCTGAGTTTTTGAACATTTTATATAAGCACGACTTTATCAATCCCTGTTTCCTCATGTAATTTGCATGCTCTTTCAAGCGCGGTTTTTACCTAAGCAGTTCAATTCCTATAATAAAGTAATACAATTGTATATAATTGTATTATATCATACTATAGCATTGACCAGAACATTACTGATAATGCTTTCATTCTGCTATTATCGTTTTGTTTTCTACCCCTGAGGCTGAATTTCTGCTGGTTTAAAGCTTTTTTTTTTAAAGTTTGTTTTATTTCAGACATTTTTTTATTGTTAAAGGCATTTATCTCTATTTTCTCTCATTTTCGCATATAAGTTAATTGAATACTGAAGAAACTTGTAAGTATGTGTTTACCAAAACACATACTTAAAAGTTGCAGCAACGAACTTATAAGTATCTAATTGGTAGCATCCATTTTTTTTACTTCTTTGAAAGCTACTTGGAAATAGATTTTCCAAATCTATTTATAGGTATTACAATTATGATTTTACGAAAATATATTAAAAACTGCATTGGGTTTTTTGTCTGGTGAATTTTTCAAAATTTTAATAATATTTTTAAAATTTAAATGCCTTTGTTTGTGTAGTATTTAAAAAGAATATTTTGATACGCATATTTATCAATTTCCTGGGCCTGATGTTTAACAAATGGAAGTTAGGACATAATTCAAATTGCATAATCATTTTCAACCGCTCAAAAAAAAAAAAAAAAAAAAAAATCACACACGCAGTTAAAATATTAAAAATATTACCTCCAATCGAAAGGTTTCAACTCAATTATTAAAATTTAAAAAAATGCAAATTGACCAAGTTGTTACAAAAAAGGAAAAAAAAAAGAAACAGAGCAATACAGCTTTTTTATCAATCGTGGATAGTTAGTTCATTTGCTCAGGTCTTTAATTTAATTGCATAATCTGTACTAGCACTCGGGTTTTTATGTTCGGGTATTCGTTGTTTAGAGTTATTAAATCTAGGTTTTAAAGTAAAATTTTAATGAGTTTTTTCTTTATTATTGATTGTTACACTGGCGACACAAGTGTTAGCTTCTCTACGCAGCCTCTAGGTAGCTGTAGGTAACTGATTAATTTCACTTTAAGTATTACTTTGATGCAAAACGTAAAAAATAAATAAATAAATAAATAAATAAAAAGAAAACGAAACTTTTTGACACCTTGTGCTCTAATATAGCACATATATATGTATAAGGTAATTCGGGAGAAGACGCCAGTTGGTGGAAGATGCAACTTTGTTGATAGTATTTCTATGTGTCGATAGATTGCAAAACTGAGCCACTTGTGTGAAGAGTCTGGTCCGACATTATGTGTGACTTGTGAATTTATCTGAATTAACTGTCTTTAATCGGCGTTATTTTTGGATATGGGGAGCATTTAACGTGATGATAACCCTTTTATAATATTCCGTTAATCATATTAAAAGTTTATAAACGTACTTGTTATTTTAAATAAAATATTAGCAATATAACTGAGTTACGCATTATGTTACACATACGATGCATGTAGAAGCGGCCATAACACTGTGCATCTTCCCCCAATACTTGGGGAAAGACGCCACATCGTTCAGAAATAAATGAAATGAACTTCCAAGCCACACCACACAGTATTTACAGCCACTTAATCGCTCGTTTTTCAAATCATTGGAAAACATATTGGCGACAAGCCGTGGACTGGTGGATACACAAGAAGCCAGATCGTAAATTGTCAAGACTTAAGTTTGGATCACTTCTGAATGCCGCTTGGTGCAAGGCAGCCACAGTAGGAAATGGCACTTCTGGGTTTTCAGCTACTGGGATTTACCTCTATAATCCAGAAGCAATCCCGCAGCATGCGTTTGCTATTTCTGTTGGTTCCAGCAATGATACAGCTGTAGCTTCCACAAGTGGAGCATGTGACATGCCTAGACCAGCAGTTGCTTCCACCAGCAGAGGTAATGTCCGTGGACTATCACCATCGGTGATACGCGATTTCCTGTCTAGAAGCAATTAGCCCTATTAATCAGATCAGAAAACGTAATCCATCCGGGTGTAAAAAACAAAAATTAAAAGTATTAACTGAATCAGAGAGGATAACAACTATGCCCGAGGAAAACTAGAAAAGGCGCGTAAGGGCAAAACGAATAACAAGAAACCTTCAATAAAACAGAAGAAAAAGAGACGTGCCAGCTTGTCATCCTCAAATTCCTCTAGATAAGGATAATAATGACAATTTTTGGGCTGTGTGTAAAGAGTACTTTTATGCTAAAAAAGGTCCCAAGTATAACCAGCGCCACCTGGATTGGAGAAGGCCTTGCTCGGCAAATTTTCCGTGCCTATGACGTCACACAGAGCAGGGAAAGAATAATGCTTTTGTTTTTACGGAAGTCGGTTAACAAAGCGTTTTGATTTGAATCATGGTTTATACTTGTTGCGTCCCAAGGTGCAGAGGAAATTATCCAAATACACCGAAAGTTCAGTTGTTTTCCTTTCCAAAGGCTGGTGATCTACAACGAAAATGGATCAACGCAATAAATCGGCAGGATTTCATACCTACAAAGTACACTAAGGTAAGAGACCAATTTTAAATTACTGTCAAATCTTAACGAATATTTATAAAGTGAAATTTTAACATGCATTCTTAAACCGGAATATGCATACACATGTTGCAGCGTTCGGTGATTTAAATAATTTTAAAAAAATGATTTTTTTTTTTATCACATTAGAAATGTGACTAAAATTTGGTATTTTTATAAAAACTCCATTATGCAAGCCTTCATAGTTCACAAAAGTTAATTTCTAAAATTAGAATAACTGAGCTTGGAAAACTAATTTTTAAAACAGTAATGCTTATTGTTTGCTGCTTTAAAATCCCTTGCGCTCCCCTCCCCCTCTATTCCTCTAAAATTTTATCTCCATTATTTTGTAAACTGCTAGGTAAAATAAGACAAAAATATAAATCAGTTTACAGACAAGGTCTAGCAGTATCAAACTATTTTTTTGTTTTTACTATAGATGTGATTATAACACTTCATTATAGTTCATTAATAACATTAAATTTAATATATGTTCCTTTGTGTGCTAATAGTTGACTGATTTAAGCTTCAGTTCAGTAAAATTACTCGCAGCTAAGAAATGCGTGAAATTTTTCTAAAAGCATATTTCTAATATACATTAGGAAATGTTACTTATCTTAGAAATAACACATTTGTATAGGATGCAGTCTTGCCTGTTTTAATTTTATTTTTAATAATATGAATTAACTGTTCTGAAATGATTTGGAAGTTTTTCTAAATAAATTAGTTATTTTATTTGTGTTCTCTGTTTTAGGTCTGTGAACGTCATTTCCACGAGAGTGAAATTCGTAAGGAGGCAGAAGCCTATGATGAAAAAACTGGAAGGAAAATTACAGTTCCGTTAAAGCGTTTCCAATTGAATGAAGGTGCCATTCCTTCAATTTTTCCTGATTGTCCAGCCTACATGTCCTCAACCAAAATTGTGCGAGAGGATCCAGAAAAACGTCGGGAACGCATCGAAAATGACAATCTTAGTCACGCTATAAGCGACAGTTATGAAGTGCAAAAAGAATGGGATGCTCAAAATACGTTCACATCTATTCCAACGCTACAAAACCTATTAGAAAATAGGGAAATTCCCAGTCCATGGGATCTGTTCAGGAAAAAGGACTGCGTGATATTTCTGTGGTTTGACTTCGATCCTGTGCCAGATATAAAAGCGTCCATAATAATAGATGAAACTTTAGACTTGAAAGTATATCGAGGAAAAGTACAAATGAAAAAAATTGGCAAAATGAAATTGTCCAATGGTGTCAAAACTGTTGATGACATTTTTTACGTTTTAGAAACGCTCCCAACTCTCGATGTAAAATCCGAGGGATATTTGCAAAGTGTTATTGCATCCGTCTCCGAAACGTTACAAGAAATAACCTCGGAGTGGGACGAAGAGAAGTTGCACACTATAAAATTTGCATGCGAGCAAATTAAGCTTTGTTGCCAAGCAAAAGAATGCCTAAGGTATTCTCCTGAATTAATGATATTTGCAAGCATTCTGTATACAATATCTGCACATGCTTATAGATTTTTAAGGAATTCCACCAACTTAATTTTGCCACATCCAAGAACCATTCAAAGGGTTTGTTCATCTTTAAATACCAGTCCTCACTTTGAAGGTGAGAATTTTTCTAAATATTTAAAATCTAAATTTCCTTTTTTAAATTCCTCTGATAAAACAGTAACATTAATGCTCGATGAAATTCACATAAAACCATATTTAGATTACAAAGGTGGTCATATTGTTGGTATGGCTGAAAACATGGAGACCTTAGCTACAACTGCACATGTTTTAATGATTCAAAGCCTCCTTTCCTCCTATAAAGAAGTAGTTAAGATTATTCAAGTAAAATATATAACAGCAGAGGAATTACATAAATTTATTTTGAATTGTGTACTGTCATTGGAAAATTTAGGTTTTAATGTAATTGCAATTGTAACAGATAATAATTCAGTCAATAGAAAAGCTATGCATTTTTTTTCTTCTCCTCCTAAATTAAGCATTGTTTATCCTCATCCAGCAGATAATAGTAGACCATTTTTTTATGTAATTGATTCTGTACATATTTTTAAATGTATCCGCAACAACTGGCTTAATCAAAAAAATTGTGAACAGGCATTTTACTTTCCAGATTTTGAAAATTTATCCCAAACACTTAAGACGGCTTCTTTTTTGTCTTTAAAGAAACTACATGAAATAGAGAGTGTAAATTTAGTCAGTTACTCTTACAGCTTAAATAGCAAATCTTTATTTCCCACTAACTTTGAGAGACAAAATGTTAAACTAGTCATGAATGTTTTTAATGAATATGTAATTCAAGCTTTACATAAAGTTGGCAAAGACAAAAATATTTTAAATTCAGAAGGCACTGCCAAATTCATTAAAATTATTTATTGTTGGTGGTGCATTGTGAATGTTAAAACTCCTTTCAAAGGAGAGAGACTCCGCGATGATTTCCAGAAACCAATTTCGGATTTTAATTCAGATAAAGTAGAATACCTAAATAAATTTATTAAATGGTTAGATTTTTGGAAAGCTCAAAATTGTTCAACTGGTACTCTAACAAAAGAAACACATTTAGCTTTGACACATACAACACAAGCCCTTATTGAAATGTCAAAATATTGTCTTAATGACTTAAAGTTTAAATATTTTCTTTTTGGAAAAATTCAAACAGATTCTTTGGAGGAACGTTTTGGGAAATATCGATCATTAGCTGGCTCCCAATATTTGGTGTCAATGCGGCAGGTGTATGAAGCTGAGGCAAAGATACGGCTACAAAACTTTCTCCCCTTAATACTAACCTCTAGTTTGTATGGGATAATTAGGGTTAAGGATGTAGATGGTCCAGCAGATATTGATGATACAGATAATCGCAATCAGTACTGTACAAATTTTGATTTAAATATTTCAGATTCCGATTTTAAAAATGTAGAGAACTTATTACCTGTTTTAATTTTTATATCTGGTTATTGTGCTCGTGTGGCTTTAAAAAAGCTGAAATGTGAACTTTGTGCACCTTTCTTAGTAACGGAAAATACTTTAATTGTCGATAAAAAATTTGACCTAATTATTAACATGGATAGAGGAGGCTTATTATATCCGCAGGAACAAGTTGTAAATGTTGTAACTTGTTGTTATATTATTGTTCAAAAATTAATTTCAAAAGAAAGTGAAAAAGAATTCCTGAGTGGTGCTAATCAAAGACAAACGGTATTGAATTTAACTATGAAGTATGCAGTGTTGCATGAGCTTTTTGTTGATAGTTGTCAGCACCACAGTACAGATACAATTATAAAGTATTTGGCATTTTCAGCATCAAATACGTTTTTAAACAATTATTGTAAAAAGATAAACGATTCTAAAAAAACTAATGAGGCAAAGGCAAGCAATAAAAAATGAAAACTTGCTACACTCTCCACATGTACAGAAGAATAATTTTTCAGACAGTAAATAGAGATTTTGTTCTCAGCACTGTCTTCAAATACAATAATAAATTTAAGTTTATTTTTTTCATAAACAATTATTAAATTATGTTATTCTTGTTTATTCATGGCAGTAGATCTTTGTTCTTTATATAATTTTTATTTATAAATATTTCATGCATCAATTACTAATATATTTACCTCTTATTTTAAATAATGATAAATTTTCAAATATGCATATTCATTGCAAAAGACGAATTTTAATCCTCTCTCTGTTTTGGATGTGGTTTATTTCCTGACATTTCTTTCGAAGATATTTCAGTGTATAACTTTTGTACGCCGCTGCTATTTTCTTACATGTGCATAATTTTTGTTAACAGTGTTCAAACTTAAGATTACTTTTCATATATATATATATATAACTTTAAAATTGTTGAATAAAATTTTTGTGATACGTTTTGTGTCTCCATTCTTGTTTATTTAACTTAACTCTGCTTTTCTAACAATATTATAATTTATCCATTATTTTTAATTGCTATGGGAAGAGCGGAACATTTTAAATTTTCTTATTAAAAGTGCTAATGAAATCATTTTTATTTCATTAACATTTTCTTTATTGCTATGTATTTTTAAGACTTTTAAATGTGAGTTAAGAGTGAAATGTAACTCTCAAATATGTATTTAAAAGTTTAAAATGCCATTTATTTCATTGCAGACTTTTCAAAAAAGAACAATCCATGTTTAAATCCTTTTAAAACAAGGTAGTGATTTTTTTTCTGTTTTTATCTAAAAAAACATTTTCTTTTTAATTAGTGCGATATATTTGAATCTTTTCAGGTATGAGTATTGCTGAATAAATCATTTTAATATTCATACAAACGTAAGATTTTCCATACAAGCTTATTTTTAAATACTGCTTTCGAAGTTCGCATATCTATTGGGCCGCTTGCCTATTCCCTGCTCTCAGTGACGTCACGAAGGCGTGTCATGGACGTCTCCCTATCTAGGTGGCGCTGGTATAACTGGATTCAGTGGATCAAATGCAACAAATAGTTGCACGAAGATTGCAACGGAGCCATTCCATTTCAGATCAGGCAGAGGGTGTCACATGACCCTCACCGATTTTTTTGAAAAAATTACAGTAGTTACAACTAAGGGATATATAAAATATATCAAAAGGATTTTGCAAAAAAAAAAAAAAATATTTCTCTAGCTACAGACGCTTAAAATTTGGGACAACACTCACTTTTAAAATGGCCACTGTTTCAAATGTTTTTAACCGATTCGAATGATTTTTTTTCTATAAATAATGAAGGGATAGTATTTTATTTAGACACTAATTTTTAAAATTTAGTTGGCTTCATTGATAAAGAAAAAAAAGTGTTTCTGAAGTGAAAAAATAGTGTTTGTTCCGACTTTATGATTTTCTTTTCTTATGAAAAAAATTTATTTTTGATAAAACAGAGGTGGCGATCTAAAGTGCTGTTATGGAAGTTTTGTATCAAATTTTATTGTAAGCCTGAGACGTATATCCTCTCAGAATTTAAATTTTGAAATTTGAAAATGTTCAAAAATTACGATTTTTGAAGTGTGATTACTCAAAAAAGTCATTTTTTAAAAATCTGAAAATCTGCTCATTTGTTGCCCTTAAAGTGCTTAATGAGCTGCTATCAATTATATTGTGTATTTTTGCCCCAGATATTTTATATGATTTTTCAAAAATAGATTTTTGTGCGTTTCTCAAAAAAGCCAGAAATTCAAACTCGTTCTTATTTAATCACTTTAATTTAATATGTAATCAATATTTATTAAGAAATATACTGTATTGTTGCACAATTACTACAGATAAATTGTACTTAACCTTCTTAGAACTTAAATAGCTCCTAGCACAAAGCGTAGCTACTGTGATATAATGCATGTTATTGTGTTCAATCCAATTACTTGTTTTAAACTCGCACACTTTACATCAAATATGTTACAGCACTGATATACATAGTTGTAAACGCATATGAAATTACTAGTACGCCCGGCAGTCATACGAAATGACCGCTGTTCTAGATATTATAAATTGTAATTAAAATGATTTGGGCAAAGGTGTCTGCTCATTCAAACTGAATAACCCAGATCAGATGACGAGGACGCCCCTTCGCTTACAGCCCTACACTACTATACATTTATTTACTATATAATCAAATTGTTAGTGAAAAATATATATTTATCATCGAAAGAACTCATTGAAAATTTTATTATGCTTTTCAAAACAACAGTTTTAACGAAACTGGGAAAAAGGAGCGCTGCCACTCTAATAAGAAAAATATGAAAAGGACAGACAATAAATAAAGAAATAAGGGCAATAAATAAATAAATTAAAAAGAAAGAAAGGATTAAATTAAATTCGCGTATACATTAATTTTTAACGGAGATTGAAATACAGCGAAACCTCACTCAATATGACGTTAACTGAGATAAACGTTTCGATTGTTATTAGTATATTTGTTACATTTATGACAATAACAATGGCAACTGCATTGATTTGTTTGTTCACACGGCAACTGTAATTATATGTTTGGAAATGAGGGCAACAATGCAAAAGTAAAATAAAACGGGTCAAAAAAATCATTGAAAAATTTTAAAAAATTAATTTAAAAAAAACTAATTGAGTCACAACTTTCATTTTTGCGGTTTCGTAAACATTAACCGTGCCGAATGTGGTCCCGATCGGTAAAACGGCCTAGGATCCTATCTCGGACAGACAGGCAGACAGAATAAGCCGCTTATATATAAGAAGATGTACTTAAAGCGAAATAAGTAGAATCAAGTTCTTGAATCATCTTCTACTCGTTATTACGAAAAAAATGCAGACTAGGAGGGTTCAGATGGTGTTATATTTCTTGTGATATTATATTCTGGCTATTGAAATATTTGTTCTAGATTATATGCGTAGAAATTATTCGATAGTGTCCCTAAACCATTGGTGATACATTCTTAATTTACCCCATTCAATATAATTCTCATTCATACTTTCAATAAATTTTCCTATTTAGAAATCATGCATTGAGTTATATTTGTTTAAGAGGCTGTTAGTTTTCTAACTGTTTTCAACTTCTTGCTTGCTCGTGCGTCCCATGTAAGCATTACTATTTTAGGGATTTTTACTATTTAGCAGTATTGTGGGATAGCCAATAATGTTTTGATTGTATTCCTATAATAAATTTTACATTTGCTGTTGCTTGGTATTTGATATAAAGCGTGTGACTTTGAAACTAGTAATTGGATTAAAGAGAATAACATGCATTAAATCACAGTAGCTACGCTTTGTGCTAGGAGCTATTTAAGTTCTATGAAGGTTAAGTACAATGTATCTGTAGTAATTGTGTAACAATACAGTATATTTCTTAATAAATATTGATTACATATTATATTAAAGTGATTAAATAAGAACGAGTTTGAATTTCTGGCTTTTTTGGGAAACGCACAAAAGGCCATTTTTGAAAAATCGTATAAAATATCTGGGGCAAAAATACACAATATAATTGATAGCAGCTCATTAAGCACTTTAAGGGCAACAAATGAGCAGATTTTCAGATTTTTAAAAAATGGCTTTTTTGAGTAATCACACTGCAAAAATCATAATTTTTGAACATTTTCAAATTTCGAAGTTTAAATTCTGAGAGGATATGTCTCTCATCCTTACAATAAAATTTGATACAAAACTACCATAACAGCACTTTAGATCGCCACCTCTGTTTTGTCAAAAATAAATTTCTTTCATAAGAAAAAAAAATCATGAAGTCGGAACAAACACTATTTTTTCACTTCAGAAACATTTTTTTCTTTATCAATGAAGCCAACTAAATTTTTAAAATTAGTGTCTAAATAAAATACCATCCCTTCATTATTTATAGAAAAAAAAATCATTCGAATCGGTTAAAAACTTTTGAAACAGTGGCCATTTTAAAAGTGACTGTTTTGCTGATTTTCTGAAAACGGCCAACTTTGTCCCAAATTTTAAACGTCTGTAACTAGAGAGATATTTTTTTTTTTTTGCAAAATACTTTTGGGATATTTTATCTGTCCCTAAGTTGTAACTACTGTAATTTTTTCAAAAAAATCTGTGAGGGTCATGTGACAAATTTCAGACCTGCCTGCCTGATTTGAAATGGAATGACTCAATGAAGATCATTTGCACTGAATGAAATGTTGTGCAGGCTATCATTCGACCTGTGCGGGTATTATTTTTAGCAAACTAATTATGAAATAGTTTAATTTGTTTGGTTTTTTTTATATTCATTGTTAATTTACATTAAATTTTGTAATGTTTGTCTTATTTTGTTTATTTATTGTGGTGTTGCATCTTACTCCATAACTGGTTGTATCTTCCCCATATATATGGGGGAACATGCGCAATTGAATGACTTTATTTAACATTAAATTTCTCATTTATTTTCACACTAAAAAGAGAATTAACTTGGGGGCCGTTCATAAATGATGTCAAGCTTTTCTCCCATATATTTGACCCCCTTCCCCCGTTGTCACAATATGTCACACTTCAGCGGACCCCCTCCCCCCTTTGTCACATGTCACGCTATGTTGCACAATGCATGATATCACACTTCTTGTTACCCCCTCCCCTTCCCTTGTCACACTTTGTCACAATTTCACGGACCTCCTCCCCCCCTCGAAGCGTGACACCATTTATGAATGATCCCTTGTGTACGTAACAAATTAAACATTGAAAAATAATGTGTATTTTTTTCATAATCTTGTTTCTTCCATTTTCAATGTACTAATCGAAAAAACCCTTAAGTGTGGCGACTCCTCCCGATTTACCTTATATGCAGTAGAGCACCTAGGATTTTGCTTTGGGAGGCTACCAAGGTCCAAATTAGGAACAAACCGGATATTGATTTCCAGGGGTTTTCGGGTTCTCTCGAGTGATTTATCCGTACCGGATATCCGGCTCTGGTATTTGGAACCTGTCAGTTGTAACTATACATGAAAATCAAAGTTTTCATGACGGATAACCGGTTTTTTTTTGCAGGACCCAATCAGGTCCGGATATTAATTTTCCGGTTAGATTCCTGATATCCAATTCCTTCTGGGGGATCTACTCCCCCGTCGGTGTGCCCCTGTATATATATATGTATGGATATATGTAGGTGAAGCAGTAGAAATGGTGCACAATTAGAAAACATGATAAAAAAGGATCAAAACGTTAATTTTTTGCCAAACTTTTGGTGAATATAATACACAACATTCCTTCTGTATGCATTTCCATCACTATTTACTTGTTATGCTCTAATTTAAAACGATAGCGGGAATGAATCCAAGACAGCTTTTTTTCGCTTCTCTTCTTATAGGGCGGGTGAGATTGCGCACATGGGTGATTCACACACGCGGGAGATGGCTTTTGATAAACAGAAATTATTATTAATAAATGGAAATAAATTGTCAAAATAGCTGAAAAAGCATTTGCTTAAAAAGTATTTTGCAGTACTCTCATCACACTGAAAATCAGAGGAACAGTTGGGAAATTTCAAGCCGTTATTTTTAGAATGCAAGAAGTAAAAACGACGTAGTATCATACACTTTCAGAGAAAAAAACTCATGAATTCGAGTAAACACTGTGCTGTTGTGGCTATACAGCTACCTAGAATCACGATGGATCACTCACACTTCCCCTTTCCCTCCATAAATTCAAGTGCGCTATCGCTCTGACTGCTCCCCCATCTCACATGTATATATATATTCGCTACACTACTAGCGGGCGTTGAATCTACGATATTTAACTTGGAAAAAGGAAAATCATCTGCGTATGATTTATCTTTAGGCTTAGATCTTATGCTCTTATGCTAAAATATGTAATGTATTGATCTATCACGCATGATAAATGTCGCTTCTGATTTTTTATGCATTAATACAAACAACCGCGCTCAGACGGGAAATAAATTATGGTGTGAATATAAACAGCGGTTTTCTTCCATTTATTTATTTAATTCTAAAAAATGGAAGCACTTCGTTTCATAAATATTTTTGGTTTTTAGAAAAGCAGTAACGATGATTGCAATAGTGCACTGTATTGAAACTATTTATGTAAAAAAGAACCCTTTTTTAAATTCAAATGATGTCAATAAATATTTTGAATGAGGTATTTCCCCCCCTCCCCCCTCTAACATACTATCAGCTACACAAAGTTTAATTGCTTTGTGCCTGTTTTGGAATAAATAAAATGCTCAATACAGTGCAAAATCACAGTTGGGATATTGCCACTTTTATATGAAGAAACTATTGTAAATGCACATGAAAATCTTTTCTTGAAATATGTATGCCTTATGATACCAACGCTGTGTTTCTTTTGTATTTAATTCTAGCACAAAGTTTTTTTTACATTTATTTAAAGTGAATATTATTGATGAAAAATTCATTCGTGTAAAGGTTATTGGTTTTGTTAGCTGTTAAATACCTTCTTGCATCATTTGCGAAACTATTTCGAAGATAATATTCAAGCTTTTGGACATCAGAATATATCTAATGCCCGTAACTAAGATTATAATTTGGAGGCAATACAATGACTTCTAGCTTCATCTAATAGTTTATTTATTTCACATCAGAAATATATTTGAACTAGTAAGCCCGGCGGTCATACGAAATGATCGCTGTTCTAGATATTAACAAGAAGTTCCGTCTAGAACTATACAAGCCTACTTTCCCGTATTTACCAACTTGAAATTTATAATCCAGCTAACTCTCTCTCTCTCTCTCTCTCTCTCTCTCTTCCTCATTTAACTTTAGCTCTTAATTACTTCAAATATACCTTTTTAAACGGTTAATACATATTCATTCACTCACTCATTCTTTCATTTATTCATTCATTTTTCTCATTTATGTATTTATTCACTCATTTATTTACTTTTCACTTCATACATTCATTTATTTATTTTATTATTTATTCATTCATTTATTCGTTTATTCCTTCACTCATTCATTTAATCATTCATTTATTCGAAAATATCGTTAAAATTCCCGATCAAAACATTTCATAAGAAAATAGGCTGGTTCCGTTCTGGTTGAACTTCGTATCTGTACCTGTTCTACGGCCAAACATATTTCCGATAAATTTTCTTCCAAGCAAATCGGTCTTTTAGATCATGATTTATAAAGGATTGAAATTTCCCCGTAGGCGCTGATGTAAATCCTTTTTTTTTTAACTGTTTCAAAATAAATTCCTTTATCCCGGCGCGAATCTTGCCGAGGCAACAAAACACGCAAAAGGTTACCAGCTGAGGTATTCCGTTTGGCGTTGGTTGCATCGTTATTGGCGACTTTATCGCCTGCGCCGGGATAAAGGAAAAAGTACCGTCAATTTTTTTGAACTGTTCAAAAATGAACAAAAATTGTTCAACAAAAAATATTTTCCTTCGAGAACTTCTTTTAATAATCTTGTTCATAAGAACTCGACTCTTATGCCCAGAGTTTATATAATTTGCTTCACTTTTGCCCATAGGCGCTAATGTTAAAATGTTTTGAACTGTTCTAAATTGAACAAAAAATTGTTCAAATCAAAAGTAAAATATAGAAATGAGATGTCCTCGCCGAGATCTTTCGAATGCAAAAAGAATTTTTCGAATCAAACTATTCGTTCAAAAGTTATTAGGGGGGGGGGGGGGTACAGACCGACAGACCGACATTTTCCCCATCTCAAAACCCTACTTTCAAAATTTTTATTTCTCAATCTTTAATTAATTACTTCACTTATTTTTGACTTTTCTTTATTTTTAACGATATTTTTACGATACATTAAGCCTTCTTTCATGCTTTAATATATTTTTTTTACTTTTACGGGAATGTAAGCTAAAAATATACAATTCTCCCAGTAACCGTAAATGCACATCAAATAAAAGAGATATTTGTCAGGTAGAACAGTAAAGTTTAATGAATAAATAATAAACATATAATAATTTCGTAAAAAATATTTTTACCGAAAAAATAAAACATGTAAGTTATAATAATCTGTAAAATAAAAATATTATTTACTATATAATCAAATTGTTTGTGAAAAATATTTATTTATACCCAACATAATCATCGTCAAAACAATAGTTTTAACGAAACCTGGAAAAAAGAGCACTGCCAGTTTAATATACACTGGTGTGCAAAACTTAAGCAACAATGTAAATTTTAAGCAGATGGCTATGAAATTGCAGAAAAAGAGTTCTTGCGATTAGTACAATGAACATGTAATTCAGTAGAAAGGTCATGCGGATGCAAATATCAGGAACAAAGTGTCAGAGGCAATGCGAGCGTGTGCAAAACGCGTGCTGTTGGCGCGCGCACCTTAAGAGTACAATAAAAGGAAAGGCTGTAGGTGCAAGTGAATTTTTTCGTGAATTATGGCTGGAAGAAATCATCTGGACTATTTCACACGTTGAAGAATGATTGGAAAGTTTGAGGAGGGTCGCACACTGTAAAAAGTGTGGAGTAAAGTAGCTCCGAATTTGGTGTTAAAATACCTTAAAAAATGTGTGAACAAACACTTTATTTCAAGCTAACACCAAATCAAGGGTTCGTGAACACTTTAAATGTTGTAGCTTGCATTAAAACTCCAATACTGGTGAATTTTTACACCACATTGACACCTTTCGTGAATTATTTTCACTTGTGAAAACACCAACTTTGGTGTATGTTTCAAAACTTGTGGTGGTAACGATAGATAATTTATAAACAAATATTTGATTCTGTTTGCTTCGCCATTTTGTTAAAGTCGCTGCAATGGTTGCTGCCGAAACGAAGTTTGATTTTATTCGAGGTATGTTTGTTTCTAGTTGTGTAATAAAGACAATTAAGTTAACGCAGGATAATTGAAACTTCATGTGTATGTCATTTGTATTTAAGTATTTTGTTAAATTCAATTTATATGTTACGCATTTCATGATACATTAAGCCTACTTAGAATTTGTCTCCATTAGAATTCGTTATATTATTTTTCAATCAGCTTTAGTTTTCAATCAGTTATGCATACTTAATTATTTTAAATTGTATAATTATTAATTTTAAATCCTAATTCTATATTACATAAAAAAAAATTATTCTCGAAATGTTTTTCAACAATGTTCTTAGCTTCTGATGAAATACATTCGGAAAAAGTATCAGTATTTTCGCTTTTTATTACTGAAGAATAAGAGCTTTCTTTAACTATGTAATTCTTGGCATTTTTACTTGTAGAAGAACATTACAATTGCCGTAATGCACGTTTTGAATAAAATGTTATCAAGTAAAATAGAATTTGCATTCTCGCGAGGAATTGTTCATATACTGTGTAATTTTCCAACAGTTTGAGAAATGTTCTTTCTATTTTTATTTTGTTTGAACAAAGCAGCCTAAACCCAGGTAGACGACAATGAGACAGCTGCTTTTATTTTATACTTGTCTTTGAGTTGCAACGGTTCAGTGCTGAAGTTTTATTTAGATTTTTTTAAAAATGATTTTAATTGCATTAGTTATTGATTTCAGTAAAGAACCTCTCGGAGGTACTGAGTCTTAAGAATTGATTTTGTAATAAAATGTGTTTAATCACACCCATCCTTGTGCATTTATATATCTTAAGCAGGCTTTTTTTTGGTGACAATATTCATCTTTACTTATATTTCATATAGTATGAATAAATACGCATAGGTGTGGTATTTTCTAGTATCTTTGTATACCAAGCAGATTTTTGTTTCATTTGACGGCGTTCCGTGCAATTATATAAAATATTATTCTTGCATTGGCCCTGCAAATATCTTGTTTTAAATTTTCGTAGAAATTAATATGCCCCCCCCCCTTCTTTCCCCGGGAAGATTAACTGGTGTAGATATATGTTTGGTTCTGCTATAAATATAGGTTTTCCAATAAAAAATTCCATACTATAACAAGCTTTCAATTTGTAATTATAGTTTGAATTTTTATTCTGAAAAAAAAGTTCTCATATTTTATGATCTAAAAGCTACACATCCTGTCTTCTTTTACTTTCCTAAATAATGTCCGTTTCCTCCAGGGATGTGGAACCGGAGACGGAGTTGGGCTCACTTTGGGATAGAAAAGTCGGAGTCAATTAAAATGTGTCGACTGCTAATAAATATATACCATAGTAATTGAGTTGGAGTAGGAGTCTGTGCTTTACGCAGCAGCCTCCGCAACCCTGGTTTCCTCATTTATCAAAAATCTTATAATATGTAAGCGGCTTGAGCGTCTGTTTGTCGCCGATAGCGTATTGGTTGCTAGCGTAACTGTACTAGCCAATGGGGTGAAGTTGGCATGGCATTCAAATAGTACACATACACTAATGCCATACATGCCGTTATCATTGTTTTAATTCAATTATCATGGTATTTAAGAAGATTTAAATATTTTTAATTCATACAATTGTTGCTTATTATGCATTTAACTCGTAAATAGTTTAAAATTTTGCCCAATTTTATTCCGACAATGTATTTTAAACTGAATTTTCAGCTGAGCGCAAATTGAGCGTGTCAAGGGGAAGGTGAACATTTGTTTCTATTAGTATTTATAATATCTAGAATAGCGGTCATTTCATATGACCGCCGGGCTTTCTAGTATTATATATTCATCAAAAATATTTTTTCATGTGTATTGATAATTTTATTTTATAACATAACACTTTTTCTGGTACTGTTACTGGAGTTAATGAAAATCAAATAAATATAGCATTTTTTGTCCTTGAAGTATACAGCCTACTCATTCAAATGGATATCTTCAGTGAAATAACCAAAAGCTGACCATGTTGCCTGCCGTTAAAGGAAAAAATCCACTTGACCTGCTTTATCAGTTTCTTATTTTTGTAGTATTTAAATTATATTTTGTCTTTTGTACGTTTTCAGAAAATTGATCAAGAACGAATCACTTTTTCAAAATTGAAACTCGTTGTGAATTATTTGAATATTATTGTTATTTGAATTTAATCAAATATGAGTAAAAAAGATTTGTGCTGGTAGAATTACCAACGTTTTGGTTATTTTACCAACATTTTGGTTGCGTACACTCTAAAAAGTTTTGGTGTGACACAACACCAAAAGTGGAGGCAACACTTCGAAACCAAAAGTGGTGTACGAAAACACTACAATTATTTTTGGTGTACTGAGAATTATCCTTGGTGTTTGAGAACTCCAAGAATAGTATTTGGTGTTTCAGAACACCAAAAATAATCTGGTGTTTTCGTACACCCTTTTTGGTTTCGAAGTGTTGCCTCCACTTTTGGTGTTGTGTCACACCAAAACTTTTTACAGTGCAGTGTGATCAGTGTACCTGAAGAGTTCGGAATCAACGAAAGCGTCGTTTCGCGAGCTTGGAAAGCCTTCCGAACCACAGGTACAGCTGTCAGAAAGGTTGGCTGTAGCCGCCCCAGAAAAACAACTGCAGTGGATGACCGATATATCGTCCTGTAGTCGAAAAGAACCCGGAACCAGTCGGCAAGCGCCATTGCTCAGCAACTGTGTACAGCAACGGGGCAGCAAGTGTAACGGTTTACTGTCGCCAGACGCCTTTACAAAGGTGGCCTATTCGCTCGTCGTCCTGAACACTGCATCCCTTTGACAGCAGTGCCATCGGCGGCGCGTTTAGAGTGGTGCAAAGAGCATAAAAGCTAGACCTCTCATCAGTTTAGTCATGTCCTCTTTACGGATGAGAGTGGTTTTAGTGCCACACGCGATTGTGGACGCCAGTTAATTTGGAAAGAGGTCGGGACACGGTTTCATCTCAGTAACATCGTGGAAAGAGACCGCTAAGGTGGTCCTGGAGTTCTCGTCTGGGGAGGTATTATGTTGAACGGGCAGACTGAGCTCCACATTTTCGACGGAGATTCTGTAACAGAAGATCGCTATTGTCAGGAGGTACTCCTTCCTCATGTGCGTCTGTTCAGAGGTGCCATTGGACCAGACTTCATTGTTATGGATGACAATGCACGCCCACATCGGACACAATCTGTTCAGCAGCTACTGGAAAGTGAAGATATCACTCAAATAGATTGGCCAGCGTGATCCCCTGATTTAAATCCTATTGAAGATGTGTGGTATGCTTTAGGGAGACGCATTGCGGCGCGATTTCATCCTCCTGGGAACACCCAAGAACTGAAACGGAAACTGATAGAGGCATGGGCACTCTTACCCCAAAAACTGGTGGACAATATGGTGATGAGTATGGGGATAGATGATGAGAAGCAATCACTGCAGCACGGGGAGGACATATCCCATATAGTCTAAGAGCCCGTGAACCCCAGACCTTTGTTATTTTATAAAAGCTAAAAGTTTGTCAGCGCATGCTCCCAACACAGGTAAGAACGATGGACCATTATGAAGTTTGGGTTACCCTGGCTTTGGCAGGTAAACGGTGCTGAAGGTGTGTAAAATAACAATCTAAATTCATCAAATAATAAAGTGTGATTTTTTTGGTATTACCTTCATTTGGGATATTATTAAAATTTTTTAAAAGATATTTGGAATATTATTAAAAATCACGTCATTAATTGCCAGACACTTAACATCGTGGCAACTCCATGCCAGACACCCCTAATATTCATGAAATTATAATTCTACTTACGTTATGGTATAAAACCTGATTTTTATATATACTACTTGGGTAATAATTAGATGATGTTTCCTCGCTAGCCAGACATTTTTGATAGTTCTAACCCCTTGCCAGACAAGCGTGTAAATCTTAGGAAGAGATCCATGATTAGAAAGACTGATTCAAAAAAACTTTTTGGCACAGATTTATATTACTAATAATCTGTGTAAATTTTAAAAACATCTCAAGAAAAGACATTCGATGCTACAACTATTTTAAATTGTTAAAAATTTAAATTTTTTCTGTCAATAACAGGTTATAAAAAAAACCAAATAAAATAATACTCAAAACGTTAATTTAAAATAGATGAATGACATTACAAGTTATTATAAAGTATAAAAAATAGATTGCTGACATTACTGATTATTATTATAGTGTATAAAAGAACATATTATTTTATTCATTATCATCATTATGATCAATGTTATCATTTTCTTCGTCACTGTTACTCCATCCGATATCGTCATCTTCTTCTTCGTCAGTTTCTGTAAAAATGTGAAAAGGTTAATGGGGTTGAAAATATTAAAAAATAATGTATAGTGGTTTGAAGTAGTATTTATACCTGATACAGTTTTCAGTGATTCTCTGACGAAATTTGGCAACTGATGATCTTCGAACCATTTAAAATGGTACAGATTATTTTCGAGAACCCAACCATTATTCTCGGGTTGATAAATTGTTGGAATTAGCTGATTTGCATTATTCCAAATGCTAGACACATAGTTGGCTCTCAGAAATTGTTGTAGCAGCTCAGATTTACACGGTGGCAGATTGCTAGCTTCAAAATTTCGTAGGCTTTTACGGTTAAACGCTTCATTTATATCTGATAACTGATATGTATTAATGAATAGTTGAAGCCGTGCTACATCAACATCAGGCAAGGGGTCTGGCAAGGGGTTGGAACTATCAAAAATGTCTGGCTAATGAGGAAACATCATCTAATTATTACCCAAGTATTGTATATAAAAATCAGCTTTTATACCATATCATAAGTAGAATTATAATTTCATGAACATTAGGGGCGTCTGACATGGGGTTGCCACGATGTTAAGTGTTTGTCAATTAATGACGTGATTTTTAATAATATTCTGAAGGTAATACCAAAAAATCACACTTTATTATTTGATGAATTTAGATTGTTATTTTACACACCTTGTGTACCGTTTACCTGCCAAAGCCAGGGTAACCCAAACTTCATAATGGTCCATCGTTCTTACCTGTGTTGGGAGCATGCGCTGACAAACTTTCAGCTTTTATAAAATAACAAAGGTCTGGGGTTCACGGGCTCTTGCTCTAACACTAAAGAACATCTGCGTGCTATTCTTCCTCTTGGATAGACAATCATGTGTAACAATATTATGAGTTCAATAAAGCCTATTTTTGTTTGATTCCACATTGTATGAATTGTATTCATTTTTACGCAGTTATGCTTTCATCATCCTTTAAATACAAAACTGCTCTCTCTCATTTCCAAATTTCATGTCTCTCAGATGATTTTTTGAGGAGTTATGGCAAAAAAAACCCCTTTTGCTTAAGTTTTGTACACCAGAGTATATAAAAAGCGCAGACGATAAATAAATTAAAACAAAGAAGGAAGGATTAAATTAAATTCGTGTTTACGTTAATTTTTAACGGAGATTTCAAATCTAGCGATGCCTCACTCAAAATGCTAGAGAAATGTTTTGATTATTAGTATATTTGACATGTGTTACAACAATGGCAACTGCATTACAGTTACGCAAGCAACCAATAAGCTATCAGCGACATACACTTAAGCCACTTATATATAAGATTATGTGCAAAAGAAAGGAAAATAACTAGTACTTTTTAGAAAAATCCCCTCAAAATTGTTGAACACCAGATACGAGAAAACTGTCATACTCTTTCCTAACATAACTCGAAATCAAATCATTTCATGTTTTGGTACAAAATAAAACATTCAAAACACAATGATTTTAATGTTAATGGGTATTAACTTCTGAAAATGAAGTGGAAATGTTTTTCTTTAACTCTGCTTTTTAAAATGTACTATTTATTCACGCGATTAGTTTGGATGTTGAAAAGGCACTACAATCTACATTCACATAAATATTTACTTATCTTCGAAAAACAAATTCGAAGTTTTCTAATCCATCTTAAAAGCGTTTCTATTCATTCGTTAGATACTTAATTCTTAAATAAATCTTCAATGTCGAATAAAATTCCTTTCGAAAAAAAGTTTCTAAAATCTAATAGCACTCAGTAAAAGTGTTTGAAAGAAAATTGTTGCATTTGAAAAAACAGCACAAAATGGAAATTTTTCATTATATAGAAACTTTCCTGTGAGCAAAGGTAGAAATTAAGTCATCTGAATAACGAATATTTGTTTCAAATTAATTTGTTTTTTCCGTAATATCCCAGCAATAAAGATTTTCTTCGAATTGAAAAAGTAGTGTAAAACAATTTTTTATGTACAATGTATCCTTTGTAAAGTTTACTAAAGAAAAACTTACTTTTCCGGGGGCAAAAAGAGCTAAAGGGTGAAAGACAATGTTTATTTTTTTTAAAGAAAATATTCATAAGAAGTATCAAATGAACGCCTGAATAAGAAATGATTACTTCAAGCCTACTAATTATTCAGATTTTAAAATAAAAATTGCGCATTTTTATGAGCAATAAAAAATTGCCTATTGTTTTCAGTTGATTTGTACTGTCGCTTTTCATTTGCTTATTTTACGGTATTTGCCGTAGACGTTACTCTTATTTTTATCATTTTTCGCTTTGAATATAGAAAGAAGTAAAAATTCATCTGCATTGCACATTCATTTCGGTCAGCATTTTAATTACGGATCTTGTATTGACGCTTTGTTTTTTGAGCAATCATGTATTGCTCATTTTTTTCTCATTGGTTCTCATGGATAGGCAGTGTTGTACATCATTGGCGCTTTCAAGTCGTGATGTATACTATACATAATTTTATGAGTTCTGAGTTCATGGTCACGTACTTCGTGTCTAGAATGCTGACCGGAAGGAATGAGTTGCTGTACGAATGTAACTGAAAAGATGTACAATTCAGACTTGTGCGCACCAAGAAAGATTTGTATATTGTTGTGTGCTGGTGTTGGGTATGTACTGTTTTCTTCACCCTCTTAATGCTGTGGGAAGTATACTTCCCACCAAATTCATCAACTTATGTGTTTAGTATGTTATTTAATTCCTGTCATTAGTAGAGACTTGAGCAGTACATTATTTTACTACCATGTACATCACTTTGAATACGTTGAGGCATACTCCCCCAAAAAAAGGGAGCACGGTAAAAGTTAAGTTAATTTTATTTAATGACCTGTATGACTCTTTTTCCCCCTTGAAACTAAATTAAATGAAAAAAATGTATTTTAATGTACCTCTACTAGGTAAAAAAAAAAAAGAAACCGGTCTGTAAAAGAGTTAAGAAAGTGTTCATTGATACTGACCTTCTATTTATTTCTAATATTTTCTAAATTCATAAATACATTAGTAACAAAATTATGTCAAAAAGCATTAATAAGTACTATACAATCTGCAACTTTTTAGTTCATATATATATATATATATACTAGTATGCCCGGCGGTCATACGAAATGATCGCTGTTCCACATATTATAAATATACAATACTCCCAGTAACCGGAAATGCATATCAAATCAAAGAGATATTTATCAGGTAGAATAGTAAAGTTTAATGAACAAATAATAAACATATAATAATTTCGGAAAAAATATTCTTACCAAAAAAAACATCTAAGTTATAATAATCTGCAAAATAAAAGTATTGTTCACTATATAATCAAGTTGTTTATGAAAACTATTTATTTATATCCAACATAATCATTGTAAAAACAATAGTTTTAACGAAACTGGAAAAAAGAGCGCTGCCACTTATATATATATAAGAAGCGCAGACGATAAATAAATTAAAATAAAGAAAGAAGAACTAAATTAAATTCGCGTTTACATTAATTTTTAACGGAGATTGCAAATCTAGCGATGCCTTACTCAAAATGCTAGAGAAATGTTTTGATTATTAGTATATTTGACATGTGTTACAACAATGGCAACTGCATTACAGTTACGCAAGCAACCAATAAGCTATCGGCGGCAAACATACACTTAAGCCGCTTATATACAAGATAATATAGTGTGTAAGATTAACGAGACAAACTGACCTGTGGAAAAAACCGTTTATTTCTATAAAATTAGAATTTTCCTACTTTTCAACATAATCCTCATCAACATTTATGCACTTGTCCAAACGGTTTAGCAGTTTTTTTTTAAATACCGGCTGCAAATAACTCTTTGTCTTGGTGTCGGAGCCAATTTCCCACAAATTTCTTGACATCCTCGTAATCCTGAAACTTCCTCCCACGTAATGTCTCCTTCAGTGGACCAAACAAATGATAAACGGAGGGTGCTAAACCGAATCTATAAGGCGAATGAGGCAGTAACTACCAGTCTATTTTATGAACGGTTTTACGGGTAATTGAGTAGCATGAGGACGTGTATTGCCTTTCTGGAGAATCACACCTCTCCTCGGTACCAACACCATCTTGAACTTTTTCTGCAATCATTTCCACTGTGACACGGTGGTCCGCCTGAATAATGTCATCAATTCGAGTTTCAAGTGAGAAAGTTGAAACTTCAAAAGGCTGGCCAGAACGGTGTTCGTCAGACACTGATTCTCGACCACTTTTGGACTTCTCTACCCCCTTGTAAAAATTTCCATGGTTTATACAACTTTCACTATACACTTTAGTCATTCCAGAGTATACATTAGCTGGTTTTTCACCTTCAGCAATGAAAAAACGAATCACAGTACGTTTTTCAACCAATGTGGAATTTTCAAGAAGACTAACTTACGACACTAAATATATCAAACTTGTACTACCAACAGTCTTTTCCCCAAATCAATTTGTCTCTTTAATTATGGAATGAACCTCGTCTATAAATTTTACCATTCGCTTCCGTAAAAACTTTTTTTTTTTACGAAAACAAAAAAAAGTCCTGATTTTAAAGATGTGTCGTTATTTCAGCATAGATGAGAAATTCCCTTTTACGATACTTTTTTTTTTTAAAAATCCCCATAATTTAATGAAATAAATATTAAAAATGAAACAAGTTAGTAAAAATGACAATTTTAAATAAAAGTGATGTATGACCGTTGTTGTTATTCACTAGAAACATGCGGTAAAGACAAATCAAAACACTAGAAGAAGTTCAAAGGGAGAAAGTAAGGAGTAAGAATTAACGAAAGAATTACTATGTTCTTTAAGAATAGAATTTGTTATATCATCATAAAAGAATATTTTAAAGTTAGTTCCATATAAGATAGGCATGACAAAATATACCTCTTTTGTTTTGATTCAGGTACTACATATTAAAATAATTCTGACGAAGCTTACCCATCTTCATCCTTACTTTAAAAATAATGGAAGAATTCTAGTTTAAGAAATAAAGTAAGGAATTATGATGTAAAAACGTGTCTTGGAAACTGTGTCTAACATTTGCCATGCTGGTCACGATAAGGTAATTAAAATTAATAATTCAAAGTATTTATTTCATAGATTAAAATTCTTCCACTATTTCTAAAGTTAACACAAATATGTACAATCGCAACATAATGTATTTAGTTATTTTAATATTTAGTACCTGAAACAAAAAGAAAAATGTGTGACAGACATGTCAAAAAACATATGGAATTAACCTTGAATGTTTTGAAATATTCATTTAATGAGTCCAGTTTCCTTGATAGTATAATACGCGTTCTTTTCTACCCACAATTGGTTTTCTCATTGCTTCCATAAGGCTGAGAGAGAAAACATACTAAGGTAAAGAATTTCATCTAGAAATAACTTTCAGCAGATCTGATGTCACATAAATCTTATTTTTGAAGCTTGTTAATCTACAAAGAGGTTAAGTTGTTCAGTGAATTACACGGCTCTTGTATTCAAGAACATATTGTTCATATTATCTTTTCTTTTGTTTTCTTCTCTAACGATTCTGAAGAATTGTTCATGACACTGAAAAGGTCCTTTAAAACAGCGGTTCCCAAACTGTGGTACGCGTGCAGGTAAGAAAAAAAAAAGGAGAGAAATTGCACTAGAAGCATTGCGTTGCTTTCTGTTCTCATAGGACTCGAGCAATGACAGGAACCAGAGGAGTTTTTGCCAAATTAAAATCTTTGACAGAAAACTACACTTTTGCTCATTGCAGCATACATAAACAGCTGTTGGCTGCAAAGGGTATACCTGAGCCATTTAATTGTGTTTTGCAGGAATCTGTCAATGTGGTCAACTTCATTAAATCACAGGCCCTAAACTCGCGATTATTTTCAAAGCTGTATTCTGAAATGGGCAGTGATCGTATTCAGTTGCTACTACACACTGAGGTGAGATGGCTTTCTCGAGAAAATTTTTTAATTAGATTTTTTGAATTACATTTCGAGGTGCAGCTGTTTCTGATGGGAACCCGTTTTGAATTGCGTGAATGCTTGAATGACGAGCTTTGGATATCAACCCTTGCCTACTTAATAGACATTTTCAGTCGCTTGAATGACTTAAATAAAAGTTTGCAAGGTAAAATATTTTATACTAATAAAGTTGCAAAGTATTATATTCTATATAATAAAGTTATACTCGCAGTGGTACGCAAATGGTTTGCTAGAAAAATGGTGGTACGCGAAAAAAAAAAGATTGGGAACCGCTGCTTTAAAATATTTGTCTTCAACAAATAATTGAAATTCATTTTAGTTTCTCGGTTTGAAGAACTGTAGACAATATGTAAGATATTTGTTTTTTTTAATTATGTGGCTAAATTTATCACCGAAAAGACAACTTACATCATAGTTGATGCCTCATAATTTTGTATCTTGTTCATTTACAAAAAAATCGAACTAACTCAACCTACTACAGGCTTCCAAATATAAGGTGAAACAGCAACAAAAATATCGCCTATAGAAATGAACAGTGTCATATCTGCTAAATGCACATTTTTCAGGAGAGGAGTTTAAACTATTTACAATTTATTTTATTTAATTATCTTTTTAGTTTTAATGATTATTACAATCGATTTTGTTCGGAAAATAATTATTGCTTGTTTCTCTCACATGATGGATGTTAAAAGATGTCAAAAAGTTAGAAATAACTAAAAAATGCAGTTATGACAGTATTGCACTAAAAAAATAGTTTGTAAGTTATTAAAAAGTAGTACAGTGACTAAGTATTGTTCGTTCCTGTAGCTAAATGGGGGTAACACTGTCCAATTCATTAAAAAGTACTTGTCTCTGATTAATATTTTTATTATTTTTTTATTTAGACTTTTCCCCTTGGAACATGTTTATATTATTTGATTATAACATAAGCTTTAATTAGGCCTTCATACCACCTATAAGTTATCTGAAAAAAAGCAAGCTAAAGAGTATTTAAAAGAAAAATTAAAACAAAATATAAAAATATAAAAGTTTATTTACTTAGGAAATAGGAACGTAATTCTTACAATTTAGAACATAAAATAGGAACGCAATTCTAATTGTTTTTTTTATAAAATGCACATTATTGTGATAGTTGTGCTGCAGCACCATTAACAAAGCAATCAAATAAATAAAAACATTGAAATGAATACTGCCTTATGCACCAATCAACGATAAATTTATTCGACAAAACTGCTGAAAGGTAATAATAAATCAGAAATGGAAACTGCCGTATCTACCAACCTGACGGTATTCATCTTAATGAAGGACGTCAAAAAATGAAAAATTGAAATGAATACTGTCGTATCGGATGTTACGTCAGTAGTTCCATGTGTTATGAGTATATAAACTACATGTATTTTGAAATTAAAGCTGATAAAACATTGTACTTGCAAAAATTCCAATGCGTTGAAATTCTATAATCAACCGAATTATTCTGCAATAAGGCGGGGTTGACATGTGAGAATTGGCGGTTCCAGCCAAAACTCATAGTGACACTAATGTTCTCTAGCCTTAATTTTTGAACATTTACTTAGAACAGTATTCCCAATATAAAGAGCGCAAAAATCTGAAAATTTTGAAATAAAAACCAAAAAAAAAAATGATTTTTTGCAGATATGACACTGTTCATTTCTATAAGCGATATGTTATTTAAGTCCTGCGGGTGTGCACGGCTCTCAATATTTCATCTTTGTACAGAGTACAAACACAAAAAGTGAGCGATGGGATTTTGCTGCTGTTGCTTCCGATCGGAAGTCATTCATTACACTGAAAAGCATTGTTGTGCTCGTCGTTTCTTTCAATTCTTTGTATAATTTTTAAGAGCATTGATTGTGAAATTCATCAGGTTCTATAAATGTTTGCTATAAAAATTGTTTTTTTTCTTCACTAGTTTTAAGGGACCTCAGAAGACATGAAACAATTTGCTGTACTTCCGATTTCTAACTGAAATATTTGATCTAAAAATGCTTAAGTTTCGCACATTTGATAGCACTTTCATTCCATTGCAGATGCTTGTGTGCATCGGTACATTGTTGTGCTGAGGCATTTCATTTTTTTCCCAATCTGTTTTTAAATTATTGAATATGTCTTGCATTTAAAGTCTCTACAACAAATGACTCACAAAGTTTTTTCTTTGCCAAAAAACCTCCAAAAGTTGTGCATTTTTAAAAAATTTTTAGACCTGTTTTTAATTATAACAAAAAGTTATCTCAAAGAACATATTTAATAGAAAAAAGTAAGATCGTACTATGTTTTCATTATATGATTTATTTATTGGTATTAGGAATTTCATCATAAGCGTTGGAATCCTAGTTTCACACCGGAAGCAAGCAGAAAAATATCATCGCTCAGGTTTTTTGTCCTCCGCATTGTGCACGAAAATACTGAAAGCAATATAAAGCCCGAAGGACAGAATTTTTTTACTGTTGCTTAAGGGTACTGTTAACCAGCTTAAGGGCTTGTTAAAATCTTTGTTGCATAATGTAGCTGAATAATTCGCATAGCTTTGAATTTCCTACAAAAGAAGTAAATGACTTTTTAAAAGAATTTTTCTATGCGTATATTTAATTTTTTGCTAATCTTAACTAAAATGTTCTTTACGTTTTAATACTGAAATTATGCGCGTGATTTACGATACATGACTTGGGCAAGAAATATTTCATCATTAATATATGAAATTATTATCCATGAAGCTACTGGAATTAGGATCATGTTGTAGGACTTAGCTGTAAACTGATAATATTCATCAATTTAACGCTGAAAATGCACATAATTATCGCGTATGATTTCTCAATCTCAAAAGAGCATCCTATTGCCTAGTTGGATTTGAATAAGAATCACATAAATCTTCGTTACGAAAAGGAATCGAAAAACTAATTAAATTAATCATATCTCTTTCGACTCTTGAAATTCCACTAAGCCCTTTCATAACAAATAGTATGCTATCAAATATAACTTATCTGCTTTTATTATTATTATGATGCAAAAGTTTAATCGCTATACTATGCTGCAGAAAAATATTATAGTGTTATTTAATTGCTGTTGTTTGTTAACGGACTTTCAATCCATTCGGAATAAGATTTTAAAGACATGTTCAGTTAAAAATAAGAAATAGCGATAAAACCAAATGAGTACAAGGAAAAATAACATAAATTAAGCACAAATTGTCAAAACAAGAAAGCAAAAAGCTATTTCGAGGCTACAATGGAGTCACTTCATCAGAGAGGCAGCCAGTATTTATGCCAAATACCCATATACCCGGCTGTCTCTCTGGTTGTTGCCCGTTCACTCACACCCTTCTTGTGTATTGAGCACTTTTCTTTCCTGCACTGATGAAGAGGCTCCCTTGTAGAATCGAAATAGCTATTTGCTTTATTGTTTTGACAATTTGTGCTTTATTGAGGATGTTCTTTCCTTGCACCCATATTTTAGCACAAAGCATTTTTTAACATTTTTTTAACATTTTTATTACAAATGAATCATTCATAAATGATGTCATGCTTCGAGGGAGGGGGGGATTCGAGAAATTGGGACAAGAGGAGGGGAGGGGGGGGGGGAACAAGAAGTGCGACATCATGCTTATGCAACATAGCTTGGCATGTGACAAAGGGGGAAGGGGGTATGTTGAAGTGTGACATTTTGCGCCAAAGGGGGAGGGCGGTCAAATATAAGGGAAAAGAGCGTGACATCTTTTATGGACGGTCCCAAAGAAGTTTAGTTTTCGATTATTCACAAACCATCTTACAGTGCTCTTCATCTATCTTCAAAACATTGCATCTCACGGATTTCTTATAGTATTTGAAACTTTGAAAAAATACCCTTCCATAACATTATATTTAGTTTGCTTTATCAGTTTAAAAGATTCAAACTAGGTGAGTAAAAGTCTATTTCTCTACGGAAATCGTCAAGAATAAGTAGACTTCAACTCAAATAAATTCTGCGAAATTCGGTTGACAATTCACATAACCTGACAAAGAAAGGTCACAAACCTTGCTTTTCAAACTGAAGTATTTCCTCTTTCAAAAATCATAAGAATGTTGTTTATCTTTCTATTTTTCGCAGTGTTGAAGCGTCTTTGTGAATGGAAAGAATTCTGTCATTTACTTGAAGATCTTCCGTCCGATTGGGGTTATGTTGAAAGCAGTTACTTTTAAAGATTTACGTCAGATATTTATTGCTGTGAAGATATATCGACATAAAGTGTGGAACTGCAAAATATCATTTACTTATTTCGGACGTATTTTATTGTCATCGACATATTTTTTGTGGAACTTCAAAATTATAGGAGAGTATTCAATAATATGTTTTTATTTTTTGCAAGTTTTATGCAAGAGAAAAACTTTATATTGTAATAAAATACTTAATTCATTTTTATTTTCACTATTAGACATATTTCAGTGATAAGTACAACTGAATTATTAGACATGAGTATGAAGTGTAATCGTTCAATGAAATATTAAGGTTTTAAGTCCTTTAAATTAATTTTTTTAATTTTAGGAAAATCAGAATGAGCCCTCAAAACACTGAAATTTAACAGAAATAGAAACGAATTGATTTTGAATGTGTCCAGGGTTGGACATACCCTCCCTTCTCCCCCATAAAAAAAATGGCAAGATGAACACTACTGGTGCCATAAAAAAAAATTTGGTATGATTAGAGGAATGTTTAGCTTCATATAGAATGTTCTTCAACACTGCGATTTTCTTGCCCCTTTCTTGCAGATTCTTATTAGTCCTTAATTTGAATGAAATAACTAAATTATTTATTAGTGTTTGTGAACATTTTAATGAGTGTAACCTCTATTGTAATAAATAAATGGATGCTATATTTTTTTTTTTCTTTTTGAAAGTGGAATGCAAAATTTTTAAAATTGTTAGTCAATTAATACAGTGCCAGTTGAGAATCTATAAATAAGTTAACCCTTTATAAGATGGTGAACATTAGGGGAGAACGGGGGGCGTCCGGACAATTTTTCTTCACGATTTTTTTTTCTAAGTTGCCAATACAGCTAGAAATCTTCAGAAAGCGTTTTCTTGTGACCTGAAGATTCAGCTTTATGTGAGATTTTTTATAATTACCTAGGACGCCCTGTATAGTGACAGTATGAATTTTAGTGCAAAGAGGGAAAATGTCCGCGGTCTCCCCAACATGGGGAGACCGCGGACACCATGTGGGGAGACTCAGGACACATGGGAAAGTAAAGATGAGTGTTTCAAGAAGCTGACACTCAAGTTACTTCTAGATAAACAATGAAAGCTGGGTATACAATTAAAGAATATGATCAATGACATAAGAATTAAATGTTTAATAAAAACGTTTTAAGTAACAATGAGCAATAATTCAAGAATAATATTTACATAAATCGGGTAGGGTGAAAATGTGACGAGTTTTGCTGAATTGTTGAGGAGGTTCAAGGTGCCCTAACACTGAGGACCATTCATAAAAATGATGTCATCACGAACGGGCCACTTCCACAATAAGCCGTTTTTTATCATAGCTTTAACCTTCAGTCCGTCATCTTGCACAGGGGGAACCTGGGAAGACGTTGCCGTCATATGTAACTGCGACATATTCTCCTACCGATTTTTTGAATTGGCACTTCCTTTTGATGTTCTTCGTCTCCTGAATATTCCGAAATGTCAAGATCAGATGATGCAGAGGGCATCTCGATCTCGCTATCCGAACTTGTCGTGTCCCAGTTGGGTCTAATTTTTTTTAAGTGTTGCTTTTTTTTTTGTTTGAAAATCAGTAGGCGTTTCGGCTGTTGTGCTAGCTCCTGTTCCCTTTCTGCCATGGATTCAGCATACGTGAAACGTACGAACAGAATACAAGGGGAGACTCGGGACAAATGTCCTGAGTCTCCCCAAGCAACATTCTTGAAGAAAATGTGATCTGACACAGGCAGTGTGTACGTGACACCAATTTAAACACATATAAATAACAGCTTAAATACCCTACTCTCATGATAAATACGGAAAAAAAATCATGACTTCCCTATTTACTTAATTAAAGCTTAGCTACTTACCGCAAAATTTCAGATCAGACTATGCCAAATCACTTTTTTTTCACTTCACTGCCGTATTTTGACTTGACGGGCAGCCATTTGCACATGACAATAATAGCAGAATACTACCAACATAACAGAATTATTTTTGCGCAGGAAAACCTATAGGTTAGGTGAAAAACGGGCTGTCCGTAGTCTCCCCCTGTCCGGACTCTCCCCGGTCTCCCCTACATTTCCCACCAAACTCATTAACTTATTAACAATTTATAGGGAGCATATTTAGTCTCTCTGATTGACAGAAGTTTGTAAAGACTGTGGGAAGTATATTTACTAATAAGTGCATCAGTTTTAGGTGTGAGCGGCATGTCCTCGGAGGGGGCGGGGGATAAAAAGCTTGTCATTTTTTAATGACCCATGTGAATTTCTCTTTTCTAACTAATCTAAATTAATCTAAATTAACGTTTTTTAAATGTACTGCTACTAAAAGAAATACGGTCATATAGGGGTTAAAATAAGTTAAAGTTGTTACAAAGGAAAAAAAGGAAAAAAAAAAGCTTTTCATTTTACAGTGCAATTAACATCTGCTTTATTAAAACATGGCAATTATTCTGGTAAAAAAATAATTAATACCTTTTCATAAACTAATTTTACATTGTTTCAAAGTACAGTTGAAAAAGGTTTATTCACATAGAAATAAATTTTTGTTTCAATTTTAGTGGAACCAGATTTTAACTTCTGCATATAAATCTGAAACTATTTTTCTTTCTCAATTCTAACCACTATAAACATTTCAAAAAGCATTTTCTGTGAAAGATACAAATGTAATATAACAAAAATTTCCTGTTGCAGTAACATTTTCTTTATATATGTAATTTTGTAAAGCAGATAATAAAGAGCTAAACAAGAAATGCATTTGTGTGGTTTGTCTTTAAGTTTTCAGCTCAAGACAGAAACAGTACACACACCAATAGAGGAAAAGAAACTCGAAAGATAATAATGTTTACTAAAAAAAGGAAACATTTTTGTAAAGTAATTTGTAAAATAAGTATTCGAAATAATACGTGGCATGTTTGAAGCAGAACACGATGAAAATGGGGGTAGGGGCAAGCAATTTTCTGTAATTACCTTTGTCTTTCACAGAAACTGTTTAGAAAATAACTATTTGAAAATTTCTCTAGCGCAAATATTTCTCTACGTATTGAAATTTAGAGACTTCGACTTAAGTCGTTGGACTATAATTTATTGAACTAAGCTATTACAGTGTTTCTTTCTCTGCATTTAACTTATTAAAGCATGAATTTCGTTTTTATTTGGTTGTATACTTAGTAGTTCTTTATCTTTCGAATGGGCAAAATGTACATGGTTTTAAATTAGTATTTTATAAAAGTCTGTATAAAAAGATTAATTTATGAACTTAAAAAAAGCATGAATTTGAAATATTTTTAATGATTAGTGTTTTAAAAAGATATCGGTTTTCGTGTAACATTTAATTAAGTTTCAAAGTTATGTGCCCTTCTAACCTTCCTGAAACGATATGACGCTAATTAGTTTAACGAGGTTAAAGATACAAAAATCAGCTTAAAATAATATCATAATTGAAGAGCTTAGTCAGTGAAGAAGTTAGCTGGAAAATAAATGAATCTGAATGAATCAGTTTGGAATGTTTCGACTTGCTGTTTTCTACGCAGTACGTTCAAAATTGTTGCATTTCTTCATAAAATGTAATTACCCCTCTTTTTTTAAAAAAGATTTTCTGATTGAGTTTACATTTTATTTTATACACCGTTTAAAGAAAATGAAATTGCTCTTTATCCCCCAACAGTCTTGGGAATGTTTTAAAAATATTTTTCAATATATTTATAAGCAATTTTGAAATTTTGAGCTAATCGTGTAATAACCTTATGTATTTCAAACCATTCTAAATGTAATCTTTATACAAAATATGCACACTGTGTGATGCGACAATTTGTGTGCTGTGACAATAGGATTTAAGTGAATTGTGTACTAACCCATATCTAGTTTGTACTGTCTTTTTTAAATATAAATTTTTGTTGTTTTCATAATAGTCAACCTAACTAACTTTTTATTATGTTTTAGTTTCAAAATACAAAAGTGCGAAATATTTTTATACCATACAATGAATTTATTTGACTTCAGCTTAAGAAATATGCATACACTTATTTTAAGTCGAGCTTAATGTACTTGAATTGATATAAGAATAAAGAAAAAATTAACACGCTCATATTTTACTACTTACAATTGTACATATAACTTTTTCTTGTAAAACATAATCAGCATAACACGAAAATAAATAAGAAGTTCGTCCAGAATTAAACGAATCAACATCTTCGTGTACGAACATCGGAGTTGTAAAACTAGATGTGTGTATATTGCTCTCTATGTCGTTGTTTGTTTTAAATTGATATTCAAATATACCTTTTTAACGATTGATGCATATACTATCAAAACAAAATAAATCTCTTCTAATAAAAAATAAAAATGTTACCCGTTATGCAAACGATGTAGTTTTCATTCTCTGAAACTACTAGGAGTTCTATTTCAGTAATTTCTAACTAGTATCAATGTTTCTAATTTTGGGAACTACTTTTTTAATATGTAAGAAAACGCAGAACAGAATCTCGACAAAAAAAAGGAATAAAAAATTTAAATGGATGAATAAAATAAAACCTTTTTATATACACAATGCTGTAAAAATTTCTTCATTTTGAGCGGAATATATGAAGCCTATAATCGTTTTATCCAGTCAAATAAATGAATAATAATAAAAATTCCAATTTTTATACTTTTTCAAAAAAAAAAAAAAAAACAGCTCTTTGATTTCAATTCCTTTTGATTCAGTAAGTCAATCTCCAACTTTCTCCAATGTTAAACTTCTGAATAAATATATTTTGTTTTTTATTAATAATTTTTTTTCTCTTTCTTGAAACAAACAACTAAAATTATATTCAATGGCTTTGTAATTTTCTCGATTTTAGGGTGCTAAAAATAAGTTTTATTGTTATTAGTGGCTATAGATATGTTTTAAATTTTTTTAATAAAAACTCAAACACGCATTGAAGCACAAATTGCGAAAATAATTTTAGGCACGTGATTCGGAATTACGAAAAACATCTTCTTCTGGGCAAAAGAAATGAGTTTGGTGGGAACACAAAAACTCACTTCTCTGAATGAATTGAAAAAGTGGGTTTTTGTAAGTCCGAACCCCATGTCTGCATCTCATCTTGGTACTTTTGCGTTTCTATGTTGCACGTCAATTTTTATACCATAAAATTGTTAATGTAAGGCCGGTTGAAATAATTATAAAATGATTGTAAACTTTTAGGGACAATTTTCGATGACATTAGATGTCAGTCTTTACTGTTTAAGTAATTGATATGAAATCACAATTGTACTTTTGAAAATTTCTAAAATGGCATATATATTTTCAAGAATAAGTCTATTCACGGTTATCCATAAAGAAGTTTTGATTGGAAATTAGTGAAAAAAGACATTAATTCTAGCATACCTGCTTTTTGACTGAAATTATAACCAGTTCCTGTAGTTTAAGAAATTTCTTTAAGAAGCGTAACTATTTTTTAACATCATAAATCTCTTTGTGCTGGGCATCATTTTGAAATTCAGTTTGACATCAAAAACATATTTGCATATTAATAATTACTTTCTAAAAAAAGCTTATTCAAATCCAACTTATGACTCAGCAAAAGACAGCTCATTGTATTTTCTGTTTAAAATTGCCATCAAATGTCAATCCTTAAATTGGGACAAAAGCGCATGGCGGAAGTAGGCTCAAGGGTCACGTGAGTGGAGGCGGAAGTGACGCCGCCTCATCCCCGATGCGGGTGTTTGATCAGACGACGCTACGCCGCCCTTTCTGCTACAGGTAATATTAAGAAAATCTTCTCAGGCCCGGACGAGTTCTGTTTCGCATAACAAACCGTGTTCTTCAGCCGGACCTCTCTCAACTGCCGGACTGCGAGCTGCGATGACAGCTGTTTGCCTGGTAAGTTTTGCTTTGGCTTGCTCCTTGGAAATCGCTCGATATTTACAACAAAAGATAACATTGTAACAATTGAAATAAACATAATAACGCGAGAAAAAGATTACGCTCAGTGTTGTCGCTTGAAAAAGCGCGTTTTGGGTTGCGCTGCATTTAATGATATTTTTTATTTTGATTTATTAATGGGCTTTAATCCAAAAAGAAATTCATTAACAAGCTGCACGCGCAGTCAAAAGTTTTCGCTCGGTAGAAACTTTTATGAAAGCACCAACTAACAAAAATATAGTTGCATATAAATATTTGTTTACGAAAAAATAAATATTAATTTCTTAGAAAATTTTGAAGTTAAGTCTGTTTAATCTACCATTGATTTATGTAAGTTTTAGCAGATAAATATGTTTTTGTTGTCTGGCGACTTTATAAAAAAGTTACGGAGCTTTGCAATCGTAGGACGTAAGAAATTGAGGGAATTAGATGGATTGGTTCAGGTATATTTTGTAAATTTGTTTTTTATTGATTTTAACTTTTAATTAATCTTAGTTCATTTTCTTTCAATTGCATTATAACAATATTTATTGTATGAACTATGTTTATTTATGCAAGCTGTATTTGTTGTTGTTGTCGAGTCCTCTCGCGTGAAGAATGGGTACGCTGCTCCTGAGTCTAACGGGGCCCTTATAGGCAGGAGTCCGATTTCCGCCCCTTTGAAAGGTCTCTTAGTTTTTGAACCAGCTCCCTGATGAGAGACTGTCACCTGGGATTGGCACCCCCAGAGGTATCGTTTCTCTTGGAGGACATTGGAGCCACGACCTATTTAACGTGCACCAGCTCCCTTTAGCGTACACGGACACCCCAGCAACCAGCCGCAAGAGGTCGTCACCCTCCCAAACACTGACCTCAGTCAATGTTGCTTCACTTTCAGTATTTTGTAATTTACGTTGCTTTTGTTTTTCTATTAGTCTTAATATAGTTTTTATGATGTCATAGTACAATTTTTGTTAGAATGAAATAAAAATCGTTTTTGTATTTTCACTTGATAAATTTCAGATAAAAAAACTTTTAATCGAAGAATAACGTGAAAACACTTCGATATTTAAAATTTTATGTCGTATCAAGGAATTTAACTTTTAAATATGAAAAAAAATCGCATCTTGCTGTAAATTTACAATTTTTCTTTATGTTCCAAGGAATTTATTTCGCTTCTATTAGTAACTTGTATGTTAAGAAAACGTACCACTCTAACATTTTTATTACTTTAAAACGTTTTTAGTCAAATTTAATTGGCGTAATTTATAGCAAAAAATGATTTTTAAATATCAAAAAATAAGACGAAAAGAAAATTAAATCTGTCATTTTATCATTTTTAATAATCGTAGTCGTTTGAATTACGACTACTTTGGATCCAGTTTCATAAGAAACAGAACAAAATATGTATGTTTTAAAAGTACCTTAATATTAGAACTAAAATATTAGTATTTTTAAAATCTCTGCTGGAATTGTTATAGTACAGCGTTAGACTTTTATAATTATTTCTTTTTTCTTTTTGCGTTCAAATTCGGGAATATTACGCACTCAAAAAATTTAACTTTTGCTTTTATTTGCAGTACATTTACTTCTAGTAGTAATTTGTACAATATGGGATTTTTCCCCATCGTTTATTATAAGCATTTTAAAGAAAATGTACTCACCATACGGTGTTTGCTTTAATGAAAAGAAAAACATACAAAAGAATTTTACATTTTATTTGAATTTACGCGAATTCGACATTTTAGCAGAGAAATTATATTGCAAAAATAAAATTTTTTCCGTATATATATACATAAAAAGTGGAAAAAATATAAAGTTAAATTACTAATTGAGTTATGCATAGTCGGATAAATTATGGTTCATAATTTAAAAAATTGAGTTGCCACATTTAAAGCCGCAAAAAATAAAGAAAAAATGCTAATGAGGAATTCCGATGTCTTTTCAAATATGCATTTTTTAATTTGAATATTAAGAAACATTTTTCTAGACAATTTATTTCTACTTATGGCAGGCAGCCAAAATGTTCTAAATTTTCAAAAGAGAAATAAGTGGTGCTTTCTACTGACTAGTTGTATAAAACTGAAGCGTGGGATTTTTCTTTTTGTTCATTTTTAGATTAAGAGAGTCCGTGAACGAATATAAAAAAATGATTCTTATAAAAATATTTTTCTGATATTTATTCAAAAGAACTTTCAGTGGTGTAACAGTATAATATATTTTAATTTTAAACGTACATTTAATAAATTATTTCTTTTTGAGATGTATCTGTAATTAACCCTTTGTAATAAATTACGTTGTCGCCAATATTTAATAAATCTGCTTTTCTTAAAAAAACAACATATTGTGTGTCATAATACGCTGTTCTCCGCACAATTTAATTCAACATTGCGAAAAACTCATTTTAACAAAATGCGGCAGATTGAATTCACATAGGATTGATGGATGGTGTGGAAACTACAACCTCCCCCTCCCCATTTCCTTGTAAATTATTTCGTGTAAAAAGTTTCGCAATAGAGCTCCTTACATAAAAACTAACCTCCTGGTGGGGGGGGGGGGGGCTTCTAAAGGTGGCCGCCTTGCATTTGCGCATTCGTAGGAGCAAACCAGAAAATTTCTCGTCAGTAAGGCTATGAGAGTTAAGATGGCTATACAGGCTTAAGTACACTTTCCAAAGCCTCCATTTTAGGGCGGAGCGAAGAAGTTTTTTTTTTTTTTTTTTTTTTTTGAAGTTTTGTCCGCGAGAGAGCGGAAAAGCTGTGAAATGGCATGAGTAACATACACAAAATTTTTTAACTTAATCAATTAAAATCTTCCTGTTCCATTTTTGGGTCAAAAAAAAAAAAACTGAGGTAAATTTAAACAATTTTGTAAAATTTCATGGTTTTAATTTTCTTTTTGCGATAGTGCAAAACAGTTAGAAGAATTTATGAGAGACGTAAATAAAAATATTGAAAGTAATCCATAAATATCTACTGGTTTCCCTTTCCGTGGTAAATATGCGATATTATCCGAAAATTTGGTATTTTGATTGATTTCCATATTTTTGATTTTTAATTTGCGCCATCGCTTCGACGTTAGAAAAACATACGAAAAATATTAATAAAAAGCTTTATTTTAATTAATGTATAGCTTAGAGCTTTGACTCTCAAAATTGACATTACACGGCTGTAGGAAATTCCGCTTTTGCGGGGAATTTCCCTAAAAAGTTCAGTGTTCTAATATTCGTTCAATGTCCCGCTCCTAGTTTAGTTATCTAGTTGTGGGGGGGGGGGGGGGGGGCTGTTTCTACCTTTTAAAGCAAAATAGTAAACATTACATTGTTTAAGTTTTTAAAGTTTGGATTTTGAATGTTGTGTTGAGCTGTTGAGTTAGTGGCGAAAGGAGAAATGGGACAATGTCACAATCGCCGAATGATGTGAATAAGTTGAACATGGAAATACGAAGTAGATCTGATGTCTTTTCTGATGAATTACGTGTCAGCTTCACACTATTTCTGGCCTATGATTGGCCCTATAACGTTTCTGGTTCAAATGGAAAGCAGCTTGAGAGTTATCAACCTGTTGTAAACTTCAAGAAAATTGAATTTCTTTTTACTGACAACACCGACGTAAGTACAGACCAGAGGTACCTGCGAGACATTTGCAGTGCTGTGACAAATGGTGTGTGTCCTGAGATTTTATCCCATAAAAAATACAGGAAAAATTTCTCTCACTCCTTGGTTGACAGCTGGTAACAGAATCTTGCGATCAATCTACTAGAAATCAATCTACTAGATTGAGTGCATTAAACGACTTTGCAAGGGAGAGGGCAACATATAGTTCCGTGACTAAAAACTGGTTTTGGTAGATAAACGCAAATATTTTCATGTCTGACTCCGCGATTTGTGTATAAGAATGATCGCTCAATATAAACAAACTGAGGTGTTGCCACTCCAAAGAATTGGAAATTAGTAGATAAATACAATTTTTTCCAAAAGACTATCCCCGTGATATGTTTATACGAGAATGATCGCTCGATGTAAACAAACCAAGCTGTTGCCACTGAAGAGAATGGGAAATTAAAAATTGAGTTACGAATGGAAATAATTTTTAAGAAATAGAAATTTATTTGTTAAAAATCCTCCCCCCTCCACCGTAAGTTAAGATAATAAATACAAATATTATGTTGCATTTCTATGCTAATCTTTGACCAAATTTTTAAATATCGTTTTAGCATAGTTTGTTTTTTGCATGATATCAAAAACATATCGGACCGCAAAATTTAATCGTAACTGGTCCACGTTAAGGGAAATATATCTATAGATTATTCTTGTTGCAGATTATTCAAATGAAACTCTATTAGAAAAATATAAGTTATAATACCAATATAATACCAAAAAATGCAATATTGTAAAATTATTTAAAATGCACTGTTTTGAATAAGATATTTGAAAAAGTTTTGACAACTGACTCCCTAAAAATTTCTTTTTTCTATCAACACTGTAAAATCAAAATTCTTGTTATTGGGATAAAATGGCTTATTTTGAAGAAATCACATTCATCACGTCAGACTCGGAATAGCTCAGAGTCAAAAGGATTTAGATTTGATAAACCGAGTACATTTTTAAAATAACCTTTTCACAAAAATGTTCCAATTACGATCTCATTTTTGAGACCACTAAAAAATAATTAAAGTTTCCTCACTTGTAATTTGAACTCTGACTGTTTTGACTCTACGCTAACACTCTTACCACTGCGCCAGGATTACATCGAACGGAGAAGGAAAAGCTAAACTTTATGGCTTTCAAACGTACCAACTGCGGGTGCTAAAGTACTTCCGTGCCAAATGTTTTCATAGATCAATCCTGAAGAGCGTTAGTTATCCCCTCGTCCATTATGTTTTCTCATTTTACTTTTTTTTTTTTTTTTTTTTTTTTTTTTTTTTTTTTTTTTTTTTTTTTTTTTTTTTTTTTTTTTTTTTTTTTTTTTTTTTTTTTTTTTTTTTTTTTTTTTTTTTTTTTTTTTTTTTTTTTTTTTTTTTTTTTTTTTTTTTTTTTTTTTTTTTTTTTTTTTTTTTTTTTTTTTTTTTTTTTTTTTTTTTTTTTTTTTTTTTTTTTTTTTTTTTTTTTTTTTTTTTTTTTTTTTTTTTTTTTTTTTTTTTTTTTTTTTTTTTTTTTTTTTTTTTTTTTTTTTTTTTTTTTTTTTTTTTTTTTTTTTTTTTTTTTTTTTTTTTTTTTTTTTTTTTTTTTTTTTTTTTTTTTTTTTTTTTTTTTTTTTTTTTTTTTTTTTTTTTTTTTTTTTTTTTTTTTTTTTTTTTTTTTTTTTTTTTTTTTTTTTTTTTTTCCTATCAGATACTCCACCTTTCAAGTGAAAGAACTTAGCGTCAAAATTCACTTGTAGCGATGGTACTATACCTACTGTGGTGCTTGATAGAGATGATTAGATGGTACCAATCCCTGTGAACCACACTAGGTCTTCAATTACGAGAAGCCAACAGCAGCCCATTAGAAATAAAAAAATACATTATTTGTTTCATGTATGTAATTATTAAAATTTTTAAAGTAATTGAAAACGCAATAAAATTATAGACAATTTGAATTTATATTATTTTAGTTTGTATGATGAAAGAGGGCTAGGGGCGACTATTTTTATAAAGTCCAAGAGCGCCGAATACCGTCGGGCCGGCCCTGCTTATGGGTGTATTTTGGTACCCCCTATAGCACAGTAGCGTCCCCCCCCCCCACCTTGCTAAAGCTCTGCGCACGCTTATACAAACACATATTACTTGACTACATATTGAAGTGCCAATGAAGCGGAACTACACAGAAAGTAAAGAACCATTGAAAACGTTCTTTTGTCAGAGAAAAAGAAAACCAGGATGTTTTATTCGAAAAATGATTCGGGAATTTTATTTTAAATGACAGAAATATAAAGGAAAGAAATAAAATGAATGTGATGGTCTCATCATATTGATCAAGTATTCAATACGCAATAATTAGCAAAACATAATTGAAGAAGTGTATATAAATAAATAAAATAAAATGCAAAATAACTAAATAAATTATATAAAATAAAGAAAGAAACGCAAACATTCACATTTAGTTTCAGAAAAAAAAAATAGAGTAGTGGAGCTTAACAAATCTTCATTTGCTACTCCTGTTTCGAGCAAAACTCGTTGCTTAGGTTACCTCTTTTCTTATTTATTCATCTAATTTTAATCATACTAACGCAAAAATTTGTGCTCTTAAATTAAGCTTTATACAAGAGACGAATTAGCGCTCTTTATGTAACAATAACTGAGAACAGCATTCAGCAAGTTTTCGCTAAATAATTTTTTTTTAAATTTATTTATTTATTATTTATTTTTTTTTTTTGAATATCAAGCAATTTATCGCAAATTTTGATTGATCAATTTGTACTAAATTAGGTCTAGAAGCAAGTTCTCAGAAAGACAAACCTTTGTTTTAAAAGTATCGTTTACATTTTCATTTTTACAGCACTAAATATGCAATTTACAAACAGTTCGGGAGAATGAAAGAAGGGTAACAATATGTTTTCTTTTCGTTTCAATTCTCAGCCACAGAGAATTAAGTTTGGAACCGGAAAAGGAGTAACGTTGTGTAAGTAGTAGAAAACACGTGCATGCCGCTAGCGACTACACTAACTGCAGGGGGTCTCGGCCTGAAGTGACAGGTCAATTATGGGGGACAGTAGACCCTTCTTCCAAGAGCTATCGTACATTTCATTGGTCGTTGAAATGTCAATCACTTGAGGTTGACACACTCCCCTCATGCCCTTCGAAGGCCATCTTAAGCCTAACCACGAAATTTTTTCTGACTGAAGAGCAGCCTTAAGAAGTGAAAATTTGACAAAAACTAGTTTGGAGTTAAAATTTTTTTTAGCATATCCACTACTTTATAAACTTACCGTTAACAACGTATTTATTATGAATACCAAATTAAATTCGAAAAAAACCATCTCACTAAACAACAATTTAAATACCAATTAGCGAATTATGCGCAACAAAAAAATACCGTATACATAACATTCATGATTTTCACCATTATCCGTCAATGCTTAGTGAAGTCTACCGTTTCAAAACACATTTTTCTTTCGAGCACTAGGCACTCGTTCATTCCTTGTGTTATTCTTCGCATAAAAATTTAAGTTGAAGCGATAACAGTTCAAAATAGGCAACTCCTTTTCAATAACAAAGGACGTCATAAACCATACCACGTGATACAAACTAGCCAATCGTATATGTTTATTTCAGAATTCCTAGTGAAGTCTAACGTCTCGTGTCACTCCCTCACTCCGTGGTTAATATACCACTGAAGTTTTGATTGTTGCTGCCATCTATACAATTACTTAGAAACGAAATATTCACTTCCCTTTATTTTACTTGTTTCTTTCCCATTACTTTTGAGATTATAGTTTTACTATGCAATTAAGTAATTTTTTTTTAATTCAGAGCTGTTACTGTCAAGGCGAAGGACTACTCCGTTTTAGAGATGAGAAACTGTTAGAAGCATTGAACATTAAACAAACTCATACAAATGAGTGGTTAAGAGAATGACATACAGTTTTGATTTTTCTGATTCTATATACAAAATATCAAATATAATTTTTCCTCAAAGGCAACTCCAAAAACAATGTTCATTAATTTATTTATTTATTTTGTTCGTTGATACATTTGTGTACGAGAAAAGGCGGCAGTTGTGGAAATGTTTCATAAATTGCGTTTTAAAAAAAGGAACTAAAAACCATTTTTAACGCATCAAGTATGTATTTTTTTAAAGAACTTTATACATTAACCTTTAATTTGTTTATCCATTAACTTATTTGACAGTGGAATTGTTTAATAATGTTTTTTTAATAAGATATTTTTTTTATCTGTCTACAGTAAATACATTTTTTTTTTTTACTTTGAATAAACTATTTTCTCTTCTTTTAACTTGAAATTGAGTACAAGAAAACAAACTATAAATGAATAGAATCAAAGATAATAAATTTCTTCTTGATTTTAATCAATGCCCCATGTTACAAGCCAATTTGATAAAACAAGGTAACAGGTTTTTAAAAAACAGAAAAATATTAGTTTTATTTATTACTAGCTGACATGCCCAGCGTTGCGCGGGATAAAATTGCATCATTCGCAGGCCAAGTGACGCATGTCCAAAATTCTGTTGCAAATGTATAGGGGGAAATTTTCTTAAAAAATCCAAGTAGGAGATGGGCAACAGTCCATAAAAATCCTATTTAGACAGTAAAATTCATTAAAAACCCCGATTGCATTAAAACGGACAGCCTAGAAAAATTCCTTTTAGACCAAAAATTACTCCATAAAAATCCACATTAAAATGACAACGAAAATTCATTGAAATTGAAATTAGAGTAAGGGAAGCAATGCAATCTTCCTCCTAGTTTCTTGGCCACTAGGTGCTGCCTGTGAATCACACAATGAAGGTAAAATATATGGGGAACAATCTTCTTCAAATGTGCAATAAACCCTCTATGCCTCCCTACCATGGAAGAGGCTTCATCCGCAGCGCAAGCTATGATATTTGTCAAAGGAATATTATTGTTTTCAAAATACTCAGCCGTTTCCCTGAAAATTGAATCACCCTTTGTATCAGTTTTGTTCTTTAACAAAGAGCATTTCTTCAACTAATATATCTTCTTTTAGGAATCTGACTAGGCCATTAAAATTGCACTGCTGCCACTCAGTGTAGTTTCATCTATTTGCATTGCAAATTTCTTTTCGCTTAAATTACTAGTTAATTGGTTTTCTACGTCTTTTGCCATTTCATCAATGCGCCTTGATACGCTAGAGTTACTTAGTTATAAAGTTTCACTAATAGTGTGGGGTTTACAAGTTTTAGCGATTAATTTGGAAATCTCATACGACGCTTGTAACCCCCTTTCTTGCTTCTTATGTATTTTTCAAAAAGGTTTGAGATGGTTTTTCGGGACACATACTCATTTTTCATATTTTTGAAAAATGATAATGGTTTGTCTTTCAATTCTTTATGCACAGTTTGCAGATGATGCTTAAGTTTACTGGGTCGCATACTATCATTAGATAGGGTATTCGCACATATTAAGCACAGAGGGATATTTTCTTGCCAGGGCAATGAAGCTTGGCAATGAAGCCAAATGCCAAGTAATCAACAGAGTACTGCCAACATTTTTTTTTTCGCTTTAGCAGTTGCCATAATTAAGCTGAAACAATGTAATTACAATAAATAAAAACGGAGAAAATAAATGGCAAGAAATAATGTTGAACGAACAGGAAATTGCAAGATGCATATTTAACAGTGGTTTTTGTTTCTTTCATTCTTTTGGTTTTTTAAAGCGCAATAATCAAGTGCTATACACTATTTTGATATTTTAAAAATGAATTACGGAAAAGTTATGAAAAAAAAGTTATGAAAGAAACTAGAAATATGTCAAAAAAGCTTCATACCTTAAAACAATAGACAAAAATTCTGGATTTTTTCAATTTGTGGTAGTTTATATATAACAACCGTTAAAGATTTTAATAAATCACTTAGTCACATTAGTTAAAATCTTTGATTAATAAAACCTTAGAAATGTGTCTCTGTTTTAAAACACAAATACTTGTTAACGCCAAACACTAACATGGATACCAGATGAAAACTTCTAAAAATGAATGCTCCTGTTTATAAGGAAAGATTATAATATAAAGTAACAGTAGTAAGTAGCTCTTAGCAATCATTCTGCAGATTAAAATATTTGCTTAGGATTTAATTGAGCTTACCATATAGGAAATAATGCTGTGAATTAATGTAAAAAGTCGACATGCCAGCTCTAATTTTGATCTATATTTAAAGATACACTAAGTAAAAAATAAAATATAAATATTTATTTGCATTACAATAACGTTTTGCAAGCCAAAGAAATCGCCTATCAAATGAATTAGTAGAAACGTGTCACTTTATGAAAAAAAGAAAACTATTGAACGTATTCAAAATCTTGAGTGACACATTGGTTACATGACAATTTAATTCTTCTCCATTTGAAAAATATAAAGTTTTAAATTAATTTATGAAAATATTTCGCACAGATAAATTAATAAATGACTTGTTATGTAAATATCCATAATGTGCTATAGTAAAATCGGAGCAATTCCAGAGTATAAAAAATTAAATATTTACGTATTTTGGAAAAATTTTAATGTTGACAGTTTTAGATTCACAAAAAGTAATATAAATGTAACAACCAACAATTGATAATAAATACATGAATGCTTGAAATAATTTTCCTTATGAGAAAGCCTTTTTACCTTTAATAAACGAGTCTTTTTAGCAGTAAAATTTACTGTCAAAAGTTACTACAGGAAGTACATAATTTTTAGAACTTTAAGGTAAGTTCGATAATAATTCTAAAAGAAAAATAAAGAAGTAATTGAAAACAAGGAAGAACAAAAACGAATTTTAAAATGAAACTTCATTAAGGAGCTATGAATTTTGCATACCTTTCATCCAAAATTAGAAATGCTACTGCTTTTTTTTCGCAAAGAGAGTTCGTAATTTTATTTTTCTATTTTTTTTTTTTTTTTTTTTTTTTTTTTTTTTTTTTTTGTGTGTTATATAATTTATTATTATTATTTTTTACTCAAACACACTATGGGCTTCTCATAACGACGATCATAAGACTCGTCACTTGCCTTGGCGCAGATACTATAATAACCTGTCACCCCATCTATTTTTCAACTCCTGAAACTAAACATGTATTGTAATACAATGTAGACAGAATGTCTCGCATACATCAAGGTCTCCAGCTCAAACAAGCACGTGTCTGGAGACTATATGGCGCTATTTGAGTGATTTACGTTTCGTAAGGAGCATGAAGGAAACTTATGTGGTATCAATGGAATTTTATTTGTAACATATGAAGTATTTTAATCTTAGTAGAGTACTATCAAGTATAATTATTCAAGAAATTTTCAGTGCTGTATTTATAATGCTAGTTAGGAAACATGTCGTGGCCCACTTCAGGATGTCTGTGGCTCCCTTAAATTTCATTTTCTTTCTGTGGCCCCCCCAGATTTTTCTGTGGCCCCCTGGGGGGCCATATGGCCAACGTTGAGAAACCCTGAGCTAGACTAGCAGTGGGAAGGCCAGAATTTCTTTCTAGAAGCCGCCATATTTAAGTAAAAGTCCGCGCAATCTGTCCTACCGAAATAGGGCAATTTGCGCATCTTATACTTAGGAGAGATTGCGCGTTTCTCCCGTTAGTTTTCATGCTAGGAGAGATTGCGCATTATACTATTACTAGCGGTACCCGCAACGACGTTGGCCGTGCAAAGGGCTAAAATAGCGGCGCCTGAGGCGCAACTTGTTTTTTTTTTCCTCAAGCAAAATGCCGAAGGCGACCTTTTAAGTCGGTTTTCAGCGGATAAAAAACTTATTTCAGCCTATGTCTTTTTCCATAAATGTATACCTACCTTGACTTAGGTATAAAATTATTTCAATCTATCACTAATAACTTATATTTGTTGATCTATACTTATATCCTGTGGCATATTTATCTTTATCACATCATCAAATCTATTACATAACATTTTTTTACTCTGATAGATAGCAGTACATTCTTTCTGAGGCTGAATTTTAAAATATAAATATTATTTCATAAAGGTTTATTTAAACCAATCAAAAGAGTAAATTGTGATACAAAAGTAAAAAATAAAGTGTATTATTAGCTTTATACATAAACATACAGTTTGAAATCAAATAGGAGAAATGAACTTATTTCAAAATATGAAATTTTAATTGTTACAAATTAAAGTAATCTGGGGAGATTGATAAATTGATCAGAAAATGTGGAATTGATAAATTGATCAGAAAATGTGGAATTGATAAATTGATCAGACAAAGTTTAGTAAAGATTGTCTGAAAAATCTAACAGTTACTGATCATCCTTAGCCTATTCAAGAAAAGCAAAAGCTGCAGCAAAGAGATACTGGACTATATATATGTAATCAATTTGATGAAGTATAAAAAAAAACAATGGCATAGCTAGCATGGGTAACACCCGGGGCGGGTAGTAATAGTACAGTGGCTAGAATAGATAGTGTGCCGTTCGCCATTGTCCTCCAGTGCTTTTTCTGAACCCGAAAGTAAGCCTCCACTAGATGGCGCTCTATCCGACAGCAAAGTAAGTTCGAGCTCGCCGAAAGACGGCTTTGGGGCCAGCTGCTGCGATTAAAGGCCCTGTGTACCAAAAGTCTTTCGATTAGCCGATTGTCATTTAGAAAGTTACAAGTGACACTGAAGCACTAACATGAATTGATTGCTGTTAACTACTTTCGGATTAGTTTTTCCCCTAAGGAAGCAGGAAATGAAATAAATATCTCCCTCATTCGTACTTTGATATAGTATACGAACAACTTTCATTTTTTTATTCTATAAAATAAATAAATGAAGAGGAACATATGCCCATTTTTGGTCTTTGTAAATTTATGCGTGATAAATCGGTTTAATTCTGACCACCTCAAAGAAAACAATGAAAAAATATTTACATTAATGAAGAAGAAATGTAACATTAAAATGAAATTGTACTTGTCGTAACAACAAAATAAATTTAAAGCTAAGCTTTTTGCTTTGGTTCAAGATTTTGTTAGTGATTTGTTTCTATTTTGGTTTAGTATGTAATTGAAACTTGACCAAAATTTTGTGTATCTTAATGTGACAAAGGTACCCACCACAGGAGGCGGGGGGATTCGGGGGGGGGGGTTCAGTTTTTTAATAAAATTCTACATTTGTCTGGAACTCAAGATGTGAATCAAAAATTAGATTTTGTATATGAAACAATATTGACGTTAATGAAGAAATGTAATATTAAAATGAAATTGTGCTTGTCATAACAACGAAATAAATTTTAAGCTAAGCTTTTTGCTTTGGCTCAAGATTTTGTTTATTATTTGTTTCTATTTTGGTTTAGTATGTAATTGAAACTTGACCAAAAATTTGTGTATCATAATGTGACAAAGGTACCCACGAGAGGGGTCGGGGGGGGGGGGGGGGTTTAGTTTTCGAATAAAATTCTGCCTTTGTCTGGAACTATAAAAAGTTTTAAAAGATGTGACTCAAAAATTAAATTTTACATATGAAACAATATTGACGTTAATGAAGAAGAAATGTAATATTAAAATGAAATTGTGCTTGTCATAACAACAAAATAAATTTTAAGCTAAACTTTTTGCTTTGGCTCAAGATTTTGTTTATTATTTGTTTCTAGTTTGGTTTAGTATACAATTGAAACTTGACCAAAAATTTGTGTATCATAATGTGACAAAGGTACCCACCAGAGGGGGCGGGGGGATTCGGGGGGGGAGGGGGTTCAATTTTTTAAAAAAAATCTAACATTTGTCTGGAACTCTAAAAAGATTTAAAAGATGTGAATCAAAAATTAGATTTTGTATATGAAACAATATTGACGTTAATGAAGAAATGTAATATTAAAATGAAATTGTGCTTGTCATAAGAACAAAATAAATTTAAAGCTAAGCTTTTTGCTTTGGTTCAAGATTTTTTTTTTATTATTTTTTTCTATTTTGGTTTGTATGTAACTGAAACTTGACCAACATTTTGCGTATCATAATGTGACAAAGGTACCCACCAGAGGGGGCGGGGAAATTTGGGGGGAAGGGGTTCAGTTTTTTTAACAAAATTCTACATTTGTCTGGAACTACAAAAAGTTTTAAAAGATGTGACTCCAAAATTAAATTTTATATATTAAATAATATTGACGTTAAAGAAGAAGAAATGTTACATCAAAATGAAATTGTTCTTGTCATAACAACAAAATAAATTTAAAGCTAAGCTTTTTGCTTTGATTCAAGATTTTTTTTATTATTTGTTTCTATTTTGGTTTTGTATGTAATTGAAACTTGACCAAAACTTTGTGCATTATAATGTGTTTTAAAATAAATGTAAATTAAAAAAAAATTAAATCTATATTTTAAAAAAAAATCTAACACAAAATTTTAAGCATACAGTTCATTTAAAAAATGACATTGCAAGTTTTTTTTTAAAAAAAATATACATAAGATTGCAATGTGTTTTGTAAAAAACTTATGTGATAGTAATTATTGTTAATTTTTATTTATTTATTTATGTTAAAATATAGTACATAGACATATAGCCTTTTTTTTTTTTTAGGTAATATGAGCATTATAATGCAATTATCTTCAACAGCTCATTCCCACTATTGGACTAAAAAACCGTTGTCTTTAAAAAGTATAACAATATTCTCTTAACAAAATACATGGTTTTCATCTAAGACTGCATCCGAAAACTAAATAAAAATATTTTTCATCCTTGTGTTCACCTAAACGACAGCCGTCTATTTATTGCTCCAAATTCTTCTCTAGAACAGATGATTGAATATTTTTAAAAAAATCACATATTTTTTGCACCTCCTTTTTTTAGTACTGAAAAAAGTGCGAAAACTAAGGCGAGTAAATGATTCTTTAACCGTTCGCTCTGCTAATCAGTTACCTCGCTGTCGATGCTAGCGCTACCTACTGGTGGCTTAGTTTCGTTTTCAACATTTTCGCGCCAAACGGCACACTAGGTATTCTAGCCACTGTACTCCGTGGTTAATATACCACTGAAGTTTTGATTGCTGCTGCCATCTATACAATTACTTAGAAACGAAATATTCAATTCCCTTTATTTTACTTGTTTCTTTCCCATTACTTTTGAGATTATAGTTTTACTATGCAATTAAGTAATTTTTTTTAATTCAGAGCTGTTACTGTAAAGGCGAAGGACTACTCCGTTTTAGAGATGAGAAACTGTTAGAAGCATTGAACATTAAACAAACTCATACAAATGAGTGGTTAAGAGAATGACATACAGTTTTGATTTTTCTGATTCTATATACAAAATATCAAATATAATTTTTCCTCAAAGGCAACTCCAAAAACAATGTTCATTAATTTATTTATTTATTTTGTTCGTTGATACATTTGTGTACGAGAAAAGGCGGCAGTTGTGGAAATGTTTCATAAATTGCGTTTTAAAAAAAGGAACTAAAAACCATTTTTAACGCATCAAGTATGTATTTTTTTAAAGAACTTTATACATTAACCTTTAATTTGTTTATCCATTAACTTATTTGACAGTGGAATTGTTTAATAATGTTTTTTTAATAAGATATTTTTTTTATCTGTCTACAGTAAATACATTTTTTTTTTTACTTTGAATAAACTATTTTCTCTTCTTTTAACTTGAAATTGAGTACAAGAAAACAAACTATAAATGAATAGAATCAAAGATAATAAATTTCTTCTTGATTTTAATCAATGCCCCATGTTACAAGCCAATTTGATAAAACAAGGTAACAGGTTTTTAAAAAACAGAAAAATATTAGTTTTATTTATTACTAGCTGACATGCCCGGCGTTGCGCGGGATAAAATTGCATCATTCGCAGGCCAAGTGACGCATGTCCAAAATTCTGTTGCAAATGTATAGGGGAAAATTTTCTTAAAAAATCCAAGTAGGAGATGGGCAACAGTCCATAAAAATCCTATTTAGACAGTAAAATTCATTAAAAACTCCGATTGCATTAAAACGGACAGCCTAGAAAAATTCCTTTTAGACCAAAAATTACTCCATAAAAATCCACATTAAAATGACAACGAAAATTCATTGAAATTGAAATTAGAGTAAGGGAAGCAGTAACTCAAATGCACATATGCAGAGGAATGATTGTGAGAAAATGATATCAAAAGCTCGTAAAAAGCGCAATTAAAATATCGACCACAATACATCTAAAATTTGCCTTCAGAAAAGGAGCAGTATTTACTCTCTTTTTTACTTTAAAAATGTCCATCAGATTAAGAACAACTCTTACTGAATAGTTCTGCTACAATAAAGAAAACATTCTATAAAGCTCCCCATTTCAATAAAGACAACTATTCCTAAACACCCCTAATAGAATACTGACATTAATCCCAAAAAATATCCATTAGAATAAAGACGTCAGTGACTAAAAGTAGAATACTGACCTTCAAGAACTACTGTTCCTAAAATTACCGAGCAGTCCATCGTAAATTCCCTATCAAAATTAGGAAAGGACACCCGTTCCTAAAAATCCCGCTTACAAAATCGTCAACACATTTCCTAAAAATTCAATTAAATAGCACTTTCATAAAATTCGGATAGAAACGAAAGAAAGGAAAGCATTATTTCAAAAGGCAAATGCACCTTTAAATTACAAAATGTTTAGTACTGAACCAATTCTGACGTGTGAAATTTAAGTTGATAGAAAGACATAACTAAATTCTTCCCAAATGGCGCCAAATAGACAGTACAAAAATTAAATTAAGGCTGCTCTTCAGTCAGAAAAAATTTCGTGGTTAGGCTTAAGATGGCCTTCGAAGGGCATGAGGGGAGTGTGTCAACCTCAAGTGATTGACATTTCAACTACCAATGAAATGTACGATAGCTCTTGGAAGAAGGGTCTACTGTCCCCCATAATTGACCTGCCACTTCAGGCCGAGACCCCCTGCAGTCAGTGTATTAGCTAGAGACGCTAGTATTTCGCTAGCGGCATGCACGTGTTTTCTACTACTTGCACAACGTTGCTCTTTTTCCGGTTCCAAAATAATTCTCTGTGGCTGAGAGTTGAAACGAAAAGAAAAAATATTGTTACCCTTTTTTCGTTCTCCCGAATTGTTTGTAAATTGCATATTTAGTGCTGTAAAAATGAAAATGTAAACGATACTTTTAAAATGAAGGTTTGTCTTTCTGAGAACTTGCTTCTAGACCTGATTTAGTACAAATTGATCAATCAAAATTTGCGATAAATTGCTTGATATTCAAAAAAAAAAAATAAATAAATAAATAAATTTAAAAAAAAATTATTTAGCGAAAACTTGCTGAATGCTGTTCTCAGTTATTGTTACATAAAGAGCGCTAATTCGTCTCTTGTATAAAGCTTAATTTAAGAGCAGAAATTTTTGCGTTAGTATGATTAAGATTAAATGAATAAATAAGAAAAGAAGTACCCTAAGCAACGAGTTTTGCCCGAAACAGGAGTAGCAAATGAATATTTGTTAAGCTCCACTACTCTATTTTTTTTTTTTCTGAAACTAAATGTGAATGTTTGCGTTTCTTTCTTTATTTTATATAATTTATTTAGTTATTTTGCATTTTATTTTATTTATATACACTTCTTCAATTATGTTTTGCTAATTATTGCATATTGAATACTTGATCAATATGATGAGACCATCACATTCATTTTATTTCTTTCCTTTATATTTCTGTCATTTAAAATAAAATTCCCGAATCATTTTTTGAATAAAACATCCTGGTTTTCTTTTTCTCTGACAAAAGAACGTTTTCAATGGTTCTTTACTTTCTGTGTAGTTCCGCTTCATTGGCACTTCAATATGTAGTCAAGTAATATGTGTTTATATAAGCGTGCGCAGAGCTTTATCAAGGGGGGGGGGGGAGTCTACTGTGCTAAAGAGGGTACCAAAATACACCCATAAGCAGGGCCGGCTCGACGGTATTCGGCGCCCTTGGACTTTATAAAAATAGTCGGTCGCCAGTAGCCCTCTTTCATCATACAAACTAAAATAATATAAATTCAAATTGTGTATAATTTTATTGCGTTTTCAATTACTTTAAAAACTTTAATAATTACATACATGAAACAAATAATGTTTTTTTTTTTTTTTTTCTAATGGGCTGCTGTTGGCTTCGCGTAATTGAAGACCTAGTGTGGTTCACAGGGATTGGTACCATCTAATCATCTCTATCAAGCACCACAGTAGGTATAGTACCATCGCTACAAGTGAATTTTGACTCTAAGTTCTTTCACTTGAAAGATGGAGTATCTGATAGGAGTCACTGTCATTGGGTCTGCTAACGTGAAGACAACTAGAATTTTGTTGAACTAATTTTATGAAACACGGATTATTGTATTTTTTTTTTTTTTTTTGCTCTTACGCTGAGGCGCCCCCAAGATGATGGCGCCTTTGTACTTTGCACACTGATAAGGCCCGCCCTGCCCATAAGATTTGGGTCCCAGATGCATCTCCAGGGAAACTTATGACAAATTAAACGCAAAGAAGCATATTTATTGAATACAAACGCGAAAGAGGTTGCCAGTTTTGTAATTAGCTTTCATGTTTATTTGCTAATGGGGGTACAATGGCGTATGTATGCAACATACGTATGTATAAAAATAATTTAACTTTGTGCAAGTAAACAATAATAATAGAAAGGAAAAAAAAGAACTTTAAAAAAAAGAAAGAAAATAAGCAAATGGTTGGCAATGGCTGTTTTGAAACAGTGGCCTTTTTTCCGAGTGCATTTATTGATTACGTTTTTCCTTCATTATGTACGAAATATTTATTGAAATATTAGGGTTTAAACGACTTTTAAATTTTTTCCGTAATACACTGAATAAATGAAAGCGATAAATATTGTAATTGCCATTAAAAGCTATTCAGAGCACTGAATGGAGCTGGAGTGGACTTGAAACTATAACATAAGATTCGGAGGGGAGCTGTAGCATAGCAACTCAAAAAAATAAATTAACATAAATAATAATAATAATAATGATAATAATATTAATAACTCTGCTCCAGTTCCCTGCGCAAAAGCTATTCAAGCTTTCAAAATGGCAGCCTGACTACTGGGGCGGCGATATTAATCGAAACCAGAAGTCCCAATTTCTTATCCTGGCAACAAACGTTGCTTCGATAAGCGAGCTGAGGTGGTTGCTGTGATAATTTCTATTTAATACTTATCGAGAAGTAAGTTGAGAGTTTTCCTGGTTTTCTCTTATGATTGAATGCACAAAAACACCATTAGAAGACCTCGCAGGGCGACAGCTTTTTACCAAGACTTGTTGAATCGAGATAAAGTTTGTATGGTTGCAGGTTGAGGTGAGGGCTGCCAATTTTACAACTGCAAATACGGAACAGACGGGGCACATCGACAAGGGGGGGGGGGGGGCTTGAGACGCGCATTTGCATCATTTCTTCTATGCCGATTCTTCATGTGCGAGCTTGCCTGTATTTATTATCCAGTAAATAAAAACGGAGGAGCGTGGAAGATCGCACTTCAAACTGAAGCAGCATAGAACAAAAATGAATATAGCCAATAAAGATTCAATATGCGATGCGACTCAAAATGACAACGGTTTTCCCGAAGGATATAATTTACGCAAAAGGAGATAAGTACATCTGGTTAAAATAATGAGTAAATAAAGGAAGTCCATCTACAGAGCATTTAAAAACAGTTTCCGGAGTATATACTTCAAAAAATGTTTCAATATACCTTTTGAAACTTGAAGAGGGAAGTACATGATTAACAGTGAATAATCTGAAAATAATGTACATGCACAAAAAAAATGACAAGAGGATTTAGTGAAAAATTCAGTTATTCAAATGCAAAACCTGTAATGTATGGAATTATCTTCTGAAATGAATTCTACATAGTTGTTTTCCTTGTCATGTTTGTTTGTTTTGTGTTTTCTGGGATGTGCGAAATAAAAAGATTCGTTGAGATAAATTTCATTACAAAATACAAATTTTCAGGAATGTAACATACAGTTAAAAAATGAGACAATAACTTTTAAATTCTGAAATTTTTCATGCATCACGAATGGATTTCTCTCATTTTCGTAAAAAAAAATATTAACAACAACAAAAATAATAATAATGAAAAAATAAATGTTATATGGTGACTCAAAGTCTAAAATCAATGTTCAATTTAATGCATATTGAGATCCCGTCATATTAACCTTCAAAATTCAAGAAAAAATTTACCATTTGAAAGAAAAGGCATCCATATTGTAGTGATTAGTAATCTGACAGAGAAAATGAACAATTCGGGTTCACATGCCTATCAGAAAATGTAATTATTATTATTATTTTGGAGAGTTTTTTTCTTCGGTGAAAAGAGCAAAAAATGACAGATGAAATCAAAACAATTTTCAAATTAATTAATTCCCATGCTAACTAGGGAATTTTTAAGCTCAAACCCAGTTATTGGAAATGGTTGATATTTTTTTTTCAGGGGAAAAATTTCAAATCGCGAATATAATATTGCAATAGCTGGATTTTTAATTGCTAACGCAAAACAAAAAACAAAATTAAAAATGTTCATACATATTAGAACGGAGATTAAAAATGATTTTTTTTTTTTTTTTTTGTATAAAATTGTTTTCTGTGTGGCATAGGAACTATACGCATAAAATTTGAAATGCACTTATTTCTGCATTGCGTAAATTTGAAAATTTGGATCGTGAAGTGGTTTATTGATCAAAAGGTATCTACATTAATTTTAGAGTTATGTTTCCACTACCATTTCTCACTTTTTCCACGCTAGTGCGAAGGAAGATATTTTAATTTCAAATTTTGTATTCACATTTTAATAATACTTTATTCCAATTTTCCTGCTCTATCTCAATGAAAATTTGAAAACATGTAAATTTCCCAATATTTCTGTAAATTTCCATTACTGTTGCGAATTTTGTATATTTCAACGTGGGACTGGAACCCTAAGATATTTATTGATTGATTCTAATTTTTTTTTACTTATATTTCTGGTGTCATTCCGCTATTCCACAACTTTTTCACAGTATCGAGGAAATAATTACTAAAAGCAGAGCTTTTGCAAATTCGTATGTTTACTGCTACTATTAATTATACAAAAAGAACAAATAATAAAAATAAGTAATTAATTTTTAAAATGCTTGTACTACTAATATTATTATTATTATTGTAGCTGTTGTGTTAGTTTTTATTTCCATGTAGATATTTTAAGAATTATGTTTCATTGATTGTTATGAACTGTTGTGAAGCTTGAAAAATGAATGTGCAAGCAAATTTTATTGTTTTCCTACCCGTTTACTAAGGACTACCAAAGGGATTCGCCAATTTCTTTCCGAGTTTTAGAAGGGCTTCGCTAGGAAAAAAAAAGTTGGGAACCCCTGACTTAAATCGTATGCAGAAATTTTGCATAAGAGACATAGTTCTTTTTCTTTAATGACGCGAGTTCGCATGCATAAATTTAATGTAGAGAAATAATTAGTCCTCATTTGAGCTGCGAAACTAAAGAATAAAACGTCAACATAATCAAAAATTGCGGACACGTGTTTCAGAGTTACAAGGAGCCCGTGTTGCAATGCAAAGAAGTAAGCTTATGGATGAGAAACAACCAAACCGTTTTTATTCTTTAGCTAATAAGATATTATTTCGTAGTGCCACACAGCAAACATTGCATAACCAGGAATGAGCGCCTTTGGAAAGCTGCGGGCTAAACTCAAAAGGTTAAAAAAGTCGCGGGCCGTAGAGATAAGCAGGTGTCAAGTTACCAAGATTCCGTAACTTCAATCGCTGATATTGGTCTGTATTGTTATTTACTTGCCATTCAAGTTATAAGAGTCAATTCCAGTGTACGAAATTATTCTCGTTTATTATTTATCTATTATTATTTTGAAAAGTTAATACATTACAAATAAATAAATATATAAAAATTAAATCAAAATACCTAATGATAAAAGAATCCATAATTTTTGTTTGCTTTTCCCTCTGAAGAGAAAACAAATTCCCGAACACTATTAGGCTTGCTAATTTGCAATTAACTTTTTTCTCGTGTTTGTAGAAAGGTACAAGGGGAATAAGGAAATTTTATAGGAACACTTTCAAGAAAAGAATTCATTTATTGATGAAAAAACACCGCTGTAAAATTCCCAGAATTGTGCACCGTGGAAAAATACCGGAGGAAAAAGTTAATAAGAATACAAAATGGAGGTCGACTTACAGGGGTTTCTGAAAATTGTGTGTCAACTTAGAGAGTTTTTCGCCCATTGAAATTAGCATTGGGCCAACCATTAGGGGAGGGATATGTCGACTTACCAAAGGTTAGTCGACTTATCTGCGCGTCGAGCTACCGAGGTTCCACTGTATTTAGTTTAGTCATGTGAACTGTGAAGAAAATAATTTTTGCGATTCAGGAAAAGAAACATGTGGTTTGTTTTCTAAACAATGTCCCATGCTTTTCGCCATTCCCCGAGGAAGTGTACTGTACAGTGGAACCTCGCTATTCGCGCACAATTCATTACAGGAGGCAGCTCGAATGGCAACTTGTACGAATAGCGAATTATTTTTTCACATAAAATACAGTGTAAATTGGATTAATCCGGTCCAGACACACAGATGGCTGCTTATTTAAACCTATGAAAAACAAATGTACAGTACTGTACATGAAATTATAGATAAATTAAAATTTAACTGCACTTTGCTTGTACTGAGGTGAGCTGATGGCATATGTGGAATGTTGAGATGAGGAAATTAAAGGGCTGGAAGAGGAAGAGGAGGCCCCTTCTATAAAAACATCAGGTAATATCCCTTCAAGTGTTTTCTCCCTTTCTGTTGTCCTTTCTTTTTGCACTAGAAGAATCTTGGGCTTCTTTCCCTAAAAACCTGTCCAATGTTGTCTGGCTTTGACGATTGTTCAGAATTTTTCTAAAATGGCCAATAACATTGTCGTTGAACAAAGCATCCCAACATTGCTGTTGACCACAGCAGTGTTGGGATGCTGTTTTCCCATCACTCTCTGCGTTTTCTTGCAGGAATAACACAGCTCTTTAATTTCTGCAAAGTAAATGCTTTTCTTACTACTTTCCTCCTCTGAAGAAGAAAGTTCTTCAACCACTTCCTCTAGATGCCCCCTTAGAAAGCTAAAATTGTCAGTAAAATCTCAAAAAGTATTAAAATTTAAAAAAAATCCAAACCGCGAAACAAATTACTTCTAGACGAGTTCAAAACGAGCATAATTTCTCGATTTTTTTCTTAAAAAAAGCTAAACTGGCGACCCAGCTGACCCCTGGCGCCGTACGAATTGAGGGACAAGTACGAATGGCGGATTTCCACTGTATATGTTCTACGTCATAACATCTTTCCGATAAAGTTTATTTTAAGTTAATCGGTTGGTTAGCTCAAAATTTGTATACGACTGAAATTTTCCCGTAGGCACTGTCGGTTTTTTTTTTTTTTTTTTTTCTGAACTATGAAATTCGGAGTGGATAAAAAAATATTTCACGCCGAGAGCTCCTTCCAATACGCTTGTTCAAAGGAACTTGGATCTTCTGCCCAGAATTTGCATACTTTGCTTCGGGAAAAAATCCCGAAGTCGCTAATGTTCAGAATTTTTGAACTGTTAAAAATTGAACGAAAAATTGTTCAAATCAAAAAGTAAAATATGAAAATGAGATGTCCTCGCCAAGATCTTTCGAATGCAGTGAAAAAAATCTCTCGAATCGGACAATTCCTTCAAAAGTTATTGAGGGAGGGGGGGAGACATGCGCACCCAGAACCCCCCGCACCTGCCATTGTCTGGCGCATCGGATTTTTAGATGCCCCCGAGGGCTTGCCCTCGGGGACAATGGGGCCCTACAGGGGGGGGGGGGGAGAGAGACAGACCGACAGATACAATTACGCCATCTCAAACCCCTACTTTCAATTTTTTTTTTAATTTTTCAATGTGTATTTATTTACTTCACTTGTTTATGACTTTTTCCTATTTTTAACGATATTCTTGTGATCTGATACATTAGCCTTCTTTCGTTGTTTTTTCTTTTTCTTTTTTTTTTACTTTTACGGAAAAGTAGGATAAGAAGAAGTAAAAGATATCGAAAGATGGAAAAATCTTATGAAAGGAAAGGCTAAGAAATGTTACGAATGGCATAAAAAAAATCATTAAAAAAAGGAAATAAAAGAAAGAAAGGAGGTTGTTAGTATTCCCCCCCCCCCCCCCCAGCTGTCGACCTTTATATGTAATTTTGTTTTTCAAAATTCCAGCTCCACCGGAAGATGTTGGTTTATTTAATCAAAATTTATTTTATTTTTTTTTTTTCGGTTTCTAAAACACAAATTATTGAAACATTGCATTCAGAAAGAGGCCAATATAAAATTTTGAAATTACATTCATTTTCTCAAAAATATCTTTTTAATTTACGAAAACATTTAAAGTTTATCATTCCTTTATTCCTTCAGTAAAAAACAAAAAAAACTCTATCTCGCTCAATTTAGTTATATCTGTGTCATACACAGTTGTCTTTAAGAAGGCGGGGGGGGGGGGGGAGTAAAGGCAACGCTTTTCTCTTCAGAAAGTTTTTGAAGAAAAGAAGAATGGATTGTGTAGAAGAAAATTAAATCAATAACCTACAAATGAATAATTACTTACATTAAATAATTTCTCATTTGATTGACTAATTAAAGAGCAGTAATTTTTTCAAGCTTACATTTTTAAAAAAATATTTTTTTTCCCAATTGTACAAACATTTAATTCGTGAAAAATATTTTTATAGTACCGTGGGAACAGGAATTTGCCCATATAAAGGATTACATATAAGTCATAGCTTCTCCAAATTTCTTCCAAAAAGCTCTCAATTTTCTTCCCTTTCGAAAAAACATGTGGTCTGTCTTCTGTGTCTGGCCGGTTTGAGGGTCTGAAGAGGGGACTACACTTTCCCCATTGTCCGAATCCGAAGCAGCAATGCTTCCCGGAGTGAGAGTCATTAGGCTAATCGACCTCGTAAATCATGCCCCCTTGCATGGGAAGCGGTGGGAGGCGTGGCTTATAGGAATTTCGAGCTTTTTTTGGAAATATTTTCAAACTTTGGACGGATTTTTTTGTCTTTAAAAATGTTTGCATTATTTCAAACAAAAGTTCAAAAGAAAGCTGGAAATGTTTTGCTGGTCTTGTTGTTTTTAAAATTTCGGTAACATGCTTTGAAAATATTTTATAGAGCGAAACGTCTAACAGTACCACGTGTTTTCCAAAATTCATTTTTTAACGATTTTTTAAAAATACGGTAAGTGATATTTTAAAAAAGTAAAAACTAAAAGACCGAGATATAGGATTGAAAAATACTCAAAAAAATTCCGGACTCGAAAACTTCAAAGGAACTTTCTAAAACTTAGTCCAACTTTTCCCGTAGGTTAACATTGGTTTCGAAGATTTGAAACTCTGACTGAAGAGCAGCCTTAATGTTAGAAAATAAATCACTTGTGTAAATTAGCTACGTAAAAAAGTTAAATGAAGCAGAAGATCACCATATTGCACTAAAGTAGTGGAAGCATTTCGCAAATACGCCATGATCCTACAGTGTAAATCACGTATTGAATTAAATGAGAACAATATTACTGATAAGGATTATTGGGCGCGGTTTGGAAAAAATATGAAGCGCAAAATAATATATTGAGATTAATTAACTGGATGTAGGCGAGTAAAAAGTTATCAACAGTTGGCGAAATTTTAAATTTCATCAAAAATAAGCGATATTGGAGACTTTCCAACCTAGTTTTTATCGACGAAATAAATATTAAATCGTCAAAAAAGAAAGAAGAATCAACATTAAAAATCGCATGTAGTTAATAAATCCATAAAATATCCATAAAAATGAAATGAATTTTTAGAATGTTTTTCGCTGATAAAGCGGACATTCTACCATAAGATTTCATGCAATTGTTGAACTGTTACTATACTATTATATTGCCAAAAAAGGGAGGAGAATCAACCTCAAGGTAAAGTAATTAAAATTCGTCTGCAGTTCCACAAAATATGTATAAAAGTGAAATGAATTTTTAGAATTTGTTTCGCTCATAAAACGGCATAAACAAAGAAACAATAGCATTTTTTCAATTTTACGTTAACAGAAATCATCTAGTTGGCGACAGAAGTACTATTTATTTTGGCAAAACCACGCAAATTGAGCGGATAAATTCAGAGGTAAGCCTTGCTTTAAAGTTCGAAAACTACTTTAAATGAATATTGCGCGTGTTCCATTTATTCTTTGAACTTCAGAAAGAGAATATCTTGTGCAGTTTTTTACGGGCATTAATATGCTGCAAAAAGCGAAAAGGTGAGACGTTTCTTCGATGAGATATTCCTAAAATTAACGGTTTTGCTTAAATGGGAACAAATTCGAATAAAACGGAACAAATTCGAATTTACGGAAAACTCTTCGAGGTGCACGAGGACCTGACCCAAGTTACCTGTAAAAAAATTTCGTACTTCTAGACCGTCCCATCTCGGCAGGAGGCGAGCGATACACACACACACACACACATACACAAACTCTCTGTTTTATTTATCTAGATTATGTTTTAACTATCAGAGTTCCCTTCATTCATAAATATCACATTTATACTGCTCCCTGTCATCATCGTCAATACCAGCACACTCTTCATACTCCACCCTTTGCGTATGAAGCACTTTATCTACAGTTCTACCATCAAAAAATGGACTCTGACCGGAAAAATGCCAAGGAGAATCCATTCATGCTCAAGGAAGGAACTACTGGTATAAGAAATGTGTAATTTTGATTCTCGTTTTAGTTCGTTTAGCATACTTGAATTCTTCCGAACTGATGTTATTTGTCCGTTTATAAATTTAGTGGCTTTCAACAGAGAAGCAAACTTTCTGATACACGTGGTACCTGCAAAATGAACTTCCCTAAAACTCGAATGGATTCGTAATTTTCTGCCATGCGTAGAAGCGTCCAAGTGTCAGAATTTCATGGTCGAACTGTACCTTCCTTCGATTTAGAGCTTCAGAAAAGAGCATTGCAATAAATGCAAGGCAAATCGAGGTGACGGTAGAGTTGTATAATGTACCATCATTTCACCTTTAAGGCGTATTCTAGTGTAGAGGCATGAATTCCGTCCGGTTCTTGAAGCGCCGTACAAAGGAAACAAAAACTATTTTTACCATCCATTCTTTTATCATTTGTCCGCTCATTATGCATTTCATGAAGCCTAATTTGAATACAGTTTTGAAGGAAGTTGCACACTCCTGTTCCTGTTCATTAGTTTAATAGGCGATCCCTTTTATGTGTAACAATGTGTGATTCATGAGAACTTTGGTAGCCTGTGATTTCATTGTTAAATTGTATTTTAAATTGGCTCTCTGCCTCAAAATTATGAATTTCGAGTGACTGATCTTTAACTCCTTATTTAACTGAAACCCCGAAAGCTTTTCTTTGCACTTCTCCCTATATTTTCCTGTTTCATAAAGCTCAGTACTAAGTAGTTAAGTACAAGGTTCAGTAAAAATCAAAAGTGTTCCTCGTGTTTGACAAACGATTGGACATAGCCTCTTAACAGGGTTTTTCTTTTCAGTTCTAGAAATCACTTCGTTTTTCCTCCGATTAAGAAGCAGCTTGAGACACATTCGCAACCCTTCAGGTTCGTTATAGTTAAAGTTACCCAGTTTAGAATCAACGTAGAACGAGTTCTACATCGTTCTACTTACGTCATTGAAACTTAGTACAGACGTTATATTAACCGGTGTGTATGTGTGTGGGGGGGGGGGATATACATTATTAAAGTAGTATTTCAAATTCCAACCGCCAGTTGAGAATTTCTAGCTTCTCTATTGATTCCAATTCATTGTTAAAAATTTCCGTAAGAAAATAGTAAACTAACCATTTATTTGATTGTTATTTTACCATATTTAATTACAACAGTTGAATAACCATTAAAAAGATGGTACTCAAACCGCTGATTGCGAAAACAATCGTTTATTCTCTGTTTATCCTAAAGAACGTTTAAAGAACTGTAATTTTCAAGCGCTCAATAAGAATCGGGCGTCCATCTTGGATGCGAAACCTTACGGGTCGTACGTTGTTTTAAAATATGAATACGGATTTATCAGTTAAAATCTGCATGTGTATATAAAAAAAGAAGGAAAAAAAATGTGGCTTAAGCAGTGGATACTAAATAGAAACACATACACACGTAAATCAAAAATTGGAGACATCGGATTCCCAAACTGTTTGCGAATGAGCGAACCCATTACTTGAGCTGCTGAAGCTAGTTTGAAGCTTGTTTGTATTTTAATTTTTGCAGCAAATAAAATGATTTTCTTCAATATACAGTGAATTGAGACCAAAAATAAATTTGGATCCAATCAAAAACTGAAATCTCAATTTTAAGGCTGTTTGCCTGTTGGAAAAGAAGATTTATTGATAAATAAACGTCTGCTTTACGTGATGACTGTGGTCGAGTGGATAGAGAGCAAGACTAGTACACCACGCATTAGGGGTTTGAGTCCTGCAAGCTTCATTTATGGTTTCTGTGTCTCAAAGATTCTACGCCTCGAAATGGCTCAAAAACGGTGAAAATTTTGTTTTGAAACCATTTTTAAATGGTTATAAAACCGTAAACTTTTGTATTTACAGCTTTTTAACCAAGTTAATGGGAAAAGGTTAGGTCCCGTAAAGATAGAAAAATGTTCCAAACCGTAAATTTAACGGTGAATTAGATGGACAGACTGCTGCCGGTCATTTAACCGTAATTTCATGATGAAATTTCTAACAGTGTTCTTAGGGAGTTTTTGCAGTTGCTCAGTTGCTGCAATTTATGTAGAAACTCTCCGCTCTAGTGTTGAACACGCTATAATTCGTTTTAAACGTGTGATTGGCGAAAATGAAATACACATTGAGCAAATTATGCGATAAATTAATTTTTACTTGTTATAAATTTGTTTTCGTTCTTCATGCGCCCTCTTTTCAGTGGTGGTAAAAATTTTAACTAATATTTCCTTATTGCAGAATTCCCCCCCCCCCTCATAGTCCATATAACGTAGATACCAAGTTTTAATCAGAACGAGTTTGACGTAGGTCTAAACCATTGAACTATACGGAAGGTGGCCACCGTTTGACAGGAGCGAGGACGGCATGATAATCTTTTCTTGTGAATCGGTATACCTCAAGGAGCTGCTTCTGGCGATACGTGGGTGAGAGAGGTCGAAGTTTTGTGAGGGCTGAAGCCTCACAAAACTTCGTGGATCGACCACCAGATCCATCTGGTGGTGGAGGATCGACCACCAGAATTGAATAAGAGTTCGGAAAAAGGAAGAAGACGTTCCAAGCAACGATGTCGAAGACGAAGAAACTAAAGAAGGAAGCCCCGAGTCCAGTGGACAGAAGTGCCGAAGCCCTTCTCAGGGCCGGCGAGGTAACACCCGTCAACGCGGCCTCAGCACCGGACGAGGAGAACGACTCCTACGCCACCTGTGCATTTGGAAGAAAACTGGTTGATACCAAGTTACATGATTGGCCTCGTCTGCAAAGTCGAATCGAAAAAGAGAGTAGTGATACAGCCTTATTGATGCTCAAAGCGGTAATCACAATCAAGTTAGCTTGGTTCCGAGACTACGCACATGAAGGGAATGAAACCAACCTGTACGATTTCCAAATCTACTGCAGCCTCGCTAACGCCCTGGTCAAAGTCAGCACCAAGCTTGCTACCTATGAAGCGGAAGACGATTATAAGGATCAAATCTCCCACCTTAAAGACCAACTTGAAAAGAATGAAAAGGAATGCGTTAAGCTACGTTCCGAGGTACGCAGACTCACCGAAGCACTCAACGAAAAAGATAAGAAGCCTCCCCCAAAAAATTTGAAGAGAAGACCAGTAGTCATCATAAACGAAGGTAATCCAGCTCTCGCATTAACTAAGATAAAGGAAAAACACAATGAAAACTATGAAATTAAGCTTGTTAAAGACGAAGTAAAAGTGTACCCCTCTACTGAAGACGGACACCTAGCGGTCATCCGCTATGCCGAAGAGTGCAATAAGGAGTACTACGCCCCAAGGTTCGATCAATGCCCACCCATCAAAGTTATTCTAAAGGGACTCCCAACCAACTTTGATCCCAAAACCCTGGAAAAAGAATTAGCAGCACAAGACAGGAAGCCTCTCCAGATGAAGCAATTCCGCGGGAAAAATGGACCTTTGCCCATATTCTGCGTGCAATTGCCGCACACTGAAGAAAACTTGAAAATATTCAGAGAACCCCTCACTATAGACGGTTTCGTCGTCAAGACGGAAAAAAGTGAGACGCAGAAATGGCCCCACCCAATGCTTCAGGTGTCAGCGGTGGGGTCACAACTCCTACGCATGCAACATCAGAGAGCGATGCAAATACTGCGCAGGCAGCCACCGATCCAAGAAGGACTGTCAGCATAAAGAAGGCCCATCGCAGTGCGCAAATTGCCACGCAACGCACCCGGCGACGAGTTTAGACTGCCCAAGACACCCCCAGAACCGAGCTGCCAAGAAAACGGCGCCAGCCAGAAAATACCCCACTCGGATGCAAGCCTCCAACCACAAACGACCAAATGACTTACTGACTCTCCTGAAGAAAGCCCTTCAAGAGTACGAAAACGAGAGGAATTGACGATCTTTGTTTCACCGAGCCCCAGCTCATCTTTTTTCTCCTACCTTTCCCTTTTCTGCCCTTCGGGGACCAAGATGTATGCCTTCGGGCACTTGATGACCATACCATTGACTCCTCCCAAAGGATATCCGGGTAAAAGGCCCCTTCAGGGCCTGATCGCCCATCTGCAAATCTAGGTGATGATGATGATGGTATAATTCAAAATACGAGTTGAATTTCATAGCGAAGAACAACAGTAAAATTGTTTGCAAAATTATTCTTCCTCTTTTTAGGCTTAGAAGAAAATAGATTATTTAGTAACAAACAATTTTTATGAGGAAACGAATTTGCAGCGTTCTTGTTTTCACAGTGCTATTTAACGTTAAAAAAAATAATGAAACATAAAATTTATCTTTTAGTTTAAGGAAGTTTTTTTTCTCCCCCTTTAATTTTGTTTGCATAAGTAGGGAATAAGTTAATCAAAAGCGTAGTCTCAATACTTTAGAATTATTGAAAGGAAGAATCAAGAGAAAGTACTTCCAAAACATCGCTTTGAAAAACATAAATTTTTAATGAGTAAATTACATTTATTTATCAAGATATATTTGTTATAGAAATACGTTTTCATCGTTAGCTTGATAAATGCACTCTAAAGCAGATTGTAAGCGAACTATTACTGAAATGATATCATTTTTTTTTTTTTTTGTTAACAAGGCATAACTTTGCCTTAGTATAGTTTAAAATATAGTCTTAATATAATTTAGTTACCTTCATTGTAAACAAATGTTATTTGTGAAATATGTTAAATGATGGGTAGTTGATGCTTTGTGTGATGAATTTATTAAGGTTTAACAAAAAAAAAAAAACTGAAGAAATTAAAAAAAAACACTGAAAATAAACACATTTTTACTATATAATTAAATTTTGCGCTAATTATTAAAATTGCCGAATTTTATCGACGACTTCTCTTTTTCCCTTCTCCAAAGTTGATGTCAGGTAGATCTTTGTAAAAAAGAATCTTCTACCATCATTTTAATTTCAATTTGTTGAGATTGAAATCGCTCAAGTTCGTGTTTTGCCGTCCTCGCTCCTGTCAACTGCCTGAAACCAGTTTTAAAACCGGCTCGCACCCTTAATACAGAGAGGTGCTGGCAGCAGTCATTCCACCTTCCCACATTTAAATTAGGCAGCAATAAGAGAGGTTGCATAAGCTGATTGACCTAAGAAAGTGACTTTTGTGAAATTATAATAGATTTTCTATAGATTTAACAATTTATTGCATTATATAGAAAAAATAAAATATAATACTACAAAATTTTAAATATAATATACATATAAAATAATATAAAAATATTATAAAAAATACAATAAAAAATATTTTTTTATTCACTAAGTTAGTGACTTATTTGGCTTTGTAAAATATAATACTACAAAATTTTAAATATAATATACATATAAAATAATATAAAAATATTATAAAAAATACAATAAAAAATATTTTTTTATTCACAAAGTTAGTGACTTATTTGGCTTTGTTTTTTGTTTGACAGTAATTGTATATTTGGATCAAGCTTCGTAACACACAGCTTTAATTGATCCTCTAAATGTGCATCTGTAATTTGCGTTCTTAAATTTGTTTTTATTTTTGACATGAGAGAAAATGTTGTCTCGCAACAGTAGGTACTTCCGAAGCATTAAAGTAAACGGCGAGCATGTTCTCGAAGGCATGGATATTCAACAGCATTTTTCCAAATTTCTATGGGATCCTTTTTAGCGTTAAAAAAGGATTTGATGATACTATCTTCCCCTAAATCAATTAACTCCATTTGTAGTTCTGCAGGAGCCTCGGATATATCTATTAAATGTGGTTCAAATGCCAGTTTCATAGCAGGAGTGTGCTCGTCAAAATCAGAAAATCTTTTAGTATACTCTTCTATTAAACAATCCAAGACACCTACATATTCATCGAATCTTTTATTTTCACAGTTCTGCTCATTTAACATTTTAGCTAGCTCCGGGAAGTGTTGTGCAGATATTTCCGATCGACAGAGCAATGTTTTGAAAAATGATATTTTTTTTCTAAACGCTTGGATCTTTTGCCACATTTCATAAATATACCTCGTTTCACCTTGCAGGCAAATATTTAAATTGTTTTGTTTTGTCATCATATCAGACAAAAACGCAAGGTTTCTGAGAAATACTTCATCTGATACATCACATTCTTTTCCTTGTTCTTGATAAAAGTTTAAAATTTGTCGTCGTAAAGACAAAACTTTTATCAAAACCTGACCTGTTGATAGCCAGCGAACCTTGCAGTAGTATGGTAGGTTAACACTATACGTTTCCTCATCTAAAGATAACATCTGCCGAAATTCACGATGACGCATTGCATTTACGCGAATATAGTTGACAATGGCAATGGTTCTATCCAGAGTGTCCTGCAAAATGGTAGATTTTGCTGATGCAAAATGCAGTGAAATGATATCAATTTTTTCAAGTTTAAGTTTTCCTTTTTTAACAAAGCAACGAATCCTTCTTTTTTGCCTCTCAATGAAGGTGCGCCATCGGTGCAGACACTGACTAAATTACTGACATTCAATTGTAATTTATTACATACTTCTTTGAAGTTTTCGAAAATATCGGCTCCGCGAGTTCTTCCAGTTAGTGTACCCAACGCAAGTAGTTCTTCGTAACATTGAAAATCTTTAGTTATAGCACGAATAAAATATAAACTTGTGCCGAATCTGTTTTATCAGTGCTTTCATCTAAAGCAATTGAAAAATAAACATCTTCATTTTGTATAATTGTATGAAGTTGCTCTGTTACATTTTGCGCTAATTCGTGCTGTCGATCTGTTACAGTTCTTCTTGAAAGAGGTAATTGTTTGTATTTGTCGACATTTCTTGGATCTAACATACTCACTGCTTCAACAATACATTCTTTAATTATTTCAATGTCACTAAATGGTTTGCCCCTTTTTCCAAGTATATGTGCTATTTTATACGTAACAGCAACTGCAGCGGAATTTTGATTTACAAAGGCACTAAAAGATGCCTGCTGATGATGCTTCTCATTTTTCAACTTTTGAAGTGCAGCTTTTCGTGATTCACCTTCTAAAGCGAAATATTTATGTTCTTTATGAGTCAAATAGTGTTTATTTGCATTTTTTAAAGTATTTAAAACTGTATTGCACAACAAACACATCATTTTATCTTTCTCAGCAGTAAAGAAAAAATCCATTTCTCCAAACTCCCATTCTACATTAAATGTTCTGTTTTCATCACCTAATTTTCTTCTCTTACTATTTGACATGATGGATAAAAAAACGAATATCAAATAAGAGAAGCCAAAGCAAGGTGTGACACTCAAATGGGAGATCTGAAATTAACAAATTTTTTAAATAGTATTTTGTAATTTTAATTTATTTTCAAATAAATATTACATAGAACATTATTCGTTTCTTTTAGATATGTAAATTACATAAACATTGTGGAATTTTCAGTAAAGAAATTTGTGGAATTTTCAGTCTTTGGCGGGATTTTTCGCGCAACTGTCATGGCGTTGATGTACAATAGTTGTTTTTTGAAACGAACTCTACCATTTTGTACTAGGTGGCAAAGGGCCGCACAAGAACCTCGCGGAGGCCGCAGGTTCCCCACCTCTGGACTAAACCAACCTTTGTTCCCAATCTTTTTTACCCCGTGGACTCCTGGTCATCCCTTTATGTTTTTCGTAGCCCCCCTTTCTAGAGGTTCATTCTAAAAGAAGTCAGTAGGTACAATATTTATATCTGAAAGTTCTAAAACATAATAAAACTGAGGGTAAAGATTTTCCCAAGAAGTTCTGAAAGAGGAGGGAGTTAGAGAAAAATGTCCTGAAATGACACTTGCAAGTTACAAAATGTAATTTTAAACAAAATGTTAAGAATTCTTTGTTCTGTCATGTAAAATTTTACTTTATTACATTAACATTTTAGGCGAGATCCCCGGCTACAGCTTTTCTACTATGATTAAAAGTTCCAGGTTATACTTGTTTGAATCACAAAGACAATGGGTACCTACTTACACTCTTTATGAAACATATTTTAGGAAAATATAAATAGGAAATTTATAAGCTTATCATCTAAATAAGTGAATGTGAAAGACATTTGCAGAATTTTTGGTTAGGTGCATGATGTCTAAAAGCTGGTGATAACTCACTTAAATGATATCCAGTTTCATAGACCATTAGTTTCCTCTCATGCACCCCCATTTTTTTCTTTCGTTCACGTGGACCTCTTGTAGGTTACAGTAGACCCCTGGAAGTCCATATGGACCATTTTGGGAAAACTAGTCTAAACAATGTAACTTTTAACTATTATGATTTTGTATAAAGCATGATTGTCCAGATTCTTCCTTTCGATCTACTACTTTTGGCAAGTTTTACCAGTAACTTTTCATTTTAGATTGTAAATTTAGTATGATGTTTGTTATAAAGAAGTATGTAAAATTAATAAAAAATACATTTTCTTGAGAAAACGAGCTTATATTTCGTAATTTTTTTAATATGTTTACTTACGTTCTTGTGTTTTCTTTTTTTTTTTGGTCTCATATTTATATCTATACTCTAGAAGTTTTGTTTATATTTCTGTATAACTTGAATCTTCATTTCACTTATGCTCTTGAATTTTATCTTGCATTTAAAAGTTGCATTGTGTTATTGAAACAAAAATGTATCCACGACTTCCATTTATGAACATTATAAACTACCATTTTTCGCAGAAAATATTAAAACAGGTGCTTAACCCTTCAGAACTCGCGTTAAAAGAAGTAACCTGAGAACTCGCGCATGAGCATTTTTCACACGTCACCTATTTCCCTCAAAAAATAATAGTAAATGAAATATTTTCAACTAAAAAGCAATTTTATTTATTGTAAACACCAAATGCTACCCAAAATAATAATATTATTCAAAATATATCGTACACGTGTACTGTTTTCATGAAATATTATGTCACGAAACGTAGGTACTTTGATTTGTGGCGCACAAAATGTTCCTTAAGAATATTTTTTTTTTTTTGCAAGCTATCTATGTTTATTTTACAAGTTTTATGAGAAGCATTTTTAGCCAGAGCCGCTATTTGAACCAACAAACTTCCTCGAGAAGTCATCCTCAAAAATAAAAACAGTTTTCATTACAAAGAAATTTAAATAATTAAATAATTATATATGTAATTGATTTATTCATTAATTTTAGTCCATTTAGGTACATACCTGGTTTGATACTTGATGAAACAAAAGCACAACAATCGTTTTTGGTAAATCACACGAGTGCTTGCTTGATAAGAAAGACGCTCACATTCAAAAAAAAGAAAGTTTCACCTGAACTTGCACGATGAGAAAAACACTCACACTTGACTACTCTGACTAGCAAACGCCCTTGGCGACAGTCAAAGACTTAATGATTGCGAAACACATGGGGGCAGCAAGGGAATGTAGAGAAATTAGACAGAGCAGCACCTTCGCCTATGAATTAGAACACAACATGTACTTTTTCTTCTTGGTGTGAGTATTTTGCTCATGAAGCGAGTTCTGAAGTGTTAACAAGGTTGTAATGATTTTCTTTAGTTTCACTTTTTTTTCATTTTTAACATTATGTAAAATGAATAGTATATTTTAATAGCTCTTCTGAATGTGACAAAATTAAGAGACAAGTAAATGATTTTAATAATTCAAAACATGGTATTTTTATTACAATACAAATTTTATATATACAATGAGAAGAAGTACAGCATGAAAGTAGAGTTTTGACGTATAAACAGTATTTCTAAGACTTTCAATGAGCACTAAAACCTTTTTTTATTTTTACAATCTGCTGCATACTTATATGTTACATACTTTAAAAAACACCATGGAGATTTTGAAATGCAATATCTTTAACACATGGAAATGTAGTGCTATTTTGTTTCACAAGTACTTCTACATTATTCATTTTCACTTAATTTTAGTTTGTTATTCTTATTTTTATTCACTTATTTAATTATTTGTTTGCAAAAAAGCCTAATAGTTACGCAATTGCTCAACATGACATTATTATTTAATAAAACTAAAAACTTGTTTAGTTTAATAAAAGCTTGTTAAACTTGTTTAAGTTTAAATAACGATTTTTTTATTATTATTATTCATATGGTTTAATGCAACAATGTAGTTTCTAACAAATCATTCTCCTCCCTCTACCTATGCTTCCATCATCCTAACATTGAAAATATTTTAGAAATGTTTTCTGTTTATAACATAAATTAGAACTTAAAAGATGTTGTATCAAAAATAAGCAAAAAAGGACAATCTTCCTTTTAAGAGCTCAATATTTGAAGATGAAAAAGCAACAGTTCATCATTGGTTTGAAAAAAATACAACTCCTATATCATTCGAAATGCCTTATTTTATCGAGAAAAGCAATCAACGAGAAGTGATATTAGTTCAAAAACATATAATAAAAAAAGTTGAAAATGAAGAAAGTTTCCACTTCTTGACTTGCTCAACTTGTGTTTAAAATGCACTTTAAATACCGATTTGTAATTGTTATGTAATTCGTGTTCTGAATGTAACAACTCCTACTTATTCAGTTGAACAAATCCAACGTTATAAGTCAGGGGTTTCCAAACTTTAAAAGGCAAGTAGACATGTAGAAAAAGTCCAAGGAAGTGAAACCGAATTATTATGATTCTGGTTTTTTTATACAATTTATCACAGCAACAAAAACAACAATAAGCCATTAACTATCGCGGGCCGTAGTTTGGAGACCCTGCAACAAGTAGTGATTTACTCGAGAGCGCCTTGGATGGAGATGGAGTTCTATCACTTAATTTTAACTCAAGCATCCCTCCACCTTTTCTTTTATTTTAACTCAAGCGAACCCCTCACATTTCTATGTTCGCATCTGCCAGCATTCCCCCCCCCCCCCCGGACTACATCATTGGTTGTGGTTCACCCCAAAACTCGCCCTCTCCGCAAACCTGCCCTCGGTTTTGATGGATGAGACTACGCCCCTATGTCAATCAAAACCGCGGGAGGTGTCCCCATTTGCAAAACGGGGAGGTGTAGGGATTTTTTTCCCTAACACCCACACGTGGTCTGGTCAGGTCAACCATTTTCTCGCTTACCAGGTTCCCAGGTTGGCAGTTGCTACCAGTTGATTATTTTACACTGGTATAATCAAATTACCAATTACGTTATACCAGTGTGATGAATCAAGCACACTTAATTGAAATTTCAACTATAATGTACTCAAAAATCAGCAACTGGAGAACTGTAAGGACAAAAGATTGTGCTTTGTTTCCTTTGAGAATACAACAAATTAAAACTTTCGTTAAATTTGACTAATTTTTTTTTATTTTTTTAATTGATTTGATATGGAAGGACCTATATTCTTTTACAAAGTAGGGAAATTCATTTAAATAGTAAAACCTCTAGATATCAATATTTTTAAAGGTAACTAGTGAGCAGTGTTTTAGATAGTTCAGAAGCGAGTTTAGTTAGTTCAGATGGAGAGACTCCACTGCATATCATTGTATTTTCTATAAATTTTTAGCAAATGCTTAGAAATTTTATTGTTAAGTCAGCTACATGTAATTGTGTCTGGATGCGATTTTTTTTTTAATATGTCTAAAATTTACAAATTCAAATATATTCATATATGTTCTAGTAGTTCAAATATATTCATATATGTAGACCTAAAATTTTTCAGGAACAATATGCTCCATTAAATCTAACAAATTTAGAGAGTGCCCTGGTGTTTCAAGGAAACTTTTTACCATAGTATCATGGGCCCCCCTAGTGTACATTTTCAAGCATGTTTGCATATAAAATCGAACTGCTTCATAACTCAGCCTTTAAACAGTTAAGTAGATACCATTGAATGCTAAACTGTTCGCAAAATGTTAGACCACCTATTGTAGTTGGAACAAAAACAAAACAAAAAAAAAAAATAAAGTGCATTTTTAAACCATTCCTTTTAAATTATATTCTCTTCGATTAATAATCCCTAAATTATGTCTAAGGAACTTAGTAACCGGATGAAAATTAACTAAATTCTAGACGAAACAACACCACCGAGTAAAACAACAACAAGCTTCACTTCACTTCTTTTCAATTCTGTTCCAAAATCGTTGGTTCATTCACTTCGTTTCATTTTTTTTTAATCTTTGAAGGTAAAAGTACAGCCACAATGATGACTGTGTTTATTTATTATTTAGATAGGTTTCAGGGGCGGATCCAGGAAAAAATTCTGGGAGGGGCATCCGGTGTAACAAGTAATTAATACTCATTTTAAACTTTTGCATAATAAAAAACTCATAAGCTTGCTTCGCGTTTTTTAGGATTACTTAGCACAAGTTAATACTTTTAAAAGTACAAAAAACATACTTAACTACATCAAATGAAAACGTACAATACATTTCTACATATTAAGACAATTAAACGCCAATCCCTCCAGATAGTTTTGCAAAATGCCCTTATAATTCATTCGTACTAAAAAAAAGTTTTGAAAATTATAATAACGCCAGAGAATAAGTAGTTGGTCAAACAGCTTTTTAAACATTACCGACTGTTCTTCTCAAAATACAATCTTTCAAATAATACAATGTCAATGCAGTGATTTCAATACTTTCCTACAGCTCTAAATTAGCAATTTTGGGCTTCCATTAATAATGTTAGAAATTGTTGGAGTTTCGTGACTTTTTCTGAATTTGTTTTATCTTTCAAGTTATAAAATGCATATTAGGCTATCATTGATAACTGTAAAGGACAGTTAAAATGTTCCAAAGATGAACATCTAAAAATACAACTTTCAACTGCTTTTCGAGGATGGGAGGGGATCGGGGCTGTCCCCTGTAAATTTTTTGAAATTGACGTCTTAAAAACTCATATTAGGCTACCTTTGGACACGACAAATGAATTCAACAGCTCTCCCGTGGAAATTTCTTGAAGTTGAAGTTCAAAATTCGTAATTTTTTGAGTATATTGATAATGTTAGAGAAAAGGGGAGGGGGGGGGGGAGATTCTCATTTTTTTTTGTGAAATTCAAGCTTTAAAACCCATACTAAGCTACATGTGGTGACATTATAAGACAGTTGAAAATTTTCCAAGATGAAGTTCTAAAAATACACTTTTGAGGATGTGAGAAGACGAAATGGGGGTTCGGGGGCTAACCCCTGGAATCTTTTCTGAAATTGAGATCTTAAAATTGCATATTAGACTATCTTTGGTGACGTAAAACGGCAAGTGAATTCAGAGGCTCTCCACCGGAAATTTTTCGAAATTGAAGTTCTAACTTCGCAATTTTGGGCATTCGTTGATGGCGTTAGAGAAAAGGGGGTTTCGAGGCTCTTTTTCTAACTTTTATTTTCGAAATTCAAGTCTCACAAACACACATCATCTTAACGACGACTCTGAACAAGAAAAAAAGATTGTGTCAGTGTGTGTGGAGGGGGGGGGGGGGGGGGGTGGGGGGAGTTCTGACTCTTCTTTAAATCACCATGGCTACCCTTCTCCCTGCCTTCTTTCACTTATTTCATGTAAAAATGCAATAACAGTCCCTTCTCTCTTTTTTCTTTTCTTCAAAAAAGATGTTATTGCAATGATACTGTAAGTAATTTTTCCAATTTTTCTTTAATTTTAAATATCATTCTTCCTGAATCTTACTTTTGAAGTTTTATTTTTGGTGTGAATTTTCCTTACAATGTTTTTAATCTCTCTTTCTCCTTGTTTATCCATCAGTTTGTAACGTATTTCGGCGGTCCATGCATTTTTATACTCTTTGCTGTGATTTTCTTAATGGTATTTTAATTTTTAAAAAATCATATATATTTATATAGAAATATTAAAATTTCGACTGCGCGACTATGAAATTTTTATGTTTATTTATCGATTTGATTTTTATTTTTCATACTCAGACCTTGCATTGTGTTTCTATAACGCTATGAATACTATTTGTTCTTTCCGCTAAGAAAGGTTTGAAACAAAACGCGCATTTCGGTGGACCTTAATTAAGTAATAATATTGGTTTTGTCAATGATCGTAAATAATGCTTTAGGATTGCTCTTTTTTTTTTTTTTTTTTTCAATTTTACAGAAGGAAAAAAATTAATTTTTCATTATCCATTCCTTCCTCTTTTTTTTTTTTTAAATTTTTACTGCAAAATATTTAGCTTTTGATGACTGCCCTCATTACCCTATATTTAAGTTAAGTTGCCGATAAGAAAGCGACGGTCATCTGTTTGCTGAAGTTCATGCACGTATATCCCTAGCACACAGCCGGGTCATTCCGAAGACGAGAAAACATTTGTTTTTCAGGGTTTTTCAGTAGCTGAGGGAGCTACTGAAGGAGGGAGGGGTTGAAATGTTATATTATGATGGGAAGCACTGCCAGGAGGCACTTGATAGCACAGTGACTTTGATTGCCGACCAAAATGTACTTTATTCAAATACTTTTTTTGTTGCATATTATTTTAAAATTTGGTTTGTTTCGGTAAGAAAATTTTAAAAAATATTTTACAGGAAAAAAATCTTTCTTTTTGGGCGGGGGGGGGGGGGGGGGGGGCACTTGCCCCCTGGGCTTCCTCATAAATCCGCTACTGATAGGCTTGCATGAAAAATTTTGAAAGTGGGAATGCATTTTGTGAAATTCAATCCCAACTGTATTTTTATAATCAGGGACACATTTTGCAATATGGGAACTTTCCCGTTCAGCTAAAAAAATAGGGAATGGGCTACATTACTGCCTAGTCCTCAAAAATAGGATTACAGTAAAACCTGCCACATCTGGACCTGTCACATCCGGACCTCCCCATATCCGGACGGCTCGCGGAACAAATATTTTTGAGTAAGCAAAAGCCAAAGTACTATTTCTTTCGAACTGTGCGACGGGCGAAAGAATTTGAATTCGAATTTATTTATTGCCTGTTAGTGTACATGAAGAATACAAAAGAAGCACGTCAAAATTTATTATTTTTAACGTCTATGTGGTTCAGCATAATCTCAGTCCTGTTTACAGCTACATATTTTGAAATGGTCTTGATATCCGGATTTTTTCACATCCGGACCGGTCGGTCGCCACATTGATCAGGATGTGGCAGGTTTTACTGTACTATGTTTTTGCTTAAGGAGGTAAAAAGGTGCTTAATTTGAGATTTTGACCCCAAATTGGAAAATGTGACATTATTTTCGCCCTTTGAAAGTAAGCCAGCTCCAGCACAAGTTTGCTTTTCAGTACGAAAATACAAACCACAAACATTTAAACATGAAATATTATGGTAGTGGTTGCCAATTAAAATTAAAAACTAAGTGCAAGCATAATTTTGGTGTGTGCTTACACATCCTCATAGTGGAGTTTTTGAAATATAAGAAAAAAATATTTGAATTATTAGGCAAAAACTTCAAGTGATCGAAAATTAAACTTGTCTGTCGCGGAATGTTTTTACATAATAATTCAAATTTTGTATAAAAAGTAAATACTATTAAAAAATCATTCTTTAAATAAGATCATTTAGTGTACCATGGGTGATTCTCAGCGAAAAGAAATTTTCGGAACTTCACACAAAGTTTTCGGACAAAGTTAATTTAAAATAAAAATTGCATGAGTACTTAGATAAGCATTCCCCCCCCCCCACCCCCCCACACAATATATACATGCATGCATGCATATATTTATATATAAGCTCAAAAAAAAAAAAAAAAACTAGCTTTAAGTAATAATTAAATAAAAGGTCAAATATTAATATCAAAAGTTTTTTTTTTTTTAATCCGAAAACGTTATTATAATATTGTCTTGAAAGTTTTTTTTAAGTAGCACAAAATATTTTGCTTGTCTGAAGGAAGTAAGAAAAGTACCCATATTTTTCTTCGAAGAAATCTTAAGATTGTTATATTGAGAAATCTCCATTAAACCGATTTTTTTTCGGAACAGCACCTCGAAGATTTTTGGAAATGTAGCAGAATTTCGGATCAGAATCACCCGAAGGGCCACCATTAAGGGCTGCCGCTGAGCCAGCCCTTAAATGCGACCAAGTTTGCATACCTTAAATATTAAAAAAGAAATGTTCATATGTTTAATGAGCTTCGGAAACAAAACTCAAAATCTTTCACTGCATTTAAATCGTTTTTTGTAAAGAAAATAACTATTGGGGTAATAAATACCACTCATTTTGATGCGCCCCCAACATTCCCTAATGCGACACAAAAGCGTGAAATACCGATCTGTTATTTTTTTTCTCTTTTTGTGCTGAGTGAAGAAGAAAACAGATGATCTATTTTCAAAAAATGTCAAGGTCAATTAAAATGAGTGTCGCATTTTGGTTTTAGCTAAATTAAATGCGACAGTGATAGAAATGTTTGTATAATTATATTTAAAACTTAATTTCTTCGACACACTCTTAGTTTTGCACCAAAAAAAAAAAAAAAAAACCAAGTGCATTGAATTTTTATTTTATTACATGGCGATGTGCCATAAATCTGGTCAAAAACGTCCTAAATGTGACAAACTTAGGGTAAATCACGTTTCATTTACGCTAATTTATCTGAACATCAATACAATTTTTGAATATTATTTAACGTCGGTGCATAATTATCGCAGTTACCATTACACTAAGTGTTACTTTATCCACTGTTTGTATATGTGAGTTCCTTGATAAACGATATCGCTCGTATTCCCTCTACTAGTGAGGAACAAGAAGGCGGAGCCCTGGTGCCACGAGATTTTCTGGTAACTGGAACGGAGCCGGAGCAAGGAAATTTGCTGTGCTCCACGGCCGCGATTTATTCTGTAACTTTTTAAGTCTTTTCTCAATAGTGAAGAAAATAATTATAATTTACGAAAAAGAAATGAAATAATATAATTTATTAAAATTTCTCGTAGCTGGAGTGTAGGCACATCTTAATGCGTCCCTCCCCTTCTTTCGCAGCACTAGAAAAAATTGTAAATAAATACTAAGTATTCATATAAATATTAAGTATAGATATTTATAATTTAATCGGAATTATTTCGCTGGTAAATATAACAACCTTTCACGCAAACTACTTGAAGACTATTTAAATTGCCTATTTAAATATGTGACAGTATAGGAATCGGAGCACCGCAGGGAAGGTGAATTATATTTTCTCATTAGTTCAATCAACTTAGAAATCAATTAACGGGGGGGGGGGGGGTGTAATGTAAGGTAAGACGAACTTAAACTTTTAATAACGTGAATTGGTAATTGGATATAGCATGATACACATAAGCTTATAAATCTGATATTATGAACTCTGAAGTGATATATATCCGCTACCGCTCCCCCCCCCCCCCCGTCCCATTCCTAAAATTGCAGGTAAGCAAATTTATGCATTACTATTAATAACTTAAAATTTTAACCTCAGAATTGAAAAAACAAAGTATTGAAATATATTTAGGATACAGTGTCGACAGGGTGGCGTAGTGGTAAGACGCAGGTCTCGTATGCCCAAGATCGCAGGTTCAAACCTGGCCCAAGTCGGTGGATTTTCAAGATGCAGAAAATCGTCTGCGTCCGTGTCGTATGATTATGAGGCATGTTAAAGATCCCTTGAGTATCCGTTTGGCATGGATGCTCTCGACTAAATTAAATTCCTAGTGCAGATTGCATCAACGAGTGCTCAGGTGCCCCGTCTCGGGGAAACTAAGCGTCAAAAAAATTGCAGCAAAGGTACCACACTCATTGCGGTACCGCTGAAAGAGTTACTACCAATCTCTGGGGACGCGCTAGGTCTGCAGTGGTTGATGACCAATACTGCAGCCCCATTCGAAAGAAAAAAAAAATAAGATACAGTTATTTTTATTTTCTTAGCTTTTTTGCCAGTTGTTATCAATGTTATTAGAAAGTTTTTAACTTATATACTATTCAATGCATTAAAATTTTCTATTTTATTCAGTATAGTTATTTTTTTAAAATTAAATGACAGTGGAAATGATCTAACCTGCGATTGAATTCGACAAATACTCTATTAAAGACATCAAATAAGATCATAAATGCCGATTCCTTTTAAAGTTGTACATGATATCTCAGCAGGGCCTTATTTATCATTAGGCCCGTGAGGCCTGGCCCCCTAATTTTGGTTATTATTATTATTTTCAGTAATTTAAAATTTTTTAGAAATATATTTAAAAATATCATCTTTCAAAAACAAACTGTTAAGTGTTCTGTTGCTTCACAGAAAATTTGTATTTTTAAATTATTTTAAAACCACAAGGAATTTTCACTTTGGGGGCCCCCAAATTTTGGTATGACAATTTGAAATTTGAAAAAAAAAAAATCGATTTTGTACTTTGGGGGTCTTCAGATTTTATTCAAACATTTTGTAATTTAAAAACAAAATCATTTTGCACGTTGGGGGCTCCAAAATGTTAGTCTGACTCTTTTACATTTGAAAAACAAATCAGTTTTTGCACTTTGGGCCCCCCAAATTTTGGTATATTTTTCCAAACAATTTAGTGTTAACCAAATTGGAAAACCATCTACATGGCAAGTTTTACAAACACATATTGAATGTTACGTTTGAAAAAGTTTTGTTGCGTGAGGGGCCCCCAAACATAAGTTGTGCCTATAGTGATTCAAAATGTAAATCGGGCTCTGTATCTCAGCACTATCAAAGATTCAAACAAGGAAAATCACAATGCTGCTTCAACACCTTTTTTCAGTTATTGATATAATGTTTTACAATTGTAAAAGCTATGTTTTTAAAAAATGTTTAAAAAATATATAAGACATAAAAATAAAAAAGAAGAAAAAAAATCAACATGCAAGTGGAAAATGTTTAAGTTAATAAGCGGCCGAACTACGAATTACTGAAGTTGGAAAAAGCGTAGTTTTCCCCGTCGTGTAAGTAAAAATAAAAATCCCTCTGAACGTCCCTGTGACAGAATGTTTTCCCTAAATTCAAGGAAGTCATCCCCTGTCCTGCCTCTCCGTTCCATCTCCTATTGTCCGTTCTTAATCCTCTTCACCCCTTCCATTCTTTCTACACCCCTTCCATTCTTTCTGCACCCCTTCCATTCATAGTGACAGGCGAGGGCAAGTTTGCGGAGAGGGTGAGTTTCAGGGGACACGTCAGGGGTTATCGGACCGGTTCGGCAAATATTTCCGATGAAAATTCCATATACGTATTACTGAATTACTATGAAATCCTTCTTCAGCGCTAAGAATTATAGTTAAATAACAAAAAAAAAAAAAAAAAAAAAAGAAAACAATTCTTTACTCAGATATCTTTCTTTGCACTGAGGAAGGTGATCGTTGTAACGTAGTAAGACGTTACATGCAATTTTCTTTGCAGAGTTGTTTCTCTTGTAAAGCTGGTCTTGTTCAACTGGCAGAGGTAATAATTTACAACTGCTTTTTGTAATTAATTTCATTAATATTTATGATTTTACAATAGAAGAAAATGAACAATGGATGATGGCAATAACGTCGTGAGTATAAGTTATTCAAAATGAAACAATACTTAATTTGTACTTAAACATATTTAAGCATTTATGAGTATAACGATGCAATGATTTAAAATTTTGAGCCAAAATCTTCAGTTATACATTTAAACAAATATTTCAACATGAATATAAATTAACGCAATATCATTTGAAGATTAAAGAAAAAATTATCGGTTGATATACTCGTAATATGTCTGGTAACACCGAGTGTCTCAAAAAATTAGAATAAATTAATGGCACTGGAAGCGAGATGCTTTTCAGTTCTCAACGAAATTTTCAGTCACTTTTTCCTTGTTTTCATGGGAATCATTTCTAGACATTTTAGAAATCATAGAATGAAAAATCCATTTATTCATTGACGTATTACACTGGGTTTCACTAATTCTGTAAAAAGACTTAGTGCATTCAAAAAATAGAATGAAGTGATGGTACTAAACGATGCATTACTTCAGCCTTAAAGCTAAAATACGAGGGGGACAGTCTAATTTAATATAGGAAGAGAGGCAGCCATATTTCGTTCAAAGTGGTGCCGTTACTGTTAAAATTGCCTGAGAGAGAGAGAGAAAGAAAAGAAATGTCACTCAGAACTCAATGTCACCTTATATACCTTCCAGTACCTTAATCTTCTTAGACAATACTTTTCCACTCTTTACCCTTATAAGGTAGGATTCCCCGCCCCCAAGATTCTAGAGGTTAAAACATTTTTTAAATTCAGATTGGTATGAAAAAGGGCAATTTGCATAGGTCATTAACTCCTTAATAATAATTTAACTTTGTGCAAGTAAACAGTAATAGAAATATAATTTCACGTTAATTTAAAGCACAAATGAGCATTAAAACGCAGACATATGTTTCGGGATTGCTTGGAATCCCTTTTTCAATGCGACAGGGAGCTTCTAGATGCAAAACATCCAAATGAAGCCATTCTTCATTTGGATGTTTTGCATCTAGAAGCTCCCTGTCGCATTGAAAAAGGGATTCCAAGCAACAACGAAACATATGTCTGCGTTTTATTGCTCATTTGAGCTTTAAATTAACGTGAAATTATATTTCTATTACCATTAACTCCTTACCTGCGGAGCATAGGTGTAGCCAGGGGGGGGGGGTTCAAACCCCCCCCCCCCATTGGGTATTTATTTATTTAGGCACATTTAGGCACACAAAAAAATTTCTGGCTACGGCCTTGCAAAGCACATATTTTTTCCCCCTAAGAAAATTAAACACATATGCATATGATTTTATTTCCTCTTTCTCTGAAGGGTTGTGATCATGACCAAAGTATGCAGCTCATAATAAAGAGGACTTTTCATCTGCTTATAATCAACTCCCTTATCACCATGGGGAGGGGGGGGGGGGTTACAGCGAAAGGTGGCTTCAATCACCGTACCACACACATACAGAGATCCTTTCAATCACTCCAGAGGGTTTTCTTTCCTTCTTGATGTCGTTTTTACCCAAAGGCAGCAATTTGGGAAGGAGCTGGGGTCTGAAAATGAAGCCCTAGCCAACAATTGTCCTAATGGGTTAAACCCTCTAGAGCCTCTTTAGCTAATACACTGACTGCAGGGGGTCTCGGCCTGAAGTGACAAGTCAATTATGGGGGACAGTAGACCCTTCTTCCTAAAACCCTCAAGCCAGGAAGAGATGCTCATCAAGTCAAGAAACTTAAAGAGCAGCTTGTATTTATTTATGACTTCCTGTCCAAACACCCATTTTGGTAAAATCTTTTTTGTAGATGAGGCGATTAAAAAACTGATGAACTGTATTTGCATTGCATTCTCATTTACCGATGTTCTCTCATCTCTTATATTTTAAATGTTTTTTTTTTTCTTATCATGGTCCATCACTGATTGCATTACGACTCTTGAAATCATCCGTTCAATGTTTCCAATCTCACTGCTACGGTTTAATGCTGCATTTTAATTTACAACCAAGTATTATTTATATTTTAGCTAAATTTTTAATTATTTTCGATACATAATAATGTTTGCACTCCAGCGATGGACGCGTTCGTCATCCAAAAAGCAAAGAAAATTTGATTCAGACGCTTCCACTTCTGAAGTATGTTTTGTTAAATGTAACAAGATTTTTAGAAATTTATTGTGGGGATGAGCATTTTTGTAGGGGAATTTGGATTTTTTTCTCTAAAATTCCACTATTTCCCAGTTTTAATATTATGAATGCCCGGACATGGAAGATTGCTTAGCGTTAAACATTGAATTTTATAGTAATGAATGTTTAATATTTTTGTGAATCAAGGCCGTATCCAGAGGGGAAGGGGGATCTTTTGCAATGTATCATATATTCCTCCCTGAAACTTTGCTTAACATAAGTGTGTCGAAGTCTGGACACTCCCCGCAAAAAAATTCTGGATACTGCCTTGGCTCCGGAGCAGGGAGAGCATGTTAAGAATTAGGAAGGGCAGTTTATGCTTCAAAACCATACCCATTATATATACATATATATATGACTAGAAATGATGTAAATATGCATTTGTTTACATATATGATAGCTTTTTGATGTATGTTTAGTAGATGTATTTTTAGATCTTTGGTGAAGTTAGAGGAGTGTGTATTTGGGGCTTCTGCAACGTAAATTTCTGTAACCGGTCTTACATCTATAATGCTTAGGCTATAACTCTGGACTCTGGAGGCAATCGTTCGAGGGCTCTCCCCAGGAAACTTTTTGAAATCTTCCTAGCAATGCAATTTCGGGATACTTTGGTGATGTTAGAGGAAACAGAAAGAAGTTTGGCTACTCCCCCCCCCCCCCGCAATTTTTTTCAAAATAAATTCTTATATCTTTTGAGTTACTTTTGGTGTCGCTCGTGATAGTGTTCAATGTCCTTTCCCTGAAAGTGTTTCTGAAAGTAAAGTGTCTTAAAAGCGTAATTTCTCTTTTCTTTCATTTTTTAAAGCTTGTGATCTGAATTTTTTGCCGGGGGGGGGGGGGAGTTGACTTGCTCCCAGATTGTAGCTCCCCCCCCCGGGAGATGCCTGAAATAAACATGAAGTATACCTTCAGAGACAAGTATTTATGACTAGTAAATTTTCAACTCTTTTACACATCTTATTGGTGTTTAGTCTGTACATTTTTAGGGTAATCCCTCCCTTTCACCACCTCTAGTTACGCCTATGCTGCGGAGGAAAATTTACACGATTCGCTTCCCCGTGCCACCGTTTTCCTAATACGTGCGCGTAGTTACACGGTGTGCTAAGGGGAAAAAGCACGTTTTGCAACCCCACCCCCTCGGAAATAAGTAGATCCTTCACAAACACTATCAGGATCACTTTATGCCATTCCAAAGCCTGGGCTGTAATTTTACTGATAGCAACACAAGGCAAGGAATCGCACTTCGAGAAGGCGTATATATACACCCGGGGCAGTTGACGCATCGTCTTAGCGAGGCGTATATATACGCCCGCAGCAGTTAAGGGGTTAAAAATTCACATGCTTTTTACACCCCCCCCCCTTCCCCTAAGAGGAGTATGCCTCCACATTTCAAAACACTGATGCGCGTTTTAGTAACTATACTTCCCACAGTGTTTAAAAACTTCTGCTAATCAGAGGGAATGAAATAGCTTACTATAAAAATTTAAAAGTGGATGAGTTTGGTGGGAAGTATATTTTCTACCGCATTATAAAGGGTGCTGTAAACAACGTATGTTTTCGAAACACCTCTAGAGAATTTTTTTTAAGGGGATTCATATGAGTTATGAAAAGTTGAAAAGGTGTCGGTATGTTTTATGTTAGATCATTAATGAAAGGCATCCAAGGTATTGTGTTCAGTGCTGTTGTTCATTCACCTTGACACTAACTTATGTCTGGAAGAACAACATTCTATTGCTCGTGGAATTTCAATGAACTCATTTAACCTGCAAAAACGTGAGCGGTTTCTCGCTATTTTTCTTCTCCTTCTAAAAAAAATGCCTTTTTTCTCTAAAAAGTAATTTAAGAAATACCAAATAGGTACGATCACTACTCAGAGCTAACCTAGAAAGCAATTACAATGAAAATTGACTACTTTTATTGAATGAAAAATTAATTCTAAAATTACAGCTCTGGTCTCGAAGGACCGGCGCGTCCTCTCGGGTTAAAATAGCTGAAACAATATTTTTAGCATTGGGTTCAGTGTAACATGGGTGCAGGATTTAATATTACGCCCAGAAGATGGGATCTTACCCTAAGGAACGTTTCTTAAAAATTAAGCTTAATGCAGCATTTTTAACATAACTGAATCGTGAAAGTTAGTAGTAAACCTAAAACGCAGAAATTTCGCCAGTTTTGTATCAGCAATTCTTTTTATGAACAAATGGGGGTACTGTGTTACCCGGTGATGACTTCCACGCGCACGGTTACGACTATCTTTTCGTGCTTATAACTTTTATGTCAGCACGTGTTTCTATTATGCCTTTTTTCATTCCCATCTTTTGAGACAGTAGATTACGTGTAAGAAGTTTTTTTTATAAACAATACATAACATATTTCAATTTTAAATGTTAGTTACTTACAAACAGCATTAGTTTGGGACTGAAATAATAATACTTTAGATGATTTTTGCGAAACATTCCTGCAATTTTCTTTCTTTTTTTTTGTAAAATTTTATAAAACTAGTACTGCTGAAATTTTCAGTTGCTCGTTTTTAGTTTTCTATTGCTTTCAAAGTAACTTGCAGTTTAATTTGATTACCAAATTTAGCGTCAAACGACATCAGTAATTCAGCATTGTTTTTTATTGCTTTCATATCTAACATCGGAAAAAAGTCCTTCTTTACACAAGCAAAGAATTTTTTAATGTAGGAATACAGAACTATTGCAGGCAACAAAGTCACATGATAGCTCATTAACTATCTGAAAAAATCACAATAATACAATTAGACGACGTACAAGGAACAAGAAACACCCAATGCACGTAGAACTCATACCTTACATGAAGACACCGTCAATAACATGAATCAAGAGATCATATGTCATACAAATGGTTTTTGCATGAAAATGGAATGCAGAACATGATGGAAATTGGAATAATTTAAAGAGTTTTTACTCAACAATGTTTGAAGTTCAAATGATCATTTTTTTTGAACTCTCACTAGTTCAAAAATAGAGAGTTGACTTCAATGTTTGCTCACAACCTTTGATGAAAGCAGTCGAGCATTTAACAGAAATTGTCGGCGGGACCAAGTCAATCTACTCGTGGTTGAGAAGTGTATTAGTAACTTCAGATATCGATAGCAGAGGGTTACCGATGTGCCTCTGAGAGACAGGTCGCCCAACTTCGCTCTTCACCAGAGCTAGCTGCAAGAAAAAATGCAAAAATGAGTAAATGCATGAGCTTGAAGCGAAATTTAAAATAAGATGAGCATTTTCTAGAGTATCTCTAAAAGTGGAACAAGGGTGTAACATGTGATCGCAGGAGAAGAAAAAGATTTCAACTTTACGCTAATCTTATAGTTTTTAACCACAACAATTCATTCATTTGTTCTTTGTTAATGTAATGAAAAGTGTTCGCAGTTGCTCAATAACCTCGTGAATCAGGGCCGTAGTTAGGGGTGGGCTAACCGGACAACCACTCAGCGCCGCTAAAAAGAATAAATTATTTATTTAGAAATGGTCAAAAGTTGCGCGTTTAGTATGCTGTCTCCCTTTATTAGTTTTACGCAGCTCATATAATGGTTAACAATGCTTGAATACTATAGTATAATATTTTGTAGCTTCAAAAAGCAAAAAATATATATTTCTTAAAATTTAAAAATAAGATTTTTCGTTAAAAAATTTCAGATCGCGTTGTAATAGACGCATATCACTGAAACTTCGTATAGACGTTATATGAAAGAACGGAGACCTGCAACAAAAATAATTAGCTCAAATTTTTTCCACCAGATGAGAAAAGAGCTTATGAAGAACATAAAACATTTAAAACCAAAAAGCTTTTACTTTTTCGCATAATAGGTTCAATGTGTATTCCATTTGCGTCACACATATGTCCAAAACGAGAGTTTGCGTGTTCAACAATAGCGCGAACTTTCTCTATCAAATGCAGCAATTTGTCGATGAGAATTGCAATTGATATGACAGAGTAGCAATAAGTCATCGCTTGATATTAAAAATGTAAACAATTATTCTTATTTCAGATTTCTTTTCCCTATGATCCATATAAAATATACACTCTCAGAAACGCATGCTTAAATCTCGCGAAACTTTCGTCTTATTTGACGAAATGGCTTCGTGAAAAATGCTCCGAGTAAACCTTTCGTCAAATTGCCGAAACTTTTGTAAGTCACGTGATCGCGCGAGGAAAGAATCGTTATAAATGAGGAAATTTGCTCGACGATTGAAGAATCGTCGAAAACGATGATTCTATTTTTGAGAGTGTATATCAATTTTCAATCACATAAGTGTATTCGAACGAGCTCTACGTAGTTTTAAACAGGGTAACTTAATTGTTACCACCCAATACGTAGATATTTATCCATTTGGCAATATAAATTTAAAAATCTTACTCAACTAAGAACTAACGTGTTTTCCTTTGGGAAAAGAAAACATGACAAAAATCAAAGTCATTAAAACACAAAAATGACAAATTATTGCATCAATGTGTTTTGGGGTGACAAGAAATTTTTTTTTTGATGCAGTGAATTTTTTAACTTCCGAAGCTACAGTCCTAGCAGCAAACGAAGAATATGCATGGCAGAGTACAAAGAAGAATCCATTAACGTTCAAGGGATAAACTGATGGTATAAGGAGAACGTGCCGAGCATTCTGTTCTCGTTTTAGTTCGTTAGCATATTTTATTTATTCCGAGCTGATGTTATACGACAGTTTATAAATTTGGTTGCTTTTTTACGAACAGAGAAGCAAATATTCCGATTCGCGTGCTAATAAACACACCTGCATACCGAACTTCCCTAAAACTGGAATGAATTCTTTTTTTTCTGCCATGCGCAGAAGCTCCCAAGTATCAAAATTCCGTGGTCGAACTATAAGCAGCAGTTACCAAAGATTCTTTGGATTTTCAATTTTGGGCTTTAATAACGATTATTGTATCATATATATATAACTAAATTCGTATTGATTCATCGTAGTGCATTCGTTGAAGTTTTTCCTGCGAAACTGGGAGCTTGAACTTTGAAAATGATGAGGCTAGAAACATATTTTCTTGCACTAATTATGAAATTTGTTCTTGCATGGCATTGAGTTTATAAAATTTAAAGCATTAAATTATAAATAGCTCACGAGCATTAATCAATGCTGTTCATCAAAGTCATATTGAAAACATTTAGTTTTCGATATTTTTAAGAATATCTACCTGAATTTTCCAGTCGGGAAATTGGGCAAAGAGGTTTTCTAACACATGTTCAGATACAGCAGGACAATGGAGAGATACAAATAAACATACATCACGCCACAACCATGCAACTCATGCAGGAATTGACAGGTAAGAATTGGTTATTAGTTGCATTAAGGATTGGGGGAGGAAGTCAGAGGAAATTTGTTAAGGAATATTAGTACGGATTATGAAAAAAGGGTTGAGGAGGTTGTATTGGTGGAAGAAACTTACTGACATGTGGTCTCCATGTAGCCAGGCTGCCTGCATGCCATTCCTGCAACAAGGTACATGGTTTTAGCGAGTCCTGCATTCAACGAATGGAAAATATATCAGAGTCGGACTTTCCGTTTGCCTATTAGACTCGGAATAAGAATTCTCAATTTTGCCTAGATTCAGGTCTCAATTATCCATACTATGTGTTGCTCGCTTAACGAATACCATTTACTCGCACTTCTCAATGTTCAAGCATCAATGTACTCCTGGCAGTGAAAATACTAAAACGCAGGAACATCAATGTTTTTTTTTTTTTAAATCCTAAGATACTAATTTGTCCCAATTCAATAAAATTTAATTTTCTTTTACATTTTGCATAATTTCATCGATGGTTTGTAAAAGTTCCTAAACTGTTGAAAATTCTTAGGACAGTCTATTGGCGACAATACATCAAGTCCGCCTCTGACCTGGAGAAGCAAGATTTTTTTTCTTTAATAAGTACAACTATTTATTAACAAATGCTAGTTTTTCAAATTAAAATAGAAGAAGTATGTTAATAATGCTCAATTGTATCTGGGAAGAGCAAGATACCTCTGATTTTCCAAAACACATTCTTCGGGAAGCAAAGTAATTCTTAACTTTAGTCAAGCTTTTGGTACTTAAAAAAAAATGAGTATTTAATGAAATGAGTATGGAAGACATTTCGCGCAGAATTCTTTTCTTCAAAAATATATAACATTCATGTGCCTTAACTATATTGCGAAACCATTTTTGAACTTAGTTTTTATTTCCTTCTTAGACGAATTCAATTCAAACATTTTAGTATGCATTCCAGCTTGCATATTTCGGTGCAAATAACAATATGAAATATTTTTAACATATAATTTATTAACAAATTTAAAGAAAAATCAAATGTTTGGACATAGTCGACGTTCATCTTTTAAAATATTAGCCAAATTGGTGTGACTAGATGGTAAATTTTGTTGTGGTAGTTTTATTTAGGAGGTCCATACTCTATTAAATTCTCTGTTTTCGTCTGTTATGTTTCAACCTAATGCATAAATAATGAAAAATTTCTTCTTGATTTTTATTTTGGCATATTTAATAATAAGGTTTGTCATAATTTTATGAAGTATTCTCGTTTTTAATGTGACAGCAAAAACATGCGAAAAGTAAGGACTCAGCCTAAGAGGACTAAATATGATTGATAAATAAATAATTGAATTTAATTATTGACGCTTTTCGTCCTTCCTTTACCACAATAAACTTAAGTTATTTAAAAATATATAATTGTTATTTTTAAAAATGTGAAATAATAATCATTTAAGGGGGGAAATACGTGTAAAGGCTCAAAATTTTTTAAAAACATTTCTTCATAAATCGATTCTACAACTATTCCATAATATACATTGAAAATTTCAAAGCAAAATTCCAAGGTTTTTAAAAGTTATAAGCTTTTGTGCGAGCGCCCCTTTTGGAGCAGTTGAGCAAGTAGTCCGTCATGAATGACCTAAAGGGTATTAGAGAACGTTAGCAGATGTCCTTTTATTTTTTTTTAACAATTGAGACCTCGGATAAAAATTTCTATAAGTATTAGTATTACAAGTATAAAAAAAAATGATCCATTACTGCCTTAAATTTACCTTCAATACCACTCTTTTTTTTTCAAACGCGTTTTTTTCAAACTACGTTTTTCGAATTTGCGTACACTCTAGTTCGCAGAGTTTTTGATCAATCCTTATCAAATTTAGCACACATTTTCTTTATATATATACGCTTTAGTTGAACTAGAATCATAAACATATCTTTATTTTTACTTTTTTTACTGTAAAAAAAGAGCAAAAAACGGTTAAAAATCGTACTTAATTTTCTCATTCTAAAAAAACAATAGAAATTTTAAATTTTTTGGGATGATTTTAGTTCAGCTAGAAGAGACACTTATTAAAAAAGTAGATTTTAAAAAAATGATTTCAGATGAAAATTGTGACCTCCAGGATGTACGCAAACTGCCGACCCGGGTGGCGACTTACAGTGTGCAGCAGCCGATATCTCCTGGATTGTTCAAGAAAAATGTTTGAAAATTTCAGTAAATGTTCTTCAATATATCTATAAAATAACCTCAAAATCTCAATAAAATATATTTATTCTTTATACATTAAAAAATTAATGAAAACTGCTCTTAATGCGCCGTTTTACACGTATTTCCCCCCTTAAACCTTCTAAATCTATTGTATTGACGAACATTACAATTTCGTACGAGTTGAAGAAGTCCCAAAAATGTCCTTCCGTTATTTTGAAATGAAAAAAATCAAAAATAAATGTCGAGTTAGTTTCCATGTTATAATTTTACCAAGTGTCTCAAGTGAGGAAAGTAATGCATTCTTAATTTTTTTATAGAACAAGAAGTCAGGTACTGTTAAAACGATGTCAGTTTCAGTTTACAAACTGAATTCGTTGCTGCTGGAATTGACCATATATGTGTGTATACACATATATGGTCAATTCCAATTTGAACGATTTTTGTTATAGTAACATGTTGTGTATCTGATTTAAAAAAACACACCAGTAGGGGAATAATGACAGTGCACCAACAAGAGGCGCAACGCGCAATGTGCAAGCGCAAGGGGGCGTGGCCGATCCGCCTCCCAATGCCCCCAGGCGTGCCCTCAGGCGTTAGTCGAGTGCAGTTGAGCTGTATGCCCTCAGGCATTTTTCGAGTGGAGTTGGGTTGTTTTTGCCCTCAGGCATTTTTCGAGTAGAGTTGAGTTGTTTTTGCCCTCCAGGCATTTTTCGAGTTGAGTTGAGTTGTTTTTGCCTCCAGGCATTTTTCGAGTAGAGTTGAGTTGTATGCCCTCAGAAATTTTTCGAGTAAAGTTGAGTGGTTTTTAAAATTTATAGTTTTGGAATAGCAACGATTTTTAGTTTCGGTTTAGGACTTGATGCAATGTGATGTCGATTGTAGCGCCATCTATGAGAAGAAAATGGAACTAGTTTGGAACTTACTTTTTTTTTTCTACAGTTTTCTCTCAGAATTCAAGCAGGAACTATTTTAAAATGCAAAAAATAATTATAATCTGTAATGAATGAAATTTTAATCTTATTAATAAAATCGTGAGATGTCTATTTTTTTTTGGACTGAGAAAGATTTTCTTTTTCAAACTTTTTATTGTTTCTGCTTACCATTCATGCAGGAACTATCTTATAAAGTTAATTGTAATATAATTTTCCACTGTAAATAGAAAATCTCGTCATCTTTACTTAGAAAAGACTTAGTTTTTATTTATTTATTTATTTTCAGACTTAGAAAAAACTTTTTAGTTACAAGGGGTTTATTTCCCCTTCTAAGTATGTAAAACATAGTTAAAAAGTTCCGTAAACATTTTATGATGCGTTTTGCAAACGTTTCCTTAAATCTTAATTTTAACTGCATGTCTCATTTCATTGTAAAGTTATCTTCTACTTCACATTATTATTACACTCACAGTTTCCTTCAAAGTGTATTTTATAAAAGTCTATTATTTCACATATGAGCGTAAAAAAACCCAGATTGTACTCGTAAAACTTAGAACGGTAATGTATAAATTCTAAGTACAAAGCATACTCATCCAGTAAAACAGTATAAAAATGTAAAATTACTTAGTACAAAATGTCAAAAAAGCAAGAAAATATAAAAATACCAAATATTGAATGTTAAAGAGCAAGAAACGAATGCTAGTACTACTACTGCTCATTCCAAACTCAGTTTTTTTTCCGGCAAAAATTTAGTACGAAAAGTAAAAGTACTATGATCGAAATGTTAAACTTAGATTCATTCCGTAAAGCAGTAAAGAATGTAAGAAACTACTAAATAAAAACTTTTGAACTTGCAAAACAAAATTATTTTCCACTTATAAAAGGTTAGAACTTTGCATGAACATGTAAAAAAAGTACTCCATTCGAACGGTTGAAACTTTAAACTAAAATTTTAAGATTGAATCAAAAAATCTGAAACAATTTGAACAATTTATATGTGAAACGTAAAAGTGCTAAGAGCAAAATGCTAAAACCGAGGACACTTAGAAATACGTGAAAGAAAACATAGAACTATAAAATTTCAAAACTTAAAAGGAAAGTGTTATGATCTTTCAAAATATTAAAAGTTAACGCAAAAAATGTAAGAACGTACAAAACACCAAAACTTAAGAGTAGTATAAAAAACTTACTTAGATTCCTCTAAAAAATGATTCCGAAAGAGTAAAAGTAATATGTACAAATTGAAAAACTGTATATTCACCTACTAATATGTAAATCTATGAAGTACAAGGCATTAAAACAGAATGAAAATGTAAAAGTACGAAAAGTACAATTACAAATCTTAAAATCATCTACTAAAAGTTCGGTAAAAAAGTAAAAGTACTAAGTGCGAAAACTAATAAAACAGCACGAAAAGTTAAAAGTACAAAACACAAAACATCAGAACTTAAATTCATACAGAAAAACTTAGAACGAAAAATGTAAAAGTACGGAAATTTTCAAAACAAAAGTGTGATACACTTGCAAAATGTTAAAACTTAATACAAAAACATGAAAAGTACTATGTGCAAAATGTTAAAACTTAGATTTATCTTCAAAAACATAGAATGAAGATGTAAAAATACTAAGTATATTAAAGCAACACGAAAATGTAAAAGTAGTAAGTGCAAAACGTAAAAAAATTTGATTTATCTACTAAAACGTACACTGAAGTCGTAAAATTACAAAGTATAAAATGTTAAAATATCATGAAAATGAAAAAAATAGCAAGTATAAAGCATTAAAACATAGATTTGTTTTCTGAGATCATAATCAAAATGTAAAAGTTCTAACAATAAAATGCTAAAACTCTGAAAAGTCAAAAATACGCAGCACAAAACAACAAAACATGTAAAAATGCTAAGTATAAAGCTGCAAAACTTAAATTCATTCAGAAAAACTTAGAACAAAAGTGTAAAAGTACGAAACTTTTCAAAATAAAAGTATTATGCCCTTGCAAAATATTAAAACTCAATGCAAAAATGTAAAATGCACTACGTACAAAATGTTAAAACTCTGATTTATCTACTAAAACTTAGAATGAAAATGAAAAATATTAAGTATAATATATTAAAGCAACATGAAAATGTAAAAGTACTAAATATATAACACATTTATCAAGTGAAACTTAGTACAAAATGTAAAAGTTTAAGTGCAAAACTCAAGAGCTTGGACTTATCTACTAAAATTCAAACTAATGTCGTAAAAAGTATGAGTGCAAAATGTCCAAACATTCTATAAATGTAAAAATACTAAGTATAGACATCCAATTTACTAAAATCTAAAGAAAAGTATGAAACACTGTGTAAAAACTGTTGCGGCACCACAAAAGTCGAAAAAAGACTAAGCATAAAATATCAAAAACTTAGATTTACCCTGTAAAACTTAATACAAAATATAAAATTGTCAAGTACAAAATATTAATACCAAGATTCATATATTAAACCTCAGAGTGAAATGTAAAATACTAAGCATGAAATGTTAAAGCAACATGAAAATGTAAACTTAGCAAAAAATGTAAACATCAAAACTTAGATTTATCTAATAAAATTTAGAACGAGTAAAAGTACCAAACTTAAAAAAAAAAAGCTATGTAAAAACAACAGAGCTTATTTTATCTACTAAGCCTACAGAAAAACTTAGATCGAAAATGTAAAAAAACTTTTCAAAATAAACATTATATGCACTTGCAAAATGATAAAACTTAGATTATCTACTAAAATCTAGAATTAAGATGTAGAAATACTATGGGTAATACATTGTAACAACACAAAAAATGTAAGAGTACTAACTACAAAACGTAGAAAAGTTACAGTTATCTACTAAAACTTAGACTGAAGTCGTAAAATTACTAAGTACGAAATGTTAAAACACCGTAAAAATGACTAAATAGCAAGTATGAAGTATAAAAACATAGATTTCTCCATTGAAATCGTAATCAAAAATGTAAAAATTCTAAGAACAAAAATGCTAAAACAGTAAAAAATGAAAAATACGCAGTGCAACACTACAAAGTATTTATAAAAGTACTAACTATAATTAACCAAAACTTAAATTCATCCAGAAAAACACTTAGACCAAAAATGTACAGACATTTTCAAAATAAAACTGTTATACACTTGTAAAATGGTAAAACTTAATGCAAAAATGTAAAAAAGTACTGTGTACAAATGTTAAAACTTAGATTTGTCAACTAAAATATAGAGTGAAGATGTAAAAATATTAAGTATAATATATAAAAGCAACATTAAAATGTAAAAGTACTACGTACACAACATCAAAACTTAGATTCATCTAGTAAAATTTATTACAAAAATGTAAAAGTACTAAGCACAGAGACTCAAATATACATTTATTTCGTAAAAACAGAACGAAAAAGTTAAAGTACTAAAGCCAAGGCATCAAGCAAGGATTAATCTTTTAAAACAGTATATAAAAAAAGAAAAGTACTACGTACAAACAGTCAAAACTCATAGAACTAAAATTTAAAAATGTATCAAATAATAAAATTTTCAAAACTTAACTTCATTCAGAAAAACTTAGAACATAGATGTAAAAAAAATGCATACACAGCCTGCAATACATGGACTTTTACCTAGAGAAAAACATCTCTATGACACCTGAAGGTCTCATTCAAAGCTTCCGTACTTGGGGGTTTTATTAATAACCCAGGTGCCAGCCCTTCCCCAAACTCCACTTTGAAATCATCAACCACCAGCATTTAAAGAAGATAGAAATTATTTAAAATGTAATAATGATCTTAAATTATTTATACTTTCAATATTTTTTAATAAAGAAACAACTTACTAGATAAACTAGAGTCATTAATCAGTAATTAAAAAAAAATATTTGTATGGATTTACATAATTTTAAATAAATCAATTTATATAAGTCTTATTATTCTGGAATTTGCTGTACATGTAGTTTTCTTAGCAATGATATCAAATTTACGTGATGAAATTGACCATTTAATATTTATAAACACTCTATTTTCTATGTTGTCATTTATTAAGAAATGTTAAATTCTTAATCTTACTGATATTAGGCAAAAGTTTTTATTTAATAGCAAAAGGTGCATATTTTGCGGTGAGAACTTCTACGCTAATAATGCGATCGAATACCCAACCAGAACCAAGTTGTATAAACTCTTCCAGGGCATTTTCAACTTGAAAGATGCTATCATTCAAGTGACCGGATATACTTTCTTTGATAAGTTCGATTTGCATTGTACTTCCAAAGTAAGATGTGATATTCTCTTCCATATCATCATCATCATCATTTCCTACATGGCGCGACATCTGAGCTTTCATTACTATACGCCACTTAATAGTACGTTTCTCATCCATTTCATCAACCAACACTTGATGAATTTGTGGTCTTAATTCATGAAAACACATTTTAAAATCTTCAGAATTTTCAGGACTTGGAGTTATGAACTCTGTAGCAAAAACTCCAAATACAGTTCGGCGATTTGCCCTCTCTCTTTTAGGAACAGGATTCATATTAACAGGCTTTGCTTTTGGGGCACTATGATTTACACGAATGTGATGCATCAAATTAGATTTTCGTGTAAAAACATTTTTACACTCCACACATTGATAGTTTCTCCCATGAATCTTCATGTGTCTCTTCATAATATCCTCTCGCGTAAACTGTTTATGGCATTCAGAACATTCATACATTGTCGAACTATGCATCTTCAGATGACGATTCAAGGTAGAGTTCCATTTGAAAGATTTTCCACATTCTCTACAAATAAACGCAGGCTTATGACTCTTGAAATGTCGGTTCAGTTGCTTTCGTCCATCTAATAATATACCGCACTTCTCACAGTTAAATGAAGAATGAATCTTCAAATGTCTTCTCAATGTAGAGTTTCGCAGGAAGGAAGCATTACACTTTAAGCAAATGAACGTTTTTACTTCAGAATGGGTTTTAGTGTGCTGCGTCAAATTTGTATTTGTGCTAAATGACTTCATACATGTAGCACAAACCTTCAAAAGAAATTTTTAAAAAATACTTAGAATATTTTTAAAATTAATCACTTTTTTTTATATAACAGCTATGAAGTTTCAATTTGAAATCAAGATGTTGGAAATTTTAAATCAACACCAATAAACTCCAAAACACCACGTCACACATGTTAAAGGAGATGAAAGATAACGTTTATACATATTTTTTTTACAGATCTGATTGTACGCATGCATAAATTCATTTCTATAGTACGAAAGTAACACTAAAGCTTATTTAAACATTGTATATCAAAACCAATAAAGTTTAGGTTTTACAGACAACAATCATATTATCAATGAAACACAAGTATTGGAAACGTCATTTTGAATCAATTAAATTCCAATGGTACACAAAATCATTTTTTTTTTTTTTTTGAAAACAATTTAAATGTAAATTTTTAAAGAAGTACCTACGAAATAACATATACGCTCACACAAACACACACAAATCTATATAGTATAAAAACATCTTGATACTGTTAAATAAAATTACACATCAATAAATTTCTCATTAATATATCTTTTCTCAAGACTTCAACGTTGTTACAAAATCATTAAAAGAAATTCTATACAACACCCTTTTAAATTAAAGCTTACATATGATGATGCATTGTCTTTCACTGCAGCATCACTAGTCATCACACTCAAATAGTCACTTAGATTTTTCATCAGAAATTCAAATGATGAACTAAGTTTTCAACAACTCACTTAACTTCTGCATTGACGCAGAAAACCTCTTGACGTGAACACAACAAAGTCGAAATCACAAAAGACTCTTTAGATAATCATCACAAATGCTTATACACAAAGACACGAAGAAATCATAGAAGAAATCGACCAATGAAAAAGCAGAATTAGATCTTAGGGAGAGTCAATTTTATTGAGGGTGTGATACAGCACCAACAACGCAAGTAAAAAAAAAAAAACTTAAATTAAAACTACTTTAATCTTAAAGCCACAATGGGATTCATTCTTCTCGCGAACAGACAGAGAAATAATCACTGTCATGAAAATATATAGTATAGTTGGGGAATCAGTGCTTGGTTAGGGCTCTTTTCATTGTCAGTTGACAACCACTTCTCTGTTCGCGAGAAGAATGAATCCCATTGTGACTTTAAGATTAAAGTAGTTTTAATTTTTAAGTTTTTTTTTTACTTGCGTTGTTGGTGCTGTACCACACCCTCAATAAAATTGACTCTCCCTAAGATCTAATTCTGCTTTTTCATTGGTTGATTTCTTCTATGATTTCTTCCTGTCTTTGTGTATAAGCATTTGTGATGATTATCTAAAGAGTCTTTTGTGATTTCAACTTTGTTGTGTTCACGTCAAGAGGTTTTCTGCGTCAGTGCAGAAGTTAAGTGAGTTGTTGAAAATTTAGTTCATCATTTGAATTTCTGATGAAAAATCTAAGTGAACATTTGAGTATGATGACTAGTGATGCTGCAGTGAAAGACAATGCATCATCATATGTAAGCTTTAATTTAAAAGGGTGTTGTATAGAATTTCTTTTAATGATTTTGTAACAACGTTGAAGCCTTGAGAAAAGATATATTAATGAGAAATTTATTGATGTGTATTTTTATTTAACAGTATCCAGATGTTTTTATACTACATAGATTTGCGTGTGTGTGTGTGTTTGTGTGAGCGTATATGTTATTTCGTAGGTACTTCTTTAAAAATTTACATTTAAATTGTTTTCAAAAAAAAAAATGATTTTGTGTACCATTGGAATTTACTTGATTTAAAATGACGTTTGCAATACTTGTGTTTCATTGATAATATGATTGTTGTCTGTAAAACCTAAACTTTATTGGTTTTGATATACAATGTTTAAATAAGCTTTAGTGTAACTTTCGTACTATAGAAATGAATTTATGCATGCGTACAATCAGATCTGTAAAAAAAATATGTGTAAGCGTTATCTTTCATCTCCTTTAACATGTGTGACGTGGTGTTTTGGAGTTTATTGGTGTTGATTTAAAATTTCCAACATCTTGATTTCAAATTGAAACTTCATAGCTGTTATATTAAAAAAGTGATTAATTTAAAAAATATTCTAAATATTTTTTTAAAATTTCTTTTATAGGTTTGTGTTACATGTATGAAGTCATTTAGCACAAATGCAAATTTGACGCAGCACACTAAAACCCATTCTGAAGTAAAAGCGTTCATTTGCTTAAAGTGTAATGCTTCCTTCCTGCGAAACTCTACATTGAGAAGACATTTGAAGATTCATTCTTAATTTAACTGTGAGAAATGCGGTATATTATTAGATGGACGAAAGCAACTGAACCGACATTTCAAGAGTCATAAGCCTGCGTTTATTTGTAGAGAATGTGGAAAATCTTTCAAATGGAACTCTACCTTGAATCGTCATCTGAAGATGCATAATTCGACAATGTATGAATGTTCTGAATGCCATAAACAGTTTACGCGAGAGGATATTATGAAGAGACACATGAAGGTTCATGGGAGAAACTATCAATGTGTGGAGTGTAAAAAAGTTTTTACACGAAAATCTAATTTGATGCATCACATTCGTGTAAATCATACCGCCCTAAAAGCAAAGCCTCTTAATATGAATCCTGCTCCTAAAAGAGAGAGGGAAAATCGCCGAACTGCATTTGGAGTTTTTGCTACAGAGTTCATAACTCCAAGTCCTGAAAATTCTGAAGATTTTAAAATGTGTTTTCATGAATTAAGACCACAATTTCATCAAGTGTTGGTTGATGAAATGGATGAGAAACGTACTATTAAGTGGCGTATAGTAATGAAAGCTCAGATGTCGCGCCATGTAGGAAATGATGATGATGATGATGATGATATGGAAGAGAATATCACATCTTACTTTGGAAGTTCAATGCAAATCGAACTTATCAAAGAAAGTATATCCGGTCATTTGAATGATAGCATCTTTCAAGTTGAAAATGCCCTGGAAGAGTTTATACAACTTTGTTCTGGTTGGGTATTCGATCGCATTATTAGCGTAGAAGTTCTCACCGCAAAATATGCACCTTTTGCTATTAAATAAAAACTTTTGCCTAATATCAGTAAGATTAAGAATTTAACATTTCTTAATAAATGACAACATAGAAAATAGAGTGTTTATAAATATCAAATGGTCAATTTCATCACGTAAATTTGATATCATTGCTAAGAAAACTAATATGTACAGCAAATTCCAGAATAATAAGACTTATATAAATTGATTTATTTAAAATTATGTAAATACATAAAAATATTTTTTTTTAATTACTGATTAATGACTCTAGTTTATCTAGTAAGTCGTTTCTTTATTAAAAAATATTGAAAGTATAAATAATTTAAGATCATTATTACATTTTAAATAATTTCGATCTTCTTTAAATGCTGGTGGTTGATGATTTCAAAGTGAAGTTTGGGGAAGGGCTGGCACCTGGGTTATTAATAAAACCCCAAGTACTGAAGCTTTGAATGAGACCTCCAGGTGTCATAGAGATGTTTTTCTCTAGGTAAAAGCCCATGTATTGCAGGCTGTGTATGCATTTTTTTTACATCTATGTTCTAAGTTTTTCTGAATGAAGTTAAGTTTTGAAAATTTTATGATTTGATACATTTTTAAATTTTAGTTCTATGAGTTTTGACTGTTTGTACGTAGTACTTTTCTTTTTTTATATACTGTTTTAAAAGATTAATCCTTGCTTTATGCCTTGGCTTTAGTACTTTAACTTTTTCGTTCTGTTTTTAATAAATAAATGTATATTTGAGGTTCTGTGCTTAGTACTTTTACATTTTTGTCATAAATTTTACTAGATGAATCTAAGTTTTGATGTTGTGTAAGTAGTACTTTTACATTTTAATGTTGCTTTTATATATTATACTTAATATTTTTACATCTTCACTCTATATTTTAGTTGACAAATCTAAGTTTTAACATTTGTACACAGTACTTTTTTACATTTTTGCATTAAGTTTTAACATTTTACAAGTGTATAACAGTTTTATTTTGAAAATGTCCGTACATTTTTGCTCTAAGTGTTTTTCTGGATGAATTTAAGTTTTGGAGTATTATAGTTAGTACTTTTAGGGATACTTTGTAGTGTTGCACTGCGTATTTTTCATTTTTTACTGTTTTAGCATTTTTGTTCTTAGAATTTTTACATTTTTGATTACGATTTCAATGGAGAAATCTATGTTTTTATACTTCATACTTGCTATTTAGTCATTTTTACGGTGTTTTAACATTTCGTACTTAGTAATTTTACGACTTTAGTCTAAGTTTTAGTAGATAACTGTCTCTTTTCTACGTTTTGTACAGTACTCTTACATTTTTTGTGTTGTTACAATGTATTACCCATAGTATTTTTACATCTTAATTCTAGATTTTAGTAGATAATCTAAGTTTTATCATTTTGCAAGTGCATATAATGTTTATTTTGAAAAGTTTTTTTACATTTTCGATCTAAGTTTCTCTGTATGTTTTAGTAGATAAAATAAGCTCTGTTGTTTTTTACATAGCTTTTTTTTTTTTTTAAGTTTGGTACTTTTACTCGTTCTAAATTTGATTAGATAAATCTAAGTTTTGATGTTTACATTTTTTGCTAAGTTTACATTTTCATGTTGCTTTAACATTTCATGCTTAGTATTTTACATTTCACTCTGAGGTTTAATATATGAATCTTGGTTTTAATATTTTGTACTTGATAATTTTATATTTTTGTATTAAATTTTACAGGGTAATCTAAGTTTTTGATATTTTATGCTTAGTCTTTTTTCGACTTTTGTGGTGCCGCAACACTTTTTACATAGTGTTTCATATTTTTGCTTTAGATTTTAGTAAATTGGATGTCTATACTTAGTATTTTTACATTTATAGAATGTTTGGACATTTTGCACTCATACTTTTTACGACATTAGTTTGAATTTTAGTAGATAAGTCCAAGCTCTTGAGTTTTGCCCTTAAACTTTTATATTTTTGTACTAAGTTTCAGTTGATGAATGTGTTATATATTTAGTACTTTTACATTTTCATGTTGCTTTAATATATTATACTTAATATTTTTCATTTTCATTCTAAGTTTTAGTAGATAAATCAGAGTTTTAACATTTTGTACGTAGTGCATTTTACATTTTTGCATTGAGTTTTAATATTTTGCAAGGGCATAATACTTTTATTTTGAAAAGTTTCGTACTTTTACACTTTTGTTCTAAGTTTTTCTAAATGAATTTAAGTTTTGCAGCTTTATACTTAGCATTTTTACATGTTTTATTGTTTTGTGCTGCGTATTTTTGACTTTTCAGAGTTTTAGCATTTTATTGTTAGAACTTTTACATTTTGATTATGATCTCAGAAAACAAATCTATGTTTTAATGCTTTATACTTGCTATTTTTTTCATTTTCATGATATTTTAACATTTTATACTTTGTAATTTTACGACTTCAGTGTACGTTTTAGTAGATAAATCAAATTTTTTTACGTTTTGCACTTACTACTTTTACATTTTCGTGTTGCTTTAATATACTTAGTATTTTTACATCTTCATTCTCTGTTTTTGAAGATAAATCTAAGTTTTAACATTTTGCACATAGTACTTTTCATGTTTTTGTATTAAGTTTTAACATTTTGCAAGTGTATCACACTTTTGTTTTGAAAATTTCCGTACTTTTACATTTTTCGTTCTAAGTTTTTCTGTATGAATTTAAGTTCTGATGTTTTGTGTTTTGTACTTTTAACTTTTCGTGCTGTTTTATTAGTTTTCGCACTTAGTACTTTTACTTTTTTACCGAACTTTTAGTAGATGATTTTAAGATTTGTAATTGTACTTTTCGTACTTTTACATTTTCATTCTGTTTTAATGCCTTGTACTTCATAGATTTACATATTAGTAGGTGAATATACAGTTTTTCAATTTGTACATATTACTTTTACTCTTTCGGAATCATTTTTTAGAGGAATCTAAGTAAGTTTTTTATACTACTCTTAAGTTTTGGTGTTTTGTACGTTCTTACATTTTTTGCGTTAACTTTTAATATTTTGAAAGATCATAACACTTTCCTTTTAAGTTTTGAAATTTTATAGTTCTATGTTTTCTTTCACGTATTTCTAAGTGTCCTCGGTTTTAGCATTTTGCTCTTAGCACTTTTACGTTTCACATATAAATTGTTCAAATTGTTTCAGATTTTTTGATTCAATCTTAAAATTTTAGTTTGAAGTTTCAACCGTTCGAATGGAGTACTTTTTTTACATGTTCATGCAAAGTTCTAACCTTTTATAAGTGGAAAATAATTTTGTTTTGCAAGTTCAAAAGTTTTTATTTAGTAGTTTCTTACATTCTTTACTGCTTTACGGAATGAATCTAAGTTTAACATTTCGATCATAGTACTTTTACTTTTCGTACTAAATTTTTGCCGGAAAAAAAACTGAGTTTGGAATGAGCAGTAGTAGTACTAGCATTCGTTTCTTGCTCTTTAACATTCAATATTTGGTATTTTTATATTTTCTTGCTTTTTTGACATTTTGTACTAAGTAATTTTACATTTTTATACTGTTTTACTGGATGAGTATGCTTTGTACTTAGAATTTATACATTACCGTTCTAAGTTTTACGAGTACAATCTGGGTTTTTTTACGCTCATATGTGAAATAATAGACTTTTATAAAATACACTTTGAAGGAAACTGTGAGTGTAATAATAATGTGAAGTAGAAGATAACTTTAGAATGAAATGAGACATGCAGTTAAAAATAAGATTTAAGGAAACGTTTGCAAAACGCATCATAAAATGTTTACGGAACTTTTTAACTATGTTTTACATACTTAGAAGGGGAAAAAAAATTCCTTGTAACTAAAAAGTTTTTTCTTAGTCTGAAAATAAATAAATAAATAAAAACTAAGTCTTTTCTAAGTAAAGATGACGAGATTTTCTATTTACAGTGGAAAATTATATTACAATTAACTTTATAAGATAGTTCCTGCATGAATGGTAAGCAGAAACAGTAAAAAGTTTGAAAAAGAAAATCTTTTTCAGTCTAAAAAAAAATAGATATCTCACGATATTATTAATAAGATTAAAATTTCATTCATTACAGATTATAATTATTTTTTGCAATTTAAAATAGTTCCTGCTTGAATTCTGAGCGAAAACAGTAGAAAAAAAAAAAGTGTAAGTTCCAAAATAGTTCCATTTTCTTCTCATAGATGGCGCTACAATCGACATCACATTGCATCAAGTCCTAAACCGAAACTAAAAGTCGTTGCTATTCCAAAACTATAAATTTTAAAAACCACTCAACTTTACTCGAAAAACGTCTTTTGGCATACAACTCAACTCTACTCGAAAAATGCCTGAGGGCATACAACTCAACTCTACTCGAAAAATGCCTGGGGGCAAAAACAACTCAACTCAACTCGAAAAATGCCTGGGGGGCAAAAACAACTCAACTCTACTCGAAAAATGCCTGAGGGCAAAAACAACTCAATTCCACTCGAAAAATGCCTGAGGGCATACAACTCAACTCCACTCGACTAACGCCTGAGGGCACGCCTGGGTGCATTGGGAGGCGGATCGGCCACGCCCCCTTGCGCTTGCACATTGCGCGTTGCGCCTCTTGTTGGTGAACTGTCATTATTCCCCTACTCACACCCGAATATCGTATCCAGAAATTTTTTTCGCTTGGTGATATTACTTCGGAATTATCTATCATTACCTGTTTAATAAATAGCTTCTTTTAGATATCGGAACTTCGGGCTTGATGCATCCCGATATCACTCCCCCCCCCCTTCCCCTATACATCCCTGACTATTCCCGTAGTCACTTTACTTACTGCCGTTATCGCCAAACCCCTCATCTTTCTCTATCGCGTCTCCCTCATCCCTTAACGTATTTTTTAACCTACTTTCCCGTAAAAGTAAAAAAAAATAACAATAAAGCATGAAAGAAGGCTTAATGTATCGTGAAAATATCGTTAGAAATCAAGAAAAGTCAAAAATAAGTTAAGTAATTAAATAAAGATTGAAAAATAAAAAATTTGAAAGTAGGGTTTTGAGATGGGGAAAAAGTGTGTCGGTCGGTCTGTCGGTCTGTCGGTCTGTCTGTCTGTCAGTCTGTCCCCCCCTAATAACTTTTGAACAAATTGTCCGATTGGAAAAATTCTTTTTGCATTCGAAAGAGCTCCGCGAGCACATCTCATTTCCATATTTTACTTTTTTATTTGAACATTTTTTTGTTCAATTTTGAACAGTTCAAAAAATTTTAACATTAGCGCCTATGGGTGAAAATGAAGCAAATTATGTAAACTCTGGGTACAAAATCTAAGTTCCCATGAACAAGCTCACTGGAAGAAGTTCTTGGCGTGAAATATTGATTTGAACAATTTTTGTTCATTTTTGAACAGTTCAAAAAAATTTAACATACCGCCTACGGGGAAATTTCAATCCTATATAATTCCTGATCTAACGGACCGATTTGCTTGGAACAAACTTTATCGGAAAGCTCTTATGACGTAGAACATGTACAAATAGAAAGTTCATCCAGAACTAGCGAGCCTATTTTTTAATGCAATTTTTTGATCGGGATTTTCAAGAATATTTTTGAATTAATGAATGATTAAGTGAATAAGCAAAAGAATGAATCAATAAATGAGTGAATAAATACATGAATGACTTAATAAATGAATGATTGAAAGAATATGTATTAACCATTGAAAAAGGTATATTTGAAGCAATTAAGAACTAAAGCTAAACGAGAAAGACAGAGAGAGAGATAGCTAGATTATAAACTTGAATTCGGTGTATACGGGAAAGTAGGCTCGTATAGTTCTAGACGGAACTTCTTGTTAAATGTATCTCTTACTCTCTCCCCTTTATTACTATTCTAGGAAAATTATGCATTGGTCTCCTCTTTATGAGAGTATGATTTTGTACTTATAATTGTTTTCCTCCTCTTTTCAGGTCAAACTGGGAATTTTCCTTTTTCTTTAAATAAGTTTCGTAAGAAATTTACATCCCATATCTACCTTTGTCAGTTTCGTCGCACTTTACACGACTCCTAGCTTATCAATTTTATCCTTCTTAAATCTCTTACAGCAAAAAAAAAAAAAAAGTCACTGAACAAAGATCTTGTATTTCAACTAAAAAAATCTGCAATAAAGCAGCAGGAGAACCAAAAAAAATTGTATTTTAAGGGTAATTTGTACAGTCAATTAGGCAATATTTGTTAAAAGGATATGAAAAGAATACTTTACCTCGTGTGCAATGTCTGGATGATAAGTGGTAGTGCTGTAACTAACTGATGGAGCTACTTTCCCACTGGCTGGACTTGTGCTATTATGGGGCGACGATGACTTTGGCGTAGTGGCGTTACCACTCCATTTGCAAGTAGGTCCACTAGGAGCTCCTAACAAATCTGTAGTTTTCCCACTTGGATCTAAATGGCTACTATATTTGCAGAGTTTGGTATCAAATATAGACCCCGTCATGTGATGTCCTGTGGATTGCCTTGTAAGAGAATTTCCCCACATGAGAACACTTTGCCTTGTGTCATTTGTAAATGCGGATACATAGTCTGTAGTGTTCTTGTTGTCTTTGGACGAAACGAGATGGGGTGAATCCCTGAGATGCGGTTGCAGTGGGGATGTCTTAGGTTTTATAACATTGATACAGTCAGAAGATACAGTTGGGATTGAAAAACTTAAATTGTGACAGCTCAAGTCACCTAATTTAGGTTCTCTATCTAAACTGGGTAACAATGGCTGTATTCCTGCACTAGTTGCACTCATGAGACAGCCTCGTAAAGAAGCGCTAGATTCCGAACTTGATACAGCATAAGGTTCACAACACGATGGTTTACTACTAGATACTCCACCTACTTGTTGAACCAGTCTCTGTTGGCTGTGCGTTTCTCCGTTGAATTTCGCTGTGCCGTCCAACTGACATGGATAGTATTTCTCTTCTTTGGTTAGTTGCGTTCCATCCGGATACGTCGAGAAGCACGTCCTTGCTGTTGCAGAGGCCATGTCCAAAAAGCCATTGCTGGCGTATTGGGTATGATGACTATAATCTGGGTAATAACCACCCAAGTGCCTATAATGCAGAAAGTTTTCTGCGGACAAGAATCTTGAATTATCAATTGCTGCAGTAAATATGTTTTGCGGCATTGCAGTTGCTGCTGCTACATAAGGCGATAGCCCGTTCATATTGTCAGCAGGAGTATATGTATACATATTGTTATAGGTAGCTTCTTCCAAGTATGGATCTGTCCCTGGAACTTTTCGTTTCCTACAAGACGCTGATAGTAGATCACGTATTTGAGATTTATACCGCCTGTTTCTTTGGCAGCGCATTATGAAGTCGCTATCTGCGAGGATTCCACTTCTATCATTCATAGACGCTAGGCCACTGTCTAAATAAGTTACTTTAAAATCCATTGTGCGTTTTCCAAGTAGATCTCTTCCTTCTTCTTCCCTATAATATAAATTAAATGTTTGCGTAAGAAATGAGTGAAATGATGGATAAAATATTGTTTTTGTACTACTAAAAATGATATAAAGCACATAGTAGCACATTATTTAAAATGAAACATGATTTTGAAGCACATGCTATAGCTTTCATCCATTATTAACTATTTACTAGGTTATTAAGGAGCTTATATTAGCTTATTTCAAATTGCGAACAAGTCTTTTAAACTATTTACTAGGTTATTAAGGAGCTTATATTAGCTTATTTCAAATTACGAACAAGTCTTTTACACACTGTAAGATGTTTTACGTTATAAATTACTATCATTGTCAGTGTTGTAATTACGAATGGGTAAACTATACGGGCACAGGGAGGAGGATAGGGGGGGGGACAGCAAAACATTTTTACCAAAAGAAGAAGAAATTTGAAAACGTTTCATCTAAAATATTCAGCTATCTTTTATTTTTTTAAATTGTTATTTTTTCTTGCATTTGAAATAGTTCGTATAAATTGCCAATGTAATTAACAAAACAAGTCCTTCAATAGTCTACCGGTCACTAGAAAGTGCCAAAACTAGGAAACTAGTCATGAAAATAATAATAATAAATTAATAATAAACAATAATATTAAAAAATCTGACCGCGTCCGAATTTTTTCATGGAATCGGATCCCACTGTAATTCTTGACTCGCGTCTGTTTTACATCTTTCAATATTTTATAAGTATAATTATCCAGCATTCAAAAGTTTAGAGGACAGCTAGTTTAAACAGATCTGGATTAGTGCAAATAACGCCCATTGATCAGTGAAATATAAATGAATTTTAATTCTTTCAAATGAGAATAAACTACATTCTCAATAGGATTGTTTTACTAGATACAAATACAAATACAAATACAAAAGTGACGACCAGCAACAGGCTCAGGGCCCAGCTAGGCTGATCCTAGTCAATTTAGCAGTCCCCAATGAACATCAAGAGATTTCTTAAACGTTTTTACCCTGCTGCAATTAACAGTCGCTTCTGGTAAACTATTCCAATTGCCTATAACCCTATTGAAGTAGTAATTTTTCCTAATTTCAAGATTAGCCTGAGATTTGAAAAGCTTAAAACAATGTCCTCTGGTTCTACTTTCAGCACATAGTTGTAGTCCATCAACATTTCCCATTTTAATGAATTTAAGCCAACTGAATCATGTCCCCTCTAACTCTCCTTTGCTCAAGACTCAGGGGCGGACTGGATCACCGGGACACCGGGACATGTCCCGGTGCGCCCTTTCATCTAGACGCCTCCAAAAAAAAAAATCTTTACGACATTTTTTCCTCCCTGATAATTTACAATAAGAGAAATAAAATGAAATAATCTGCTTTTAATAAGTGAAAAAACCTTACTTTAAGAAAGGTAAAAACGACTTTCCCAGACAAAACCACATTTGTGGACGCTTTAGGACGTATATGCTTCAGGGACATGTTTTGTTAAGGCTCAGGAGAAGGGGTGAGGGGACAGTCGAGAGCATAAGTGCTATGGTCTATAGGTCGATGAGGATTCGCGAACATGTCCCGAGGGTCGAGTCGAAGCGCCCGGTTTGGAATAAAGATTCCTTCCCTAAATCAAAGTTTGACTAGTCACAGGGGTGCTCACCAGGAGGGGGAGGGGAAGATCGTGGCGCAGACGGCGCCATTGAGATTTTTTTCGTAGGGGGGGGGGGGGCTTGGTAGACGTTTTGGCCAGTTTGTTAGTTTGCCGATTTTGAGGGGCTCCGTAATTTTTAGGGGGGTACCCGATCACTCTGAAAGGGTGGGCACCCCTGCTAATCATAAGTAACGTATGAAAGTAAAAAAACTAGTGTACCTGCACTGCATAACCCTCAATTTTTTATTATAGGGCACCCCTATAATAAAATTTATACGGTTTATTATAGGGCACTGCGAAGTATTGCTAAAGCTTCATAATGAGCAAACTTCCAATTATTTTTGAAGTTTATTGGAAAATTTCGTGGTGCCCTGTGAAGACTTCTCACCTTTTCGGTAAACAATTTCGGAATCATTGCTTGTGGAGTAACATTGAAAAACGTGTATGAAATTTTGTTGACCCCATTTTCTGCCTTATAACATGTTTTATTTTGTGATGTTGGGCGGAGGCTGGGGGAGTACGTACACAGTGTAGACAGACGCGAACATAAGAGCTATATTTAAAAAGACATACATTTAAAAAGGCATATGGTCGATGTTCAGTTAAAATAAAACACAGGGACGCAGTTACTACAGTAGAATCAAATTCATTTACTTTTCAAAAAGTGATTCATGTACTAAATTTCAAAAAGCAAGTGACACGACACTCCCATTGGTAATAACTAATAAAAAATAGTAATTATTCCAAAATTAAACTTTTTTTAGATTTTCATTAGACTGAACTTACCTCATAGGGCATTTCATTTAATTTAAAAATTTTCTTATATGCAGGGAAGGCGTTTCTACCCTTTTCTATTAGGTGGAACTGTGCTCCGGTATTTTATTCTCAGTCATATTTGTTTTAGAATGTGGATTTCGCTCCAACACAGACTAATTTGTCTCAAATCTGATTTTAGCTATTTTTGTTTTAAGATTGTGTATCTAATTTTATAATAAAAATAGAAACAATAATTTAACTACTAAATAGAAACAATAGTTTCTAATTTTATTTATTTATATTGATAACCAAAATAGCACATAATTTTTTATCGCAACTATCTTAAAAATAAAGTTATTGTACATTAATTTCGCACAATTAAAATTACAGGGTTCGGTTATTTAAACCCTGTGCTTTAAATCGGTGATTTAAATGAAGTGCTTAAATCGGTGTTTTAAATCATTTAAAAAAAAACATGATTTTTATCAAAAATTTAAAATTTGCCTGAAATTTGTTATTATTATTACTTTTTATACAAATTTAATATTTCACATATTTCATATAATAATAATTATTCAATCAATCGATATGATTAGTGTACTATATTTGAAATAACTGAAGCAAAAGTATTATATTTATTTACTCATAATTTTTAACGTGTCATTTACGTAACTAATATGCTAAACATTTGTTTATTCATTAATAAAACTGCCTTATCCATTACTTTAAATCAGCGTTTCCCAACTGGTGGTTTGCGAACCCCTAGGGGTTTGCGAACTAAATTTACTGCATAAAATGTAAAATTTTGCATTATTTTAGGCTTATTTTTCGTAATACAGATCCTAATCTGGAACCAGAAGATATTGACTCATTAATTTAAAATACGGATCCGCATTTATAACACTTTATTCCAACTTTCCTGCATTATCACAAAATAGCAATTAAAATTTTGAAATTACAACTTTTCCAAAATTTTGTACATTTCAACCGCAAAGTGGAACCTGTCGGAAAAATAATTTTAAAAGTTTTTAAGGAATACATATACCTAGTTCCTTAATAATAATTCAAAAAGAACAAATAATAAAAATGTAATAATCAAAAAATATTTGTCGCTGTATTTTAATTTTTATTTAAACTTAGATGTTTTGCAATAATCATGTTTTCAATTCTTGTTATGAAGTATTGTACAATATGGAAAATTAATGTGCTAGTAAATTTTAGTTTTTTCACCGTTACTAACGACAACAGAAGCGGGTTCGCCATCGTTTGGAACTTGGAAGGGGTTCGCAAGGGAGAAAAGGTTGGGAAACACTTCTTTAAATAAACTTTTGCCACAGGAACTTTACAATGTTAGAAAAAAATATATATAATATAATGGTAAGAAATAGGCTTTTAAGGGTCAAAGTAGATTAGTTTTACTCTTACTACCAACTTTTATACTCTTACTACCTTTACATAAAAATATTAACAGCACGTGCATTGCTTGTCTCATATTTTAAATCCGTTACAAACAGTAACTAACAGTATCAAACTATAAATATTATTTTTACATTAGATTAAAATATAACATTTCAGAAAAGTCTGTCATTGTTAAATGTAAGCCAATTGTTTAAACCATTTTATTCTTTTGAATGGTGTTTCTGAATAATAATAATAATAGTAATATGAGAATATCGATAATAAATTAGTATATAAAATAAATATGCACTTTAAAGTAGCAGTTTGAATTATTATTATTTAGAATTAGCTTCTTTGAAGCGGTGTATGTTTTAATTCGCGCTATATTTTAATTTACTAAGCACTGTTTTGTAAATAATTTTTCTTCGAAAATCCAACTGAAAATTACTTTTAAAATCAATTATTGTTAAATTTCTAAAAAAATAAGAAATAACTCAGATTAAGTATTTCATTAAGGTGCCTAATTCTTAACAAATTGCTTCATTTTCGTCTTCTCAATGAATGAGTCAAATTTGTAAATCTAATGCCTCTTTATGTGCCTGAAAAAATAATTTTCACGGGCGTAGAAAAATTTAAGGAAAATTTTTAAAATATTACACAAGAGTGCCAGTAATGAATTTTTCTTTTGGTTGTAGATTCCTTTGATCTTGTATTAATTAACAGTAATTTTATTTCCTCCTATTTAAAAAAGAAAGAAAACAAAGAATCGAACAAACATAAAAAGTAAGAACAACCTTGTATGTTAATATAATTCAATTTTTTTTTTTTTTTTGTATTTAACTTATCTGTTTATTACAAATTATGTCTTCATTCAATCAGTTAAGCCTTGTTTTTCATTGTATAAGTTATACCTCCTACGTGAGCAATCATTTTTCTGAATTTCTTTTCAGTCTTTTTAGATCTTTTGCATGGCATGGTCACTGATTTCTAGCTTGTCCTGTTTTGCACTATATTATTGCATTGTAGATTTCTTGTTCATATTATAACCACTACTCTTGGAAAGTTTTAAAAATTTTGGTCTAGGTAAAAAAAAAAAGAAAAACAAGAAAGGCAAGTTAAATATTTTGGGTTTTTTTTTCTTTTGAAAAGGTGAAAAAAAGTAATGTGCGTAGAATTAAAGTATTTGTGTTGCTCCTTTAAAAAAAAAAAAAAAAACTATCGTATCTGAGAGCATGGCAGGCGATAGTATTTTCACATAAAAAATCAAAAATTTTAAAGCAAAAGTCTGCTCTGTGCATTTAGTTATAGAAGTTTACTACATAAATCAAAATAGTCGCCCCGTTTCCCAGTTGAAACAAAATTTCAATTAAAACTGAAACTTAAACTTGCAGCATAAGTAGTTCATGCAAAACAAGCTATGTTATGCCATGAAGTTCTGTTTCTAAGCCGGAAGTAGTGGTTGTTCTTGCATGACTGATATTAGGAGTTCAAGTTTTCCAAAGGAGGCATTAAAACCTCACGTGTCACGCAGATTTATTTCATTATTACTACTATTATCATTATATAATTTTTTTACGTAAAGGCTGCCGCCCTTTGGTTAGCTGGTCCACCGCCCTTTTAGGGGTGCCAGTCCGTCCCTGTCAAGACTATGCATATTAAGCCTTTTAAGCCTAACCTCATAATCTAAGTCTGAAAGACCACTTACCAATCTAGTAGCCCTCCTTTGAACCCTTTCCAATAAGGTAATATCCTTTTTCAGGTACGGAGACCAAAACTGAACAGCATATTCCAAATGAGGTCTTACCAAACTTTTGTATAGGGGCAATACAACTTCCTTAGACCTGTTCGAAATAGCCTTATTGATAAACCCAAGCATCCTGTTAGCTTTGATACTTACTATGCTACACTGCTGGCTGGACTTGAAGTCGAGACTAATCAATACTCCTAGATCAACAACTGCTTCTGCTTCCCTAATGACGGAACCTTGTAAATAATAGGTTGCATGTTTATTCCCATGACCAAAACGAAGCACTTGACATTTCCCAATATTAAAAGACATACCCCACTTAATTGCCCACCTACACTGTAAAAAAAATCAGTTCAACGTTGCACCATAAATATGGTGAAAGCTGAAGGGCTGCTGATGATTGAACCAAAATCATGGTTCAAGCAGAAGTGCGAAATCTAAAGTTACGCCTTTAACCATAATTTCGGTTCAACCTTGAACCAAAAAGACGAACCCGGCACCAGGCCGGAAACAGAGAGCCGCCATCTTGTCAAGCTGTGACTTGAGGCATTTATTTTTCACAACAGTAAAAGGTAAGTAAACTTCGATGTATATATCTAATTTTTTGTTTGATATTTCTTCTTTTCTGTGTTTGCATGTCTTAATAGACACAAAATAGGTTGTAAAGCCTATTTCAAAAATGTTATTATCATATACCGATCCTGTCACCTTTAGTGTTAAATTGACTAATTAACTTTATTCAAAATTTTAGACCTGTGTATATTTATTTAATTTTGCTTCAATATTAAACTTTTTTTACCTGATTTATCATTCACCCCCATACATTTTACTTTGGTTCCCTTGATCTACATTTAAAGTTGTAACGTTGACTTGTTTACATTTAAAAAATTTCATCTATTATCGGGATTTTTACTCTAAATCATTTATTTTTTTCATTTTTATTTCCAAGAATACTTTTCTACGGCGCTACCTTTCCAGCTGCACCTCTTAATTTTTATTTAATTGCCTGTTGCTTTCTTTTCAAAATTTATTGAACTTATTTGTTGTTCGACCCATTTTGCAGAATTTTAATTCGTAGTTTTTATCAAAGGCGTAGCCGGTGGAGGGGGGGGGGGGGGGGCGAAGGCTCGAACCCATCTCCACTCCCCAAATTTTTTGAAGTTTCACATGCTATAAATGACAATTTGAACATTCTGATAAGAAAACCTCATTTGTATAAAATTCAGTTCTTCTGTTTATTTCCGATCCCGTAGCTGAAGGGGTGAAAATTTCTAAAATTTTGCATGCTATAAATGAAAATTTGAAAATTAGTGAGTAAAAGATAGTCTGATAAGAAAACACTCATATATATAAATGTAGTTAGTTGAATTTTAATTCCAAGGCCACAGCCAGGAAGTTGGGGGGGGAGGAGAATCCCTCCCGCCCTGAAATTTTTACATGCTCTGAAGGATAATTTGAAAATGAAAAATATTTTGATAAAAAAAAAACCACTTTATCAACTTGACCTTCGCCATCCCCCCCCTCGAAAACCGATCCAGGATGTGGCTTTGATTTGTAATGATTCTTACTTTCTAATCATTCGAACTAACTATTCCACCAAGAGCAGGTAAAACCAGTTTTGAATTCAAAACATGTCTACTACATTAATTTTTTTGAGAAATTGGGTCAATTTTGCGTGATTTTCGAAATACCAGTTTCGTTGCCTTTAACGTTAAATTAACTTTTTTCCAAAAATTTCAACCTGTGCATGTTTACTTGATTTTTCTTCAATATATGCTTGTTGCTTACGTGATTTAATACCCCCCCCTCATTTGTTTTACATTTTGCTCCGGCTCTACACTTACAGTTGTAACAATGATTTGTTTACGTACTGAAAATTGCATGTTTTCTTATTACATTTATTGCAACATTATTTTTTCTCTCGTTACTACTAAACCACTTTTCCGAGCTATTGCCTTTCTCTTTTCTGGTCTTTACATCTATATTTTTTAATTAACTACTACCAGTGGTGGATTTTAGACTACTTTTTACTTCCTGGTGTTCTCTCAAGAAATTATGCCTGGATCCGACCCTGACTACTGTTGTATTTTCAAAATAATTAAACTTCCATTTTTCGACCACGACTGCCATTTTACAGAATGTTCATCCATAATTCCTACTAAAATTTCGTCCCAATCATTCTAAAGAAATTAAACAAATGAACCTATTTCAATAATAGAGTTTTAGAAATTAGGGAAAAAGTTGCAATCGGAGATTTTAGATCTCCAAATGCAAAATAGATGTTTTATCAACAAAAACGGTGCACTGCACTACACGGTTGATGTCAACAGAACATTGAATAGACGGCATAGAAATCAGATACGCTTTACTGTCAGTTCTTTTATATCTTTACTGGGTGATGTCTTAGACTCATCTGGACGGTCTTAGCCAGAAGTGCCACGAACTACTGCACGTTTTAGCCTTGGAGTAACATCTGTGCCGAATCCCCCCAATAATTTTTAATTATTGTTATTTGTGCATTTTATGGTTTTTCAATTATGTTTTCAGTCATCTTTGTATGCATATAAATAAATTTAATATTTTTCATGCTAAAGAGTGTTGAAAAATATTTTTGAAAAAAAGCTACATAATTCAGAAATTTAAAATGTTCGCTATCAATTAATTATTAACTTATAAGCAAAATTTTAAACGCCATTTTTGCTAAAACTATCCGTTGAGGAACATAAAAAAGTGTACATATATTTGCAAACGCCTTCCTTATGGGCTTAAAAATTTTAACAGTGACTTACATTGCAATTTTGAAGAATATAACTAAGTAACATAGTTACTTAAAAAATACAATTAGTTTCTGATACAGTGCATTGGGATGCTCATATATATAAATATATGAATAAATACATTTATATATATGGAACATTGAATCAATTATTGAAACCATGGACTTCCTACTAGCAATGAATCTGCTCTTAGAATTAAATCAAATAATTAGCAAAAACTTAAGTTAAATTTACGTACTAAAACACAGAAAATTCGCTTTGCAAATTAAAATTGGTAATAAGCTTGTTTCCTGTCTTACGCTTAAACATAAAAAAATTAAATTATTTATGTTAAAAGTCACCATTGCAACGTAAAATGGTGCAGTTCAAACTTTACTTTCATGCTACAACTCTGAGCTATGACAGTGGCTAGTAGGAAGTCCATCGTTATGATATAGAGTTGAACCAAGATACCAGTTAAAATAAAATCTATGGTTAAGGTTCAAGGTTGAACCATAATACTGGTTAGAAAAAAAAATTATGTCATGGTTCAAAGTTGAACCGTAATACTAGTTAGAAAAAAATCCGTAATCATGGTTCAAAGTTGAACCGCAGTACTGATTAGAAAAAACTCCATAATCATGGTTCAAAATTGAACCGTAATACTGGTTAGAAAAAAAATCCGCAATCATGGTTCAGTGCGGAACCACATTCATGGTAAAACTAGTAAACCAACATAATGATTCAAATTAGTACCAACTGTTGGTTGCAGCTGCATTTCACCAACTTTTAGTGAAAGGTTGAACCAGAATTTTTTACAGTGTAGAAATTTGATTTAAATCCTCTTGAAACTGATTGACTTGTTCCTCCGTGTCCACAATTCCCAGGATTTTGACATCATCAGCAAAAATATTGGTGTTCCCAGAAATACTCTGAGTAATATCGTTAATAAAAATAATAAATAATATTGGCCCTAAAACTGAACCTTGTGGAGCCCCACTCAAAACATCAATCCACTGAGAAAAATTGCCCTTCACTACTACTCTCTGTTTCCTCCCAGTCAGCCAATTTTTAACCCAAATTAAAGTTTTTCCACCAATACCAATATAAGCAAGTTTGCTAAGAAGAGCTTCATGCGGTACTTTATCAAACGCTTTCTGAAAGTCAATGTAAACAACATCTACGCACTTTTTATTATCTAATGCCATGGTAACCTTGTCATAGAAATGCAACAAGTTAGTTGTACAGGACCTACCGTTCCTAAAACCATACTGAAAATCAGTCAACACTCCATTTGCCTCCAGGAAATTCACTATTTTGATTTTTATCAGAGTTTCAAAAATTTTACAAAGAACTGAAGTAAGACTCGCAGGCCTATAATTTCCTGCCTTAGTTTTAGACCCTTTCTTGAAGAGCGGCGTTATGTTTGCCAGCTTCCAATCCACTGGCACAGTCCCCGAGCTATATGAAGATATGAAAATAGTCAAGACAACATCCACTAATTCCTCTGCACATTCTACTAAAATTTTTGGATAAACATTATCAGCTCCTGGAGACTTATTTGCTTTAATCTTTTTCAAATGAAACAAAACATCATCCCTAGAAAATACGAAGTCCTCAAGCTGTGTATTAGCTTGCATCTCGCTTATGTCAACTGTTGAAATACAGTTTCTGTTAAATACACTGGAAAAAAAAAATATTTAGAATATCAGCAATATCCCCCTCATTTTGAATCAAGTTTCCGTTCTCATCCACTAGTGGGCCTACTTGAGTATTACGAGCTTTCCCTGAATTAGCATAAACAAAAAATTTCTTAGGATTCCTTTCGATGTTATCTGCAAGCTTTTGCTCCAATTCCCTTTCCTTACTCCGTAAAGAGGCGGAGTAAAACTAGATGTTACTCCCCCTGACGATGCTCACTGAATACACTGGGGAAAAAAAATATTTAGAATATCAGCAATATCCCCCTCATTTTGAATCAAGTTTCCGTTCTCATCCACTAGTGGGCCTACTTGAGTATTACGAGCTTTCCCTGAATTAGCATAAGCAAAAAATTTCTTAGGATTCCTTTCGATGTTATCTGCAAGCTTTTGCTCCAATTCCCTTTTCTTACTCCGTACCAAATACTTGAAAGTACGTCTAGCGTCACAATACAAAATCCTGTCAGCATGGCACCCAGTCTCTTTAAGTCGCCGAAAAGTGGCCTACTTATAATTGAGAGCTTCTTTCACCTCCCTAGAGAACCACATGGGCCAAATTTTCGTGAAATCCCCTTTCTTTCTAAAAGGAACATAATCCATCACTGTTTTCTACAATTTTCCCTTAAACTCTTCCCACTGAAGATCAGCTTCACTATTCTCCAACCCAGAAGAAAAAACCTCTTTCAAACCCTGCCTAAGTGCAACATAATCAATGTATATTTAAATAATCGTTTAATACCATAGTCTAGTCTAGTACAACTGAAGAAAAAAGGATTTATTTCTTTAATTTGATCCTCTAAATAAGTAAAATGTAGACACAAATTTTAAACCATGAAAAGAAACATGTATGGTAATAATATATTTTTTTTATTTAAATAATTTATTTTTCGGTAAATTTGTAATAAATATATTACAAATTTACCGAAGTTCAAAAAAAAAAAGTGCAGCTGTTCAAGAAAACTACTTACATTAGTGGTCTATGCGTGCATAAGATAAAATCAGGTTTACTGTTTTTGTAAACAAGCCTTGCACTTGTCTGAAGCCATTGAAATTTACCTTCTTTGGCTACAAGTCTGTATGCTATGAGCCCAGAAGCACCTGTTTTGAGCACTAAAACCAAACAACGAAAACAACGTTTAGTAATAGAAACAAGGAATTGCAAGTAGTAGTAATAATTTGTGAATTGTATAGATAAAAAGAAAATTGCTGTCTAGCTAAATATCTGTTCTGCAAATGTTGCGAAAATTCGTAGTCATAGACATACTGCGACTATTTTACGACTATGATTATTTACCATTAAGACATTATTCTGGTCAACTGAATTTTCGGCTATTAGATGATCAACAAATTTTAACTTCTAGTACATTTATTTATTTCACGTTGGAATAAAACAAGGAATGAAAAGAAGGCAACACTTTAAGACAGCGTTTCTTAACCTTTCAGTATTCGCGGCCCAATTTTCTATCATAATTTTCATCGCGCCCCCCCCCCCTTACCATAAAATGTATACAACAATAATGTATATGAGTCAATAATGTATATGAGTACTGATTCTGTTTTTGAATTGTTTTTAACTAACTGCCAAAACAAAAGTAAAAACAAGTAATTTTAGTAATAAATCACTATTTGAATTTTGGGCAGGAGTAGAGGATGATTTTTCTGCACTAAAAACAAGGGCATTTCGCATTCTGTTACCATTTTCAACATCCTCAACAACTTTTGTGAAACTGGATTTTCTGCTGTGGCTTCTTTGAAGACAAACTATAGATCTCGGCTAAATATAGAAACAACTGAGAGTGGCAATTTCTAATATTAAGCCTTCCTTCGAAAAACTTTGTTTTGAAAGACAGGCCCAAGGAAGATACTAATATAATTATTAAATTTGCTTTTCATTTAGTATGTTTTAATTAACAAAGTTTTAATTTAGTAATTTGTTTTACTTTAATAAGTTGTTAAATATGTCGAAATGTATTTTGTTTTCTATGTGTATGTATGCTTTCCTTTCAGTCAGTTCATGAATTTTTTAAAGTAATATTTTCTCTTGGATATTCTCGCACCCCCCTTCTCGTGTGCTCGCGCCCCACTAGAGGGCCGCACCCCATAGGTTGAGAATCGCTGCTTTAAGAAATATTTACCATTAATATATAGTATTAAAATCAGTAAGAATTAATTTTAAAAAATACATAATTTCTTAAACTGAAGTAGCATATAATAAAAATATAATCGATGTTAGAAACTTTATATATAAACGTAAATAAATAAATAATTAGAAAGCCTTCAAATTACTTACATTCTTGATGAGCGCTAGCAACATACGCTAGATCATCATAGTGGACCAGGTCATAACCTCCTTTGTTCGCCAGCTCAGAATCAGCATAGCCTAAGAGTTGTTTACCCCTGCGTAGGAAAGTGTGTGTAGAATCAAGCTTATTTATTTTCCAAAAAGCAACAAATTTTCGTTTTGACTGCACTTAAGATAATGAGTAACGTATTGCTAATATTTTTGAAAAGTCATTAATGTTTGAACATTTTTTCTCTGCAAGGTTGAAATTAAAAATAGAACGGTGTGCATCTGCATATTGAAAGAAGCGAAACAGACTCGTCATTTGATTTTTTTTTTTTGGAGGGGGAAGCAAAGTGTATAAATTCAATGTATGTCGCATTTGAAAACAACAAAATATATTTGAAAACATATATAATATTTGAAAACATACAAGTACATTGTATTTCTAAAGCGAAGGAGCGCCCCTCTTGACCCCCTTAATTATGGGCCTGTAGCTGAATGATATGCCTTTGCATGGCATGTTCTTAATCGTTTTAAAAAGGAGATAAATATTCTTTAGTCACTTTTTCTTCATGTGTCTAATAATGACAAAAAAAGGGGGGGGGGAGCTGGGGGATCAAATAGTGAAAGCTGGAAATAATTTAATTTTTATGACACCAGCGTCAAGTTATTTTTTAGAGGAGGCTATTATTGATTAACGCGTCTATAATGACATTTAGCGCTCTTTTAAAAGATATTCTTAGTATTTTTAAAAATTATTTTATTTATTTGAATAATTTTTTCCAAGCATGTTGTCTCTTTTCGAGATTAAACAAGTTGGAATATGTTATCTTTCAATGATATAATAGCGATTTTCAATTTTGTGAGTTAATTAAGTAACACAAAATATCTTTCAGTTTAGTGCTATATTTTAAATAGTTTAGAAAACTTAATCTGAAATCTCCTGTTCACATATTTTATGATAACAATATATAAATTATTTGTGAAGATGATCATTTGAGAATACAGTCGAACCCGCTTATAACGAGCTCGGATTTAACGAGAACTCGGATTTAACGAGGGAAGCCAGAATATTTGGTTGGATCAGTGTTAAGTCTATGGAACAGAAATCGCTTTTAACGAGCAAGACCCGGTTTTAGCGAGCAATATTTTTCTGTCTTGCAATCTTTTTCTCATCATCTTCCTAGCCTTTCTGTCTTATCTTTTTTTTTTCTTCTCTGCGGTTTAATACTTTTGTAGGAAAAATTCCTCCAGCATTCCAACGTCAATAGGGAGGGTTCACAAATCCGGTGCAACAGGTGGGGCTTATTGTAAACAGGGGGATGGGGAGAAAAGGTGGACCTGATAAGTGTAGGGGTCAAGTAGGTAGGAGGGTCAGATGGTCATTCTTTGACCCGAGTAATTGAGTACACACGACAATTTTTATTTAAGGCTGTAGCGGAACTAGAAACGTTTTCCTGGTTGGGGGGGGGGGGGGGGATACTTGTCATTAAGTTAAGAAAAGTATTTAATTAAATTAATTAATATAATTAAAGTAAGTAAGAATCAATTAAATTTTAACTAAACTCAATCATTTGACCACACAAGACCATGTTTGGTCTTGTGTGATCCCCCTTCTAGTTGCACGCCAGCCTTAAGGGCCCGCTTATTAGCACTTGGATTTAACGAGCACTCGGATTTAACGAGTAAATGTTACGGTCCCTTTGTGCTCGTTATAAACAAGTTCGACTGTAGTATTATTTAATCGGGTAAAAATCTTATCAGAATAATTTTTATATTTTACCTGGCATCCATGGAGACTAGAGACAGATCAAGTTTGTGTTTGCTTTTGAACATGGAGTCTTTTTGTGGCATTTCCAACAACGACGGAGGCCCAAATGGGGTACACACTGCAAACAACGCTAATGGAGGTTCTTCAGTTTTCTGATTTTGCCCATGCAATATTTTTATTCGACCCCTAATGTCCAACCTCTGAAACAGTTTAAAAAATAGTGTAAAATGGGCATTCAATGTTTGCAAAAAATTCATCTGTTTACTGCTGAATAAATAGCGTTTAACCATTTGATTAATTATATTTTCAATAATTAAACTTTTTGACATATTAACCTGTATTAAAATACTAGAAGGTATTATTAAATCGTATTTTAATTACACTTTTCACCATACTTTGATTATATCAGTGGTTCAGTTACCAAACGATAACTCCACAAGGACAGAACTTGAGAAAATTGAAGAAGAAGATTGTAGTTTTCCACAAAAGTAATCGGACACTCGCGTTATATTTTTTACAGTCACACAATACATGGTTAGAAGTATGCTTAACTGACACTTCATTATAAACTCAGTTACTGCATTTCAATAGAACCCTTTTAGAACTGGAAGAAAGAATTTTTTGGGAAGTGTGTACCTTATATAGAATCTTATTCCCACCAAAACACTCATCGAAGCTCAAACATATTGCATATTGCTCATGAAAGATAATAACACTTCGAAAACAGAATTTTTACAAAAAAACCCTGGTATGAATATTTACAGAAGTAACTCACCAAAAACCCAGATGTATTGTCAAGAAGGCATCTAAACCGAACTGTAAAATTCCTTTCTAGTAAGTGTGAATTTTCTAAAAAGAGATAGGTTAATTAAGGATATATAAAAATTAAGAAAAAATTAAAACATTTAAATAATTAATAATTAAAATAAATTAAATTAAAATAACAATTTTTAAAAACCTCCAGGTTGCTTGGTTTCAATCATAGCCTTCTGGGTAGGCAAGGCATAGTAGGACGACAAAAAATCTCTTATACCAAAAACCTAAAATTGACATTTTGGGGAATCCTTCTTTCTCAAATTGTGAACCAAACTTAGTTCTTTTTTCTGCACAATGCTGTAAAACTTTAATGGGTTCTACATAAACTAAATAATGCGTCCTGATTTTAATGATTTCATGCAAATTAATAGCATTTTATTTAAAAGTACTTTTTCATGCGTATTTGTGTCGCTTATCATTAATATATCTCACAGCTGTTATCTCTTCTTTTGTTCCATAAAAATGTGTGGCCCTCCCTTCTCTCATTATGAAGTTTAAAACGAGAACAATTTCATCAAGTTAATATATGGGACCTAGGATCGCATTTTATACTGAGGAAAAGCGCAAAGTAAATCATCTTTGCCGATTTTTTTTTCTTATTACTATTCAAGCATCAGGCAATACAAACATGCTTTTCGTTCTTATAATTTTTGAAGAAAATTTTAATGTTAATGTTCGAAACTATGATCCGAAAACGATTTGATTAAAAAAAGTCAACTTGAAACACTGAAGTAATTGTTCATTTCTCTTAAAATGCTGCAAATTTCAGTTTGTCACTACTAATTTTCTAATTATAATACTATTTTTGGATCCAACAATAAAATTATGTCTATTACTTTAACGATTAAATGTAAATTTTAAATTTACAAAATTAGAAAATTTGAATTAGAGCACATTTTGCACAATATAAGAGTTTAATGCGGTGAAAATCACTAAAAAACGTTTAATAAACGGGAGGTTTTTTTTTTTTTTTTTTTACATTCACTTTACTACTCCAAACCTTTGCTCGAAACTTGAAAGTTACCTGGCGATAAAGCTTGCTGCAAATTTAAATCCGTCCTTTCCGCAGGTAAGTGAGAATTCCACATCAAATGTCGCTGCAGTTCTTCCCGATCCTCGGAATGAACCAGCTCGTAGACACTTTGGTGGCAGATATCACTCTGCAGATGAGAAATTGAAAGCATATAAAAATGTGTAATGTAAATTTTAAAATGTACTGGGGGGCGGGGGGGAATGTAATGAGGATAATGAGACACACAGAAATAATGAAAACTAATAATACGCAAAAACAAGTAAAAAAAAATCCCTTTAGAGAATAGCGATAAGCCAATCTCCTTAATTGTGAAATATTGGATCTAATTACTTAATACAAGAAGTTCGTAAACGCGTTTTAACGGAAAAAGAGGACTGAGAGTACTTTTCGAAAAAAAAGCATAAAATAAAAAAATATAAATAAATAAATAAGAAGAAAAAATAGGGTTAATATGAAGTTAGGATCACATTTTATACTGAGGAAAAGTGCAAAGTAAATTAACTTTGCCGATTTGTTTCTCTCATGTTACTATTCAAGCATCAAGCAGTAAAAACATGCTTTTCGTTTTTATAATTTTTGAAGAAAATTTTCCATTAATATTCGAAACTGTGACCCGAAAACGATTTTAATAAAAAAAGTGTAAACTTGAAACCCTAATTATTTTTTGTTCATTTTTTCTTAATATACTGCAATTTCAGTTTGTCCTTCCTATTTTTTTAATACAAAACTATTTTTGATCTAACAGTTAAAGTATAGCAAGTTTCTTTTAACATTTTAGTATAAATTTTAAATTAACAAAATTATAAAATTTGTGACCCGGAGCCCATTTTTCACATTTGCTGCCAACACATGGCGGTGCAAATCACAAAAAAACTTTTCATAAATTAATTTTTTTGTGCTTTCACTCTAAATTACTTTTATATGTTCATCAGGAGTGCCCCCTCCCCTGAGAGACCCCTGAAACGAACCCCCCCTCCCCCGGGATGGGCACCCTTGTGTAAATAATAATTTCATAGATCTCTATTTCGTTGAATTTAAAAACCCCTTTTTTCTAACTAGTTACTTAAAATGTCTGCACAAACAATTAGTACCAGCAATTTACCTGAGACACTTAAAATAAATAAGTAAAGTAAAACGCACTAAAATATTTGTATTTATTCAACTATCATTTCCCAACACCAATTTGTCCAGATATGTCTGCAAGTTCTATTCATTGACACTAGATGGCAGCACTAAATCTTGATCAGTATTTTAATGTTTTGTTCCAAGTTTCCTTCTAAATAAAAAAAAGTTTCGGGAGTTAGCAAATTATTCCTCTTTCATAGTTAATTTTTTTTAATTGTTATTATTATTTCACAAATGACAATATAAAGGCTTATTGTTACCATTTTTTAAATTTAGTTTAATCCGTCTTTCAATCCCGTTGCAACTTTGGAACACAGCTTTAGATACATAAATACATTACGTGTCTGCAAGTCGGTGAGGGGGCCATTGCCCTTTCCTAATACCGCAAATGATGGGCCTTCAAGAACTACACAGCTTTTAAATTACTTAAGCAGGCCGCCATTTCAAAGTCAGGAGCGCCCACCCCCTCAGAGCGATGGCGCACCTCCCGGAAAAGCTACGTCCCCCCCCCCCCCCCCAAAAAAAGAAAAGGATCCCACAAAATCAGTGACCCCCACCAAATGGGACAAAACCCCCTGAAAACATCTCCCCTAAAAATTTCAATGGCGCAATCTGCACCATGACCGTCCCCCCACCCCCTTGTTGGGCATACTTGTCAAATTTTTCCAGGGGGGAAAAAGGGAGCAAAGAGTATATATTCAATACATATTGCGTGAAAAATACATTGGTACACATATAAAAATACATTACATTCTGAAAGCCAGGTGAGGTGGCAATTCCTCCATCCTGACCTCTCTAAATAACAGGTCCTCTACCGCCTCTGCACCTGTACATAAGTGTGGATTGCACTTTTTTTTCCTTGTTTTACCAAACCTCAGAAATGCTTTCATAGTTTTTATGCGAGTTGAATTCAGGAAAACCAAGTTCATGGTAATGTTGTACATTTTCAACACACTTTATATTTTACATGCATTGATTAACCTCTGGACAGCGGGAGACTCATACGAAATTTTAGCATGTATTTCTGCTATTATACATTGGTCAACAGACATATTTGTTCTATATTTTTGCTGTAAATCCAAATTTATACTAACGTAGGTATCATACTATGGCGAAAATTCTCTTTGAATATCATATTTATACTAACATTATTATAGCAAGAAAATTTTGTCTGGGACAACTGTTTACCTATCCCCGTTGTGAAAAGGTTAATAGCATTAAAAAAGTTATGTATTCATAAACCTTGTAATTTTGTCTTTCTTACTCAAAATTCACGTGGACAAAATTTTCAAGTAATATTTTAGGAGTTCATGAAATAGTCGGTTGAGTTCGCATTTTTGATGCTTTAATGTATATAAATTAAGGAGCATAAATCTAGAGACAACATATAATTAATGTTTACATGTAATTAAATATTAGATTATATTTTAATAATACTTTCGAAATTTTCATCTCGTCTTTTTATCGCATTGAAATGTTCATACAAAATAATAATGGATGTCTCAATAAAAGACAAAAATGAAACTATTATCGCGTATTCGTCATAAAAATTTTGCCTCGAAACTTGTTTTTCCCACTTATTTAATTACTCACTATTATTATTAGTATATTAAATCATAAGAATTGAAAAAAAAATGTACATCTGAATATTTACGAAACACATTTTAAGAATGACGCATTCCCTTTTTATGCTCATACAAAGTAGTAATAAAAGTATGCATGTGTGCATTTAACTCCTTAACGCATTTGCCCGCGTCTGCCACGGACGAAAGTTACTGGCAAATTTGCACATACCCGTGGTCGGGCATGTGCATACACGGGTGATCTTGTACCTCGCGTTATTTAATTTCTAATACCCAACTGAGATCCGTTTGCATTTCGTTTGTGTACTATATTTTTTTGTATAACTTTTACCAGACCCCGCTCTCTAGTCACCCCCTGCAACTGAAATTGCCAAAAATAATTTAAACAATACCTTTATATTCATTTTCTGTCAAAAAAACTAGATAATTTTTTACCAGTTTTTCCGAAAAAAACTCGTGTTTCAAGGGGTTAAACCAGGACTGTGGAGTCTTACTAGGGAGCGGGGAACGGGGTAAAAGTTGCATAGAGAAAAAATATTATACAAACAAAGTATGAACGGATCTCAGACGGGCATTAGAAATAAAATAACGCACGAGCATGGGCAAGTTTTCCGGTATCTTTCGCCCGTGTCAGACACGAGCAAATGCGTTAAGTGGTTAAAAACGTGTCGACTCTGATTCCAGGTCTGTTTTTTAATTTTTTCTGACTAATATTCCAAGCAAACTTTTCAGGCTTAACCTGAAATAGCACTATCGACTTCAACGTTAGTGATAAAGAAAGATAATAGTTAGTGATTAAGCTAAATACTAAGAGAGGAGTAATTTACACGCTAATACTACGTATTGATATAAAAATTTATCTCTTTAAAATATTTTAGAAATCATGCACTGAACATACATTTTAGAAGTATTCTCATCGTTTCAGATACAAAAAACTAAGCAGTAAAAAATTTGGGGTTTTTTGTGGGTTTTGAAGTGAAACTAGCAATTATTCCAAGCATTGTTGGTGACGATGCCAGAAAGGAAAATGACATTTTGAAATGCAACTTATTTTAAAAGTACAGTTTGTCAATACCACTGCAAAATCATTTTAAATTGTTAATAATAATAATACTATTGATAAAATTATTATTTTAAAATTTTTATAGAATAGTATTAGAGTGATTGTATTTTGTGAGAATCACCCATATACAGTAGCGCACCCAGGATTTTGCTTTGAAGGGGTAAAAGTCATGATTCGGGATACAATAGATGTTGATTTTGCCGGATACCGGATGTCCCTTGTCTGACGAATTTGTGCCGGATATCTGGCTCTGATGTATGAAATTGTGAAATTCTACACATTTTTAAACATCTCAAAGCTTCCAGTAAGTTTGTAATTTACATATATTTTCAAAAACTCCTAAGAAATTTAATTTTAAAAAGTCAAATTTGACCTGCCGGATCTTTCGTGCAATGACCCGATACGATCCCGGATACTGGAATATCGGTCGGATACCGAATTTCCGATAAGGTAGACAAAAGTCAGGATTAGGAATGCATCGCTGTTGATCTTACTAGACATCGGATATTCGGTGTCACTTTTCTGACGAATCGGTACCATAAATACGGCTATGATATTTGAAACCTGTGAATTCTATACACATTTTTAAATATTTCAAAACTTCCAAAGGCGTAGTATTTAATTTACATACCCAGTGTGTCAAAGAATTTTTAAGACTAGGTTTATAAAATAAAATAAAAACTAGTAATTATGTTTTTTAAAATATTTTTATTCAACATAGGCTCCTTCGGCTTCAATACATTTGTTACAGCGGTTTAACAACGATTCGAATGCCTGTTCCAGTTCACATTGCGGGACTGCCTCCAAACCTCGCGTCGAAACTGTTTGTACACAGTGTGTCAAAGAATTTTTAAGACTACAGCTGGAACTAAGTTACAGCGGCGCTATATGTGATATCGAGCATTCGTGAAACTTCTTAACTATCAGCTGATCCCCTGCCAAAAACTCAGTTGATTTGTTTACTTTTTTGGTTTTACTTTGATGACATTGACGCTATACAATCAGCTTCGACGCTAGCTTTGGAGGCAGTCCCACAATGTGAGCTGGAACAGGCATTCGAATCGTTGTTAAACCTCTGTAACAAATGTACTGAAGCCGAAAGGACTAATTTTTAATAAAAATACTTTAAAAAATGTAATTACTAGTTTTTATTTTATTTTATAAACCTAGTCTTAAAAATTCTTTGACACACTGTGTATACTTTCAAAATTACTAATTAAATTTTATGAATCAAAATTAACATGCCGGATAACCAGATCTCTCGTGCAGTTGCCAGATCGGATTCCGGATATTTAAAAATTGGTGGGATAGCAGATATCCTATGCTTTCTGTATCAGTCCCGTTTATCCCCCAAGAAGTCATTCAATTACGACTGATTTTTAAATATCCGGTATTCGATTCGATCACTGCACTAAGATCTGGATATCCGACAGGTCAAATTTAATTCATAAATTTTAATTAACTAGCATATTTTGAGATTATATGTAAATTAAAAGTCGACAACGTAAAAATACGCACAGAATTTACGGGTTTCAAAAATTAGAGCCGGATATCTAGTAAGAATGTTAGGCAAGGGGCAACGAATTTGCCCCACGGCATGGACCGTTACCCCGGCCCATGGGACACAGTGGTCATAAACACATCCGGTAAAGAAAAGCCTCATAAAGTTGTTTTACTCCTTTTTTTCTGGCCAAAATGTGTTCTTTAATAATGAAATGTAAAAAATCTATCCAAAAATCCGAAGGTTTAGAACACATTTTTGTACTTATTATCCCCTGAGTTTAAAATGAGTTCTTATAAGTGATAACGATTAATAATAATGATATTAATAATGTAACCAACAAAATAGATGCAAAAGCTTGTCCTAAATGTAAACCTTTTGTTCACATTATTTTCAAAGTTATTATAGTTTTCTTATGAAGAAACTTTGACATTGAAAAAACTAAAATTGGGTGTTTAACTTTAATCTAATGCACAATTGAAAACAAATTTGATACGAAAAAAAAAAAAGAAAACTTATTAGGCACAACACATATTTTGTCATTATAAAATGCCTTTTAAAAATATTAATTGCCATTTTCAATAAATTTTGGGTGACAAAATTAAAATCATTAACCGTTAGTAATAAAAACATGCTAAATGGAACACTAGCATTAAAACTAAAATATATTTGTGCATTAACCTTTGGTCTATGTTTACATTTTTATGGTCACAATCTAAACAAAATATTAGATTTTAATCTAATTATAAAGAAGCTTTTCAAAAGCAACATTCCTTGGGAAAAATTTGTTGAAAATTAGCAAAATATTTATAAAATGAAGAGTGTTGTTATATTTACACACACACATTAAATACTTCACGAATTTGTACTATAAAGGGAAAATAAAATAAAACACTACAAAGGAATATAATAACTTTTGAGACCAGATGTTAGTGCATAAGCCACTAATTCGTTAGAAACACATCAGGAAGTCGAGTATTTTTGGTCCCTGACTAAATAGACTTTGTATTGAATGTAAGATTTTTTTAAAGTTTGTTTCGTTGCGTATATTTGCTTAGACATGCGTTTTCTTTCTTTTTTTTATTCAGGGAATTAAAAGCTGTCCAATTGTAAAAATAGGTCTTAGTCGTGTAAGACTTAATTCTTGAGCAAGTAAAATTTTTAATCCTTCCTTAGGGAGCATTCCACAAACTCTACAATTAAATGTTTTTTTTTTTTCTCTTCCCTCTCTTCTGAAAATTGTTAAGAATGAGATATGATCCCTTTTTTTTTTTACACTCAGCGCATTCAATTAAATAATAATAATATTATTAATGTATTTTTCAAATTAATGAGTAAATAACTAAATAAAGTGAAATAAAATGAACAACTCGCAAATTCAAATAAGTACTGTTTATTTTTTTTATTTAGTTATTTATTGGGGGAGAGCATTCTAATTAAAAATTTTCATCATGCTTATATCAGTTATTGTAGATCACAGTAAGTAAATGAAGATTGCATCACTCAGTACATTAGAGTTTTTTATTTTAGCTTTTGAATGCAATGAATAATTTTCATTAAACATTTCCCTAACTGCTGCTATGCAATTTATCCATTAAAAATCGGTGTATCTGTAATCTCAGATTCTGAGGACGTAAAATATACACAAATATCCAACAATTCTACTATCCATTGCAATGTGAGCTCTTAAATTTTTTTTCCTTGATTGCTACAAGCAAAGAAATTACGAGGAAAAAAAGGTTTATTAATGTCTTACGCAATAAAACTACGTATTTGACTTACTCATTTCGAGAGTAAGCGATGAGACTTCTGGATCCACGGCTGTTTACATCAGGATCTTTTGGTTGCCATGACGATGAAATATTCGACCTGCTGCCAGCTTGAAGCTCATAATGACGCCTAAAAGCTCTTAGTGGCACGCAATGCACAACTCCATCTCCCCACTTCCCCCATGTGCTATATCATACCGTTTGGGAATGGTGTCGACTTTTTATACTCTTTTTTTTTTCTTTTTCTGTTTTCGACATACCTTGTAGCAGCTTTAATATAGAGCAGTTAAAATTATTTTACTCAGAAAAATAGTTTTGCTTTTGCTTAATTCGTGCTTCTAAGAAAAAAATTAGAGAGGCACAAAAACGAATGGAGTTTTGATATTTCTATGATTAATGCATCTCACGCACTGAGATTTCACGAATTAATTGCTTTATTCAAAGTAAAGTTAACTCGACTGTTTTATTTCTGAACTGTATGTATGTGAATGTGATACTTTCTCAAATAATTGAAATACATTGTTAATATTTTAAGAAATACTAAGAAATACTTAAAAGTTTTCTTTGCAGAATAATTTTACACGAAATTCAGATAGAATATACTTTTTTGTGAAAGAAAGTACATGCGTGACAGTATAACAAGTTTTTTCTTTACATTTTACACTTTGAGTACTGAAGAATTCTGTAAATTGTTTTGCACACATGATTTGTATATTACATCTTGGACTTGCTCATTCAAAAGATAGTTTTAGTTTGCTTTAAATATCTATTTTGATCACCTCACAATTTATTACAGACACGTAATAATTTTGCTTATGTTTTTGCTTTGGGAGAGTTTTAGCTCAATGAAAGAGAAATGTATTTTCAATATTAGTACTATCACACTATTTTTTCTAACTTGTTTCAAGATCACGATTTCCTTTTACTTCTTTTTAACCTACTTTCCCGTGAAAGTAATTTTAAAGAAGGCAGTGTATCGCCAAAATATCGTTAAAAATAACGAAAAGTCAAAAATAGGTGAAGTAATTAAATAAAGATTGTAAAAATAAAAAAAATGAAAGTATTGTTTTGAGATGGGGAAAATGTGTGTCTGTAGGTCTTAATTTTTTCTTCAGGATTATGCAGTAGTGTTGATGCAAGGAAGTTGTTATTTTTGAATTTTTCAGCTGTGGTTCTTATATTGAGTGCGAGTGATATTTTCTAACTCAGCTTTCCTCAATGTGGGCGGATCTTGTTTTACCACTGAAAATGGCTCTATTTGAAGCGCTTGCGTGAAAAAGAAATGTTATGTGTTTAACGCTTTATCTGCGAATGGTAAACACTCGTACCAAAGTTTTAACTTCACCCTATTGTATAAATAGATCCCAATTTTGCATGGTGTTTACTTTTTCAGGGCGTTTTAGGCATTCAGGAATAAAAATATGACTAACGAAATTTGGCAACACTCCCATATTGCAAATGGCAGACGCATGTTTGGGAGCAAGACAATCACGTTCTTATTCGTGCAACATCCATAGACAAACAGGAAAGCACAGACGCCCATCGAAAGAGCCTATGTTTTTGCATATATGAGATAATTTTCTTTTGCATGTAGGAGATAAACAAAGATGTTCCGCTTGTGCTAAGAGGAAGGAAGATAAGAGAACATTCACCGTATGAAAAGTCAGCCGGAGATATGTGTCAGCTGGAGCTCGGTAAGAATTCCTTTACACCATATCACACTGGCCTTGTATGGTAAGAAAAAAACACTTTGATGAATTTCATTGAATTTCATTACTTATTCAGATGTAGTACATGGGTATTTTTACAGTATTGAAGACGATTGGGACACAGGAGATTTCGCGGGAAAATGGAAAACTTCAAACTGACAGTATTATACTTCTTTTAGTATGTCAATGCTAACAAAAAATATAATGTTTATACTTAAATTACAATGGTACAAAAGTCCGATCGAAAGAGTTAAGAGAAATAATAACCTGGTCATCGGTCCCCATTTTTTTTAAAATTGTTACTAACATGTTGGTTCAAAAAGCTCTTCAATTTGGGCGTCCTAAACAAAAAGGCAGTATTTCCCAATATTTGCCATTTTCTGTTTTCTTCTTTACTATGCCAGACGAAAGTGATTATCCATTGGTCTGGCATACTATAAAAATTGCACTGACTCAACTTTTCTCAGTTAGACACGTATGAGTAGTAGGCATTTCTTGTAAGGGCGATGTTATCTTTTTTCGTTTCATGTAGTACTTATATTGTTTCATACCCGTTACCCAAGTACAAGTGAATGTGATTTTGTCGCATGAGTTGAAAACTTTGAATTTAATTCAAATAAAAATGATGTTATTGCTTGCTTTGGTTCTGCTTTATTTCATCTATCTAAACCATATGTGAATGTAATTAATGAGCACGAAATTAAAACTTGAATTTCGTGCCCAAAATTAAAAACCTAAATTTAACTTAAACTTTCGTGAAATTTTCGGCAAATATATGGTGAAGCTGTTGCTCATTTTGAGCAACATGATCTTTAGAGACCCAGGTTGTATGACGATGATACTTTGAACTATCGTCATATGGTCATTCATTCAACATCGGATATGACTTTCCGTGTCCAGTATGGGAGAGCTAATATCATCACAACTAGTTAAAAAACTTTAATGTTCTTAATTTAAAATTATATTTACTTTATACCTTTTCGCTTTTGTATTCTACCTCTCGAACATGTACCCGCAGGCACTTGGTCCATTCTGTTTTTGAAATAAACTACTTTTTTTCAATATTTTTTTAACGAAGTTTTAAAACTTGTATACAAATATACAAACGCTCCTTGTTTACAATAGTAACCAATCCCAACAAGTAAAATTACGAACTGCAAATTATGAGTAAAACTGATTAATTCAATTCATTGAAATGGGATTTGTGGGTAACATTAATTTAATATTTAATTAAAGTATAAACATACGTTACTGTAGTAACTATTATTACTAAAATACATGTTCTTACCTGATGAAAGCCCAAGTACGTTTCAACCGTGTGCGACGTATAAAATACTTCTCCATCACATGTTAGGATCATCAAAAATCCATTTAGAGCCTAAAAAAAGGAAATTCAAATATTTTACACATAACATTACTTGATAATACACTTATTGAAAATATCTCCAATTTGAATGAGTAAATTTTTTAAAACTATTTTTTTTTTAAATACTGCCACTTACAAACTGCTGGTAAACACCAACAATCTGTAAATGGTAAGATAGTTATTTCAAAAAATAAAGAAAGAAAGAAAGAAAAGGAAGGAAAGAAACAAATAGGACAGTACTTTAACATTCAGTGAGTTTTATTTAAAAAAAAAAGATTAATACAAAAGTTCAATTATGACAATAATTATATAAGTTCTTCCAGAAAAAAAATCTGTATTTTTCTAAGCATGGATATGCACTGACAGATGTTATGACTAGCCTTAGATTTCTTGTAGCTTCATACAGTGTTTTACACCAGTTAAATTTATAAGTATCAAATTTCAGTAAATTTTAACTATCAAGATTTTAAAGAGGAAACTTAAGCACTATAAATACAATTTATTTTATTTTATAGTTTTTCTGATCATTTTCACAATGGAATAATTCAAGGAAATTTTAATTCACTTTTATACGTTTTTTTAAAACAAGTTGTTTGGTTATCACAAAAGAAAACTCTTCTTATTTCTTCATCGTTTCTTTTCCTAATTAGTCAAATTGTAACAAAATCATGTAATTAATTTTTGATGACGTCATATTTAAAATATAAAAATATTATAGAAAAAATCTATGTTCTCTTTGAAATGACTATAGTTTATATCAGATGACTATGCAGTTTATCGTTTATAATTTAAAACATTTAATCTCATTCAACTATGTATTTCATCGTATTTGTAATATACATTCCTTTGTACAAAAATATTTTTCTTGTACTTTACAAATAGCATTAAAAGTAACTTTTCAATTTACAAATTGTAAAATCATTTCAGTTCAAACGAGATTTCAGAAATGAAATTCAGCTTTAAATAAAGGGGATGCAGAAGAGCGCGTCCCTGTGTTCAGAATGAAGAGGCGAGGTAGAAAAGTTGCCAAATTTTCCACATGAAATAGAAATGCACAAAGTTAGTACAGTTCTGCAAAAACTTATTAATACCATTACATTTTAATAATCAAAAAATGGAATACGTTTCTAACTTTGAAAGTAATATATAGTTTCTTTCAGTTTTAATTTTTTGTTTATCTGTAATCCATGTTTGAACAATTTCGGATTATCTTTCTTTTTAAGATTATAAATCCTTTAGCTAGCTGTTGTCTACCAAACAATTACTATTATTACTAAGCATTTAATGTTCCTGATTTCCCCAGCTAGGAAACTTTCATTATAATTAGCCATCTTGTTTATTACCACTTATGTATTTTTCAGACTGATTTTTACTTTAATAAAGCCACAATTCATGTTGAATAACTTTAAAATATGATCATTTTATTAAAATGGCCGTTTTGTTAAAAACAAGAGTACATATGAGCTCTGCTAGAACACTGGCTGAAAAAGTATGCAAACAGTATCGACCTCGGAAATTTGAACAATACTTTTTCTTCATCCATATAGAAGTTGAGATGAGCGCTACACTTTAATATAATGGAATTGTTCATATTCTGTAATGGGTAAGTTCTATTTTAACGAACCATTTTATTTTGCAGAACGTCTTTAAAACCGTCGTAATCGCATTTTGTAATATGATTTGATTTTCGAAACCCATAATTTTTTACCGAAATCCATAGTGATCTTCGTGACTGATCAGTCTCATAATCCGTGATTTCTGCGCTTGAGGAAATACCAAGTAAAGGGGGGGGGGGGGAGCGGGCAATCGTTCCACACTCTACACAGCTCTTCTACAGCCTCTTTTGCTTCTGTTGACGTGTATTGTGTCATAAGAGCCCACTGAGCAGTCCTTTTAGTCTCTTTAAAGTGATACAACTTCACGCCAAAGATCTCTCTAGCCTTATCAATCTCTTTCACCTCTTTCGCACGCAGTTGCCGATTCTAGAAAATCGATAGCCCAAGCGTTTTTGCTTGTGGAGTTCATGATTTAGGCAAGGCAATTATTTATTTATTTATGTCATTAAATTATTTATTTATTTATGTCATAAAATTATTTATTTATTCATCTTATTATCATTAATTTTTGCCTAATCAGTATAAAAGAAAATGAATAAATAAATAACGGCTAAGTATGACGTTGCTGAGTGGCATTTTTCAAATGACATACACTCCTTTTATTATTAGAAAACAAACAACTGTCATTTTAGTATTTTGTAAAAAGAAAAAAAAATCCAAATACAATAAATCATTGCTGGCAATTATTTGCTTTGATCTCTTTTTTACGAGGCTCTTATTGTAAATTAAACGGTAAAAGAAAAAAGAAGACAATAATCATAATTTCGCCATGCTTCAGCACTTATACCACGAACTCAAACAAAAAATCATCTGACAGCTGACGCTTGTGGGTACAGTTAAACGACCCACAGCGGGGCTCCTCTCTGCGTAAAAAGCAAACAAGGACATGTCCTCCCCCTTCTATCTTTTTACTATTCAATAACATAAAAAAAATATTATAAAAGAGGATGAATTTGAAAACCCACACTAATACCTTTATAAAAATAGAAGCAAAAGAAAATCGCGCTTGATTGTGCGTGTGTGCCAAATTTGGCTGAACATCGCATTTTTTTTTTTTTGAAAATAAGATTATTTTTCACCATTGTTTTAATTTCCTTGTTTTAAATGGTTTTATAAATAAACACGTATTTTTAGTTGAGATTTACAAGAACCATTCAGTTATAAACTAATACTTCAGGCATACATTTATTTATTTGTTTACTTTTTCTTTCAATTAGAATTTTCTCTCTTGAACATAAATTGGATTTACATATATATGTAAGCTATTAACAGCTAAGAACTTAAACTTTTTATTGAAGAAATTGTAATAAATCATAAATAATTTAAATTAATGCGTCAAAACGATTTTTACCAGTTACAGTAAACATTATTAAGCTGGTGAAACTTATCGCTGTAAACCTAATTTCTTACAAGTCCATCGATATAAACACAACGCGACAGGACACAACAAATGAAAAACCGAAAAAGCATAAATGTAATTTGAAAATTAATTTCAGTTTCTAGCAAGATAGTTCGCATAACAATCTAGAATGTGTACGCAATGATAACCAGTTATATGGATGTAAATTAAACGAAATGTTTAAAGTTAAAATTTGAATATTTCCCTCATATTTACAACAAAATGTCATGTGTTATTAAAACCGCAATTAAGAAAAATAGTTAAAAATTTTCTTTGCTCCACGTACTCTGTTCACAATTATACTGAAGTGTCTGTTGTGGAGGGTAATGATCAGGGGTGCCCACAAGGGGGGGGGGGGGAGTTGCGCCATCTCTGCTTTTCAATGTGAAATATTTAAATGAGAAATATATTTTAAATGTAAAAATGAAGAAGTAGTAAAACGTGTTTCTGATACCGTTTACTTATTGGAATATGAGACGCAATGTGTATTAATACATTGGCGACATTTTTCACATTTAACGCCAATGCTCGAAGAAAAAAAACAAACTGCCAACGGGTTTGAAGCGTACACAAGAGGTGTTCGCAAGCTAATTACCACTTGGTGGGCAGGCGGTTTAGTTACGTCCCATCGAGTTCATGGAGAAAAGGGGGAGAAAAATCTCCCCCAACCTTCCAAATGCCAGGTAATTACTGCTAGAACTGAATGGGCTCCATGTTAATTGAGCGACCCCAAAGCAGCTGGCGGCGTCATGATACCTAGTTTTCATGAGGGGCCAACTTTTACTGCAACAAGGTCAATAGATGATCAAAACGCGTCACTGGCTTTCAAATAAAATGATCAAGGGATTTTTTTTTCTCAATATTAAGTTTCAACGTTAATTATGATTGATAACTTGTCAAAACAATTGAATCATTTAATTGATTTCATACTGACAATGTGTCAAAACTGTTTAAAGGTTCTTCTTCACGTTTGGATGTAAAGTAATTATAATTATTGGATGTGTGTATCATGTAGAAACGGCTGTTTAGTAAGGAATGCATTGAATAATATGCAAAAATTTACATCTGTTTGAAATTTTAAACGAGTAGCTCTTGACGCGTGAACAATAATTGGTTTCGTGTATCACTTGGAAAAGGTAGTTTAGTAAGGAACGCATAATGGTTCTAAAATTTAGGAGGGATTTATATGTTTGAGAAATTTTAAACGAGTTGTATGTGACGTGTAAATAACTATTGGTTTGTGCATTTGGGAAAAAGCTGTTTACTAAGGAATGCATTGAATTATGTGCCAAACATTTAGCAGAAAGTTATATCTATGCTGGAAACGCTAAAAAGAGTAGCTCGGGACTCGTGAATAATAATTGGTTTTGTGCATCACTTGGAAAAGATTGTTTAGTAAGGAATGCATGATGTTCCAAAATTCAGGAGGAGGTTATATGTTTGTGTAATTTTAAACGAGCTGTACGTGACGTGTGAATAATAATTGGTTTTGTCCTTCACTTGGAAAAAGCCGTTTACTAAGGAATGCATTGAATAATGTGACAAAATTTAGCGGGAACTGATATTTGTATGAGAAATTTTAAACGAGTAGTATGTTAATTTCTTCATTCGTATAAGATCGTACAAAACGTTATTCAAGATTATGCTGTTGTGATTAATAAAAAAGAAAGGCTTTGTAGTTTAAAGTAAAATATTGATAGTTTAATCTATTTTTCAGTTATTTGTGCAATATTTCGTTTTCCTAATTAATATTTTGAGCAGGCTTTTTGCCTCATTCCCCCTCGCAGATAGGTCGTTCTGCACATATTACGTGTTTTGCGTGGACAGCACTTTCATTGGAGTACATTGTACATAGACACTTGTTGAAATTGAAAATTAAAGGGATGAAAAAGAAAGAAGGAAAAAAAGGCGTCTTTAGCTTATTAGATTCTTTAAGTATGTATATATATATATAATGCATTGCACCATTAAAGAATAGTTTTCGGTGCAGTTCTAAGGAAACGTTTTCAACAAATGATGCAAATTGTTGAATTAGGCAATACGAAAGGAGACTTTCATCCACACCGTTGGACTGATAACGTTTGGTACTTGTGAGGATATTGACACAATAAAGTAAACATGTTCAGTCAATACACTGTTCAAACGTCACTAGCTTTCATTGTCTAAACTTTCAAATCCCCTTCATCGTTTATAATGAACATGCTAAAAGCTTCAGTATTTATGTTTCATAAAATGCCAGCTAGAAACTGAATCCAAAAGAATCGCTTCACTGCTTTTAAGGGTCTCAAGTCACATGTTATCGCATAAAAAAACCTCTCCATGAATGCACAATATAATTGGGTATTTTAAACCGAATCAAAACAAATAATTTGAGTGATGCTTTGAAACAAGATCCGTATACAGATAGCGTTATTGCTGGAATTTATGCATGCATTTGGACTTTTTATCGTAACTAAAATCATTTTGTTCTACAATTGAAGTAATTGGCAATTGTAGTCTTTTTAAACCATTGTCTGATGTATTTATTATTTCCTAACGAATGCATCATAAATTGTGGAGTTGGATAGATTGTAAATAAATACTAGATACATACGATTATCCGACATAAGAAATATTTTGAGTAGAAGGTGGCAACAGAATGAAAGTACAGTAAAACCTATAAAGTTGACCGCCTTTGTAACCTGACCACCTGTCTAATAAGTGAGCACTTTTGTCAGGAACGGGACTAGCCCTATATTATATAATGTAGAGAAACCTTTGTAACTTGACCACCTAATTCGACCACCTGTGTACATACAACTTATGTATGCCAAATTTGGGTGAGATAATTATAAAAAACCCTTTGTCAAGTTGACCGCCTAATTATTACTATATTTATTTGTTTATCTATTTTTGAAAAGATAAAAAAACTAAAATAAATTCTCCAGAATGCTATAATGTTAGACCAGTACTTTTGTCTAGATGGATGAAACATCAATATAAAGTTTGCTTAAACCTTTTAGTAAGTTAACCTTATGGGAAAACTACTATGATCGCTCTTTTATTTTTTTAATAAGTTTCTTCTTTATTCTTCTCTCTGATGTAGCCATTTTAAAAAGTCATGTGTTTTTAAAATGGCTACATCAGATAGAAATTTTACAGTGATTGAAATTAGTTGGTAATTAAAAACTATTTATATTATAGATTATTTTAGATATTCGAAAACTGATGTGGTATTTACATTTGACAATTTTTAATATTTGATTCCAATTTTTAAACTTAGTGTTTTACTTTCACTTCTAGTTTTTAGAATTTCTGAGATTTCGAATAGAAAATGACAATGACAATTTAAAGGTATGTATGTAGTAATACGAGAAGGTTCTGCCTGTTTTTGATGAAATTTTTGATTAAAAACTTTAAGGTTTTAAAAAGACATTTTTAGCACTTTTAAATTTTAAAATGTTGTATGAATTAAAACAATGACTTCACTATTATACACGTATATTGCATATGTGTGTTTCGGAATTATAAGGAACTAAATTTTTCGATACAGAAAAGATATTTCAATGGACTTCTTTATGATTCCTGATTAACGTCGAAATCTCAAAACCTTTTCTGCGATAAGAAATGGGTTCCTTGTAACTCCCATAATATGTATATGTAATATTTTTGTAATTGAAGGAATATATAAGGGCTCCATTTTAAAGACTTGTATCATAACATATTCTGCTTTGCAATAAAAAAAAAAGATAAATTAATTGAAAAAAATTGACACAAAAAGAATTCCCATATTCTCAATACAAATATACGAGTACAAGTGTATATTACGGTGTTTATCAAAATGATCACGTGTTTATTATGGATTTTTTAAAACTTGGAATTTTAAAGGAATCTCCTTTTTTGCAGCTAGTAAGTAAATCATTCAATTTATTTATCGTTTCTGCAGAAAGGTTTAAATATTAATTAAATAACTAAAAATAAATGTAAAAGTAACTTTTCAAGTGTTGCGTAATTTGTAGCCATAATTATAACATTTGGTGCAAACTTGTAGACCAGAGTTTCGATATAATTTAGATGTAACCAAGAAACAGCTATGTTTCAATTTTTAAATGGAAAAGCATCGTTACAAAATAAAAATGCAAATATACAGAAATGTTTTTCTAAGAAAATTAAAAGGAATCGCATGAGGAAGGATAAAATAAAATAATGTGAGGTTTAATTGTCCTTTAGGTTGTTAATGTTTATTGTGCTCCAAAATATGTAAAAGAGATTTAAAGAAATGTAAAACATATGCAAAAGATCTGCAGCTGTAATTCGCTCCCTGTGGTCACTGATCAAGTACGTCAATGATTTAGATAAATGATTTATGAGGGTCAGGTAGATGACATTTATAAAATAAAAACCGATATCTAACAAACATTGTAACTCAAAAAATAAATAATACAAATTTGTAAAACGGAAGCGCACTTTGCGTGGGACACGTGTTACAGATATCAAAATAAAAAAAAAAAAATCCTTCAAGTCTTCATCAATTAAGTATTCTTTTCCCTTGCAGAAATTTCGTTATATTATTCATGAAAACTATGTTTCTTTTGTCTTTGGTATTGAGATAATGTGCTGACGCAATGGACGAAAATCTTGCGTTAGCTTTAGAGATCAAAAATTAATCCATGTTGTTCTGTTGGGCACAATTAATAGCGTTTAAGTTGATGTTTATAGTTTGTAAATGCGCTATTTAAGTGACAGTGGAAATAAATGTTGCTAGATTAATTATTCTTCTGCGAAAAAAACGTATTTTATGCAAATTGACTGCAAAATGACAGAAAATCTAATGAAGTACTTGCTTCAGGGAGCATCGTTTTGAGGGGCACAACGTTTTTACCTGCAAATTTGATTATGGAAATTTTTAGTTTTGGTTTTATTATCTACAAAGTATGTCTAGGGCGAATGAAGGATTACTCATTGATTATGATTATGTTTATTAAGTTTATTTAAAATGCATACACTGTTCTGAAACAAAACACAATTACAATGAAAACTAATGGATTGTTTATACAGAATATATTAATAGTTCGTAGAGCATATTTAATGATAAATATTTACATTGGCGACATATATAGACTTAATTCCAATGCAAATAATTTACAAATTTGCGAAAAATTCATATTGCTCCATTTCTTACGGATTTTGGAAAATTTTAAACTTTTATCTTTAATCGTCACACATAGACAAAATGTAAAATATGAAGTCTACTCTTCCATAAAGACAAAATGAAGAGTACCAAAATGCGGTCTAATCGCACTCGGTTAATTCTCATAACAAATCAATTAGTTGCAAAATACGATCTAATCGTAATCGGTTAATTCTCCAGTGAAAACAAAAATTTCCAAAATGCGATCTAATCATCCTTAGGTAAAATTACCCATAAAGGCAACTAGTTTCAAACTGCGACATAATCGCCCTCAGTTAATTCTATCAAATCAAATAATTGCAAAATGCGATATAATCGTTGTTAATTCACTCAAATCAAATAATTGCAAAATACGACATAATCGCCCTCATTTAATTCTATCAAATCAAATAATTGCAAAATGCGATATGATCGCCCTCGGTTAGTTATATCAAATCAAATAATTACAAAATACGATCTAAGCCACCTCATTTAATTCTTACATCAAACCTAACAATTGCAAAATGTGACAATTCACCACGAGTCCGTACTTCTATAGTATAGTAGAGAAATGCGTTGTTTGTGAACAGTCCCTGAGTATATGTTTGCTTACCTATATACATACATACATACATGTACATATATATGTGTGTGTATGGTACTGAGTTGTAGCTGAAATACATTTGTTATACGAACCCCGAAAGCACTCAGGTATGAAAGCATATGGGGAAAAGGACACTTCCCGATAGGAGGGCAGTTTAGTGGAAGGTGAGTATCATTAATTAAGAAATAAATAAAATCTGTCACATCAATGGAGACCGAAAGCAAATCATTTGCTTTTTTATTCAGGGCATCTTTTCAATGCTCTTTTGACTGGCACAAAAAGGTAAGAGCTTGTTTGGGGAAAAAAGGTAGAGTTTGATGTAGGAAATGAAAGATAGGGGAAATGGTATCTTCGTTTTTAGAATAGGTTTTGATTTATTTTCTTCTTTTGCGGTTTGATTCGGGGGTTGCCTTTGAAAATGGTTTTTTTTCCCCTTTTTGATGATTGAATTCGTTTTTATGTAGAAGTCGATTATAGGAAAGCTTATTTTGGATTTAAATGAAATTTGAGATTTTGTATTTACCGCTTGTTTTTTACAGAATTTGTTACTTCTCTGCTATAAATTTATAGTATATAAATATAATTTTATAAAAAGTATTTTCTGCAGAGTATGTTTCGATTTTTAATCAATATGTAATTCGTAAATTAAAGGTTTTTTTATGCCGTACTGCAATTCCTTTCGTTTACAAATTCATCACAAATGACATGATTGCAAAGCATGTCTTAAAAGCTTACTGTGAACTCTTGAGTTATACATTTGTCAAAGCGTGAAAAGGATTAAACTGATTTTTTCCAGGTTGAAGAAATACAACAAATGCGCAAAATATAAAATACAACGCCTGTGTTTGTAAGATTTTAGGTAACCTGTACTTTTAAGTAATTGTTTAAATTAACGGTAACAATTTATTGACTATATTATGCAGTGAATATTAAGGTATTAGTAAAAATAAAAGGTTTGCTGTAGTTTATCGTAATTTATTAAAGGGATAGTTCAATAAACATAGACAATAAACTTTTTGCTCTTGCTAAAGCCTAAATTTTTTTTTTAAATAAAATTCTTAAGTAACGTTTAAATTAGTTTCCTTTCTTAACTACTCGTATAATTTGCTTAAAACTTTGACCTCCTGATATTTAATACTGGATTATTAATTTTTTGCTCCCGAAATAATGTCCGGAATTAGAGTTCTATCATTGCGATCTGGCTCCCGAAATAGTGTGCGCGTCCGAAATTGAGGATGTCCGAGAGGAAGAAAGGTTTTTAATGCAATAGACTCAATGCTTTGCTGTCGAGTATTAAAAACTGTCCACATTTAACCCTACACTGCGCCGTGTCGTTTTAAAACAACACCTACATTTTTCTTTCACTAAGCTTTTATTTTGTAATATTTTTAACATGTGGCGCATTCTTTCGTTTCATTTTGTATGTGTGATCATATTAGTTAATATAGTTTCCCCTAGATCTTGTAAACTGAACTCAAGGTTCATTTTTTTTCACAAAATCGTAAGACATGTTGATTTCGTAAAAAACAGTTACTTCTTAATTTTTTCCTACAAATTTTAAGCAACAATTTTATTTAAAAAAATAGTCTCTAATTACTTACATAGTTTTAAAATAAAATAAATGTAAGTTGACTGAAAAATTTCGGGAAAAATATATATTAAGGCCCCTTTTTTACTTGTTGTTTTCAAACAGTACCGCGCATTCAGGGGCAATTTTTATGCTTCTACATTATTCGCAGTATAAACAAGAACAGGTGTCACGGGCTGTTTTATTTCACTTTATTTAGTATTTTTTAGAAGATTATTGTTAAATATTTCACAAATTAGCTTAAAGTGGTCGATTAAATTATTATTTAGGAATTTTGTTTAAAATCAATTCACGCTCAACCAAAGAAAACGAACATTATCGCATAGACCCCCTACAGATGTTACGTTTCTTGTTTAAAATCTTTTAGTGAAATTATTATTAAACTTTATTGGTAATCAAAGTAAAAATTTGCACATGTTACTAATAATTAATAGTTACATCTGTAAATTTTTACCTTAATAAATTTTATAATTTTATAAATAATAATAAAATAAATTATTTTAATAAATTTTCATATTTTCGTGCTATTTTATGATTATAATGCATGCCTATTTATTATTGATTTGGTTTCATTTGTTAAAATGATTATATAAAAAAATTATTATTGTTACCCCTAAACAGCGCAGTGTTGTTTTTAAACAACATGTCAATTTTTCTCAAATTCTAATTTTCCGAATTAAATAAGAATTTTTTTAGTATTTTTCCCACTTATAACTAGCACAAACAAACACAAAAAAAAAATAATTTACAAAGAAAAAAAATTGCGCAGTGTAGGGTTAAGAGGTATAGGGATTTTACTGTATTAAGAAACAGTATAGCCAATTAATTTGACGACCCCAGATTAAAGGTAAACGTTGAACATTGTTAGAAAATTCTAGTTGCGTTAAAAGAGTATTTTTTCCAGCTTTGTCCACACTTTTTGTCCAAAAACTCCACGCTAGCCCCTTCTCCCCTACACTTCAAAACTCTCAAAGACATGTCATTCTGTATGTCAACGATCATAATCTATGTTTTTGTCAGGCTGTTCTAGTTAGTCATGTGTAGTTGTTCTTGTCTGTGATGTGAAGCTATTCAGTCAGATAGTGACGGTTGGAGGCTATTTTAGCTTAAAAATCCATCAAGTATCATCAATTGCCAAAGGAAAGTATGGCATAGACTACCGCACCTCATCCTAAGCAGAAGTGCGAAGTTGTTTTAAGCTAAGCTAACTAAAATATACAACCAAAATATGTGATAATTTTTATGTCATTCGTGATAATTTATGTTCACGAGAGACTTCTAATTATTGATGTGAGGTTATACTATCCATTCATGCTGTTCCAGGCCGTTCTGGTTTGAAAATTGCTATGTATGATTCTCTAATAAATACTGTCAAATATCAATTGAATTTCAACTCATCAAAAGCAGAAACGAGAGTTTTTTTACTAAATGTCTGCTAGTACATTGCCAAATATATTGAATTTTTATTATTGTTATTACTTTGAAAGCGAAAGATTATTGCAAGAATTGTCAATATAATTACTTTTTATGGATCAACATAGTTCTTAATTGCATTAAAAGAATATAACTAAAGCTACAGTCTAATTGTAAACAATAAATCTTAATGCGCAAAAAAGGAAAAAATAAGAAATATAATATTTTATAATTCTATCGAAATATAATAAATGCTGGGTATACTACGCATCCAAAAGTATTTCGTTTCTAAACTTGATTAATGTCCACCATTATTTTTTCTAAATGACATCCCAAAGTATACGGAAGCCAACAGGATGCGTTAAGACTGCTCTTCAGTCAGAGTTTAAAATCTTCGAAACCAATGTTAACCTACGGGAAAAGTTGGATTAAGTTTTAGAAAGTTCCTTTGAAGTTTTCGAGTCCGGAAATTTTTTGAGTATTTTTCAAGACTGTATCTCGGTCTTTTAGTTTTTACTTTTTTTAAAACTCACTTACCGTATTTTTAAAAAATGAATTTTGGAAAAAACGTAATACTGCTAGACGTTTCGCTCTATAAAATATTTTCAAAGCATGTTACCGAAATTTGGAAAACCAGCAAGACCAGCAAAACATTTCCAGCTTTCTTTTGAACCTTTGTTTGAACTAATACGAGCATTTTTAAAGACAAAAAAATCCGTTCAAAGTTTGAAAATATTTCCAAAAAAAAGCTCGAAATTCCTATAAGCCACGCCTCTCACCGCTTCCCATGCAAGGGGGCATGATTTACGAGGTCGATTAGCTTTATGACTCTCACTCCGGGAAGCGTTGCTGCTGTTTCGGATTCGTACAATGGGGAAAGTGTGGTCCCCCTCTTCAGTGGATTTAGAAGACACAGAAGACAGACCACATGTTTTTTTCGAAAGGGAAGAAAATTCAGACAAGTCTGCTTTTTCCATTATAGGGGCAAATTCCTGTTCCCAAAGAACTATAAAAATATTTTTCATGAATTAAATTAAGGGGAGATTTTTTGTTTTTTACTGAAGGAATAAAGGAATGATAAACTTTAAATGTTTTCGTAAATTATAAAGAGATTTTTGAAAAAATGAATGTATTTTCAAAATTTTAAATTGGCCTCTTTCTGAATATAATGTTTCAATTCTTGTGTTTTAGAACCGAAAACAAAATATTAAATATTGATTAAATCCATCAACATCTTCCGGTGAAGGGATCATTCATAAATGATGTCACGCTTCGAGGGGGAGTGGGGTTCGTGAAATTGTGACAAAGTGTGACAGGGGAGGGGAGGGGGTAACAGGAAGTGTGACATCATGCATTATGCAACATAGCGTGACTCGTGACAAAGGAGGGGGAGGGGGTCCGCTGAAGTGTGACATATTGTGACAGAGGGGGGAGGGGGGTCAAATATATGGGAAAAAAGCGTGACGTCATTTATGAACAATCCCGAAGCTGGAATTTTGAAAAACAAAATTACAGATAAAGGTCGACTGATCGGGGGCGGGAAGGGGGTTTACTAACAACCTCCTTGCTTTCTTTTTTTCTTTTTCTAATGATTTTTTATGTCATTCGTAATATTTATTAACTTTTTCTTTCATAAGATTTTTCCACCTTTCGATATCTTTTACTTCTTTTTATCCTACTTTTCCGGAAAAGTTTAAAAAATAAACAGAACGAAAGAAGGCTAATGTATCTATCACATCACAAGAATATCGTTAAAAATAGGAAAAAGTCATAAACAAGTTAAGTAAATAAATATAGATTGAAAAATAAAAAAAAAATGAAAGTTTGAGATGGGGAAATTGTGACTGTCGGTGCGTCTCGCCCCCCCCCCACCCCCCATAACTTTTGAAGGAATTTTTCGATTGGAAAGATTTTTTTTCCTACATTCGAAAGATCTTGGCGAGGACATCTCATTTTCATATTTTACTTTTTGATTTGAACAATTTTTTGTTCAATTTTGAACAGTTCAAAAATGCTGAACATTAGCACCTTCGGGAAAAAATGAAGCACAAGTATGCAAATTCTAAGCATAAGATCCAAGTTCCTTTGAACAAGCGTATTGGTGTGAAATATTTTTTATCAACGCCGAATTTCATACAGTTCAGAAAAAAACTGACAGCGCCTCCGGGAAATTTTCAATCGTATACAAATCCTGATCTAACAAACAGATTTACTTGAAATAAACTTTATCGGAAAGATGTTATGACGTAGAAGATATACAGTGGAACCCCGTCATTCGTCCTTCTCCCGCGATTCGTACGGCGCCAGCTGGGTTGCCAGTTTGGCTTTTTTTAAGAAAAAAAACGTCAAAGGCAGACAACATTGGACATGTTTTTAGGTAAAGAAACCCAAGATTCTTCTGGTGCAAAAAGGGAGGGACTGCAGAAAGGGAGAAAACACCTGAAGGGAGGATACCTGATGTTTGTATAGAAGGGGACTCCTCTTCCACCCCTTTCATTTTCTCATGCACTTGTGCATTCAATAATAGGAGGAAACCAGGAAAACTCTCATCTGACTACTCGATATTAGATAGAAATTGTCATAACGATTACCTCAGCTCGCTTATCAAATCAACGCATTGCTGCGATAAGAAATTGGGAATTCTGGTTCCGAATCCGAGGCAATCGGCGGCCCAAGAGTCAGGCCAACATTTTGAAAGTTTTGAATATCTTTTGGGCAAGCAACTGGAGCAGACTCATTATTATTAGTAGTAGTATTATTAATTAATTTTTTTGAGTTTCTACGCTACAACTCTCCTCCGATTTTTATTTGAGTCGTCTAGTTTCAAAACCAGCTACATCCAAAAAATTAAATATTTCACGGCGGGCGAGAAACTAATATCAAAGAAATTTGAATGTCTAGCTAAGAGCATTGGGATAGACTTTTAACGCTGAAATTTTAGCACAAAAGTAGTTTTTCCTTAGAAGATATTTGGAGGGGAAAATGATGTGCTGACAAGCATGGTCAATGGGGGTGGAATCTGGTTTTGTAACTACCCGAAACATTTCAAATCTTTCACACTTTGTATCACGATATGGCTGCTTTAGAAACTTTAAAAATTTACACCATATGAAGATTACTTTAAACTATTAGAAAGTGTAAAAAAGTTTAAATCAAAAGGAAGTGGATGTATCTGGTTTTGACTCTGGACGACTCATGTTATAATTTCAATTCCACTCCAGCTCCGTTCCGTGCTCAAGCAATTTATCGCAAATTTTGATTGATCATTTTGTACTAAATTAGGTCTAGAAGCAAGTTCGCAGAAAGACAAACCTTCCAGAAAGTAAAACCTTCGTTTTAAAAGTATTGTTTACATTTTAATTTTTAAAGCACTAAATATACAATTTACATGCAATTCGGGAGAATGAAACGGGAAAAGTTGGACTAAGTTTTAGAAAGTTCCTTTGAAGTTTTCGAGTCCGGAATTTTTTTGAGTATTTATCAAGCCTATATCTCGGTCTTGTAGTTTTTACTTTTTTAAAATATCACTTACCGTATTTTTGAAAAATCGTTAAAAAATGAATTTTGGAAAAATTCGTGGTGCTGTTAGACGTTTCGCTCTATAACATATTTTCAAAGCATGCTACCAAAATTTTAAATAAAGCAATTTCCAGTTGTTTTTTTTTTTTCAACCTATGTTTGAAATAATACGAGCATTTTTAAAAACAAAAAAAATCCGCCCAAAGTTTTAAAATATTTCCAAAAAAAGCTCAAAAATCCTTTTAGCCACGCTTCCCGTGGAATCGAAAGTACTAACAAGCAGAGGAACATGATTTACGATCTCAAATAGCCTAACTTAACAATAATCAGGGTAGAGGAGTAAAATATTAACTTTAAATACGGTTTTTATAATAGGTAAGCAAATTTTTAAACTTTACCTTATTATTTATCCATAGTATGAAAAAAAAAGGTCATTGTTGGCTGTAAACTTTTGGATTTTATATACACCATGTAAAACATGGTGTTTCACGAGACTAGTGCACAAATGGCAAGAAATGTTGTTGAGACAACATTTCTTGCCATCTACAAATCGTAATTTTAGATCACTACAGCTGATTTTCTAACGTTTGGTGATCGTTATAAACGTTTGAAAATGCATTAATGACATAGGGTTTCAGTTGGGACCATTCGGAAGGTTTGTTACTACCGGGGGATTGTTATATCCCGAATTCGCTATAGCAAGGTTCGACTGTATTAAGTTATTTGGGTTCGGCAAGCACCTTTTTCAAATCGGCTAATGCTTATCCCACATAATTTAGCGCGCATGTCTCAAATTTTATTTATTTCAATCATAAACATGTATTGAAAATGACATTTTAACGCACAAAGATGCAAATTTTATATTCATAAATGTCTTTTTTTAAAACTTGTGCTATGTCATGAACCACAGAAAGCAACGAATAGCTACTGTTATGGAAAATCCTAAACAAAACAAAGAAAAAGAGAGATGAGAAACAAAATCATTTCAAAATAATATATTTCGTAGGTGATTGCATTAACAACGCAATCTAAAAATTTATGCCTACAATTTCATATACACTATTTACAAATGAGCAACTGTTAAACATGCACTTCCACGTAGGAAGAGTTTTTCAAATGAATTTGGCAGATCATTTTTCATACCTACGTGTTCCGAAACCTGTTTCCGATATATTTTGCGCTCATTTTCTTGTACGTAAATTAAGGTCTTGGAAAAAGGAGTTGCGATTTTGTGTAGTACATTAGTTCTTTAGTGAATCGCAAGGCCGTAGCCAGAAATTTTTTTCGGGGGGGGGGGGGGGGGCTGACTTTGAGACACTAGTGTTGAGGAAAGTTTCAGGGAGGAATATATGCTACATTGCGAAAATTTTCGGGATTTCGGGGAGGGGGGTATTGCCCCCCCCCCCTCCTCTGGATACGGCCTTGAGTGTATGGTATATTGTTGAAGTCCAGTCACATATGTAATATGCCATAATACTGTGCTTTCATTTACTAAAAGTAAACATTTGCATCTGTAAGTCCGCATATGACGAATCACCAAAAAAAAAAGAGAAAAGAACAGCGCCAACGTCCTAACATTTGTTCACAGTTGTTTGATTTTGCTAACTGAATTTAGACTGAGCAATACCTAAACCATATTCATGATTAAAAACATAACCTATAAAAATATCACATAGTAGCTTAAAAGTACTAATACCCAGGGATCTGGAGCAGCCACGTTTTTGCATTGCTCCGCTCCAACTTCCAAATTCATGCTCCATCTCCGCTCCGTGATCCGAATAACTTCGATAAATTACATTATTTGTTTTTGTTTTTTTTCTTTTTTTAAGTTCATTTTTTCTACAAAATTTAAAACGTTTAAAAAAAATCGGAGCAGTGCAGCAAAACAAATTTTCATGCTCCGGCTCTAGTTTCGAGAAAAATCTCTTTGCTCCACTGCTCCTGCTCTTTCGTATACGGATTAGATTCCGAATACTTTTAAAACGGTTGGATTCTGGATACCCCCTTGTCGGTGTGCCCCATCTGTTCCGTATTTGCAGTTTTAAAATTGGCAGCCCTGACCTCAACCAGCAACCATACAAATTTTATCTCGATTCAACAGGTCTTGGTAAAAAGCTGTCACCCTGCGAGGGCTTCTATTGGTGTTTTTGTGCATTCAGTCATAAGAGAAAACCAGGAAAACTATCATCTGACTTCTCGATAAGTATTAAATAGAAATTATCACAGCAACCACCTCAGCTCGCTTATCGAAGCAACGTTTGCATTGCCAGGATAAGAAATTCGGACTTCTGGTTCCGAGGCATATCACCGCCCCAGTAGTCAGGCTGCCATTTTGAAAGTTTCGAATACCTTTTGCGCAGGGAACTGGAGCAGAGTTATTATTATCATTATTATTATTTTCTTATTATTTTAGTTAATTTATTTTTTCGAGTTGGTATGCTACAGCTCCCCTCCGATTCTTATGTTATAGTTTAAAGCTCCATTCACTGCTTTTAGTTTTTCATGGCAACTACAATATTTATCGCTTTCGTTTATTCAGTGTATTACGGCAAAAATTTAAAAGTCCTTCAAACCCTAATATTTCAATAAATATTTAATATTTCGTACATAATGAAGAAAAAAAGTAATAAATAAATGCACTCAAAAAAAAAGAAAGGCCACTGCTTCAAAACTCATTGCCAACCATTTGCTTTATTTTCTTTCTTTTTTTTTAAATTCCTTTTTTCCTTTCGTCCCTTCCTTCTTCTTTTTCTTCTTTTTTTTTTGGAGAATTTGTAATTGCCACATACTTTTGCAAGAGCGAAAGTATGTTATGCACATCCCCAGTTTTAAATTCGTGATTTAAATTTGCTGAGTAATATATATCTTACAACGGCTAATATATCATCAAAATACATACGTAAATACACATAGGTGTGCGTACGGGGCATTAGAGATACCATTGTACCCTCATTAGCAAATAAAAATGAACGCTAATTACAAAACTGGCACGCTCTTTCACGTCTGTATTCAATTGATATCTTCTTTGCGTTTAATTTGTCATAAGTTTTCTTGGAGATGCATCTGGGACCCCCATCTTATGGGTGTATTTTGGTACTCCCTTTAACACAGTAGCACCCCCCCCCCCCCCCCATTGCTAAAGCTCTGCGCACGCTTATATAAACATATATTACTTGACTACATATTGAAGTGCCAATGAAGTGGAACTAAACAGAAAGTAAAGAACAATTGAAAACGTTTTTTTGTCAGAGAAAAAGAAAAACTGTGCCGGATATACCATTCGAAAAAAGAAAACCAGGATGTTTTATTCGAAAAATGATTCAGGAATTTTATTTTAAATAACAGAAATACAAAGGATTCATATTTTGTAAATCACTGTTAGTCTCAGTACTTCTATAAGGTATGAATTGGTAAAGGTATCCGTCAGATGAGCACGAACACTAAAGTTTGAATCCAAACCTTACCAGCTTCCTCTTTATAAACATTTCCGATGATTGCCTGCTAAAATATGGCATAAAATGCCAAAATTTTCATAAAAACAAGGTTTTCAATTTTTGCTTTTTGTTCATGCTTTCAGCCAATGGTGCGTTAACGCACCATTAAATTTAAATAAAAATTTTAAGGTTTTTGAATGATATTTATTTTATTTTTATTTTTTTTACAGAACCTGCAACTTAAGGTCATTATAAAAACATATGATTAAACTCAAATAGATAAGTTATACATTTTCAAAATGTAGAATTTGTCAATGATTGTATAGAGTTGAAAAATTTTTTGCGTTTTTTTGAAAATTTTCGCAACATAAAGAGCTTGCTCTAATTAAGTCACTAATATTTTTTATTCGTCTTCAGAACCTTTAAAAATAGCAGAAAAATAAAATTACTGAAAAATATATGTCACAGTGTCAATAAAAAAATATTTCTTGAAATGGTGCGTATACGCACCATTGGCCGAAAATGGGTTAATATGTACTAAAATTGCGAAACCGAATCCGGAGCCATAGCTCATTATCTTTGAGCGGAGCTGGAGCATCCAAATTTTTTACCTGCTCCAAGTCCCTGCTTCTAAAAATGTTAATGGACAAAACATTGTTATTATTTACGAGGTGTGATTGGAAAGTTTTAAGAATGGGCTTGTAATTTCCCAATGGCGGTACTTACATGCTACTGTGATGCATCTCCTTCAAAATAGTCCCCTTCTGACTGAACACACCGACTAAAGCGGTGTTTCCACCAGGGTTGTCGTGATTTAAATCAAGTGATTTTTTTTAAATAAATCAGTGATTTAAATCAGTTTTTGATTTTTTTTAGAAAAAGTACGGATTTTTTTGAAAAAAATCAGTTTTTGATAGTTTTGGTTTCATTGTCAAGAAAGCCAATAGATGGCAGCACATTTCACGTGTATTCTGGTGGACATGAATCAAAACTTGAACTCTGAACTTTCGCCATTTGGGGGTCTTGCTTACAGGAGTCCATGCAATAATTTATGATAGAGAATGGCAAATTGTGGGCGAAAAAGGGATTTCATTTGGAATTACTTTGAAGAGTTGCCTAAAGTACTAGGCAAAGCAGGTGTCAGAGCTAGATGTATATATTGCCATGATGAAATTCAAGGTCTTGTAGCCAGAATGAAAAAGCATTATGTCAAATGTTTAAAGAAGGATACTGCAGATGCACATATTCATGAAATGCAAGAAAAAGGTATGTACACATTTCTCTTTATTAATTTAATAACAATTTATCAATGTAAGAAATGAAGATTAAAACTTAAGCCAATTCTTATAAAATGCATATAGTATCACATATATAAGTATATTTTTCACGAAATACTAATATATTCAATAAGTCCTAACCATTCATTGCATGCCATTCACTGTAAAGGTCAAATAATTTTAATTAACCTTTATTTTTTACATTTGTATGTACAGTTAACTGTCTCAAATCCGCATAAGATTTCTGATGTAAACAGTGCGACTTAGTTAAAAAAAACTATTTGAAAAATTTGGTTAAAAAGACTAGAAATTTCTTAAATTTTCAAAGCTAAAAGCATTTTGTTAACTTGAAATTTTTACAATAACTCGCATCTGTCTTTCCTAAGTTGTGAACCATGTATTTTTAGCTTATTTTTATAGCCACGTGTCACGCGCAATATTAGCGTTTTGCGGTAATTAGATATCAATCTTTTTGCATCTGCTTTCGGATTGCGATATTTCTTATTATTTTTTCATTAGTACACAATTCAAATTGTATTCAGCAAAACTATTAAGCTATTTTTTAGTAAAAATTTTGTATTTGCATTGATTTTATGGCGCAAATCTTCTTCCTTCGTGATCTAATTAAAGGAGGGCGATCGGCAATGAAATTTCTGGTCACCATTAAAAAAATCTTCGTGGCCAGTTGGCGAGTGACGACCATCAATCGGCACCTTTAGAGAGCAGTTGAATAAAAAAATATATTCAAAGTTTATATATATATCTACTTTTTAAAATTTTTCTTTCTTTTCTATATATCTCTTTTATATATTTATGCCTGTATAATTAGTAGTTTATCAACACATTTTTAAAGTAATAAGTAAAAAGGTTAATACAACTTTATAACCTCACAAAATGCTTACACAGATCATTGACCCAAAATCCGCACAACCCTTGGTCCCATGCAGTGCGGATTTTGGAGTGTTGACTGTATCTAAGCAAATTTATTTTTATCCATATTGGAATATTTGAACTTTTTTTAAAATGTATATAGAATTACTTTTTTATACTAAATCATTTGAAATGAGAAAAATGAAAGAAAACATATTCACACAAAATATCAAAGTTTTCTTTGAATTATTTGTATGCAACAAAAGATTGAAATTTGCTTTCTTTAAATAAACATATGTTAATATAACAAAGGATTAAAATTAGTTTTCTTCAAATAAATTATGTTAATATAAGTAGAATATATCTTTTTTTTATTCTGAACTTCAGTATTTTAGCTCTTTTAAGATAAAAATCATTCTTTAATATATAAAAAATTGTTGTTTAATAAATTTCAAAAACTCTTTAAGTTAGTGATACATATACATATTACAATTTTCTTCAAGAATTTTTATTTAGACATTTTTAAACCATTAAGTTTATATCTATATCTATATATATTTATTTATTTTGTGGAAAACTAAGCCATTTTTGTCTTTTTTTTAGACATTGAAGAGCTTGCCATTCCAGGTAATTCTACCAGCACTCCAAAGCCTACTTCTTCTAAAAGATTAAGATTGGAGGATTTTGTTGTAAAAACTACCACTGTGGAAAAACAACAATTTGATGAGAAAGCATCAAGATTTATCTTTTCATCAAACTGCCCCTTCAGTGTGGTAGAGAATAAAGAATTTAAAGAATTTTGCTCTTCCTTACGGCCAGGTTATCAACCGCCTAACCGTTCAGATATAGCCAATAAATGGTTACCTAAAGTTTATGATGACGGACTTCGAAAATGCAAGGCTGAACTAGGAAACCAAGCAGTCTGCATGGGGATGGACGGCTGGTCCAACATCCACAACGAGCCTATTGTTTGCGTGAGTGTCATTAATCACTGTGGCAAAGTCACCCTCGTTGACACCATTGATACTTCAGGCTCTTCACATACTGGACATTATTTGGCAAATTTAGTCTTCAATTCTATAGAGACTACGGAGCAAAAATTTAGCTGCAGGGTAACAAGCTTTGTCACTGATAATACCGCTAATATGGTTTCAGCAAGAAAACTTCTCGAAGAAGAACACAACTTTCTAGGGCTTACATATTTGTGCAGTGCCCATATTCTAAATCTGCTAGCGAAAGATTTAGTCAATAATGAAGTAACAAAACATGTTACTAGTATTGTAAAATACTTCAGAAACCATCACCTTCCAAAAGCATGGTATCATGCTGAGGGCGGCAGTTCTTTGAAAGTGCCCTTAGAAGTAAGGTGGAATACTTATTGCGATTCTTTAGAATCATATGCAAAGAACTGGTCTATTTTGACAAAAGTTTGTGAAGACCACAGATCCGAAGTAGACAAAGAGATTTGTAATAAAGTTTTGAACATTGGCTTAAAAAGAAATGTAGAGGATATGATTCAAATTTTAAAGCCAGTTGCAGAAGCAGTTGATTTTGTTCAAAGAAACAACTGTACACTTGCTGAATGGGTCTCAGCATGGAAAAAATTGGGATCTCAAATAAAGCAATTGAATACAAATAAAAAAAAAATTGTCATCTGCATACAAAAACAGGTATGAGCAATCATTAACAAATGCTCATTTCGCTGCATACATATTGAGTCCTTCGGTGATAATTGCTAATGAAGAAGTAGATATTACACCTGAAGAGACCAATAAGGATCTAGACTTTATCAAACAGCGATGTAAGTCAGAATTTATATCAATGATGCTGAAATTTATGGGGAGATTAGAACCTTTTTCCAAAGAAAATGTCTTCTTTGATACAAAAGTAGTCGAGACAATGTCCGACTATGAATGGTGGAATAGCTTCATTAAGGTGTCAAAGAATGACACTTTATCAGAGAACATTAAATTTTTGGACATGCTGACTACAGCAAAAGCATCAACAGCCCCTTTGCAAAGGATTTTTTCTACATTTGGAGTTGTGCACTCAAAATTACGAAACAGATTGGGGGTTGATAAGGCATCAAAATTGGTATTCTTAATGAAACATCTGAATTCTGAATAGTAAAGATGATTAAGCTGTCTCTGTTTATTAAGTATACATTTTTATGTAACAAAATTAATTAATAATTAATTTTGTAATAGTAATAAATAATTATTTCAACTGAAATATCTTAAAATTCTTTGAGGCCATAAATAATTAACTGAGTTTGTTACTATATTTGTGTGCACACATATTTTGCTTAAAAAATCTTATTTAAATAAAAAAAATCCGATTTTTTTATTAAAAAAAAAAAAAAATCACCAACCCTGGTTTCCACTTTTGGAAACATTCCTGGAAATTTCTTCTCTCAAGTGTGTTAAGGATGCTCGCCGGATTGCCCGTATGTCTTCAATCGAGTCAAATTGCTTCCCTTTCAGTGAAAATTTCAGTTTAGGAAACAGGTAGAAGAATTTTTGACAAAATTTAACATTCCTGTGCTTCCACAACCGCCCTATTCCCTTGATATAGCCCCTGCAGACTCCTACCTGTCTCCTAAACTCAAATTTTCACTGAAAGGGAAGCAATTTGACTCGATTGAAGACATCCAGGTGAATCCGGCGAGCGTCTTTAACACACTTGAGAAAAGAAATTTCCAGGAATGTTTCCAAAAGTGGAAACACTGTTGGAGTCTTTGTGTTCAGTAAGAAGGGGACTATTTTGAATGTTATGCATCACAGTAGCATGTAAATACCGCCATTGTGAAATTACAAGCATTTGTTTTCTTTTAGTCCCATGTAAAACATATAAACAATGGTTTTCTGCACATTAAGGCTGCTCTTCAGTCAGAAAAAATTTCGTGGTTAGGCTTAAGATGGCCTTCGAAGGGCATGAGGGGAGTGTGTCAACCTCAAGTGATTGACATTTCAACTACCAATGAAATGTACGATAGCTCATGGAAGAAGGGTGTACTGTCCCCACATTTGACCTGTCACTTCAGGCAGCAAGACCCTCTGCTGTCCGTGTAATCCAAGAAATCAGCCAGCGGCTTGCACGTGTCCTCAACTACTTACAAAACGTTGCTCCTTTTCCGGTTCCCAGAATTCTCTGGCTGAGAGTTGAAACGAAGAGAAAAAATATTGTTACCCTTCTTTCATTCTTCCGAATTGTTTGTAAATTGCATATTTAGTGCTTTGAAAATGAAAATGTAAACGATACTTTTAAAACGAAGGTTTGTCTTTCTGAGAACTTGCTTCTAGACCTAATTTAGTACAAATTAATCAATCAAAATTTTCAATAAATCGCTTGATTTTTCAGAAAAAAAAAAATATATATTTAGCGAAAACTTGCTGAATGCTGTTCTCAGTTATTGTTACATAAAGAGCGCTAATTCGTCTCTTGTATAAAGCTTAATTTAAGAGCAGAAATTTTTGCGTTAGTATAATTAAAATTAAATTAATAAATAAAAAAAGAGCAACGAGATTTTGCTAAACAGGAGTAGCAAATCAACATTTGTTAAGCTCCACTACTGTATTTTTTTTTTCTTTCTACAACTAGATGTGAATGTTTGCGTTTCTTTCTTTATTTTATATAATTTATCTAGTTATTCTACGTTTTATTTTATTTATTTACATACACTTCTTCAATTGTGTTTTTCTAATTATTGCATATTGAATACTTGATCAGTATGATGAGACCAGCACATTTATTTATTTCTTTCCTTTGTATTTCTGTTTAAAATAAAATTCCTGAATCATTTTTCGAATAAAACATCCTGGTTTTCTTTTTTCGAACGGTATATCCGGCACAGTTTTTCTTTTTCTCTGACAAAAAAACGTTTTCAATGGTTCTTTACTTTCTGTTTAGTTCCACTTCATTGGCACTTCAATATGTAGTCAAGTAATATATGTTTATATAAGCGTGCGCAGAGCTTTAGAAAGGGGGGGGGGGGGGCTGCTACTGTGCTAAAGGGAGTACCAAAATACACCCATAAGATGGGGGTCCCAGATGCATCTCCAAGGAAACTTACGACAAATTAAACGCAAAGAAGCATATCAATTGAATACAGACGTGAAAGAGCGTGCCAGTTTTGTAATTAGCGTTCATTTTTATTTGCTAATGAGGGTACAATGGTATCTCTAATGCCCCGTACGCACACCTATGTGTATTTACGTATGTATTTTGATGATATATTAGCCGTTGTAAAATATGTATTACTCAGCAAATTTAAATCACGAATTTAAAACTGGGGATGTGCATAACATACTTTCGCTCTTGCAAAAGTATGTGGCAATTACAAATTCTCCAAAAAAAAAAAAAAAAGAAGAAAAAGAAGAAGGAAGGGACGAAAGGAAAAAAGGAATTTAAAAAAAAAGAAAGAAAATAAAGCAAATGGTTGGCAATGAGTTTTGAAGCAGTGGCCTTTCTTTTTTTTTTTTTGAGTGCATTTATTTATTACTTTTTTTCTTCATTATGTACGAAATATTAAATATTTATTGAAATATTAGGGTTTAAAGGAATTTAAATTTTTGCCGTAATACACTGAATAAACGAAAGCGATAAATATTGTAGTTGACATGAAAAACTAAAGCAGTGAATGGAGCTTTAAACTATAACATAAGAATCGGAGTGGAGCTGTAGCATACCAACTCGAAAAAATAAATTAACATAAATAATAAGAAAAATAATAATAATGATAATAATAACTCTGCTACAGTTCCCTGCGCAAAAGGTATTCGAAACTTTCAAAATGGCAGCCTGACTACTGGGACGGTGATATGCCTCGGACCCAGAAGTCCCAATTTCTTATCCTGGCAATGCAAACGTTGCTTCGATAAGCGAGCTGAGGTGGTTGCTGTGATAATTTCCATTTAATACTATCGAGAAGTCAGATGATAGTTTTCCTGGTTTTCTCTTATGACTGAATGCACAAAAACACCAATAGAAGCCCTCGCAGGGTGACAGCTTTTTACCAAGACCTGTTGAATCCAGATAAAATTTGTATGGTTGCCGGTTGAGGTCAGGGCTGCCAATTTTAAAACTGCAAATACGGAACAGATGGGGCACACCGACAAGGGGGTATCCAGAATCCAACCGTTTTAAAAGTATTCGGAAACTAATCCGTATACGAAAGAGCAGGAGCAGTGGTGCAAAGAGATTTTTCTCGAAACTAGAGCCGGAGCATGAAAATTTGTTTTGCTGCACTGCTCCGATTTTTTTTAAACGTTTTAAATTTTGTAGAAAAAATGAACTTAAAAAAAAAAAAAAAAAAAAAAACAAATAATGTAATTTATCGAAATTATTCGGATCACGGAGAGGAGATGGAACATGTATTTGGAAGTTTGGAGCGGAGCAATGCAAAAACGTGGCTGCTCCAGATCCCTGGGTATTAGTACTTTTAAGCTACTATGTGATATTTTTATAGGTTATGTTTTTAATCATGAATATGGTTTAGGGATTGCTCAGTCTAAATTCAGTTAGCAAAATCAAACAACTGTGAACAAATGTTAGGACATTGGCGCTGTTCTTTTCTTTTTTTTTTTTGGTGATTCGTCATATGCGGACTTACAGATGCAAATGTTTACTTTTAGTAAATGAAAGCACAGTATTATGGCATATTACATATGTGACTGGACTGGAACAATATACCATACACTCAAGGCCGTATCCAGAGGGGGGGGGCTGTTGCACCCCCCCCCCCCCGAAATCCCGAAAATTTTCGCAATGTAGCATATATTCCTACCTGAAACTTTCCTCAACACTAGTGTCTCAAAGTCAGTGTCTCAAAAATTTCTGGCTACGGCCTTGCGATTCACTAAAGAACTAATGTACTACATAATATCGCAACTCCTTTTTCCAAGTCCTTAATTTACGTACAAGAAAATGAGCGCAAAATATATCGGAAACAGGTTTCGGAACACGTAGGTATGAAAAATGATCTATCAAATTCATTTGAAAAACTCTTCCTACGTGGAATTGCATCTTTAACAGTTGCTCATTTGTAAATAGTGTATATGAAATTGCAGGCATAAATTTTTAGATTGCGTTGTGAATGCAATCACCTACGAAATATATTATTTTGAAATGATTTTGTTTCTCATCTCTCTTTTTCTTTGTTTTGTTTAGGATTTTCCATAACAGTAGCTATTCGTTGCTTTCTGTGGTTCATGACATAGCACAAGTTTTAAAAAAAGACATTTATGAATATAAAATTTGCATCTTTGTGCGTTAAAATGTCATTTTCATTACATGTTTATGATTGAAATAAATAAAATTTGAGACATGCGCGCTAAATTATGTGGGATAAGCACTAGCTGATTTAAAAAAGGTGCTTGCCGAACCCAAATAACTTAATACAGTCGAACCTTACTATAGCGAATTCGGGATATAACAATACACCGGTAGTAACAAACCTTCCGAATGGTCCCAACTGAAACCCTATGTCATTAATGCATTTTCAAACGTTTATAACGATCACCAAACGTTAGAAAATCAGCTGTAGTGATCTAAAATTACGATTTGTCTCAACAACATTTCTTGCCATTTGTGCACTAGTCTCGTCAAACACCATGTTTTACATGGTGTATATAAAATCCAAAAGTTTACAGCCAACAATGACCTTTATTTTCATACTATGGATAAATAATAAGGTAAAGTTTAAAAATTTCCTTACCTATTATAAAAACCGTATTTAAAGTTAATATTTTACTCCTCTACCCTGATTATTGTTAAGTTACGCTAATTGAGATCGTAAATCATGTTCCCCTGCTTGTTAGTCCTTTCGAATCCACGGGAGGCGTGGCTAACAGGATTTTTGAGTTTTTTTTGGAAATATTTTCAAACTTTGGGCGGATTTTTTTGTTTTTAAAAATGCTCGTATTATTTCAAACACAGGTTCAAAAAGAAAAACTGGAAATTGCTATTTTTAAAATTTTGGTAGCATGCTTTGAAAATATGTTATAGAGCGAAACGTCTAACAGTACCACGTATTTTTCCAAAATTCATTTTTAACGATTTTTCAAAAATACGGTAAGTGATATTTTAAAAAAGTAAAAACTACAAGACCGAGATATTGGCTTGATAAATACTCAAAAAAATTCCGGACTCGAAAACTTCAAAGGAACTTTCTAAAACTTAATCCAACTTTTCCCGTAGGTTAACATTGGTTTCGAAGATTTGAAACTCTGACTGAAGAGCAGCCCTAAGTTCAGAGACTGGCTTTTGTACTCAAGTGAGACATGAGCGGCAAAGTTGCCTTGAGGGGAGACGGCATCTCTGCCATTACAGTCCATAACCAGGTGCACCATGATTTATTCTTTTATCTGGGTTCTCCTCTCCCGTTCCTGGTGTCGTGCTCAAAGCTCACATGTCTGAAGCTCAGAGTGGGGGAAACGTGTCTCTAGCTCACATAGACCAGTATCTCGTGTCCCAAGCTCACAAATGTATTTAGATCCAACTCTTTGTCCCAAGCCCCTCCCCTCCCCCCCCCCCGAAGGGGGGTGGGCGGAAATGAGGAAGATGGATTATTTTGCTTATTTTGAACAAAATTATAGATAATGGGGATTTTTTTGAAATATAGTAATAATATTTTTGTTGAGATTTATGATCAACTTTCCCTCACGCTTTTATCTCAGGCTTGGGACTGGGCAGTGTCAGTTGACACAGGCGGCTTAAAAGTTGCACGCAATTTGCCATTTTTCTGTCTCTCTTTTTTTTTTATGCTACAGGCTAAAAACTTGCCATTGTCGTGTTAAACAAATTAAATCCATTTTTGTCACGTACCTTAGCGAGGCCAAACACTTGTGTAGGTTATTAGACCGCCTATACTCCTGCAAAATGTTTTCAATTTTTTCATCCAATTGTACATAAACTTTTCTTCTCTTTACTCCTGCGGTGCCAATTTCTCTTGCTCTTAACTGGTGGGACACTTTAGCCGATTGTTCTTTCAAAGACTTAACTAGAAATTGTACATTGGGGTGTTTATGCAAATAATTCTATTTAATTCTGAGTTCCACGATTCCACTGGATTAGTGGTCCTGTGTCGTTGACCACTTACATTCCATAATTGAAGGGGAACACTGGGATTGTCCACCCATTGTTCTACAAAGTAATCGACAAAACGTTTCAGTTTGTCGCTGCTCCCACCTGTCAAGGTGATACGTCGGGGAAAGGAGTGATACATTTGTGAGCTTGGGACACGAGATATTGGTCTGTCTATGTGAGCTGGAGACACCTTTCCTCTACTGTGAGCTTCGGGCACGGACCCCCCGGTTCTATCTGCGGTTGCCATAGCAACACCAAGTATTAACCAAGGGCGGTAATAACATGTAGATTACGGTTCAATTTTCCAACTAAAAATATCATTTTTTAACTACCTTTAGTATTTATGGTTTTTATTGCTTCTCTCTTTTCATTTTTTTTTGGGGGGGGGGGGGAAGCCTATATGCAATTCTCAAATCTCCATAAATTTAATAAATTTCCCAATTTTAGACTTGTTAGCCTTCGTGAATTTACGCACTGAAAAGTTTGTTGTAGTTTTATTTATTCGTTTAAGAAACTTAAACGTAGAAAAATGACAAAAAAAATGAAGATTTTATAAATGTTTTTAATTTATGTATACTAAAGATAATTTTTGCCGTTGCTACTGAAAATTATGTATTATTCATTGAATAGCGTGTATATATATATAGATATATAGATATATATATACATAGGCGTAACCAAGGGGGTTGGGGGTTCAACCCCCCCCCCCCCCCCTCTTTGGGTATTTACTTATTTAGGCACCTTTTAGGCACACAACAAAATTTCTGGCTACGGCCTTGCAACTGATTATAATCAACCTCCTTATCACCTTGGGGGGGGGGGGGGGGGTTACAGCGAAAGGTGGCTTCAATCACCGTACCACACGCAGACAAACAGAGATCCTTTTAATCACTCCAGAGGGTTTTCTTTCCTTCTTGATGTCTTTTTTGCCCAAAGGCAGCAATTTGGGAATACAATCGCACAAGTAATAAGTTTCGTGGAAAATATTCTCTACTGTGATGGAGTTTTGTTTTCTGATAAACCTGTGTTGTAATCGCTGGGGTCTGAAAATGAAGGACCCTAGCCAACAACTCTCAAGGGAGGGAAGGGATGCTCATCAAGAGACTTAAAGAGCAGTTTGTATTTATTTATGAATTCCTGTCCAAATACCCATTTTGTTAAAATCTTTTTTGTAGATGAGCCGCTTGGAAAACTGATGAACTGTATTTGCATTGCATTCTCATTTACAGATGTTCTCTCATCTCTTACATTTTAAATGTTTTTTTTTCTTATTATGGTCCATCACTGATTGCATTACGACTCTGGAAATCATCCGTTCAACGTTTCCAATCTCACTGCTACGGTTTAGTGCTGCATTTTAATTTACAATCAAGTATTGTTTATATTTTAGCTAAATTTTTAATTATTTTCGATACATAATAATGTTTGCACTCCAGCGATGGACACGTTCGTCATCCAAAAAAAAAAAAGAAAATTTGATTCAGTCGCTTCCACTTCTGAGGTATGTTTTGCTACAAATTTAACAAAATTTTTAGAAATTTATTGTGGAAATGAGCATTTTTGTAGAGGAATTTGAATTTTTTTCTCTAAAATTTCACTATTTACCAGTTTTAATATTATGAATGCTTGGACATAGAAGATTGCTTAGCGCTAAATATTGAATTTTCTATTGCGTTTGATTAAAAAAATAAACTAATAGATCTAGTAATGAATGTTTAATGTTTTTGTGAATCAAGGCCGCATCCACATTGAAGAGGGACCCACGGGCCGCCCCCCTCTCCCCAGAAATCTTTTGCAATGTATCATAAATTCCTCCCTGAAACTTTGCTTAACATAAGTGTGTCGAAGTCTCCCCCCCCCCCGAAAAAATATTCTGGATACTGCCTTGGCTCCGGAGCAGGGGGAGCATGTTAAGAATTAGGAAGGGCTGTGTATGCTCAAAATCATACATTTTATATATACATATATATATGACTAGAAATGATGTTAATATGAATTTTTTTACATACACTGGTGTGCAAAACTTAAGCAACAGGTGATTTTTTGGCCATAACTCCTCGAAAAATCATCTGGGAGACATGAAATTTAGAAATGAGAGAGAACAATTTTGTACTTCAAGGATGATGAAAGCATAACTGCGTAAAAATGAATACAATTCATACATTGTTGAATCAAACAAAAGTAGGCTTTAATGAACTCATAGTATCTTTACTCATGATTGTCTATCCAAGAGAAAGAATAGTACGCAGATGTTCCTTAGTATGAGATATGTCCTCCCCGTGCTGCAATGATTGCTTCGCATCGTCTACCCATAGTCAGCGCCAGATTGTCCACCAGTTTTGGGGTAAGAGTGCCCATGCCTCAATCAGTATCCGTTTCAGCTTTTGGATGCTCCCATGCGGATTTAATTGCGCCGCAATGCGTCTTCCTGAAGCATCCCACACATGTTCAATAGGATTTAAATCAGGGGAGTACGATAGCTAATCCATTCGAGTGATATCTTCACTTTCCAGTACCTGCAGAACAGAATGTGTCCGATGTGGGCGTGCATTGCCATCCATAAAAATGAAGTCTGGTCCAATGGCACCTCTAAACAGACGCACATGGAGAAGGAGTACCTCCTGACAATAGCGATCTCCTGTTGGAGAACCTCTGTCGAAAATGTGGAGCTCAGTCCGCCCGTTCAGCATAATGCTTCCCCAGACGAGAACTCCATTCCGCGAAGTTACTGAGATGAAACCGTGTCCGACCTCACTCCAAATCAACTGGCGTCCAGAATCGCTTGTGGCACTGAAACTTCTCTCATCCGTAAGGGATCATTCATAAATGATGTCACGCTTCGAGGGGGGAGGGGGGTTCGTGAAATTGTGACAAAGTGTGACAAGGGGAGGGTAGGGGTAACAAGAAGTGTGACATCATGCATTATGCAACATAGCGTGACGCGTGACAAATGGGGGGACGGGGTCCGCTGAGGTGTGACATATTGTGACAAAGGGGGAGGGGGTCAAATATTTTGGAAAAAAGCGTGACGTCATTTATGAGCGGCACCTAAAGAGAACATGACTCCACTGATGAGGGGTCCAGTTTTTGTGCTCCTTGCACCACTCTAAACGGCGGCCCCAATCCCAATCAGAGATGCAGCGTTCAGGACGACGAGCTAATGGGCCACCTTTGTGAAGGCGTCTGGCCACAGTAAACCATGACACTTGCTGCCCGGTTGCTGTACACAGTTGCTGAGCAATGACGCTTGCTGACTGGTTCCGGGATTTTTTCGCCTGCAGGACGATATATCGGTTATCCACTGTAGTTGTTTTCCTGGGGCGGCTACCACCAGCCTTTCAGACAGCTGTACCTGTGGTTCGGAAGGCTTTCCAAGCGCGCTTTTGTTGATTCGGAACTCTTCAGCTACAGTGGTCACACTTCCACCCTACTCGAAATTTCCGATCATTCTTCCACGCGTGAAGTCGTCCAGAGGATTTCTTCCAGAAATAGTTCACGAAAAAAATCCCTTACACCTGCAGCGAATGTCTTTAATTGCATTTCCATTATTCCTTTTATTGCACTCTTAAGGTGCGTGCGCCAACAGCACGCGTTTTGCATACGCTCACATTGCCTCTAAAGCTTTTTTCCTGATATTTGCATCCGCATGACCTTTCTACTAAATTACATGTTCATTGTACTAATCGCAAGAACTATTTTTCTGCAATTTCATAGCTATCTGCTTAAAATTTACATTGTTGCTTAAGTTTTGCACACCAGTGTATATGATAGCTTTTTGATGCATATATAGTACATGCATCTTTAGATCTTTGGTGAAGTTAGAGGAGTGGGTATTTGGGGCTTCTGCAACTTAAATTTTTGTAACTGGTCTTACATCTATAATGCTTAGGCTAACTCTGGAGGCAAGGGTTCGAGGGCTCTCCTCAGGAAACTTTTTGAAATCTTCCTAGCAATGCAATTTCGGGATACTTTGGTGATGTTAGAGGAAACAGAAAGGAGTTTGGTTACTCTCCCCCCGCAATTTTTTTCAAAATAAAGTCATATCTTTTAAGTTACTTTTGGTGTCGCTCGTGATAGTGCTCAATGTCCTTTCCCTGAAATTGTTTCTGAAAGTAAAGTGTCTTAAACGCGTAATTTCTCTTTTCTTTCTTTTTTTAAAACTTGTGATCTGAATTTTTCGCCGGGGAGGGGGGGGGGGAAGTTGACTTGCTCCGAGGGGTAGATCCCCCCCCCCCTAGAGCTGCCTGAAATAAACAAGGAGTATATCTTTAGAGACAAGTATTTATGACTAGTAAATTTTCAACTCTTTTACACTTCTTATTGGTGTTTAGTCTGTACATTTTTAGGGTGCCCCCCCCCTTTCACCAACCCTAGTTACGCCTATGTATATATATATATATATATATATATGTATAAGCACACAGAAAACACACACACAACAGGTCAAATTTCTGGATCTCGATTCAAAAAACGTTTTTAACATGACATTTAACAGCCTGAACTACGAAAGTTTATGTGTAGGAAGTGTATAAATTGATCAAATACAGAGATATATATTTACTAAATATATACCGATGTATTTGATTGATGTGTTACTAAATATATTGCATACAAATGGCATCAAGCCATATGCTAAATACCGACATTCCTTTATTCTTTCCTTCATAAATGGCATCTCAGTGTTAGAAGTAAATACCGAGATACTAATTGCTTGCGCAGGATTTTTTTTTCTTACAATTGAATAAAACGTAAGTAGACTTGCCTGTAAAATTAGATCTCCCTCCATCAGCATCTCCGAAGAGTACAATAAGTCTCGTGGTTTAACATCGGGAATTTGAGGCTCTTTTTCTCTTCTCAAAGCTACTGTGAAAAAAAAGGAATTGATTAAAAAAGACTAAAGATAATAAGGTACAATAAACAACATATATACTGCATAAAAAAATGTAACACACAGATAAGGTTTGTGCGGGAGGTGTGGGTGTGTAATTGAGAAATAGGCAAAACAGTAAAATGTTACAAAAACTTAAACTCAGCTGTGCTAAAAAGGACATAAGCTAAAAAACCCTATCGTAGATATTCGAGTAGCTTAGAGCAGCTACCGGTAAGATGGGTGTAACTTGAAAACTGTGCGTAAATGTTGACGCGGAGAAGGTCTTTCATAATGAAAAAAGATAATACAATTTTTGCAATATGATGGTTCGCATTTGAAGCAAAATGTCTTTATAAAATGCATGAGCTGAGTTATGTAGTTATTTGCTCAAAATTCACGCACTAAACCAATAGGGAAAATTTTTAGTATGTTTACGATTTGATCAACCAGATTTATGTTAGTTTTTTTGCTGTGTTGGTAAACCATAACAACACAAATTCTGATTACGGATGGTGGATGGCAGTCACATTTTGATACATTTATTCATCTATTATACCTCCACACAAATAGGTAATATACAGCTGCCTTAAACGCTTTCTATTTTGTTCCTTAAAAATGACAAATGAATAATTAAAGAAAGTAATGGATATTTTCTGAGGCTGCTGTGAAAATGGCTCATATCCATTCCAATGCAAAGAAAAGTGCGCCAGCAGGTAAGGTGACAGGTTCTGTCTCTCACTCCAAGGTTTATCACTCCTCATTATACATTACATAAAATTGTTATATATTTAAGATATTTTATATCTTAAATATATAACAATTTTATGTTATTTTCAAATCATTTAAAATATCTTAAATATTTTATTAACAATATTACATAAAATATTTAAGATATTTTAAATGATTTGGCTGGATGTTCATACATTTCTTTAAATACGGCTTTAGAAATATAGATTGCTAGTTTATAAGACACAAAAAGTATATAACACGAGATGATTGCTTAAATCAAATCTCTCTTATTCCTAGCAACAACATAGAAAATTTATGTCTAGTGAAAAATATTTTTAAATTTGAAAATAATATAAAATAAAATAAAATCGTCTATAGAAATTTCAACTTAGAGGATTCAAAAATCGTTGCGAAATAATTATTGTGTATTCATATTTAAAGATTGCCGGTTTATAAGATAAAAACAGGGTTAAACTGTTGAAAAACAGTGTCGAACTGTTGAAGGGGAAAACTTATAATGTTCAATTTAGTCTCTCAGTATCTTGACAGCAGCATAATAAATTTATTCCTTAATGTCTAAGGCAAAGTTATATAATATCTACATATAAATAGGCAAACCAATTTTTTTACCTTTTTTTAATTTGATGAGTTTTAGTGTTATCAATAAAATAATTTTGGAAATAGTTTATTATGTTTTTTTCCTTTCCCTACTTACGACGTAGATTCGAAGCCTTTTTTCAAAAGTCTTTAATCGTACAATATTTGTACAATATTCAATACATTTTTCACTATTTGTAATTTAAAGAAGAAATGTCAAGAACAAAAGAAAAGACGATTGTAATCTATTAAATGAATGTTAAAGCAAAATAACAGACGTCTACTAATCTTGAAGTGTCAGCGTACCGGCTGGTCCAGTGGTTAATGCTTATTAGGATCGTTAGTGTGTGTAATTTGATTATAATTCCTTCCCTACGCTTGATTACTTTCACTCTGAATCCGAATTTCTTTTGATGCCTTGGATTTTAGGTAAAATTAATGTGAAAAGAAGTTATATTATTATTTGCTGTTATTTTCTAATTTAGTAAAATAAATATTTATTTTTTATTTTTGATAAACTATTTTTTTTAATTCAATAAATTTAATTAAAATATAATAGTGGTAAAATAATATTATTGTATCGGGCAAAGCCGAGTAATTTTGCTGGTATAATATAAAGTGAGAAAATAAGGGTGGTGGCGCGTTATTTTGCATCGAATCAACGTTCCGTAAATTTGTTGATTTGCATTGCGTTTTGAACTATCGATTAAATTGAAAGTGAGCGTTTGTATTTCTAATTTATTCAATAAAGATGGAGTGGCATGAAAAGGTTTATTTCTATTTTCTTTACAGGAGAAGAAGAGCAGAAAGATAAAATTTATGTATTATATATGTTAAATACATTAAATTACGTAACTAACTCAGTGGTCAACCAGTCGCACTGAGGAGAGGTTATCGCTCATTGAAATATTTAAACAAAACGAGCTGTTGTTAAACAGATAAACTAAAATGTCTAAAAGTTATTTAAGAGTTCGAGGCTGAACTAAAAATTTACTGAATTACGGTCGAATTTCGGCCGCTCTGCGAACTCTAGAATCTAGAAATTGTTTGAATCTCCTTTTTTTAAACAACGGTATAATAAATTTGTTGCTTAATCTCTATGGTAAAAATATTTCAAAGTGTTAAATGTTAAAATTAGTTATTTCATATTTTCAACTTATAGAGTTGAAATGTAGAGTCCTCTGATTTAAAGTATGTCGTTCCACAAAACAAAAAGCGGTCAATCGAACAATCAGATGATGTGGTTAAACCTAACCTCTCATTGTTCTGACAACAACAATTAAATTTGCTTTTTATGGCTATGGTTAAAACTTTTCAAACCATTAAAAAGTGTTGAGGTAACATAAAAAAATCCAAATTAAAAATTGCAAACTCATTGCGAAATAGTTGCAAAATGTTTCGCAAAAATGGCGCACCGAGAAAATTGCATAAAAAAGGTCTAGAGAGGGTGGCAAATCTGTCACACGGCTATCAGTTATCAGTACCCAAATGAGCGATTTTCGTCTGGGAACAAGTCTGTTTAGATTTAGAAGAAATTTGATCCTTACCCCCTATCTGGAGACATCTTCGCAGAATGGCACACACCTCAGGCAACCTTAATGAATAATGAATAAGTACATGTGCAAGTGGGCCTTTTACAAGGCTCTTCTATTCAGCAAATTGCCCACCCCTGCTTCAGTGGATTCTGAACCAATGGGCCTCTTTTACCTAATAAATTAAAAGGCAACTAGACAGAACATGATGTTTTGAAAAGTCCTTAAACATGATAAAAACGTATTGAGTTCTTGTGTGCGTAAGAGAGTATTTGAAAAGGTTTTTAGAATCAGTGCTTGAGATTAAATTATTATAAATATGTTTCGTAATAGAGTACAGGTATAACGGATCTCAACCTCATTGGAGACATTTTGGGATAGATCAGGTACTTTTTTTGTAGTACCTGATGTAATGACCGGTCAATGTAAAGTAGAAAATCAATGGCCTTCGTCGTAGCAGTGGAAACAGAAGCAAGTCCTTTTTAAGTACAACTAAGTAAATATTTGTAAAATGTAAAATCTTTATTGCTGAATTGCAAGTTATGTAATTCAGTTTTTAGCTGTCATAGCAAATTTTTAATTTAATGCGTTGGTCACCCCTTTCCCCCTCCAATGTAGGGGGAAGAACCAGGACAATGATCATGGGAAGTAAGGGTTACACTGTTAGAAATTTCATCATAAAATTACGGTTAAATAGCCGGCAGCAGTTTGCCCATCTAATTCACCGCTAAATTTACGGTTTGGAACATTTTTCTATCTTTACGAGACCTAAACCACTTTCAATCAGCTTGGTTAAAAAGCCGTAAATACAAAAGTTTACGGTTTTATAACCATTTAAAAATAGTTTTAAAACTAATTTTTTACTGCTTTTGAACCATTTCGAAGCGTAGAATCTTCGAGGCGTAGAAACCGTAAACGAAGCGTGCGGGAATCGAACCCCGGGTGTATGGTATACCAACCTTGCGATCTAATCATTCGGCTATCTACACCACTCAAAGCGGCCGTTTATTTATCAATAAATCTTCTTTTCCAACAGGCAAACTGCATTAAAATTGAGATTTCAGTTCTTGATTGGATCTAAAGTCATTTTTGGTCTAAATTTACTGTATATTCACGAAAATCATTTTATTTGCTGCAAAAATTAAAATGCAAACAAGGTTCAGCAGCTCAAATTACGGGTTCGCTCATTCGCAAACAGTTCGGGAATCCGATGTCTCCAATTTTTGATTTACGTGTGTATGTGTTTCTATTTAGTAACCACTGCTTGAGCCACTTTTTCTTCTTCTTTTTTATATATACACATGCAGATTTGAACTGATAAATCTTTATTCATATTTTAACAACAACGTACAACCGGTAAGGTTCCACAACCAAGATTGACGCCGGATTCTTATTGACTACGAGATCGAGTGGCTCTTGTAAATTACGGTTAGTTAAACGTTCTTTAGGAGAAACAGAGAATATAAACGATTTTTTTTCCCAATCAGCGGTTTGAGTACCATCTTTTTAATGGTTATTCAACTGTTGTAATTAAATATGGTAAACTAACAATCAAATAAATGGTTATATTACTATTTTCTTACGGAAATTTTTAACACTGTATTTTACATTACCCCTTGTTCATAAAATGGATGCAAATGATCCTATTCTTGGATGTTTGTTTGTAATATGCTTCTTCGATTTAAATAACTTCGTTAATTTTTGTTGTTTTGTATTAGTCTCGCAATTGAATAAAGACACACATACTCACAAAAAAAAAAAAAAAAAAAACTTTCTACCGGAGATTATAAGCAGTTCATAAAGTGGCTTCTAATGCTATTTTAATATTCAAATGTGAATAAATATCGAAAATCATAGGACTGTTCCTTATTAACCGTTAGAACTTATGAGAAATACAAGAGATTGAAAATTAAAAAAACAATAATAAAACACTAAAAATAATAACAAAACATAATAAAAAAATGGCTAGATTACTTTGGAACTGCATTTCTCCCCCCGCCCTTAATCTGAGGAAGATAAAATCCATTCTATTTCGATTAAACGATTAAGTCAAATATTTTAATTTGTTTTGTCTTTTATTGCAGCGAGCGCGCTCATCCCTAAGTCAATTTAAATGCAGAAATTGAATGTCAATTTGAAGCCCCCCGTCAAGAATTAGTTTCAAACTTTTTGTGAAATTCTAAAATCTTCTCATTCCTGGTTATTTATATTCTAAAGCACTGAATTTATTTCAACTATATACAAGATCCGAAAAATGTTCCTTTTACAGATGATTTGGAAATTATTGCTTTGACACCGATTACTTGATAATTTTTAATGAAAAATTTAAATTTTGAGTTATATTAATTTTTTGTTTGATTCCTTTAATTTATTAATGTGTTGGTACTTACGTTTTTTTGTGTAACCTAAGCTAATCTGAAGTAAAAATCTAAAAAGTGTATCTTCGTTGATTACCAATTTTCCTTGATGGGGGGGGGAAAAAACGAGCTTAAAACAGCAAAAATAAGAGCGATAAAGCTGAAGTAAGGCAGTTTCATCCGCGGGGTGTAAGACTATCTTCTGCTAAGTGAAGCTTGGTGTTGTCTTTCGGTGGTAGAATTTTGAATGACAACCCCCTGACAGCGCACTACGCGATAAGCTGGAATAGTAGGCTTTCACGCATGCAGGTGAGAACTGTGAAATGATCTTTGACCCTCAAACCCTCAATTTTGAGCCCCTCAGAGCCTTAGTTGGTCGAGGGATTTAATGTGGGATTTGGTTAGGTGATGCCGTATTTGCATATCTGTTATCACATCACTTGATTACAGGCATAAGCTCGTTGGTGGCCCAACAGAAGCTATGGGATCATGTTTGTATGTTCTATGGCCCTATCTGAACCTTTTTCAGACCAATGCCTCCTTTAAGAAGTGTTTTCTTCATGGAAGTTTTCGCCGTGCATTTTTCCAGGAATAATATTCAAACAAAATGTTCATAATAAATAACAATTTTCATCTTCTCAACAAGTACGGAAGTATAATTGAGTTAATGTGATGAAAATAAAATAAAAATTTCAAAAATAAATAAATAAATACACTAAAGCAATGATGTTCTTAATTGGACAGACCCATGTGCTCCAACATATAAAACCCCCAAAACTGAAATTCATCAACGTGTTTGTATATGAAGAAAGTGAAAATCTTTACTTTTCACTATAAGAGTTTTACTTTAGTAAAATTGCTCTATTAATGAAAATGCTAACGGATATTATAAGCCGAATAAACTATTTAGGTTGAAGAATGCCTGTTTTAATAGAACAGACCCTTGACCACTTGCATATACTAATAATTTGTAATTCAGTTGGTCCGTGTAAAGTGAAGAAGTTCAATTTCGTGCTTTTGTAATGAAAGAACAGTTAGAAATTTAAAATTCAATAAGCAAAGTGTATGCATTTATTTTATTTAAAGGAACCTTTTCCTACCAACATTTAAGAAATGAATTGAAATGTTGTTTTTTTTCTTTTCTTTCGCCTAATATATTACAAGAAAAGAAAACACGCTTTTGTTGAAAGCACAACACTAGCACTATACATGCCCTGATAATTAATCAGGGCATGTATATTTAAATGAGCAGGTCCATTTACACCAACGTATCAAATGTACAATCGCGTCTTAAACTTCTTAATACGATAAATGAAGTGAAGATTGAATGTTTGAAATTGTTGTAAAGAGAGAAAATTTATTCTTTTGAACACAGTTTTCAATGTTCCTAAATTAGTATCTAAATGCTCAACGCTTTTCATATCTAAAAACTTATTTCCATTTTTAAACATTTACCACTCATTGCAAGAAAAAATGTGATAAATGTAAAGTATGAACATTTATTTGACTAATGACATAAGAAATGAAGAAAAATTAAATAATTAATTTTAGTGTACCCAACCTTTCTTTTTCTTGTTTAGTCTGGGAAAGTAGACAGGTTGGCATTTTTAAGTTTGCTAATACCGTTGTTGAAAATGAGAGAGTAGAAAAATGATTTATTCTGATATTTGCAAAAAAAAAATCCTTACTACGTGATACACTAAAAATGAATTTTGTTGATGTTTGAAATACAGGAAATAGTGCTCTGATGATAGCTAATATATTTCTCTATCAAAAAAGACTAAGCAGTGCTTTCTAATAAAATTTTTGACTTCGAATTCCTTTTTCAAGACGCATCAGTAGTTTATGCGATTAGCCATGATCTTCTTGCAGAAATGCCAATTTTTTAAATTACATTCGTTGATAATTACACCTGTTTTTATTATAGAAAAATTCATAATTATATAGAAACCATAACTAAAGTTTTAGTTTCTGAAAACATCCTTCTGAAAAATACACGGTAAAGCTAGTTCTTCAGCTAGTTATTACATATTTATTTACTCATGTTCTGTAATTATTATTTGGGTATGATTTCAATTAAAAATTTGGATGAATTGAGTATTTATTATGCGGACTATTTCCGTTTAAACTAAATATTCTAATGCAAAATCATCTGCCGGTGAAATGTGTAAAAGAAAAGCTAATCGTATTTCTCTGACTGCTTTTCTGCAAATGTATTTTATTGTATTAGTATTATTAGTATTTATTTATTTATCTGTTTATTCATTTATTCTACTAATATTTTTAATTAATTAATTAATATTTAATTGTTTATTTATTTGTTCTTTGGAGCGGTAACAGGAGAAATGTAATTCAAATATTCTTCATTTTTTTTTTATTTTTTTTTGAAGCAGCAAATCAGCTTTTCAGAATGGACTCAATATATTTTTACGTTATACAATTCATGAAAAACATGTCACAAAAACAATTGGCAGCTAATTCATGACTACTTATTATAACTGTAGGGAAAAAACTAATAAGAAGAACATAAAACATGAATATCTATTTCAAAGGCTCTCTACCGTAAAAACGTAACTACATGCTGGATTTTTACTTAAAATCCGCAAATCTATCGGTTAACTTTTGAAAATCTACTGAGTTGTTTATCAGAAACAAAACTTTAAAGAAGAAACTAACAGGTTTTCACAAGTTTTCGTTGTAATATTAGAATACAGAATTAGATCATTAAACCCACAAACTTTGTTCTATAATGAAATGCATCACGGTCTGCAAGATTCAACAAATGAGTTTTGCTGAATGAGTTGTATTCTTAGAAGTTCAAATTAGAAGAAAAAACATTTGTTATTTTTGTTACAAATTACTTTTAATCTAAAATCGTACGTAAAATGCTCAGTAAGTGAATTTATCAGAATGTGTAGAGTTTTGACAGCACAAACATTTGTATTTTGAGTCAAAACACATTTTCAAAAGAAAATGTTTAAAGGATCCTTAGTAAATAAGTACCATATACATCAGTTACTCAATTTGAATTTTCGTAAATTTTTGTAGAAGATTTGTACCCGAATGAACTCACACTTTAAAGAAAACAGAAGCTTTCTAAGTTTCTTTGACTTAAAAATGACCATTACGAAAAATAACTGAAATCATTGTATAAAGAAAATGAAACTATCATCCACGTTGAATTCAGCTTAATAGATCGTAAAATTAGAGCAATGCAATTAGCGATACAAATCGTTAACCTGCTTTCATGAATTTCTGACATTAGTTGAAATGTTTCTAATTGTTTTTGATTATTTTTTTTTACTCCACAGAAGTTTATCTCAAAATTTTTTTAAACGCTGTTGAAGTAAAACTAAGTAAAGGAATAAAAAGTAGATCTTTTGTGCGTCACTGATGATAGCCAATTCTCCCCTTAAAAGGAACGGGGACGTAATAATCATTGGATGATGAAATTGGCTGATTGAAGTGAGTAAATGACAAAATCAACTTAATTAAAGCAGACATTTAACAAAAACACTGCATACGCGTGTTTCAGGTATACAAGAAAAACGCTTTTTTAATGCAGAAAACTTGTAAGGCCGAAGCACGTATATTTTCGCAAATGTGTGCTTTTAATAACGTTTATTTTATCATTTATTGTTTCTATACAATGTTAAACGTTTTACTCCTATGGCGATGTATTTAGCTTAATTTATGTGCATCAGACACTCTAAGTTTTCCTACTTATAAAACCTTCGCACAGAGCTTCCCCCTTCCCTCCGCCACCCTCTCCCATTTTATTTTACTTTTTTACATTTTGAAGTGATTTTTAAATTTGTAACGAATACCCATTTACTTCTATTCAAATTCCCTTCTGTTTTTATGCGTTTTTCTAGTGTTAAATTTTAAAAATCTTGTGCAGGTTTCCACATGTTTTGTCCGATGTATTTTGCTCTTCGTTTGATCATGAACATATTTCTTATAACCAGTTTAATTTGGGCAGAATCTCACGTCCGCCATTACTTTTCTGGCTTTTTACAGGTGATCATGAAAAATTATCTTAGCAACACTTCATATTCTGGATCGTATGATAAGCTGGAGTTCCATCGGTTGTTGCACATTACTCTGACTTTTTATAATGTGTTTTTCAAAGCTATTTGATGATTTTACCAAAAATACCTTTGAATCACTTTACTTTTATATTCACCATCGTTAGTTAGATATTTTGTAGAGGATGTTGTATGAGGACCTATTATACGATTGTTAAGATTATAGACCTGTCAAGATCGTTAACGGTTAACAATAGTTCACATGAGCTTGACTTTAACACTATGCTCGCACTGTATGAAGTCAATCTTAGGAATAGTGATATAATGTATTCTATAGAGTAGAACCCCCCCCCCCCGCCCCTCCCATCTATAACGCGGTAGAAACCTTCCGTGCTATGGCCATTGAGTAAAGTTTTATTTTTTCTACACAAGAAATGTGCTTTTGGACCGTATTTTACGAGTCTGTTTTAAGGTGTGTTACACGAACACTATCGTATTTTTCCGCTGTGTAATATTAATCCATCTGTGTTATAGGATGGTCTACTGTAACTACATATTTATATTGTAGTTATGCGAAAATAATTTTTAGGAATGTAATGTGCAACAATACTACCTTCGTCATTTTGAAAAACGTGATATTTTGTGGATAACCGTTCATGGGTAAAAGGATGTTACACAAAATAGCATTTATTTAGTGAAGTGCATAGCAATATGGCACAATTTCTGGTCATATCAGCGGCAGTCCAAACCATTGCATTAAAAAAAAAAGACATCATTGGATACGTAAAAAAAAATCTTTCTGAAAAGAAACTTTTTCCTTCTGATATCAACACTCTTATGTACTGCTTTTCGCCCTTGGAGTTGATTTCGGTGTGCTAACTTGCCAGCTGCTAAATTCAGAAAAATGAGAATTTTTTTTACTTTTAATTTCATGCGCAATAGCAAAGGCTTCTGAGCAAAACAAAACGAATTGGTCTCATAAAACATCCACAATGATAAATGAAACCCCTTCCGTTTAAGAGAAGGCAAAAGTCTGTGTACTTCACTATTGGAGTTAAAGGCGGAATGCGGAAAAACATAAAGACGGGGGATGAAAAGGCATGGGAGAGAGGGTGAATGATAAAAGATTAAAGTTTAAATCGAATAATTTCTTTCATTTCATTAGCAGAACAATTCCGGGAACTTTTTTTTTACACCCCTTGGTTTTCTTTCCTGAAAATCGAGCACGAAATTTTTCCTCAAAGCGGGAGTGTTTTTAATGAAACAGAAGTAATAAAGCTTTTTGTTCCTTTTCCAGCCGTTAATAATTTTGTATTACTGAAAGAGAAAAGGGTTGGGTTTTTTTTTCCCTAAATGTTTCCTTTTTTATCATTTTTCCCAAAAAGCACTTTAAGGCCTCTGAGCGAAATTGCACATTTTTCATCTAAATTAATGATAAGTTTGAAATAAGAAAATACGAAAAAATATGAGCCAACACCAAGTGCCATATATTACGTATTTTACTCTTGCACGAACACCGTTTTAGCTGTTAACTCAAACAGTTACTCCGAAAGAAAAAAATAAATAGATAAAAAAAGCTATATCAGGAAAATTTGTGTCGTTCTCTGAAATTACCATCCGGAGGAAAGTAGTCAAATAATTAAATGAAACTAGTTTTGAATTAAGGAAATAATTGCTTTTTAAGACCTTCAAAAGCCGCACGCGCATCTTTAAGGAACAATTTAAAGATAATCTCATTTCCAGCTGGTTGTTGATGAATATTTCCGGTGTCTTTCGCTTCTAAGTTTTTGATATTTTATAGAAGTATCTTCTGTAAATCAATTTGGAACTATATTATCTGTGTAAGAATGGATTTTCATTCCCGTTTTCTTGGAAATAGTCCGTCTAAACCACGCATGAAATATGAAGCGTCATTTGTTTTCAAAGCTATAAAATAAACTTATGGCAATTGTTTGTTATTCCGAAGAGTGTTTGTACTAGAGTTTTATTCTTTTAGGAATATTTGCTTTCATTTTCCTATTTCCCGCTTTCTCTCTATTTCCAAATGTTGAGTATAAAAAAGTTCTAATATATTGACAGGGTAAAGTATATAATTAAACTGCCTAAAAAATCAAACAACTTGTAATATTTTTTATTCTTTAATATAATCAGTATTTATATAATTTTGTTGGGGAAAGAACATTGGCCGGCTCATAACACTTTAATCAATTTATTCAATGGCGGCATCGATGAGATATTCAGTTTGTGGGAAATATATTGATGAATATATTTTGGCATAATTTATTAATATTTTGTGAAATGTTATTGTTTTACTTTGTTAATAATCATTCGGAAAAAAATGAACAATTTTATGTTTTTTTTTTTTTTTTTTGTTTTTTTGAAGTATATGTGTACCTCTTAAGAAATATTATCTTTATTTCCACAAAAACATTTGTTTATAGCTTTTAAACAATAGATTCAGCAGTCAAATTGAAAAACATAGAAAAGTTTTAATCTATCGTCAAGGTAAAGTAACTAATACGTATTTTTCTAAATATCAAACATCATGTAACAATTTTTATCCATTAATATAACATTATATAGATATTTTAATTGTGGAAAGTATACTATAGTAAAGAAGTGATAAAAGTTTAAATCTATTTATGTAGTTTTTGTTTTGAAAGTTAAGTTGTGAGGATGATGGGGACAAAGATGTTATTGTTTTAATTTATTTAAAGATGATTTGCAAAACATCGTAAAACGAGCTTATATTGTTTAGTCTTCTGAAGATTGTTTTTTACCAGAGTTTTGTTACTTAAAGATTTTTTTTCTAACTTTTCCATAAAACCAGATGTTTCGATTTTAAATGTTAGGTCCAACAGCTGAATTGAGAAAGATAGAGAATTTTTAATGTGTCAACAAGTTAAAGTAAGTAATTAAATTGCTGAAAAAATCCTAACATCATGCAATAATTTTTATCTGTTATTATAAGTTTTATGAGTCTAATTTAGTTGTGGAAAGAACATTAAAGAGACTACTACAGTTTTAATCTGATTCTATTTGTACAGACTCCATGTTGAGGCTTATGGTTTGTGGAAAATATTCACGAAGCTGTTACTATATTAAACTCTTTCTTTTTTCTTGTTTTAATTTATTCATAAGCATTTGTTTTCAAAAAGTTGTTTATTGAATTTATTTCCACTGCTTTATCTTTTTATTTATAGGTTTTGTACAGTTGATTTGAAGAAACATTTTATCTGTTGACAAGGTAAAGTAAATAATAAATTGCTTTCAAAAACTCAAATATCATGCATTAATTTTTATCTGTTAATATTACTTTTATATGGATAATTTTGTTGTGAGAAGATTATTGGAGATATTATATTATTTTTTTAATTCGCTTGTATCTAAAAAAAACATATAATAATTATTTTCATTTATTGGAGGCAATTTAAAATTAAATATTTTAAAAGGCTATTGAAATGTGCTAGGTTTATATTAATGAGACGCTTGTCGTTCATATAACTAAGCTGCTGAAGAGTGCTTAAAGGTTTGGAAGAGGTTTTCGGAAGGTTTCATTAGTATATATTTTTCTATAAGCAATTATTAATGAAACATTAAATGTATACAATCGTTTATAGTCACTGGCAAAACTGTTGCGGCAAACATTATTTTAAACAGCATTAAAAATTATGCATTGGCTCGTACCAATTCATATAATTTGTTGGTAAAATTAAATTGCCAAAAAAAAAACCAGGCTGAAAAGTGATAGGTTTAGACCAATGATGGATTTCTCAAAATGTTTATGATTGTTTTAAAAATTATTTCTTCAGCTCCTTTCAATGAAAAGAATATCTTAGGCATTTTATGAATTTATGAAAGTAATTATTTTAAATTTGTCAACTCCCTTTTACGAAAATTTTGCCTTTTCCTTCTTTGCTCTTATTATGTGTGTGTATGTTATTCTAGGTATGTATATCCCATACTGCTTATGCTTCCATCAAATCCTTTCAATTTCTTGATAAATTTAAATATTTTTTTTTCTTTCTAATGGGGCTGCAGTATTGGTCATCAACCATTGCAAACCTAGCGCGTCCCCAGAGATTGGTACCAACTCTTTCAGCGGCACCGCAATGAGTGTGGTACCATTGCCGCAAATTTTTTGACGCTTAGTTTCCCCTAGACGGGGCACCTGAGCTCTCGTTGATGCAATCTGCACTAGGAATTTAATTGAGCCGAGAGTATCCATGCTAAACGGATACTCAAGGGATCTTTAACATGCCGCATAATCATACGACATGGACGTAGACGTACAAAATTTAAATATAAATAACAAAAAAAAAATATTGAACCTTTTTATATAAGTTAAGATAGAAATAACCTAATAGTCTGTATAAAATCAAGCAACAAAAATTGTTTCACGGTGAATACTTAAATATAACTGCCTTTTAATTATTTTTAAACATTTTAACTTTTGTTTGTAATTACGAAATGTTAAATATATTCAATTTATCAATTGTAAAAACGGTAATGGTTTAAAACCTGATTTTAAAACCTAAATTATAGCGATGTATAATGGATAAAAGAAAAGTATAGACAAGCGTTACAACATCTGTTTCATGCGACGGTAATACAAAAAGCCACATATAAGAAACTTTTCCAAATAAACACACACAGATTAAAACTCCCTTTTGCTTGATAATTCTATTTGACTGCCAAAGTAAACCTCCCCCTAGTTTTAATCTTCAAACAGTAAATTCGACTTTTTATGAACAGCCTTTAAAAAAATAAGGGAAAAAAACAAAGTTTCGATTTGCACCTTTCAGTTCCCTACACTTCAATTAAATTTCTCCTACAACCACTATTTCCTTTTTTATTTCTTTTCCCACCCCTTGTGTACTCCCCTTTAGTTACCTCTAATGGGGGAGAAATAGGAAAAGTATTAATGGGAGTTCCGTTTTACCCCTTACGCTACCAGTTTTAAAAAGACTTACCTTTGAAAGAGGGAAAAAAATAAAAATAGAACGGTTTGATCTTAAAATTTCCAACTCTCTTTTTATACATCTTAAGTTAACTTTTAACGCAATCTTCAGTTTTTATCAAAATGAAATCTGCGAAATTCAATTCTAAGAGTAATTTTAATGACAGTCAGTAAAAAATTAACTAAAACTTTATTAATTGAAAGTTCAAAATTTTACCTTCATTTGGAAAATTCAAGAGCAGTTTGAATTCTTTATTAAAGGAAAAGAAAAGTTGGAGTTGTGATTTTTTCCCCCTCATGTTCTATGGCAAAGTTGCGATTTTAAGTAAATCTGTTATGAAATCGGTTATTTTTCATCATACGGTGAGTTATCATATGAAATATTATGTGTTTTGTACCATTGACCATATTGACACTAGTGTTTAACCTTTAAATTATTTTAATAAAAAGTACAGTCTATACTGGAATATGTAAGAACGTTCCGCGTATCTGGAATTTTTTCGGAAAGTGCTGATTTCACAAAAAGTGGAATTCCGTTGGGAAACTTTTACCTAATTCGCAGTTCACTCCGATTATCTCGAAAGTAATAATTTCGCTTTCTAAATAGAACTTGTTTATTAAATTGTGTGGTCTTTCTGTGTTTTTCGAGTTTTGAGATAATCTCAAATGAAATATGGTATTACTTTATTATATGCATATTAATTTATTAATAATTTCCGTTCTCGTGTTCTGCTGTGATTACTGGTACTGATTAATCGAAAGTTCTTAAAATTAAAATGAGATTATACTTCATCATAATTTTATATTATTTTTATGATTAGGTTTTGAAATATTTCAAAATGAGAACAGTAGGGAGTGTGGGTATAGTTGTAATTAAGAAAAACTACCAGTAAAAATATCATTTATTGTTGTAGATATATTTATTTATAAATAGTAGCACTGAATGGTTCTTTATAACCGACATTGGTTGTGCAACATATTAAAGCAAGAGCGGAACCTAAAAACAGTAAAAATAAAGAAAAATAGGAAACTTTTTTTTAGGCGAGAAAGTACTTTCTTTTCCCCAAAGCGATGGTTTGTAAATCAATACGTAGGCAATATAACATTGCCATCATTAGTCGACTAAATTACTTTTCATAGATCCTTTGACTTTTGATTTTGATTTCGTTCTTCGTAATGGATGCATGTTGAAGACGAAGTGAAAATTTAAAAATGATGGGAGTGGTGATTTGTTTTAACAGACTGTTACATCCATACCAAATTTCAAACACTTACAGATATTTTAAGATCTGGAACGTTCTTAAGATCCAATGTTTTTCATAAATAACTCCACCTTGATACATAAAATGTTTTCCCTCTAAAATCCAAATATTTTAAAATCCAAGCATTTTATCTTTCTAATGGGGCTGCGGTATTGGTCCTCAACCATTACAGACCTTGTGCGTTCCCCAGTAATTGGTACCATCTCTTTCAGCGGTACCACAAGGAGTGTGGTACTTTCGACGCTTAAAATTTAAGCATTGTTTCGCTAAATTTTTGATTAATTTAAAACCATTTTTATAGGCGGCAATCATTCTTGTAGGCGACTTAAGAGAATGCGTTGAAACAGGATACGGAGGCAGGAGGAGGATTTATAAGATTTCGAGAACTTTATTGGACAAACATGATTATCATTTTTCTTCCGTTATAACCGATTTTTTCAATTAGTTAAAAAGTCTTCCTGTTGTTTTCCCCACCTTTCAATATTTTATACATCCGAATTTCGTTACCTAGTAATATAATAATATTTGATTACGTAGGCTATTAAAGATAATTTTACCGCTTTACTTTCATCTATAATGGCTTATTAATGGCGAATGAAATTTAAGCAAGGCTAATAATATAATAATATCACAAATTGCTTAATGAACCAACAGTAAATAGCATACTGGCATTCCACAAAAAAAAAAAAAAAAAAAAAAAAAAAAAAAAAGACTAAAAGCTTTGCTATATAAAAATAATTAGTAATATACATATTAAATTATATAAAATATTAATAATATACATATTATATAATATGTATATTATTATACATATTATATAATATGAAATACCAGAATGAGAACTAATGAACAGTTTATTTGTACAAATAATTTACATCAATAATAGATGCATAAAATTTACTAAATTTCTATACATCTTGCTGTAGTTATAGCATTTGGAAAAAAGCACTTTGCCTGTATTTCTTACAGTTCAATAGCTTTCTCTTGAAAGACAATCGTAATTTTTCATCTGCTTCAGATTCTTTAGAATATCTTTGGAATTCTTCCAGCTAGATATCAATAAAAGAACCTGATTAGATTTTCATTCAACAGGTACACAGTATCTTAAACTGTCCCTAGTTGCTCATGCTTCGAAATGTGATACTGGCCTCTCAAATGTATTTATGTTATTCGAAAGATCACTAATGCAAGTTTTTTATTTTTTCCAATATACAATTCTGAAAGCAGATGATGGGGGAAATTAAAAATTTTACATAACATTTGAAATTTTTTTACATAATATCACAAATTGCTTGAAGAGCCTTCAGTAAATGGCATGTTATCATTTCCTCAAAATGAAAAAAACAAAAAAAAAAAAAAAAAAAAAACTAAACTTACAATTTTATTATTGTTTGTAGTTAAAATAATGGAAAAAAAGAAAGAAACAGAAAAACGGATTATGAATTTTAATCCTTAAAAATATTAAGGTTACAGGTTCAAGCTAATTCAATTTGTTGTTAAAATAATAATTAAAAAAAAACAGGAAAACGGATTATGTATTTTAATGCTTAAAAATATTAAGGTTACAAGTTCCAACTAATTCATTTATTTACTATTAGTATTATTATTAGTTTGAATTTTACACATTTGCCCTATTTTATACAATTTTTTTTTCTTTTTGATAAATACAGAAGAGAAATACTTTTCGCTAGCGATGCACAAGATGCCTTCTTTTTTCTTACATTTTATTTACTTAACATATCAACTAGTATGCTTAAGAGATTGACAGCATCCGGCTGATTTTGTTTTTATTCATTTTTTATAATTTATATTTTTCTTTCTTTATTTATGTATATTCATTTACTTATTTGCGTTTTGCACCTTCTATTTACGTATTTATTTTTTTATTTCCCTATTTTACACTTGCTTCTTTTAAAAACTTGATTCATAGCTTCAGGTGAGCAAAGCCCTTAGAAAATTCTTATTCCATTAGCAATGTAGTTAACACTTACATTTTATTTATACGTCTAAGGAATTTATCATTCAGGTAATTTTCAAAATTTATTAGTAACAGAACAACATTTCTCTGGTTTCATGTGAATAGATTCTAATACTGCATGATTTCTCATTGCATAAATGGGTTGTTTAAATTTTAGACACTATAATTAGTTACATGCGTAGTTGAGATTTTTAAAAGCTATGCCACTAAGACTGAAAACAATGTATGTCCAATTATTGATTGTGATGGACAATAAAATGAATTGAAACTCATTAAAAGAAGAGAGCTGTTAATAAGACGGGCCTGTGTTTCACTTGTGTTTTTCAAAGCCTTTTCAAGTTAGAACTGTGATAGTTCCTAGTAGTTCCTATTTAGTTCCCAGTATGAAAACGATGACGAAATATGGCTTCTAAAGGAAAGCCGTGAATCATTTTGAAGTAGGGAGTTAAGTACGTACTTCAAAGATATAGTTCCTAATAGGGAAACGATGACGAAATCAAATGTTTGGGGGTATATAATGGGTCCCACATAATATATGTTCCACGATGAAAAGTTTCATCTGAAAGTTGACCATGACGAAATTAAGTACGATAGAAGTGGTGGTATTTTTTACTTAGAATCGTTGTACCATGGTAATTCTACTTCCTAGCTGGGGGAAGATGATGAAGTTGAATTCCTTCAAGGGAAACGCTATCACGATATTTATTTCTTATGGTGAAAATGGTAATGTTGTTTAATATCTAATTGGTTGAAGATAAAGTTAGGTCCTTAAGCCAGAAAGCAATGGAGAATATTAACTCGAGGAAAATTATCTCAATAAAAAAGTACATTGCTTCTCAATAAAAAAGGGGAGGGGGAAGCGATGGAGAGGGCTGATGGAAAGACTACCAGTAAATCTTGTTTCCAAATGAAAGTTAAACATTTTAAACTCAAGCACAAAAAATAAAAATAAATCGAATTGAAAAGTCTTTTACGTTTTTTGAGGCACACGAGAAAGAAATTAAATTCATGACGGGTCATGCCCTTCCTAGCAGATGAACTTTTAAAAAATGCGGGAGAAATACAAAATAAATGATTTTTTTTTTTTGGCAAAGTGACTCGACGAGTAAAAAAAGAAAAATACTGTCAAATTCATATATCCGTCTTAATAAATTTTAATATAAAATTTTCAAAAGTGCTTTTTGCCAAACACTGCCAAGAATTTCAATTTGAGAATTTTTCACCTCAGGACTAAACATACGAATGAAATATTCAGTGTTATCTTACCTGCAGCTGCTCAAAGATGCAGGTAAAGCTTCGGAAGAGCATGAGCGCATAGGGACTGCTTAATGTAAATACAGAATAACAAAAGAACTTCACATTTATCACATTGACGGTCTACTATTTAAATAATCGGCTAAAACATCAGATTACTCTTTGTACTTATCTACTAATTCAAACCCCGTCCTCAAAGTTTAATACTGCTGAAAATGTATTTAGTTTAAGAAAGTAAATTGGATAACTTACCTTTAGTTAAAATAATAATAATAAAAATAATAAAATAATTATTAAAAACAGCAGAATTGGATTATGTATTTTAATGCTTAAAAATGTTAAGGTTACAGGTTCAAACTAATTTATTTATTTACTATCTAAGTGTTTGAAACGCATTTTCTTTCCTACATATTGCTCAAGAAACAGACCGTTTAAAAATGAAAAGTTATTTCGATTTTATTATCTTTAAATCAATTTGCAATTATAATTTCCCATTAAGTAATCGTTCAATTTGTTACCCTAATGCATGTATACATTAAAACATGTTAAAGAAATAAGATTTAAACTCGAGATTACGTGTTTAAAAATAATATAAAATATTAACTTACCTGACTCAACTTTCTATTGGCAAGGTTTCCATGGTAAACTTCTACATAAAATCCTGAAGCGATCTTCGTTGTGGATTGATGACTGATTTATAAATTACGTACCTCGTTCTACATTTGACGGATTGCTCGAAAGAATTACCGATTTATTAAAAAAAGGATTCGCTATAGTGTAATTTAAAGAGAGATGCACCAGGTTGTGTATTTATGTCAGAATATTAAATAAGACAACACATAGTATGTGGATTGTACACTTACAAACTGAATGCTGCACTGTATGAAGTGTATTGTTTTTGCATCAAAAGAATCGAAGATGTTCTAGTATTTTGTCGAAACACCTATTTTTCGACTGAAATGAAAATTTGTAGTATTTTATTTGTAACGTGAGCACAAGTAATTATGTTATCATGAAAAATTCGTAATATAAAAGCAAAGCTGAGTTTATCGGAATATAGCATGGTAAAATTTAGATAGCCCTACTCGATGTTTTAATAGGAATAATCGTAAAGGGGAATTCCTCCTTACCAAAAAGGACTGATGTCCCAGACGAGAAAAAGGAGACATGTCCCACTATGCATGATGCAAGGATAGATGCCTAGCTGTATTTTTTTTAATAATATTTTTATGAATCCATTACTTCTATAAATGTTGTTACGTAATTTATTGTACGTAGCATGCTTTTTAATTTATTATATGCATAAAATGTTTATTTAATTTATGAACACTGTTAATTTATCGCTTATGCAGTGTTACTTAATTTATATTAATGAACTATCCATTAATTTAAATTATATAGTGTTTCTTAAATTACTGTATATGAAGTAGCATATAATAACATCATTCTGTAAAACATAAGAACTTAGACTTTTCTTAGATCGAGTTTTCTTGCACTCTGTTAGGTTAATATCGGTTAATATTCATACAATTAACTATTTAATGAAACATGTTATTAACCAAATAATACTCATACAATTAACCACAAAAACTTCTTAATGTACTAATTATTTTGCATATTAAAGTCACTCAATTTACTGATTTGAGTAGTGAATAAAGACGATTTACAAAAGGAAAAGTTCGAAAAAGGTGAGGATATTGGATTGACGAAAACAATATTGAAACAAAAAATATAATTAAACCAAGAGATATCTATGATGATCAATACTTGCTAAAAATGCTTTCAAAATTATTATAAACCCACGCCAATTATTGAATGGTTCGAATGCATTCATTGTAAAAAATGGACTCATGAAAGTTTTACTACGTATGGGTGAAATGCGCAATATGTGTGGAAGAAAGTACAAAATTAAAAGTTTAAAGATGTAATTTTATTTTTATGTTACATCTTCAAAGTTTAAAAGTAGATTAAAACTGTTATGTAACTTTCAAACTTTATGTTCAGTGTTATTTTCAGAATTTAGAAATGTACCTTCATTTTTGATAAAGTTTAAAGGTGGTAAATATTTTTTTATGTTCTTTTATGGTAATAAAAGTGCAAAATGTTTCGTGTCTGCCATTTTAATTGATTTATTTTAGCGGGCATCACTCCCTCTTCACTGCGGCACTCACCTCACATGTACGGAGAGATGACCAAATTCGATCTTGTAAAGTTTCTCTTGCTACGCAAAAGTAAACACTCAAATATTAAATTACGATATATACATTTAAGCAATGTAACATGACATTCGTCGTAGCGGAATTTCCACTGATATTATCGATAACTTAAAATTTGGCAGCCACTCCCTTTATGGTTGGGCAACTCTCCTCGGATTGCCCTATGCGTTATATCATAAGACAGAGGAATTTATTTTGGGAAACCTTAAGACAGCTTTCAATTGAAGTTTCAAAATATTGAAATATATATTCAAGATAGGTAGTTTTGAATTTATTTTGGGAGGGACCAGGCCCCCTCCCTCTCTTAATTGCCCTTTTGTCATAAGATGAAATAAATACGCATGGGAAATATCAACATATCCTTTCGAAAAGATGAGAGCTAATGATACAGATTTCTGAGCCAATATAAAAATGATTTAACTAATCATTCATTACATTATGTTGAGCAAGAAAGAGTGATCCCAGACGATTAAACATTTCCCCTTACAAACATTTTGCTTGAAGAAATCGGTAACTAATATAACATTTATGCAAAACGTTGCAAATAAAATCGAATATTTTTAAAACAAATAAAATGTTACTAGGTTTCGAAGAAATGTTTTTACTGATGAAACTTTATATTTATAAACCAGGTATAAAATCAATATTGTTTTGAGAAATGTTTGGCATTGAAAAAAAAATTAAAGCTACATAACTAACATAACATTTTTAAAAATTGCATAATTAATATAAATTTTAAATTAATTTAATTATATGAATTTAAAAGGCAAAAGTTAATTATTAAGTTTAATTTTATAAATCACTCATAAGAATTTTTAAACATAAAAAAGTCCCATTCCGAAGCAATATTTAAAAATTACTATCTTTCTCTTTTAAAACTTGAGAGTTGAAAGCTATCTATGTGTATTTAAAACACATTCTTTCTTCGAAATATATTTCATTGAAAAAGACATTAACATTAAAAAAACAACCCGAAATTTTCTTATTCATTTATAATCGATGTACTAACGGTATTTTAATGGCATTCGATTTCAACGAATTTTGAGTTCCAAGAGATTATTGTATTCTATACGTCAAATATAATTTTATGGAAAAGGCGATAATTCCTTAACCTATTTTATACTTCTAATTAAAAAAAATAAAGGAAAAACGCGCGAATCGCTAAGTACGTGAAGTTCGATAAAACTTAAGAAATGACTTTTACATTTCTTAATGAGGAAAAATTCTATTGTAAAGTGCTTAGAAATAGAATTACGACGGAAAATTTCAAAAATGTTTTCCTTTCAGTAGGTTTGTGGGAAAGAATTCAATATATATTTTTAATATTCGTGTCGATACAAATGGCTATTTAAGCTGATATATCGTTAAATTTTAACGAGCAACTAAACTAAAAAATGCTGTTAATGAGAAAATAAGTCACTTTTCTTATCAAAATTATTTACATTCAATCAATGATGTTTTGTTTTGAAAATGAGTTTCTGAAGGAAACATTTTTGGTGTCTTTGGAGTACTATTATAACTGTGTTTGCTGATGAATATTCAATGCAGAAATGAGCATTAGAAATGATACTTTTGTTTATGCATTGCGCTAAAATGGTGTGGCGAAACAGGCTTTGGTATGGAGAAAACGAGGAGCCCTTACATTAGTTGAGTTTGAAGCCGAGCTATAACGTTCAGCATGTGATATTTTTTTGTTAGCTTCTCGCGATTTTTTGCTTTGGATTGCTTCCTCAAATTAAATTGAAGCCGCATTAGATCGTTTTGTGCATTTTTTGTTTTTGTTTTTAGTGTTACATAATGCTTTTGTACAGGATAGACACTTAAGAAATACTGCACACAGTAAAGCCAGTTCTCCGTTCTCTGCCACTTCCATTTCAAAATTCGCATCAGCTAACTCTAGCAATAGTCTGTTTTCGTCTTGAAAAAAAAAAACTTGTGACTATCATGGTGTCAATTGCGTTGGTCCTGTGCTCAGTTAGGAACTGTGAGTTCGATTTCCGCCCCTTATCTAGGGTGTATCTTTGTAATATCCTTCTTTGTATTGTAATATTCTGCCTTGTATTGTCTTGTACTATATGTCCTATTGAAATAGGTTTTTTTTTACTTAAGTCCTTAAGATCATAGCAATAGCCTCAAAACTGATGTGATCTAAAATGATCTGCAGCAATCGAGTAAGTCGCGGAAGTATTTTTTCACCATCAATCTGTTTGATTCGAATAACTAGTCACTGTAATACGCAATAGTGTTTAGCTTGTAGCGGTGCGAGTCAGTGCTTCAAATAGCCCTCTTTGCTCCTGCCCAGGGGGCGCGCCTTTTGGGAAAGCGGTAAAGAATGCGGCTACCACCAAAAAGATCTTGGTTCCACTCCCGGCGCTTCACGGCCACACTCGCATCGTTACATCTGGTGACCCGGCATTTACGCACGCAGCAATGGAGACCCGAACACTCCACAGAGGGCGCCACGAGATGACTCGCACGCATTCGTGCAGTCTGCACGCGCTCGCACTTGAGCCCAGCCACGGATCCGAGCAAACAGGCCCAAACTTCACTCACTCACGCAGCAACCTCAAGCAGCCTTTCTCTCGCGCTGGTGCACCCATCTGTGGTAAAATATCGTTCACTCTTCCCCTACTCGCTCACGGGGTGTGGAGTATGTAGCGGTGCGAGTCAGTGCTTCAAATAGCCCTCTTTGCTCCTGCCCAGGGGGGCGCGCCTTTTGGGAAAGCGGTAAAGAATGCGGCTACCACCAAAAAGATCTTGGTTCTACTCCCGGCGCTTCACAGCCACTCTCGCACCGTTACAAGCTCAAAAGAAAGTTAAAATTAAACGAACATTTTCAGAACATCTTCAGAGCAATCCCTTCTGCGTTTAGCTTCATTCCAGATTTAGTTAAATATGATACGTCTGTAAAATGCTAAGATATTTACTTTCGAAATGTTGCTTGTATTTCATGTCCTCACTAAATACTACTCTCACTATTAACCCTTTGTTATTACTTTTAGGAACGGTTAAATTTTAAGTCATAAATATTTTTATCTGATATGTTTCTCGAAATTCTGCCTAATAATACGCACACCTCTATTACATGAAAACTTATCCCTACCGAATTTCCTTTTAGTGTATAATTCCGTTAAATATAGGTTTCATTGAATGATCCTTTCTTTTTTTTTTAAAGAAAGCAGTTGAATTTAGCATTGGAAAGCTCTTCTTAGGGATAAATAATGTTAGCAATGAGCTTTTTTTGCTGTAGGGTATGTAGACCTAGGGGTTAACAAGAGAATATTAGCTGCTACCCGCATTCCATGCGTTGATGCTACTATTTTTACACGTCCTTAACAAGTCACTGGTATAATATCACTTCTCGGCTTTCTGTTACTCACAATGCTGCTTGTTACAACTTCAATTACAAATGGTTTGATTCGCCTTTGATCATAAGTATAGCATTTCATTTGATTATGCAAGGTCCAGAACATGAGAAGAAATTGATTTATATTATGACCACATCTTCCCCAAAACAGTTTTAGTAGAAGTTGTTTACCTACTCCTTTTTTCTGGATCCGGTAAAACTTGCAAAGAAACTCGCTTTATATGAGCGAATCAACCACCTCAAAATTTTACTTCTTAACCTAAAATTTCACTAATTTCTTAAACACAAACTTTGATTTATATGCTACAAAAATACTCCGTCTTCATTTTACCACTTTTTCTTTCCTCAGAAACGCTCAATCCTTTTAAACAAAAGATATAGCTGCGGAATTACTAATCCACTTATATACAACCCGAATCCTGCAGCCTTTTATTATGCAGGTAAAGCGGCGTAAATTATCACAGCCAACGTGAAAACATAACCCTAGTTCCCAAATTTCACCAATAATCTCATTTTGATTGCTGTAACATTAATGCTTTTCTCTTGCGAACCACCATGCTTTTGAAGCGTGACCCTTATATTAAGTAGACGACTTTAATCACACATGTTACAGAGCTGCACGCGCACAAAGCCTCTGGGTAAATATGACGGGCATCGTACGTGACACTGAAAACACCGCTTAGTGTTTATTTATTATCACTTTTTTACACACTTCTCTTACAGCTTCAGATTTCTTCCCCAGCCCCTAATTATCTCGGTGAAACATAAAATATTGAAGCCTTGCCATAAGCCACCTTATGGCGACATTTTATCTAGAATTTATGTCACGGGTCTAAATTTCTAAAAATGTTTTCCGAATAATTTTAAGTTTTGATTTTTTCATGGTATCAAAGCACGTACCCTAAGAAGTAGTTAAGACTATTTTCATAGAAAAATCAATAATTTTGTTTTTCCTGATTACGCTCTTATATTTTTAATTCCTCTCATTAAATTTTGTAGGCTCTGGTGCTGATGCTATATTCTCATGGTGAATTCGTCTACATGGTGGACTAAAGTTATTTTTGATTAATCCGTGCTATTTAAATAACAAGAAATTGAAAGCTAAGCAAACAAGTATGCTTAGAAAAGGACAAAATATTCGCAGTGAGCTTGCTTGATAGAAAAGTTCATCTCAGATATGTTTATCACAAATGTTCAACGCTAGATGCAAAAGTTTACTTCAAATATAATTCCGCTGACTTTTCTCCACCAGACCCCTACCTGTTAACCGTGGCCTTAGGATTGTTTGAGCACGGGGCGAGGTAGTGGGGTCCACGGATTTTACATGCACGTATCCCCAAGAGCACATGGTGGGTCTTCAGCTGGTATCGAACACGCGACCTTCCAGGTGGAAGTCCGACGCTCTGACCACTAGGCTACCACGGCCTAGTATGCCGATGACTGGTCTCGAATCTGGTGTCAAGCACTTGAGCATGTTTTTAAATAAGTGTGAATGCAATGGTGCCCCTCCACTAAAAAGGGACGGCCCAACAACGAGACAGCCCAAAAAAGATTCATTAGACCCCCTTCAAAAAAAAAAAAAAAAAAAATTCAAGCAGGCAATCTGCGTTAGGACATTGTATCATATGGACTCTCTCGCTTTTCTGTACCGCGAGAATCCATCTACTTCGGCCGGTTTTAAACCCAAAACTTTGGGCATAAGATGCCAGTGAAAAACCACTAAGACACCATGTCGGTACATTTAGATTTTCCAAGTTAAAATAATTCATCAATATGGAACTACTTGTCTACGCATAAGTTAAAACCTGGTGAGATTGCACAGTCGGAATGATGTTGCACTTGAATTTTTGGGAAGAAGGGGAGGTGTGAGCGCACTGGTGATTTCGGGTAGTTTTACAGCCCAGTGTCTACTTGAATTCATAAGTTTTTCTCTCTAAATGTATGATGCAACGTATTTTTTATTGTTTGCTTTCCAAATGTAAGGGCTTGAATTTTCGCTACTGTTCCTTTGATTTTCATGTGAGTACTGCAAGATACTTTTTTAAGCAAACGCTTTTTCAACTATTTTGACAATTTACTTGCAATTTATTATTAATATAGTCCACTTATTATCTAAAGCCATTTCCCATGCGTGTAAACCACCTCCTTCCTCATGAGCGCAATTTCACCCGCCCTATAAGGAGAGAAGCGAAAAATAGGTGTTTTAATTTTATTCCATCTGTCGCTTTAATTTATATCGTAACGACGAAATAATGATGGAAACTCATGCAGAAGAAATTTATTCATCAAGTTTGGCAAAAAATTAACGTTTTCATTCTTTTTATCATGTTTTCCAATTGTGCGCCAACTCTACCGGCCCTCAACTTATTTTCCTTAAAATTGTATCGTGAGATTTTCCATTTGTTACAGTTAAGTATTGTTTTCAAAATTTTCTGAAAACTATCATTTTAGCTAGTTGATTTCCACGATGTATAATAAAAACATAGAAAAGGTACTATTCAATGTTAATTAAAAAATCTCTTGTCTTTCTCCTTAAACAATATACATATATAGTATATCTTCAATTCATGTAAAAGTCAAATACCCTAACATTGAGATACTCTAAATTTACACTTCCGAATCGTCATAAAAAAATAGTAAAAATCATCTATCGCATCCCCTATTGCTTACAATAAGTTTATTAATGTAACTTTCTAACTGAACTGGCCTATATCATGAAATATCTAATTGTAAATTGTAACTAACTGCAGTAGTTCACCAAAATTTCGCGTGCATTTAGTGACTTTTGCCTGAGTGCCAACATTACTTTTATATTTATTTATTTATATCAATATATGCCAGAATTATCAGATCACGATTTTGTAAAAAAAAATTAATAAATAAATAAATAAATCTAATCAAAATTCTGTATCTTACAGTACTACAAGCATAAAAATTCGGTTGGCCTATTGGCACACAACTCTTTCACAACGGTACGATTGAAATGAAGTAAAAATGTACGTATTCTAACAAGACATATAATATAAGAACTTATCTTATCTGTATGGAAAATCTCTTGTTATAAATAATCAACCACCACGACTTATTGCTGGCCAAGTGTAAATGTATCTACAGCAGCTGAACACATTCAGGTATTTAAACGCAAATTAACCAACGGTCTCTGCGTGCGTGTTGGAACCGAATCGTGACTAAAACAAGAGTGCGTGGCTTGTAGCGACTCCTGTAACCTCTACCTTTAACACGATCTAATAAGTCGGAAGAACAAATGATAATTTTGACTTTTTACGATCCAGTAATAGCTAAGACGTATGAAATGGTTAAATTTGAGTTCAACTCCAATGTCCGAGATCCTTTTATACAACGTGCTTCAATACGAAGTACAACAGTTATATAATTTTTTCCTTTAACAAGACATAAAACGTTGTGATACAACAAATGTTAGGTTTGAATTTTGACGTTTCATTAATAGCTGTGAATCAGTTGAGTTATTTTTTCCCCCAACGGTTAAGGTTATTTTATAACACATGGTTTACGTTATGTAACCTATATTGGTTAGTTTTTGAGCTTTTACAATTCAATAATAGCTTGAACGCAGAAAATGATTCATTTTAAGCTTTTTCCAGTGTACTGCACTAATAGAATAAATCCCCGATTCGATAACATTAACACGTTTAATGTGAACTTCGTTTTGAACGAACTGTTTAACTATGTCTCATTAGATGTAATACTCGTACATGGTTAGTTTCTTATGCCGTTTATAATGTCTGCAACATATTTTTTGTTTCATTTTACGTGCTAAATATTAAGATGATTAAATAAATGATGGTGTGGTTTTAAAATAGTGGTGTAATTTTAGTCTATGAAACAAATATTTGTGTAACTATTACCAGTAGCGTCATTACGGGGCGGAGGGGGGGGGGGGGTCCGGAGGGGAGGAGGTTTGTCTCGTTGACCCGGTGACACAAAAAAGGGAGTTAAAAAGTTTTTTAAAAATATATATGCTTGAATTATACAAATTTACTGGTGCTATTTCAACGTATCATAGCTGAAAATAAATGTAGTTTAAAGTTTACTGATTATACCAATAAGTTACACCATTTTTTTGTTTTTGTTTGCACAACTGAAAGCAATAAAAACTACAGAACAACACATTGGGGGAGAGGGAGACACCACAAATTACCACCCCGGGTGACACACATGGTAGGAGCGCCACTACCTATTATGTAAAAAGCATACCATGACCAAAATTGGACATGGTTCTCCACTCATGTTTTTACATAATAATTCAAAATTTTATTTCTTCAGACTAAAATACTTCCACTTTTAAAGTTGGCGTGACAATGTGTAAGAATTCCAAAATCTATTAAGTTTTTTAATATTTAGTACCCGAATAAAAAAAAAAATGTGTTTTGTACTGTCTATTACATATGGAGTAAACATAGTAACAGTGAGTAATATTGGCAATGTCGTGGGTACCCTTTACTATTCACATTAACTCCGTTCTCATGTACAAGAAAACAAGGGAAAAAAAAGACTGTTTATTTGTCTGCATATATATGATCCTCCTGAGATGTATAATCTGCAGACTGCTTTAATAAATTTATAGTTTTTTTTTTTACTATCCGTATTGCAATATTTCATTAAAATCATATAAGGTACAGCCGGTAGAGTTGGCGCACAATTGGAAAACATGATAAAAAAGAATGAAAACGTTAATTTTTGCCAAAGTTTTGGTGAATATTATAGACCACATTCCTTCTGTATGCATTTCCATCATTATTTTGCCGTTTGGCTATAAAGCGACAGCTAGAATAACACTAAAACACCTATTCTTCGCTTATCTCCTTAGAGGGCGGGTGAGATTGCGCACATGGGTGGTTTACACGCATGGGAAATTGCCTTCGATAATAAGTAGATTATATTAATACTAACTGCAAGTAAATTGTCAAAGTTGAAAATGAGTTTGCTTAAAAAGTATCTTGAAGTACTCACATCACAATGAAAATCAGAGGAACACTAAAGAAAATGCAAGCCCTTGCATTAGGAAAGCAAACCATGAAAAAGACGTTTTGTCATACATTTTCAGAGGAAAAACTTATGAATTCAAGTAGACACTGCTGTTGTGGCTGTACAACTACCTGAAATCGAGGCGCACCTCACACCACCCCTTCCTCCAAAAAATTCAAGTGCGCCCTCTTTTCTACCACGCAATCTCACCAGGTTTTACCTTATATTTTTTAAAAAACCATAATTTATTCTAACTTTTAGGATATCGTTCTTGAAAGAGGGAACGTTTTAGAGACACGCGTGTAACAAATCAGGCAATGCTTTTCTTAAAATTACATGCGCTTAATATTATTGGGGTAGATATTTTTCGGGCTCAAATGCTCATTTCTATGAGTATCTGCTGCAAAGATGAGCGTCTCATAAATTTCATTGCAAAAATGTTATCTGACTCTTTTTCAAAAGCTCTGAAGACGAGAATTATGCATATCTCCTCTGGGAAAAACACGATTTTCCCACTGAAGTCTTGTCACGCAATAAGAGAAAAAAGGTTCATACTAATGACTTGTGTCGATGATTACTGTGACGCTATTGCCTACTAAAATGAGTTTCACAATAAGATACGCTTTTGCTTGCATTTGATAAATATTGTACTTGATCTCAAAGTTTCAAGTCCTTAATGAAGTACCTTGGCAACTTCTGAGTGCCCAAAAGACTTGTGCGCATGCATTGGTGTTTAAAAATTATAATACGCAGCTTATTTTCACCAAAGGTATCTTTATTAAGGTGGTACACAGACTTCGTGTCTTTAAAGATTGAGGAAACCAAGAAATGTTGTCAATTAGGAAGCAAAATATTTTGTACTAAATCACACTAATATTATAACTGAATTCATTATCGCAAATATCAATGTGTTCAGCCAAAGCAAACAAACAAGAACAAGAACAATAAAAGCGTGAAGTTGACTAAAACTAATTTAAGGAGCAATAAAATATAAGCTGAATTTTGTTTTTAATATACTTAGTTTTAAATCAAACCTTTACTTCTTAAAACTAACTTAAGGAACAATACAATTTAAGCTGAATTTTGTTTCTAATACGGTAGAACGTAGCTTGTTAAGGGCAATTCCATGAGAAAGTGGACATAAGGGCTGAAATTTTAAAATTGTTGTACTGCTTCAAATAATATGTCAAATTAAAGGTAATGATATGAGGTTTATGAAAATGTAAAGAAATATTTCACAAAAATGATCCGTTTATTATTTTGGGGGGCTTAAAGTTTGTGCATTGTAGCACACGTTCGATTAGGAAAAATTGGGTATTTTCATTCACTCTGAAATAATATTTAATACAACACCACTTTCATTGTATGTGCATATATTACATTTTATGATCTTTGTCTCCCTTTTTGACCATTTAATCTTTCATAAATATGCATTAAATCTTATTTTAAATGCAAATTTATTTATAGAGTCTCTCACACCCGTCACAGAAAAGATGCTTAACATACCTTAGCAAATTCATTAATCCATGGAAAATGCCGAAAGTTTCTGAAAGTCTAATTATTGCAAGTGTGCATAAGTATAAAATATTCAAATTTCATTAAATTTTTATTTTCTGTGAAAATTTTGGTGTGACGGGTGTGACAAAAACTTGTGACTGGCGTGACAAAGTGATTGTGAAGGGTGTGACACCATTTAAGATAGTTTTTAAATATTTCATAAATTAAACTTAAAGTTAAAGCACTTGTTTCTAAAGAATTAGGGCAGTATGTTATAATAATAATTATTATTATAATTTTTATAATTTGATATAATTGAATAACTTTGATGTTTTGCAGCTATTTTGTAGCCATTTTTTATTGACTCATAATAAATTTTCAAAGAAAAAAAAATGGAATTTTTTTCATTAGATTGTGCTTATTGGGCTCATCCACAAATAACTTTATTCACATGTTGGGCATGGGTAAGGAATAATGTTCTCTCTTTTCTGATTGTCAGCAATGAACTGCAGCATGACAAATATACTGTATGGACATTTTTAAAGACCATCTTAGCTAATTCGAAAGAAGAGTTACCTCAAATACAAAAAGTGAAAGTGTTTTATGAAGGCTGTGCAGTCCAATTTAAAAATAAATATAGTATATCAAACCTGTGTTTCTTTAAAAATGATTTTAACCCTTTCTAAGGCGGTGGGAAGTATGCTTCCCACCAAATTCATCAAATTATAGATGTTTATACTAAGCTATTTTACCCTTTCTGATTGGCAGAATCTTGCAAAGACTCTGGCAAATATATTTACCATCACATGCATCAATATTGAAATATTATAGCTATCTAATATCTTATGAAATACTATAGGTGGGAAAATCCTGCTAATCTTATTTACTCTATTATGTGAATTTTTTTGAAACAAAACAAAACCTGAAAAATATTTTAACATACTGACACTACAAAAAATGGCCCTTTAAAGGGTTAATTTAACTTGTGAGTGGAACGTTTTCGCCACTTCCCACGGAAAGGGAGCAGTAGATGGTATTGGGGGGCTTGTGAAGTCAAAGGTATGGTGTATGGTTAAATCAAGGAAGGCAGTAGTCAATTCTGCTTTTGATTTTTTTCAATTGTTCAGTGAAGACAAAAGGTATTAAATCTATGAATGTGACATCTGAGCAAATATTGCAGTCTAAGTCTATGTTGTCTGCAAGATGGGAGAATGCTGCATCAATCGAAGGAGTTAAGTCCTACCACCACTTTCAGGTAAGTGACTCTGAAAACATTTTCATTGGAAAGACTGCAAAGTCAACATTGAAACAAGTAAGAGTCACTGAAATTCATACAAGGAATTTTACTCCCAGCCAGATCGCACAATCTGACATTGTTGTTGGAGACTTTGTTCTAGTTTCCCTTTCCACTGCAGGGAATCCTTAGCAGATCGAATTACTCTACTGTTTTGGGCATCACCATGGAAAAGGAAGAAATAAATTTAAAATATTTGCAGGCTAGTGGACCCTATTGTATTTTGGCCAGAAAATGACGGTATTTCCACTGAAAAAATATCCGTCATCATTGATATTCTCCACCAGCCTTTATGACCCGAGTAGAGATCACTGTAAATTCTAAATCAGATGTATACATGTATATATCTCTTATTTCTAATAAAATGAAAATGTATATTGGCTAATGTCAAGTTTACTATGTGTACTAATTACTGCTTTTTAAAAAATTGCTTCTCAAAAATTTTAAATTGGCACAGTGTCACACCCGTCACATTACAAAAAAAAAATTCCCAAATACTAAGAAATTTAAAACTGAATATAACAAATATGTATTAAGTTTCATCTGAATCTCCTTCAATGGGGAAAAAATGCTACAATGATGAAAAATTTTAAAATTCACAAGGATTTTAGCAATTATGAAAGCAAGTGAAAAGTCATGTCCCGAAAAAGTCACACCCGTCACAAGATTTATTTATTTATTTTTTTTAAATTAAAAACTCTTTCAGTTTTATTTTTTCACAGTCATTAAAGCAAATGCAAAGGTAAACACAGTTTTAAAAAAAAATTGCTATTTATAAGAAATTCATTGCCAAAAATATAAATTAAGCTTTAAAACTCATGTCTGGGAGTCACACCCGTCACAATGGAATGGCCCTTAAGCAATTTTTCACTTGATTAGTCATAGCTTCTAAACGATAAATCAAAATTGATTGGAATGTGTTCTAATAGACGGATTAATTTTATTTAATAGCCGTTACTTTATTATTGTTTAATAATTATAGATATACATTTGTACAACTATAAAGATGTTGACACGTTGTCAATGTTAGAAAAGAAAATTAACCTACTGCCGAGAAAATCGGGGTGGCTCAAGTATCCCCACTTTCCCCTACTGTTAGTGTCCTAATATTTTGTTCTCATCCAAATGACACTCTTTACATTCAGTAATGTTTTTTTTTTTTCTTCCTTTTCCTCATTCTCTAACGTGGGATGTGAAAGTGGGAAACATTTGAAACAGCATGTTCATGATGGTAGAAGGTGAAACAAAAATGTCGTTTCAAAATTTTGTCTTTTACTCATTTTCGAGATAGAAAATATAACTTAGTGTTCAGTTCGATTAAGTTTTTTTTAATTTTTATGGAATTAAAACGAATGGATACGAAAGTGTTAAATAATAAGAATAATAAAAATATATATACAAAACAGATGAATTAGTGAATGTTGCTCTTCGAGAATTTCTGAAAATTGCTTATGTAGTAGAATAAGAGGTTACACTGCTTGATGAAACTTCCACCGCTGATAACCCAGTTTCTGTGTTATGTTTATTATTTACTTAACTTAATATATTGCTACTTTAAGGTATTTTCATAGTAATAAAGTTCTTTACATAATTTTTTTGTCCATATATATACATGTATGTATGTATATGTGTGTGCGTGTGTGTGTGTGATTTTTCATAGGGAGTAGCAATTTTACGAGAATAATCGTTTGGGATAGATACAGGACACTGATAGATTATAGATTAACACTGCACAGTTCAATGAACTGACACATCAAAGGATACCCTACTCTTTGTGGGAGGGATCCAGATCTCATCCAATGACCAATGGTGATGGATGATTTGTCATGATTGACATCTCACCTGCTGCCGAGCTTTGGGTTTTCAGATATGTAGCTGCTGCGGTTTCACTAACTGAACCGGTGAGTAGTGACAGTCTGAAAAGAAGCTGTAACAAAGCCTGATGCTCAATTAGGAACAAGAGAGCTTTGATTTTGTAACCTGTTTTTGATGAGGGAGCCTGTTTTGCTCTGAATGGAAGCTTTTGCTTTTCTGCATATTCCTGTTCTGGGTAATAAAACCTGCACCTTGTCATGAGAACTGTAACATGTGTGGATGATTAGATCAGATGTGAAAGAAAGTGATTATTGATTTGGCTACAAAATATAATGCAATGAATTAATTCGTCTTTTACTGAAATTCTTAACTGTGCGGTATACGCGTTGAAGAAATTTTATCTGTGATAATTTTGTGTGTGAAGTGCGACGAAGGATGTGAAATTGGCAATACACAGAATGATGCCATTAAAATCTGAGGAATAATTTTGCGAAATGAAACCCATCAGTTTATTTCAAACGGAACCATTATCAGACAAAATGCACTGTATTTTGAACTTAGAGGAAGGCTGAAGTTATAGTTTTAATAGTTCTATTATTTAAAAGCAGGAACTTAGTAGTTTTTGAGCATTAATAAAAATAATAAGATTTGCGTTAGCTTCTAGTTTCTAAACATTAAATACTCATCCTTTTTTATAAATTTGATTGTACAGTCACAAAGAATAACTTCTGCAATTACAATTCGAAAATTTCAATAATATATACCTGCTGTTGAGTAGTCTCCAAAAACTTTCAACAAATAAATCATTAAGAGGTTGTGTGTATTTTATCTAAATAAATCACATAGTTGATATCTAGCTTCTAATCTGCTTAGACTGAATATGCAAAATCAGAAATCAGGGAATATATTTAAAGAATAATTTTAAAACATATAATAATAATAATAATAATAATTGGTAAAAGAGTGGAATTTTTCAATGACAAAATTTTCAAGCTCCCAGATTTGTAAGCATAGACTTTGACCTTATATTGCTAATCGAAACTTCCTCCTACTTTCAAATAGCATTTTTATTATTGGATTCCTCCAACTTATGCAGTTTTTTCCTCTCTCTCTATCTTTTTTTTATATGTGTATATATGTATATATATATATGTATATTATATCCCTTAATTACATTCTTATATTCCATATTTTCCTCACATGAGCTTTTCAAATTCCCATTCATCATTCCTAGTTCTCTAATAACTATTTTTACATTATTTTTAGATCTAAGAAATTCTGAAATAGTTTGCTTGTTTCGCCAGTTATCTATTTAGTAAACGATGTGTTGACTTAAGAGAAAAAAAAACTCCAATAGATACAAGTAAAGTCGTGACATTGTGCTGGATTTCTGACAGAAATATATTACCGCTCTCAAAACATTCCTTAGCACAAGTCTTGTCAAATTATATACTTCTACCTACCTCAAGGTACAATACTCCCGTTTGTGTTGATATGGTGAAAGTAATAACACGGTTACATCTGTATTTAAAGGCTCGTTAGTTGGTTACATAGGTTGCAGGATATTTTCGAGCTCGACGGTGAGGAGATGGTAAAATGAAAAAGACACAACTAAATACGTATAACAGAAATCTTTAAACCTTATCCTTGAATATTTTTTGTTGAAGAGTTAAAAAGTGAGAGCGTCTTTTTCTGTGTTATGATAAATATTGTGAAATGAATGTTGCATACAAATTCGCATGATCTTGGAAAATTTAATCTCTTAGTGCATATGGAGGAATTAAGTGCCATGTGCATTCATGGATAAGTGAACAAGTCGGCTTTTCTGTATACGTAATAACAGATCGCTTCATGAAAATTCCTTACGATTTTTCTCTACATTGCATGCCTTATAGCAAATATTGTGTTTATCTACTACCAACAAATCAAGCAAGAAGAATTTTCAAAAAAGGGAGGGGGCATTGGGCTTTTTTTTTAAATCAAAGATATGTTTAGTTTCAATAATGATAATATTCTTCTAAAACCATTTATCCAATTTATCGAATTTCCTACGTTCAAAGTACGATTTTTGCACACGCTCTGGTAGTTATTGTGTTTATTTCATGCTAATTCGCTGTCCTGTTGTCGAGGAAGATTTGAATGTTATCAATCACTTCTTCGGCGATGATAACGTATGCTTTGACCAAATATTTTTACAGCAGTTGGTAGTCACTGGTTGCATGTCCGGTTAGTGTGTGTGTGTGTGTGTGATGATGATTTCCCCTTCCTAATTTCCGACAGCCTGCAGTTTCGATTTTTGTCGTGAATTTTAATACGGCGAGCTGCAAACTCCCCAACCCAGCGTAATTTGCTTTCAAAAAAACGAAAAACTACTGTCTGTCTGAAACGAGAAAAGCTCACGCCGAAATGCCTGTGCCTGGCTGTCAGTATGGCAAAAAAGGTGTTTCTCATTTTTCAAGGGAATTTCAAAAGACAATGTTCCAAACTTTTGAAATTCTCTAGAAAAAATGCGACACACCTCATTGCCATAGAGACAGACAGGCACAGACATTTCGGCGTGAGCTTTTCTCGTAGCAGACAGACTAGATATAAGACATATTAATACAAAACTTATAGATGCAAACTTGCACCCTGCCTCAACTCAAAATTATAAAAAGTGGAGCTAGATCAGTTACACTCTCATCCAACGAAATATGATTGAAAAGGGTATGGATACAAATGTCATGAAAAATAAATAAATAACTTTAAGAATTACATAAACCAACTCCAACAACACTTTTCGATATCCAACAATAATTTGGATTTCAGATGGCAGCCAACTGTACTGTTCACCAAAATTAGATTTTTATTTTTCGTTAAAAGTGGTTCAAAGAAACGAAAAAAAGGGGGGGGGGGATTATTTAGCAAGACTATTTTATGTTTTTAAACTAAAGTTAGATTTTTCTATTACTCCAAGGCTCTAAATCACAGTGAGTTTCAAAAAAACATTACTGGTGGGTTATGGACCAAGTTTCCCAATACATTTTCGGTCACTCATTCTTAAAAAAAATACTAATAAACTTTTGCACGCCTTATATTATATTCACAAGCACTCAAACCTCTACAAAACTTATGCACATATTTGGGTTTCAATCGATTGTTAAAATTTTAAGGAAATAAATTCAAAATGAAATAATAATGACTGCACTATTTTTTATATTTAAAAAGGAAGAAATTCATGAAAAAAAAATGAAACTAAATTTGAAAACAGCATTATTTGGATATTACCAGTCAAAAACTATCTTTGTCATCAAGATTTCCTGCTATGGGTTATGAAAGTATGCTCTAAGATAAATAAAACTAAATAATTTTAGTAACATTTCTAGCAATCAAAATTGCTGCCTTGCATCCTCAATGGTAGGTTGTGCAAGGTGTGGAAGTCTCTATATTAGACACGTGCAAAATACTCAAGTGCTAAAATAACTTAAAAGAACTTATTACAAGTTTTTTTTTAGCAAAAAACTTAGCGCTAAGTATGCAAGCCGTTAAATCTTGCAGTTGTGTTCAGAATCGTTTTAAAAAATTCATAAGAGTTGCGATGGAAACAAAAACTCAGTTTGGTTTTATAATAATACTATATCAGGAAACTGCCTGGATAATAAATATCCAACGACAAATGGGGGGGGGGGGAGGAAAAGGTCGTTACTTCAAGTATAAATTTCAAAATATATAGTGTTTGTACCTCCCATTTTCTTTTAACAACATAACCCTTGAAGTTATGTTTTTCCTTAATAATAACTTTCAGCGACTTTTTTGTCAATGTTTTTTAGTGCAAATGCAATATATCCGTTTTATGTTTAGTAGCTAATTCATAGAAAAGAGGCAGTTCTGAAGAAAATTACTTTGTCCTTGGCAATAACTTTTTGTGCTAATCAAATTTACTAACCTTTTACATTAGCAAAAGGAACGGATTAGACATGTTGCCTCCGCCTTCATTGACTGGGATCACATAAATAAACACATGGCATAATGAACTATAAATACGCATGATAATTTTTAGTGTGAGTTCAGTTCACCAACCTTTTATAAAAGGAAATAGTTATGCAGTCACTACTTGCTATAAAAATGTACAATATAATGTACAAAAGAATAAAATAATAGAGAGAGAAAACATATACTGGTTTGTCTCAGAAGTAATGCTTTTATTTTTTGTGCAGCAACGGAAGATTTTCTCTTTGGACAAAGCATTATCTGCTTATAAGGTTGGCGAGTGTTGTACAGAACAATGTATTTACAACCATTATTTTGAAGTTAATTGTGTACAAATATTCTTGAAACAAATGGGGGCTGTGGTTTTAGTGACTTTTCGAGTAACATCGCTTGAAAGAAACAATTGAAGGTGTGTCATAGGGGCAATGTATAGCGTGTGCATTTTGTATCTGCTATAGCAGACAACTGACTAACTCAGTTTTAAAAAGTTTTAAAACGCCTCTAATGTGTGTTTGCACTTTTCAAAAAGAATTCTAAAATTTTCTTTTGCTTCTGAGTCACGTGGACAAAACAGAATAAAGTGCTGCTTGAGGAACTTGACGTGCAAATTTGGATTCGTTGACATGAACGGTTCACAGATATTTCGGTTAATCAGAAATCGGAAAAGGGATACTCTACTGTATACATGAGCAGAATCTTAAAGGTAATTATTCTGAATTTAGTGCGCAATTTTTGCAAATACATACTCAAAGCCTGATGCAAATACAGTACTTTATCTCATTCAAGTATAATTACAGTTTGGGGGGTGGAATGAAACAATCCTTCGTATTTGGAGATTATTTACAGTAGAGACACATGGAATATGCCCTTTTTATCAGGAATAATGTACTCTATAAAATTCTGCTATAAAAATTTTGCTAAGGGGTCGTCTTCATACAACAATGAGCATCAACTTTAAAATTTTGAATGAAAACCCTCCCTTTTTTATGACATATTTGTGTCTAGCATCAACATTTAACTTTGTATACCAATTTTCGTATAAAAGTTCCAATAAAGTAGAAAACCTTTGTGCCACTAATGAAAACATAAATGCAACCCCAAAAACACGTTTAGTTTGAAAATAATGTGAAAAATTACTTTACTGTATTCCGCTAGATTCAGTTTCGTTGCTTGACAAGCATGGACCTTAAAAGTAAAAACTTCAATGTAGTGACGACCTCTAAAAGGTTTTTCGTTAATATATTCTGTTCTACTGAACAGAATGCAATCAAAATTGGTATGCAGACTAATTTGAACACGCTGAATTCAATTCATTTCCGTTGTCAATTAAGGGGCATTTTTTAAATTTAAAACTTAATATTCATTTTAATATCAATACGGCCCCTTATCAAAATTTCATTCCAATAATTTAATAGAAGACATTAATAGATGACGATTGACTCCATACTTGTGTTGCTAGCGCGTATGATGGTACAATAAGTTTGAGTGTTTCGTCTCTTTTCCCTACTGTACCAGGATCATAATTCAACTAATTGAACATATTTTCGTACATCATATGAAATAAAATACAGCAATCACATAATATGACAAATTGAAAATTACTGACTGGATCTGAAATCTTAATGTCTAAGGTTCGTCATCCCTGCAATAGTCATTTTTAGTTGAATGTGTTGCGTCATTGTCATTACTTTTGAGACAAATTTCTCACTAATAGCATTTATCAAAATATCATGTTCAAGAAGAGTTATTTAATCTAAGAAAAATAAAACTAACCTTGAAAATAACTTTTCGTCCTCAAATAACTAACACTTAATCTTAGTATTGATAGTTTGTCCAGTTTAGATAACACACTCTGTTCAAAAGGAAGAAGACTAGCTAAAGTGTCAAGTTCAGCATTGAGTCGCTCACGATGGCGCTTACTAGGATTTGATTTCGTCTGTCCATCTTTGGGAGGAACCCGTACGCTGTAAGAAAAGTTCAAAATTAGGCAATTGTCTTCAAACTATAACACTCATAATTTAAAAACTTCGCCGAGCAATGTTTCTCAAATTAACTTAGAAAGTTTAAGACAATCCTGCAGAAAATAACGGCAATTCGACGCAGCTTAGTCTTGTGACGCCCCATGAGTCCCGTGAGCTCACGTTCTCTAAAATGATATACAATAGCCTTGAACATGACGCTACGGTTGTACATGTTACTTCACGTTTATCGATCGATAATATACCACGTTTACAGCTATTGGAAATAGGTTTTCGAACTTAATGTTAAGTTTAGGAACGTCTAATGCTTAAATATAATAGTATAAGTTGCAAATAAACGAATTTAATTATTAGATCAAAGGCACGTTAGGGGTCAAGGAAAATAACGTAAGGGCATATTTTCAATGAAAATAGCAGATCGGTTTTTCAATTTTTTGTCACATAGCTTTCTTTTTATCAAGTTAACATTTCGCAAATAGAAATGACGTTAAGATTTAAATTTAAAATGAATATTTCCCGCAATATTTTTGAAGCTTTAGGGATGTACCTACTTTTAAATGACACAAGTATAATTTCTCAGCATCAAAGAATTTGTACCGTTCTTCTTTTTTTATTTTTATTTTAACACTATCCTAATGTCAAACATTTACTTATTTCATATATTTTACTTGAATGCTTTTTTTTTCTTTTCTTTTTTTACTTGCTTTGTCGTGCTTATGTAGCTTTTACTTAAGTAGTCAAATTTTATTACATAGTGTTTTCTTGCTCTTTTTCTTCTTTTTAAAGGTCTTTGATCAGTACTCAGCTTCAAGCAGATCAAAAGCGTTCAAAGTTTCGATGGAAATAACATACTTTCTTTATGTTGCACTATTTAAATAGTATATTTATAAGGTTTGAAAAAAATTTAATACGTATAGTAGTTTAAAAGACACGATGTTAAGAATAACTATTTAAGGCTGTAAGATACTTCTCCTTAATCCATAAAGTGAATGGCAAAACCTTTGCTATAAAAAGAAGTAACAACAAAATATTAATAACAACAATCATCATCATGATTAAATGCCAATCCTAAGTACAATATCCACATACCGAATAAAATTCACAACACATTTCCAACTTTGCCTCAAAAAATTTCTTTTTCACGAAATCTGCATCGATACAAAGATAATCGCTAATAATTCATTAAAGTGTACGGCAAAAGCTTTTCATTTATAATCCATTATAATTTTTACTTGATATCATTTCTAAGCAAATCAAATCAGAAGTGAAACTAATCTTTGCAATGAGAGTATGTTTCTCCTACAAAATTGTGAATGCATACTAATTCAACTCACCAATTCATTTGCATTTTTTTCCTCTCTCCCCAATGTTTTCAAAAAAAAAAAAAATAGTTTTACACGAAATCTGTATCAATGCAAATATAATCGCTCATAACTCATTAACACTCACGGCAAAAACGTTTTCATTATTAGGTCATTATTTTTTAATTCATATTATTTTTAAACACATCAAATCGAAGTGAAACTAATCTTTGCAATGAGAGTAAGTCTTGGCCCACAAAATTGTGAATGTATGATCATTCAACTTGCAAATTTTTTTTTTCTCTCCCCAAAAGACTTCAGCTTAATACCCAAACGGAAGATTCAAGTAGAATTCCTTTAATGTACAAACAACCCCTTTTCCAGAGCCAAAAGTAGAATTGCTAAGTATCTAAACTGATATGTGCTACAAGTTTATAATGACAACGTTCGATGTTGCCATACAGTAATAGTAAAGATCAGTCGATTCAAGATCTTTTTATCTTTTTTTTTTCTTTACTCCCATTGGAAAGTGATGGATTGCTTCTTCTTTGTGCTCGTACCGTGTAATCGTCTCGGTAACGGAAGGGTCAGTAATCGCAGATCGCAAAAAGAAGCAATCTACAACAACAAGTCGTGCCATTGTTTGAAGAACCATTCTTGGAAAAAAACTTGACTATCGTTGTAAAGAAAAGACTTTCCAGAAATGGTCATCATCGTTTAAATTGAAATGGACGGATATTTATTGGAATACATATACCATATATACGTATATAATACTAGAGACAAATCAAGTTATATTAACAACTAAAATTAGTCTTGATGAAGAAAGCTAAATGTAATTTTTAATAACTAATTCGAAATTGCTAAAGTAAGTTCTAAAATTATTTATTTAAACCAGTAATAATAGGAAACAAGTGGAGTGAACTTAAAAAGGTTTGTTGGAACCTGCGACTACTGATCATAGTCTTTCATAAATCTGGCTTTGTATTTTATGTCATCATCCACTGCTAGGAAGGTTTAATCTTTCCAAACTATTTATTTTTTCTGCTATTATAAATGCATTTGCTTTACGTGATTTAGACGCAAGACGTCTGCAAGGGTTTCATAATATCAGTATCCTCCCCACACAGTAGTCCCCTGCCCCCTTTTTCTTTCACTTTTAATTTTTTTTCCAATTTCATCATATAACTATCTGTGATGAAATTGTAAACATTGATATCTTAGTATATATATATATATATATAGTATATATATTAGATGACTCACTTTTTAAAAAATAGTTTTAATCAGGAACATATGCTTAAAACAATGCAAATAAAATAAATAAAAGCTGAAATTTAATGGTTTTATCCTCAGAAAATCCTGTATGAAAAATAAATAAAAAAAGTAATAGGTAAAACTCTGACAGTAGTCACAAATAAATTTCACTATTCGCTCTCGCATAATCTGAATGACACTATGACACCATATTTGTTACATTTGATATTTCTCTTATGCTTCAACCCTGAAAAATAGTGAAAAAACTTTTGTTGCAAAAATAGACAGGATGCATCTTCATCCTGTGATGGTTTCTCACCCACAGGAAGTCCAAATAATCCCACTGACCTATGTAAAGAGGTAACTGAAAAATAGATTCACCTAGCCGTTTTTTCATATTGATAATTAAAACAAAAAGAATTTGAAGTAAAAACGTTACAAATTTTAATTTTAAAACTATGCATGGTTTTCCTAGTCGAGAATAGCATGATACAATCAATGGCAGAACCGAATGGGGAGTGGCGTACATAACGCCTCCGCAACCCCCGCGGCGCGGGGGGGGGGGGGGGCGCACGAAGTTTTAGGGCGCCCGCTCCAGAAAAAAAAATAAACGAGATATATTATATATGCCTAAATGTTTTTATACATATTTTTTTGCATTTCTTTTCCACTAATGCAATGTCACTCCTAAGCTTTCTGAGTAAAATTCTTTGCTATTACGGCCACATAATTCATAATTAATCCCCTCTCACTTCCTCTTTCCTGTGTACCTGCATATTATAATATAGGGATCTCTCATACTTATGCAAGTATGTATAATGCAAGTTACGTAAGTACTGTACATTTGTTTGAAATATAAGAATATGAAATTGTACCCAGATATCATTTTGCACTTAATATTACTCCCTCAGAAAATAAATTACAATCGATCATTGTTTTTGTTTTCGTGAATTTTTAAGAAGAGTTATTCGAGTTCATCAAGGGCGGGAAAAGTTCGATCGTTTTTAGAATTGACCTGCTGGAAGTTCGTTCAGAGGCGTAGCTAGGGTTTTCAGCGGCCAGGGACAACTGAAGATTTTGAGCCCCCCCCCCCCTTTGCGAGAGCTTCTGTTAGCCGAAATGCAATAGAAAAGGGGAAATAGAGATACAAAATAGAAATTTCAATTTTTTTCCAGGGGAATTTAAATTAAAGTCCATAGCTTTGAAAATACTCATTTTTCTGGCATTGATGTTTTAATATGTTTTTAAGATTCGCAAGTTTAACTTTAAACTCTTTACATGCTGTATACCTTGCGTCTTCACTTTGATACAAAATAATTGTAAGTTTTTTTTAAATTTATGGTTCACAAATGTTCGGTATTTAAAGTTTTGGTACTGAAAAGGGACGGAAATAAATGGTTGTGATATGTAGGGTCAGTTGAGGTAATTGTAAACATGGGGTAATTGTAAACAAGCTTCATAATTACACTTGTGCTGGTTTTGAAAACTTAACTGCTGGTGTGTGAGGAATCGGCAACATGAGGAAGCCACTGAAAGAGTTTTGTAACTTTCGAAACATTTGTGGAGGCGTCACCATTGTTTGAAAATGACACAGTGTAAAAAGTTGTTTAACAAAATTTAGTGTTCTTACATTTTCGTCTCCAGCTCATCTGCAAAAGCGATGCAAGTGGTTTCAACCATTTTTATTTGTCATATAAAATGTTGCTAAAAGTATTTCGTCAAGAATTTCATCCTCCCTGTTATTTTTTATGTGCAAGTCAGGTGTTTACAATTACCCCATATATTTCTTACTCTGGGGTAATTGTAAGCACTTAAATTTATCCTATTTCCAATAGTCTGGGGGGACAATAAGTATTATATTTTGATGCAAATTACACTTTTGTGTCTATTTTACACAACTGTTGTTGTTGTTGCTAATACTTCCTGGAAATCCAGGCCCCCCTTGCAAGGAGACCATGAATTAAGAAAACTCCTACTGATTATTAATGAGCTCCGCTAGAATGAAGTACACTTGATTCAGAGGGCTGAATGATTTTGAACCAGCTCCCAGATGAGAGATCGTCACCTAGGTTGGTCCCTCAGCGGAAATTATTTTTAACTTGGTATGCATTTGAAGCGACGATGTATTTTACGTGCACTCGGTCTCAGAAAAATCAGTCGCGGGAGGTAGTCACCCTCCCAAGCGTTGACCCCGGCCAGTTGTGCTTCACTTTCGCTGTTCTGTGGGATCCAAGCTTAACCGACTGATCCACTGCGGGACAAATTTTACATAAATTTGTTGCATTACTTTATTTTTTGCAAGATATTTCTCGTTAAATGATCTCAGCCGACTCATAAAATAACTCAGCGGACCGCAGACGGCCTGTTGGCTACAGATTGAGAGCCTTTGCTCCGGAACTTCTTAAGCCCTCAAGCACACTGTGTATGAAACAATTTTCCATTTGCATCAACCTTATTCGAAAATAAATCACTGTTTACAATTCCCCTAGATCTCTGGGGTAATTGTAAACACACTAGGGTAATTGTAAACACGAGCTCATTTGCTAACACATAGTCATAAAGTCAAAATTTTTGCACACATTTACTCACAAGAAGTACAGTAGTGGCTACAATGCTCACAATTTTATCTCTGAATTCATTCAAGAGGTAGGGAAGGATCAAAAGTTAAAACATTGAAAAAGCGTTTACAATTACCCCAACTGACCCTACTACCTTGTAATGAATGATATTTTGAATCCTTTTTCACGGCATCTCATTGTCTTTAGAACAATCTGAAATCCGTCAAAAAAGAAGAAAAAAAAATCACAGCGGAGGGGGGGGGGGGAGTGCAAGAGTTGAGTTTCCCCATGCAAATAAGCTCCGATTTAAAATTATAATGCTACGATAGCATTATTTGCTACGAAAAAGCATTAATTGATCTTTTAGAGAAAAAGTTTGTTTTTAATGTTTTCACAGTTTAGGGATCCAAATTACTGCTTCAAAGTAAAAGTTTTCTATGCTGCTATTGGGCATAATGGTAAACCAAATTCATCAATGGTTTGAGAGCCTGTCCTCAATTAACAATATGTTCAATTTTTTAACTCCCAAAGCATTAACAGATCTATTAACGCTTTCGAATGCACAAATAAAGAACTTGTGGAATCAGTGACTGAATTTTGCGAGATGAACCAAAACGATGTAGCAATCTCAATTGCATCACAAATTATCATTTTGCGAAACATTTTGGAAAGTGAAATCGGAGAGAGAAACGTGACAAATAAATATAACTGAAGTTTCTCATTTAGTAATGATCGAGAACAATGTTTTATCGTCCAAGTCTCCCAGACAAGTCTCGCATTGCCTTTCATATCTTTCTTACTTTACCAGTAACCATCAGCATCATCAGATAGATCATTATGCAAACAGAAGGTAATCGAATTTTACCTCAGAAGTACGATGACAGAAGAAAGATTGAGCGGTCTTGCTGTTTTAAGCATAAAAGCGCCAGGATTCATAATTTAAACATCGACGAACTTGTTCAAAAATTTCTTAATTGTGAAAAGGGAAACTATTAGCACAGATTAATATAACATTGATTTTCTTGTCCAATTAGTGTCTAATTCTGAGAACAAATAGTTTCCCTTTTATCATTACTGTTACTTAATTCACCTTATAAATAAATAACAGAATCCTTAATGAATTTTTAGATATTAGTACTTTAAGATAGTGTGTTATTTTCTCGTATTATTAAGATAAATTTCATTCCAAACTGGTAAGTGCATGCAATGTTTCAATCCGTTACTTTTTCGAAAATCCGCCTTTTAATGATAAATATGATTTTAATTATCTTAAATAAAACTAATGGTTATAAATACTGGAATATACCTTCACTGTAGTGTTTTTGTTTCAATCTTTTGTAATAAGCCAAAGATAGGGCGCACTTCTAAATCTTGCCGGAAGGCGCATCTAAGTCTATGTACGCCACTGGGGGAGGGGCTGTTAGGATCAACCCCAAGACTCATGATCTTAAGTCATGCCCCATGCCATCATATATTACTTTCTAAATGCTGTATCTGAATTTAGGAATTAGATTGCTGGAGTTATTGTTATCCGCATCAACTTCTGACTTTCTTTTGATTTGCAGTTTTCGTCGTTTTGATCGTAGGATATTCAAAGAGAGAATAAGTGAGCAAAGTAAGTTGTCAACTACTGCAGAAACAGTTATCTTGACTTACCATTGTCCGAACCTTCCCATTATCTGGATGCATTAAGAGATGCTGTCAATGCACCGCTTAGCGATCTTTACAGCAGTTAAATGATTCGTGACCCTTTAAATGCAGTTTTGAATTTTCGAGGAACAAAGAAGCACATTTTATCTTTTATATAACACTGTGCAACAAATTTGAACTTTTTTTTTTGTCCTTTAGATGAAAGTATGATTCTATATAAACAAAAGGTGCTTGATTCAAATATCAAACCAAAATGGTCCATCACGTAGCGTTTTTGCTGGAGACCCACTTCTCATATTTATACAATTTGGTTATAGAAGAATGTAACTCAGGTTTACTTATTGAAAACACAAGCGCTAAAATGATTTTTTTTTTTTTGCCAATTCTCTTTGTGGGCATCTATTGGTCTGCCCTGATAACAGTTTAGCAATATTCAATTCGTATACTTCCATTCTATCGAGCGCTGAAATGCTTTTCAAACAGAGATGTCCTGACGAAACCTTTAACCATGTTCATCATTAATTGCACCAAGATTTTGAGAAATTAAGTCCATATGGGCGCCCAAAAAGTCTAGTTTTAATGAAATATAGCAACCTAATAATACAAAAGCATTTTATCATGTCACCAGCAAGATGTAATTTTCAGCTTTCTCCATTTCCAAGGAAAGATGAGCGCACTGATTTAGAGGCCAGTCAGGCTGATTTTTCGGCTTGTGACTGCTTCTTTTCATACTCTTCATCATGAAAGGACTTCCTCAAGTTGTGGACCAATAAAAATCCTTTCTTTTACTTTTGCCTCACTTAAATTTTTGAATTTGTTCCTGAAATGAAGGAAAGCCACTCCTTCTCTGTCCAGAGCTTTTACAAATATTTCGATACACGAAGTTTAATGCGCAATTATGGAAAAAAGGCACATTGTAGATCATCATAGCCTCATTTGATATATTTTTGCCACTTGTAATTTTGAAATTTCCTTTGTGTTTGCAGAATATGCTACAGGAACGAATAGGGAAAAAAATTCTTAGATGGAGGAGCACTGATAAACAAGCGCCACTCTGCTGAATTGTGCTCATGTCCTTGAAATAGTACATTCACATCACAATAGTATACCATTTTTTCTTGCTCCGTAAAATATTCTACAAAATGCCTTTGTCGTCTTGTAACTACTCACAACTTCGAGAAGTAGATAAAGCTTTTGTTTCCAAAAATGTCGCTAAAGTAACCCAATTTCACTAAAAAGGTCACTAGAATGACAGCGATCTCACTATCAATGAGAAAGTTATTATTTATAATAAATTAAGTCGATAAATTACAAAAATATGCACATTTATCCAGAAAATACGTAACAAGCTAAAATGAGGAATTTTGGGAAAATGGTACGTTATAGGCAAAATATAATTACAGATTCGTAACTTTTAGCCAAAAATGCATAAGACACAGACATTTTCATCCAAAGGACATTTTTCGTGTTGCACAGTGTAATTATAGGTTTTGCATAAAAGTTTTCAATTCCCAAGTTAAGACGAACTGAAGTTGACAGGGGCTTTTCATCTTTTGGTTTTGTTAGTATAAGGTACTATGTTCCGCATGTTTTAGTACTTTTTGAAACAAAATTGTAGCAAATAAAATTTCAACTTCACCTTCACCATAATTCCTTGAATCATCTAAGCATAAATGAATCAGAATTAACTAAAAGCAATACACATTGTTAAACAGTGAGACCGCCTTGGTTATAAAAGCACAAGCTGCAAGTGTTTAAAATGTTACTTTAGCAGGCACCATCTTTTCTTTTATACTATTATTGCATTGTTTAATTAAGCAATTTACATTCATTCTCTTTCGGGGTAACCATTATTCTCCAGAGGTTATTATCCTTGTGATCCAGTCGTTCAAACATGATTTTAAAGCACGTCGTTTATTTAGTGCCTGGAATAGCATTTACTGGTCGTACACCTTGAAGAAGATTGTTTGTTACCCCTGCACAAATACAAAGAGACGACACGATCCAAGTCAGTGGTGTCTGAAGTGTTTTATTTCACTTGAATATCAAGTCTGGATGCAGCGCTTGACAGATCTCTGACGGCGTTAAATTTGCATTATAATTGTTGGGTTTCACCTGCTTGTGGCAAAAACTATAAAAATGTATGTGGTTATGATATAACAGAATAATTAAAAGAAATTCTGTAGCAGAATTTTGTCTGTTCAGCACAGAAGTTTGACTTGTTCGAAAGAAAATTGTTAAGCAAATTCTAAACCTGTGTTGAATATGTTTGGGAGGAGATATTTATACAGATTTAGTGTTAACAAAGCATATAATTAAAAGAAATCTTAGAACTGTGCTTAACCAGTTTAGGACAAAAGCTGTATTGAGTGTATTATTGTGAACATGATTAAAAAAAATTGCAGACAGAAATTTTACTGAACCAACTTAGAAGAAAGGCTTTTAATGAATACAGTATTAACACAGAAAAATTATTCACAGAAATTCGAAAATCGTGTTTAATCTGCTTAGGACAAAAAAAAAAAAAAAAAAAAACAGTATTATGATCTTTAGAATCAGAAAAGAAGAAAGAACTACCCGAAGTTTTGCGGTTTGGTAAGACTTTCTTAGGGCCAAAACTTGGAATACCAAAATAGGTAAGAAAAATCACAAAACTGATTTTATCCTTTTAGGGCAAAATATTCAGTAGACATCTATGGTCAAGGGAAAAACTGGAACTAACAGTAATTCCAAGGAAAGTATTAACTTGTTTAGGACAAATACTTTATGAGCTACACTAAAAATTTTGCGTTTAGTTGCCACCATTTCTGGTGTTACTGAACACAATTTTTGGTGTTCATTTGGTGTAAAGTTGAAAATTATTCATTTTTGATGTACTTTAATTTTTTTATGTGGTTGTCTAAAAAATATAGACAGTATAACGTTTCTTAGCACATGAAAATTGTTGACTCCGTTACGTATCTAAATTTCATTGCGATTGCTCATTTCTATGAAAACATGATAACAATCCTAATGAATTGTGATGCGTAGATGAGTTAACGAACATCGTATGTTAAAAACATTCTGTTGTCTGTATTTTTTGACAGACACTTAAAAGAATTTAAAACACATCGAAAAATGAATAATTTTCAACTTTACACCGACTGAACACCAAAACTGGTGTTCAGTAACACCAAAAATGTTTACAGTGTACGTTGTTATAAATGATGAATAAAAGAAATTCTATAGTTGTGTTTAAAAACTTTGGAAAATTACTTTAAATTGATTTATTATGGGCCACTGAAACGACTAAGATTAATAGGAATATAAGATATAAGTTGTAAGTAGGTACATATTTTTACATTTTTAAGAAATAAAAATGAATGCTAGAAATTTTAAACCTGATTATATGTTCATCATAAAAGTTTTAAGCCTTCATGAAGCTGAAAGTAGAAAGGATTATCAGAAAATGTAAAAATGAGTTGAACTTGTATAGAAAAATATTTTTGTAACTGTTCCAATTTTTTTTCCAATTCAAAAATGATCCTAGATATGTCACCTTTGTCTTTAAATTTTCATAAAGATATTGTCGCTTTAATGATGTTAGAAAACAAAGTTTTTGCTGTTTCAGCAAACTGTTCACAAACATTTTACACTTTAACACTATTTATTCATTTAAAGGACTGGATGGCTTTGTAATTTTTTCATGTTTTAAAAGTAAAGAACACGATTGCTTCTAATCAGAACGCAAGAAACGCTAAGAAATGATACAGAAAGTTACAAAGTACGTAAGTTCATAAAAAAAGTTTCATAACCTCATTAAAAAACATTAAATCGCTGCAAAACTTGCACAACTGAAAATGACATCTTTTTTTTCCGGCAATTATAGCATAAGGCAATGATAACGATGTGGGTAAAAGTATTTCGGGGGAGAAACACTACTAGTACGCTGCTTTAAAAATACTTTCATATTTTTTGAAAATTGAATTTTATATTTTTAAATCAAGTAACATCCTATTTTAAAACATCATGATTTATGAAAAATATTTCTTTGTATTTTGCATAAAATAAAACAGTACCGTTAAGCGCTTGTAGCTTACTATCCCGTAAAAATTAAAATAATAATAATAATAATAAAATAAGGTATAAAAGAAGGCTTAAGATATCGTAAAAATATCATTGAAAATAAAGAAAAGTCAAAAATAAGTGAATTAATTAAATAAAGATTGAAAATGAAAAATTTGAAAGTAGGGCTTCGAGATCTGGAAATGTGTCCGTCGGTCTGTCTGCCTATCCCCCAGCACCTAATAACTTCTGTGGGAATTGTCCGATTCCAAAGTTTTTTTTTCCTTGCATTCGAAAGATCTCTGCCGAGGACATCTCATTTCCACATTTTACATTTTGATTTGAACAATTTTTCGTTCAATTTTGAACAGTTTAAAAAATCTTAACATTAGCAGTATTGGGGAAATATGAAGCAAATTTTATAAACACTAGACACAAAATCCAAGTTCCTTTGAACAAGCTTACTCGAAGGAGCTTTCGACGTGACATATTTTTTGATTTGAACAATTGTTGCCCAATTTTGAACAGTTCAAAAAATGTAACCTTAGTGCCTGTGGGGAAATTTCAAACCTGTATAAATCCTGATCAAGCAGACGGATTTGCTTGAAAAAATATGTATCGGAATTTTCTTATGGCATAGAACATGTACAGTTACGAAGTTCAACCAGAACTAAACAAGCTTATTTTCTTATGAAACTTTTGATCTGAATTTTTAAGGATATTTCTGAATGAATGAATGAATGAGTGAGTGAAAGAATGAATGAATAAATGAGTGAATAAGTACACGAATGTAAATGAGCGAATGAATAAATGAATGAATGAGTGAGTGAATGAATATGTAGTAACCGTTAAAAAAAAGTATATTTGAAGTAATTAAGAACTAAAGCTAAATGAGGAAGAGAGAAAGAGAGAGATAGCTGGATCATAAATTTGAAGTTTGTGTATACGGGAAAGTAGGCTCGCATAGTTCTATACGGAACATCTTGTTAATTTTTGAACAAAGCAAATGTTTAGATAAATTCAATCCCATTTGCAGAAAACATTTCAGAAAGGCTTATAGGTACGTATTTATTAACAGTCTCGCAACAATGAAATCCTTCCAGACGCCCTAGTTTTATGAGAGAGTAATATCCATATTCAGCTTTTGTTTTAATTACTTACTTTAGCAGTCTACTCTCATTAGCCGACGAGAGAGTTAAAGTACACAGGAAATCGATATTGTGTAGAATGACAGCTGAAAATAGCTTTTGATACATAATTAATCTTATATATATTAAGCTTAGCTGCTTTTTTTTTGGTAATTTTTCTTTTGAAAGGAAAATCTCATTTTTGGGGCTCATGTAAGTGAAATCCTTATTCTGATATTTTTAAAAAGGTATTATTTTTACCATTTTACTTCACAGCTCAAGCTTTTTTCAGGCAAGTTAAAACTTACGAATTTGAGACTCTCGAGCGGCCTTTTGGCAAGAAAAGTATCAGTGTGTTAAAAATAAACAAGTAATATCTATAAGGGAGAAGTAAGCTATAGCTTTTATTCATAATTTCAAGAAGTGTACTAAAAAGTTTAAATTTATTAGCTTAACAAATATATTTGATTGATTCATCTTTCTCATTGATCATTGTCACATTGATTCTTTGAAAAGGCTCAACAGGATTTCCATGAAAAGCTTGTTCGAACCTTACACGACGACAGAGCAAGAATAATCAAAATTTTTAAAATTACTACTTTAAAAATACTAAGCTACTTTGAATATTGCGGATTTATTCAATTGCAATTTAAAAAGTTGAACTAAACTATATACGCACGCTCTTTATTAACTTTATGATGCGTGCCAAAATCTCAAATATAATAGTTACTTCATTAAGTTCATTTTATTTTTAACAAATTAATGTTCTTTTAATTGTTATAAAATGGTAAGTTAAAGGGAAAAAAACATATTCTAGTTTTGGTATTTTGGTTGTAACCTAAACGTTTGACTATCCTGTACATGATCGTTTAGCTTTAATTCTTGATTGCTTCAAATATACCCTTTTTCAACGGATAATACACATTCATTCACTCATTCATTCGTTAATTCATTTATTCAGTCATTCATGTATTCATTCATTCATTCATTTATGTATTCATTCACTAATTTACATATTTTTTATTAATTCGCTCATTTATTTTTTTATCATTTATTCACTTATTCGTTCATCCATTCGTTCACTTATTCATTTAATCATTCATCAATTCAAAAATATTCTTGAAAATCCCGATCAAAAAACTTAATAAGAAAATAGGCTCGTTAGTTCTGGTTGAACTTTCTATCTGCACATGTTCTACGTTATAAGAGCTTTCCGATAAAGTTTGTTCCAAGCAAATCGATCCGTTAGATGAGGATTTATATAGGATTGAAGTTTCCCTGTAGGCGCTTTGTTAATTTTTTTTAACTGTTCAGAAATGAACAAAAATTTTCAAATCAATATTTCTCGCTAAGAGCTTCTTCCATTGAGCTTGTTCATTGGAACTTGGATCTTGTACTCAGAGTTCACATAATTTGCTTCATTTTCCCTAATGTTAAAATTTTTTGAACTGTTCAAAATTGAACGAAAAATTGTTCAAATCAAAAAGTAAATGAGATGTCCTCGCCGAGATCTTTCGAATGCAAAAAGAATTTTTCGAATCGGACAATTCGCTCAAAAGTTATTAGGGGGGACAGACGGACAGATCGACAGACCGACCACACACAAATTCCCCCATCTCAAAACGCTACTTTCAAATTTTTATTTTTCAATCTTTATTTAATTTCTTAACTTATTTTTGACTTTTCTTGATTTCTAACGATATTTTCACAATACATTAAGCCTTCTTTCATGCTTTATTATTATTTGTTAAACTTTTACGGGAAAGTAAGCTAAAAAATTAGCACCTAAGGGGAAATTTCAATCCAATATAAATTCTGTTCAAAGAGATGAACTTGCTTGGAACAAATTTTATCGAGAAGATGTTAATAACCTAGATCATGTCGCCTATAGAAATGAACAGTGTCATATCTGCTAAATGCACATTTTTCAGGAGAGGAGTTTAAACTTTTTACAATTTATTTTATTTAATTATCTTATTAGTTTTAATGATTATTACAATCGATTTTGTTCGGAAAAAAATTATTGCTTGTTTCTCTCACATGATAGATGTTAAAAGATGTCAGAAATAACTGTAAAAAATGCAGTTATGACAGTATTGCACTAAAAAATACAGTTTGTAAGTTATTTAAAAAGTAGTACAGTGACTAAGTATTGTTCGTTCCTGTAGCTAAATGGGGATAACACTGTCCAATTCATTAAAAAGTACTTGTCTCCGATTAATATTTTTATTATTTTTTTATTTAGACTTTTCCCCTTGGAACATGTTTATATTATTTGATTAAGATAAGCTTTAATTAGGCCTTCATAACACGTATAAGTTATCTGAAAAAAAGCAAGCTAAAGAGTATTTAAAAGAAAAAGTAAAACAAAATATAAAAATATAAAAGTTTATTTACTTAGGAAATAGGAACGCAATTCTTACAATTTAGAACATAAAATAGGAACGCAATTCTAATTGTTTTTTTATAAAATGCACATTATTGTGATAGTTGTGCTGCAGCACCATTAACAAAGCAACCAAATAAATAAAAACATTGAAATGAATACTGCCTTATGCATCAATCAACCATAAATTTATTCGACAAAACTGCTGAAAGGTAATAATAAATCAGAAATGGAAACTGCCGTATCTACCAACCCGACGGTATTCATCTTAATGAAGGACGTCAAAAAATGAAAAATTGAAATGAATACTGTCGTATCGGATGTTACGCCAGAATATACTCATAACACATGGAACATGTGTTATGAGTATATAAACTACATGGATTTTGAAATTAAAGCTGATAATACATTGTACTTGCAAAAATTGCAATGCTATCCCGTTGAAATTCTATAATCAACCGAATTATTCTGCAATAAGGCGGTGTTGACATGTGAGAATTGGCGGTTCCAGCCAAAACATTAGTGACACTAATGTTCTCTAGCCTTAATTTTTGAACATTTACTTACAACAGTATTCCCAATATAAAGAGCTCAAAAATCTGAAAATTTTGATATAAAAACAAAAAAAAACGATTTTTTGCAGATAACTGTTCATTTCTATAAGCGATGTACAGATACGAAGTTCATCCAGAACTTCGTATCTGTACATGTTCGAATTCTTGTTATTGGCGTACTTTCAAGAGCATCAAGTTCTCAGAATAGCTTTGAGTCAAAATGACTTAGATTTGAAAAACTTAGTTCTTATTTGTTAAGTAAACACTTTCTCAAAATCCCTTATCGCTTCTCTTATCCCTTTTCTCAAAATTGATGAAAAATGATATTACTATAACACATTATTTTATTTTGTTTATTTATGTGTTTTTAATACAAAATATGAAAATGTTGCCAAATGGCTACACGATGTATTGTCGGGTTAAAGTCGCATTTCAGTCTGAGGGCTTAAAGGCGTAAACCGAGCTGGTTAAATTAACCTATCAGCAGTGAAAGTGCAGCGAAATAACAAAACCATAAGTTTCACAAACCGATTTATTGACATCATGGAAACAAAGTGGCGGCCTAGTGTGACGTTGCACAATTCACTCCCGAGAATGAAGGTACACTTACAGTGGAAGAAAATTCCCAGGCTTCCATAGTATATAGGAGCTCGTTGTGGTGTGTTTTAAAACCTTTTTTGAACAACCAATATGTATAAGGTAGAAGTAAATAAGGTGGAAGATTGTTGAATGCAAATTAATAACATATTTCCAGTGAGTAAAGAGTTAGCATTTTTAATAGGGATGTAACGAATAGTGATTTGGCCGAATAGCCAAATGTCGAATTTTCGGCAATCTCTTAGAGGCCAAAGCCGAATATTCGGCCCAACGATGTAGGCCGAATACCGAATATTCGGCGGCCGAATATTAAAATTTCTAGGAAATCGTTGTAATAGAAAGTATTTGTCCCATTTCTATTACATTTCTCTTTTACCCAATATTCACAATACATCAGTCAACCCAAAATCTCTTTTTGTTCAGTCAAGCCTAAAACAAGGTTTAAAATAAGTAGTTTTTTTTCTAAATTATTGTTATTTATTAAAACTGTATACGAATGCATTCTTTTGCAATAATTATAATAATTTTAAGGGTTTAAAAACTACTAATTTCTTCTTTTTTTTTACATTGCTACTGCAGCAGAACGATTCGGTGGAATAGTCCATCAATATTCGGCTAGGTCGTGAAATGAATATTCGGTTAGGCCGAATACCGAATAGCGGCCGAATATTCGTTACATTCCTTTTTATTGCTATTTTTTTTTAATATGGCATATTCTGTGCAACTCTGAAATGAAAAGTAAAACTAATAATTTGTTAAACATTATTGTATTAACTGAAATGTTATATTATATTTATATATAATCCAAGCTTTCATATGGAACCGAAAGTACACAACAGCCGCCTCTCTTTTGTTGATTCAGTTGCCCTGACGAAGATAGCAGTGCAAACGCGTCATATTATGATTGCTACGGGGAGCGAATGTAGTGTTTGCTCTCATCATATAGATGAGTAAAAAGGGGAATTGAATGATTGAGAACATAAGAAAGAGAAATCGAGAAATAATAGTAAAACAGAGAAAAGGTATTTGAAAAGGTTACCTCTCCTGACGTTAAGGCCCGTCACGCAACATTTAGCGCGTGGTCAGGGCGAGCAAGTAGCTTACTGTTTACATATATGGGTCCTAATGATGGTAGGGGAAGGCAGTTAATGACCTCAAATCGGCTTTATAATTTTATCTGTCGTCCGATCTCTTGAAACAAGTTATAAGCATGAAAATGCATTAGTAAATTTGATATTAGGATTAAAACGTCCTTCTTTCATAAGTAAATTAAATATTTGATCAACTAATAGTAATGTGCTTGTTCAACCTCGTTATTTGATGTAAATTTTCTTTGCTCTTTAATTCATGATTATTGAGTTAAATATATGAGGTTAGCATACAGAGAATTTCTATTTTACGTGTTTATCTAGTACATATAGATTTTTTTCATTCATTGAATTTGTATAATTTTCTTAAATGTATGCCAATTTTGGTATAAAATGATGATAATTTAGGATAACATTTTATGCCAGTTAGTTCTTAAACATTCATTTAACAGTTATCATATTTTGTTCGAATTATATGTATATATACTTTTACTTCCTTTTTTAGCACATGATACGTAAATTCATACATAGCGAACTTCAATAAGTTTTTCTTCTTGTAATCTTTGCATTCTTCATTTACTTCATGGCTTAACGCACGTTTACATTATCACGATCTTTGTTTCACTGTTTTAAATCATCTGTTTCCGACAAAGTTACAGACTTTGAAAAAATTCAAATTACTGTAAATCATAAGTTGATTTTTGTCATGTTATTTTTCTGTAGTACAAAAAACTATTTAATCTTTCTAAATAAAATTGAAATCGGTCCACTTTATGTAATGTATATTGGTTTTATTTACTTTTCTTTACTTAGTCTATAGTGATTCAATGAATTGACATACCCATATAAATTTATTTATTGTATAATAATCACTATGAAAATATTTTGGTCTCTTGAAAAGCTATTAAAGTTTAGGGAACTGTGTTTGCTTTCATTGCAATTTAAAAATAATCACATAGCTTACACTCGAATTCATTCTACATAAAATAGCAGCTTGTCAAACGTAGAATTACTCAGGCAGTTTGTAAAACGTTAATTTCAGAAAACGAGAAATAAACAGCAAAGTGTACGGAGAGAAAGATTTTGTTTGCAGTGCAGTGAGAATAACGTCTGCTTTACTTTTCCTGATGCTCGACACAATAATGCAAGGTCGTCATGTTTTGCCTTGAAATGAATACGTGTGATAAAGGAAACCGAAGAACACAAAGGCTACTCGAGGGTAATGCTGAAATTTATTATTCAGTTACTTTTGTCGGAATATTTCAGCAGTTGGGTTAAGGTCAATGAAATAGAGATTTTACCCTCTCCTTCTTTTTTACCTCTCAAGACTTTTCAACGGGTGAGTTAGAGGTCGGGGAGTTAATAAAGACAAAGTTCAATGGCAAGGTCTTTTTTTCTTTCTTTTACATTAGCTGCTTCTGTATGACTAGGTGAAATTGGGATTTGTGGTTACGTATTCGAATTTCTGATCGTTAGAAAAGTAAGTGAAAAGGCTAGTTGAAAAAAAAAAAAAAAAAGAAATTACTATCCTTGTTGAATTGTATAACCACTATGTTTAATATCCATTAACGATCCTAGGACAACATTTTATATGTTTGAGTAAAACTCCGTTTAAGGAAGGAGGGACAAATAAATTATTTCGCTACCGTTAAAAGAAATGTATTAGTATTTTTCGTCAGCTCATATTTTTCTTGGAATCCATTCGGAAGTAGCTTTCAGTATCATTTTAGAGGCTAATCTTCAATTTTGTTTCTTAATGATCGTCAAAGAAATAGCGTCCTCTTCGAGACAATACGTGAACCCATTAAAATTCAGTGAAAAACGTACTAGCTGCTAGCGTAATTTTCAAATCATGAATTTTATTTCACTGATTAATTTAAACCGCAACTCTCATCCAACAAAAGCTGTAACCAATCAAATTGCGGCATCAGAGAGGCGCAATGAAACTGCAACTTGATTGGTTATGCGTACCAATGGTTGAGAGGACTTAAGTTGTCGTTCGCCGGACGAGTGTAAACTTTGCTTTAGAATTTCACAAGATTTGCATTATTTTTGTTCTCTATATGAATTATCGGAAGTTTTGAGTTGATTGGAACCAATACTTATACTTAGAAACAAGAAGTTGATCTGGTTAGACAGCTTATTTACTGGGAGTGTTTAACAATACTTACGTCATGTTATGTTAACGATAAAAATGCATGTTGAGAGTGAGACTACAGCCTTAAGCTCGAGTTATACAAATATAATTCACATGTGTTTTAAATCTGTAATAGTTCATGAATGCTAGCATATAAAATGATTGTGAAGGCTTAAATCACTGGTAGTTTTTCTTATACGATATTATCGAGAAACTTGTAAAACTAAAGTTATTTTATTTATTCCTAAATGACAGTTCTTTCTAAAAAGTGATGCGACAAACTGATTGATATTACTGAACCTTTCCAATATCATGCGATGTGATTGTGAAATTCGCTTTATAATTCATAAAGGAATATTTTCGTATTTACATGTTGACTCCAAGAATGTTCTCTTTACTTGTAGTTAGTGTAGTTTGTTTGCGTAAAATCTTACATGCGAAAGTACAGTTGCTGGCCAAATTATTTAGAAGCACGAAAGTTTTTTCGATCTTACACATTTAATCTAATTTGATGTGAATTTCCGTTTCTTACCTACTTGTTAATGTACCTAAACTCAGCTGTAAACTCACAAAATAGTTACGTGCTAGTTCTGTGCCTTTTCGTGAAGGTATCGCGTAATATACAAAGCTATGTATAAAACTTTACCAAGGGTCAGAAAACTTGACAGCATACAAGAGACCAGAGAAAATTATACTTAAATTATAAATAAAAACACCACATATAAGTTATGAGCAATTAAAGGCTTTAAACGATAAAAAAAACTTAAATATATCCCATTTCACCCTGTATATATATATATATGGTCCAAACCATGATATTTCGCTGTGGAGAGGACAGTAAAAATCCAACTTTGAAATTTTCACTTTATATCCATATTTATCCTCTTTATGATGAAGTATTGAATTGATTTTGTTTACAATAAAATGTCACATTCTACTTCCTTGTAGCAAAAAATTGCACCTGAATAAAATTAATTTCTTTGCAAATTAATTGCGCGCGTTGCGCAGGCGGCAATTTGGATTTTTTAGTTAAAGTTGGGAATTAATTCATTACGAATATTTTTAGCAGTTGGATATACATTTTAACTATCAATTAATCAATTAGCATATTTCACGTTCTTATTAAGCACAGTCAGACCCCGATATAAGGTCACCGCATATAAGCTCACCCTACTTACAATGAAGTAAATGTGAGTAACTTACGGACTGCTAAATACCCCCGGATTTGTAGTATTAATTTCAACAATTCAGCTGTTGCTCTGTTTCCCTGATTTTGGATTTGTTTTATTTAGGTTGAACGTATTTTTAAGTAATATCTCCTTTTTTGAGAGCAACTCGTATAAAGCATTTCAACAGTTCTATTAGTAATAGTTTATTACTCTTCAACATAAATTTAAATGACTAAGGTCCTCTTTCTTTTTTTCCTTATGTGTTGCATGTAGAGGTGAATCTAACATAACCTTATTCCTGTATACAGACTGTTTTCTGCACATAACACAGAAAATTTGTCAGGAATATTTAATACTTTCCAAAAACTAAAACAAATACCTGAACTTTACACACTTTTGAATCAAACTAAAAATTACGCAGACATAGTAGATCGAAACTGATAAATTGCGAAACAGTTTGTCAAAACATTGTCAATATGAGACAGGGGTTCACAAATGTAAAAGGAAGGGGAAACCTATATTTCATTAGTGTAACCTAGAGCCAACATTACCATCTAATACTTGTAAAATAACTTTTTTTAATGTTTCAGTGTGAATAATAAATATTAAATGTAATAAACACAGAAATAGTTGTCCACCCGCAACGATTTTCTATTTGTATTAATATAGCTTTACATTTTTCAATGTTTCATAAAATTCGGACTTATCTATTTGATTACACTCATTTTTGATGAATTTAAGGTTATTTAATTTTCAAATTGTACTTACCCTGAAAAAAATAAAAATAAGCTTTAAAATTCGCACTTTAGAGGATAAGTAAAATTTTCAGATAATCCCAACGCATCAATTTCACTTTTTTCTCTCAACTTAAAGTTTTAACTGTTTCATTATGCCTTGAAGATGTGGGACTGTAACGTTATTTGAAAAAAAAAAAAATAAATGCATGATTTTGTTTCTGATTTAAATGATAGTTTTCAGTTTGTCCCCTCTGCAACGCATTTCTCCTCAAATTGTAGCTTTAATTCTAAATTACTGCCGTTTAAAACTAAAATATTAATTTTTGTTCCCATTTTTGAGTTACTTCAGAGTGTATAGATTCTAAATACGAGTGTATCATTTTTTCTATGTTTGAAGCACGTTTATTTTTAATGTCTTAGAACCAGTTACCGTGGTTTAACACATACACACGGATAAATTTTACTCCAAATTACTTTTTTTAATTGATTATTTTACTTATCTATCTTTTGTTATTTTTAATATATTTTTTTTTGCACATGCATGGGTTTGCTCGAGGGCCATGAATTTTGGGGGTTTAAATCCCTCTCTTTTTGCACCTGTGTGTATCAATTTAAAAAACATAAGACAATTACTCGCTCTCCAAACTATTTAGTGCTTTTAATTGGTGAAAAAATGCAGGTAAGAAATGAAGTAAAGAGCTGAATTAATTTTGAAGCAAGAAAATCTTTTTTATTTCAAAAAGCAAATTCGCAGTTGGAAAACATTTTGGTACTTACGTTCAAAGAATATTTAGGCTTCATTAATTATAAGTTATTGAAAATATAGTCTTCTGTGCTGAGGCATAATTATGAATATTTAAAGGGAGTCTACCTTCTAATATGCATATGCGTGAGCTAACTAATTATTTTAAGATAACTTTAAATTCAGTTACTGTGTTCAACTAGCATTACTCCTAATTTGCATTATTATAATTATTTCGATACATGTAATTATCTTTCCTTTCGCTCAAACACAAGGTAATTTTGCAACAAAATGGGAAATAATATCGTTGAGGTATGTTGCCATGCCATTTCACAGAGCACCTAAACAATCATAAAAATTGCTGCGCTTCAATAATATGAAGTTGCCTATTCATCATTACATTTGCAAATGCTACTCAATGTCTAATTTCAAGCGAGTGCAAAAGCACGCAACGTAAGCGAAAACTGTGTTTATCACATCGACCTGTGAACAAGTATGTCCCGACTTTCCACACAAAAAATATCGGACATAGCGTGTTGACATCTCTTGACATATTCAAGATGTCTCGTGACGAACAATCAACTAGCTTACGAGGTAGCCGAATTTCATGATAGAAGGATACATGTGTTTTGTGCTTCCACTTTGTTATGATGCACCAACAAAGGTCACAAACGCCTGCGTGCGCATACTAAACTGTTCGTCACGATTAACTTTTAAACCACAATCGATGACTTTAATCGTTTTTTTCTCCGTAAATATTGGAATTGCTCAGAAATGCAAGTTAAATGTTACATAATCATTTTATTTATGTCCCGTTGAAAATGATTCCTTTTTAATTATATTTATACCAAGGCATCGAAACTTTGTTAATATTTGAATACAAAGTTGTTTTGCAAAACTGCCTTCAAAATATTTCATCCGTGTCCAACAACAGCATATGAAATGTATTTTTCTTCATTACCATTAGATGCATACATAATGTAAAACCAGGATAATGAAAAATACATGAATAAATGGACTAAATTGTTTCATTTAAATCGGAACTGTAGTAATTGCTAGAGCATTCGAGGAGAGTTGCCTTACCATAAATGAAGTGGCTGTCAAACTTTAAGTTCTCAAAAATATCCATTAAAAATTCTGCAAGGAGGAGTGTTGTATTCCATTGTTTAAATATATGCAGCTTTTTCAGCTGAAAAAGAAATTTCACAACATCACATTTGGCCATCTCACCCGATACGTGAGGAGAGATGCCCCAGTAAAGAGGGTGGGATGTCCCGCGAAAATACAAAGTCAATTAAAATAGTACACACGAAAAATTTTGCACGTTCAGTAACCATGAAATAACATTTTTAAAGTATTTAGCAGCTTTTACTTTGAAGAGGATATGAAAAAATGAATCTACATTTCTTAGTTTTGCAAATAACATTAAAAATAAAGTTAGATCTTTAAGCTTTGAAATTAACATAAAAATGAAGTTATAACCTACATTTGAACTTCGAAAGTGAAACATAAAACTAAAATTGCATTTTTAAACTTTTAATTTTGCCCTTTTTTCCATTAATGTTGCGTATTTCACGATACATAATAAAAACTTCACGCATTCATTTTCTTTACAAAAAATTCGTTCAAATCATTCCATAGTTGACGTAGTTTTAAAGTAATTTTCAAGGTCATTCTAAGCAAGTATTGGTTAGCATCTATATATCATCGCCTAATCCGTTTAATTGTTTCTCTTAAGCGGTTATCACACGACAGAAATTACAGGCAAACGTAACCGTAATAGGAATCGTCAACTTTATCGGAAACTGGTTTTTTTACTAATTTTCCCCATAGTTTCCTCAAAATGCTCGTGTGCTATATCAACTCCCGGTTGCTCGAATTAGAAGCAATTCGTTATCAGTGAAAGAAAAAAATTGCTTCTAGAATGTTTAATTCAAGGCAAATCAGGAAAGGACCAATTATGGAGCTGGGATTTCATGACGTCAAATCAACTTTCCAGTAAACATGGCGGTGAAGGATTTGAAGAGTGGAGATCGAAAGATAAATGTTAAAACGAGAGTGAGATATCGAAATTAGATTTTTTTGGTTTAAATTTGCGAAATCATGCCGAAAACACATCTGTAAGATGTAAAGTCGCTGCTTTACTAGTGCAGGACATTGCAAAGACTGTCTTATGATGAAATCGCTACCAAAATGCAAGTGCGTTTCAGGTCATAAATTTAGAGACAGTATGACTACCGTTTTTTTCTTTTTTGTTTTTTCTTCATTTATATATCATGGACAAATATTCAATAGAGCGTTCAGCAATAATAGTCTAGGCAACATATGTCATTTTCCTTTTTTGATGATTTTTTAACTAATTCCTCTTATTTTATTTTAATTAAATTCAAACTGCAGTCCTATTTTATGATTCGTTTGAATTCGAAGTTCCATATTCAGTAAGTTGTGCACACCTCCCAAACATTTCCGTCCGTGGCGCTCCTGCTTATGTACACAACAGTTTTATACAACTTTAAATGTACAGTTAGAGTCACAATAAGAAAAAAAAAATAATTAGATTGATATTAGAGGAGACACATAATACCAAATAATAATATTTTACCAAATTATATTCCATAATCAATAGGGTCACTACGGGGGACGGTGGAGGGGCCGGGCCACCCCGGGGGACACCCAAAATGAGATATAGAGTTTTAGAAAAATATATGAACTTGAACTATACAATTTTAAGGGTGCTATTTTAAGGTATCATTTTTTAATGCACCTCTGAAAATAATATAAACTACAAGTTTATACAGCACAACAACGTTTCTTTCTTTTTTTTTCTTTTTTTTTTGAGGGGACACCAAAAATTATCGCCACCGGGTGACACTTATGCTAGGAACGCCATTGCTTTAATACAATTCCATTAAAATTAAACATCTTGTGATGAATAAACTCATAGCATATAATTTGATAGTAAAACTCGCAAAATATGGTACAACGTTTTAACAAAACTTTTTCAGATTTCATGTGCATTATAATATAACAACAGTTTGTGATCACAATTTTCTGAAATATTTAAGCAGGTAGAGCCGCCTCGAACTTATATTTTTGGGACGGGAAGCTGATTTTTAATTTCAAGACTGAAACTTCGTATTTCCCCGAATCGCGAAGATCAAACTTAATTACACATGATCCTATTGATAATAAGTGATCATTATATACATAAAATAAAATTTGATGCCTTGCAATTGCAACTGCTATTGACAACTATATAGTTGTCATTTGTGACTGACAACTATATAGTTAATAATAAAATTACACGTTAATTTAAAGCACAAATGAGCAAAAAAATGCAGACATATGTTTCGGGATTGCTTGGAATCCCTTTTTCAATGCGACAGGGAGCTTCTAGATGCAAAACATCCAAATGAAGCAGACAGAACAAGAAAAACAAAGCTTATATAGCCTAAGAATTATCTGTAAACCAATGAGAATAAAGACAGCGTGAAGTGGAAGTAGAAGTAGCAGGAAGACACCAATAAGAGAGCAACAAACGAATCCAGTTGAAAGTACAGGAAGTAAAAAGGAATAACAATAAAAATAAAGCAAAAAAGACGACAGCATGCATAAAAATTGCAAAAATAATAAAATAAAATACAAAGAATAAAATTGAAATAAAAATAAGTACAGAAACTACCAAAAACAAAATGCAAAACAAAGTACACATGTAAAGGAGGGGGAGGGGAGGGAGGGGGGAAGGAGAAAAATAGACACAAAAAAGGAAAACAACAAGAAAACCTAGAAAGAACAACAAATTAAAGAAATTTATGCCAGACCTGTGAAAAATAAGGAGTTGAGGAAGAATCATTAACCAAATTAGAACTATTCCTGTTAATATGATAAGCTTCCCAAAAGTCAAGCTCTAAAGGGGAAGAACATTTTTGAATAATTTTACCAGAATTGAAGTCAAAAGAGTGGTTGGAATTCCAACAATGTTGAGCAATGCTAGACTTATTTAACTCTTGCTTTCGTACATAACCTTTATGCTCATTTAAGCGAATTTTCAGAGCACGTTTTGTCTGCCCAATGTAAGAAAGGCCGCAACGGCAACTAATTTGGTAAATACCCCAAGTGTTAAGGTGATCGACAGGATCCTTAAGAGAAGAGAAGGAAAGTTTGTTACTAGGAGCAAAAACGACTTGAAATTGAAACCTTTTTAGGATTTTAGCAATACGGAAACTGACAGAATGAAAGAATGGTAACACAACCAAATTCTTTCTAGAAACTACATTATTGGGACCAGAAGTTTTCTTAGAAAGTTTGTTATGAATAGAATCAATTAAAGAGTGAGAAAATCCTCTATCAACAGCTACAGCTTTCAGATAGTTGAGTTCAATCTTGAGAAGCTCAGGAGAAGAGCAAATATTAATAGCACGATGGACCAGAGCATTAAAAGCCGAATATTTTTGGTTGGGAGGATGAGACGACAGTCTGTGAGGAGGTAAAGAAACAGCGAAAGGTTTACGATAGACAGAAGTAGTGAAACCAGACTCACTCTTAGAAATAAAGACATCAAGAAACGCGAGGCTACTATTAAGTTCTTTCTCACAAGAAAACTGGATATTAGGATCAATGGAGTTCATAATAGAAAGAGCATCATCAATACCTAACAAGTTACTGTCCGTTAGGACAAAACAATCATCCACATAACGAACATAAAATTGAAATTGCAATTTCTGGAACAGTTTTTCCTCAAAATAATGCATATAGAAATCACTTAAAATAGGACTAAGAGGACTTCCCATAGCCAGGCCATCTACCATAGCATAGAATTTACCATTAAATACAAAAGTGCTCTGTTGCAAGCACACACGAGTAAGGAAAACTAATTCCTCAATTTCCACAGAAGTAAAATGGAATTCAGAAAGCCTTTTCCTGAGGCAAGTCAAAGCGCCATCAACAGGAACATTAGTAAACAAGGAATTAACATCAAAAGAGGCCATAACTGAATTATTCGGAACGAAGTTATGAAGTTTCTTAACAAAATCGGTGGAATTTTTAACAGTGAAAACATTCTGACTCCTAAGTGGAGAAAACACAGAAACTAAATACTTGGAAAGTTTATATGAAGCAGTGCCAATATTGGAAACAATTGGTCTGAAAGGAATACCTGCCTTGTGTACCTTTGGTAAAGCATAAAAACGTGCACAATTAGCAACAGAAGGAATCACAGACCGTTTATCAATCAAAGGAATAGAATGAACAGACTTAACAGCAGAAGAAATAGCTTTTAACTCTTTGTCACTAGGATCTTTATAAATTTCAGAATAAGGACCAGAAGCAATTAAGTCATCAGTTTTTTGAACATAAGATGATTTATTAAGAACAACAATCTGACCACCCTTGTCTGCTTTGGTAATGACCAAATCAGAATTGGAAACTAAATTATTGACACATCGTTTCACAGAATGGGTAAAACCAGTATTAGGAACTTTTGAATTGAAATCAACATTGGAAGCAATAAGATGCCGAACCGACTCTTTTTGAGTGGAAGTTAAGGCACTAAATTTGAAAGCTTTTTCAACCGGAGCAATAAGTTCAGAAAAAGAAGGCTTTTTAGCCAAAGCAAAATTGTTATTACATTTCAGAGCATTGATTTCATTACTATTCAAAGGAAATTTCGAAAGATTTACAACCGTGTTCCTATTAACAAGAGGCAAATCAGCCGGAACAGGAACATTTGAATCGTTACACAACTTAGTAAATTTCTTATTTAAAGTAATTTTGTGACTGTCGGATGAACGAAGAGCTCTTGCCCATGACATTCTATCAATAGACTCAAAATCGAAATTAGAATTAGATACAGAAAGATGTAAATCATAAAGTTCACGTTCTATGAACGAAAGTTTTTTCCTAGTTTCTTGGATAGAAGCTCTAAGTAACGCTAATTTAGAACGAAAAATTACCTTATCAACCCTAACAGAACGCGGTAAATTACACTTCAAGGTGATAAACTTAGGAATAACTTTCTTGCGCCTGCAAGACTGGAGAAATTTTAAATGGTTCAAAAACCGAACCTTTTTAATCCGTAGATTACAAAATCTGTTAACCTGAGACATAACCAGAATCAGAACAACCAAAACATAAGGGGAAAACAATAGCTAAACCGTTCAATAAATAAAAATAAACAGAAAGAACAAAATTCAAAAACAAGTGCGAAACATACACAACAAACAATATGCGGAATAAATGTCAGAAAACAAAAAAGCGAAAACAAAAAAGCAAAAACAAACACAGTCAAGAAAAGCAATTAAGAAAAGAACAAAAAACAAACACTCACCAAGCAGCGAACAGATGGAAGAACAAAAACAAAAGAAAGAAGAACAAAATTCAAGGCACGTTAAGCCTAACGGATAAAAATAATTTAACTTTGTGCAAGTAAACAATAATAATAAAATTACACGTTAATTTAAAGCACAAATGAGCAAAAAAATGCAGACATATGTTTCGGGATTGCTTGGAATCCCTTTTTTTTCAATGCGACAGGGAGCTTCTAGATGCAAAACATCCAAATGAAGCAGACAGAACAAGAAAAACAAAGCTTACACATAATTTGTGTTGTTTTAATTTATATTCCGATGTAAATATGCTACTTCGGGCATATCTCATAATGGGGCATTTCACCTCAAATTACCCTATACAGGTTTTAAAAGAAAAAGAAAAAATAATGATTGCATGCACTCGCACGTGCACGTTAGGTTTTTTTTTTTGCATTTATATGTTTTAATTAATTTTTAATTTGAATGAGTTTTTGGTAAAATGAAAATGTCATTCCCATATGCAACATAATGTATGACAGCATGAATTTAGTTTTTAACCAGAGTTAGTCCATCTAGGTAAATCTAGCTGAGCAGGCCGATTTAATCTCATTTTTGCAAGTACAAAATTCATATTGTATTGCAGAAAAAACAAAACAAATAGGCATAGTGCGTCTATAGTATAGTGCATAGAAGGGCCATGGTAGCTTAGTGGTTAGGACGTCGCCCTTCCACCTGGAAGCTCGCGTGTTCGGTACCGCTGAAGACCCACCGTGTACACTTGGGGATACGTGCACGTAAAATCCATGGACCCCACTATCCCCACTACCTCGCCCCCGGATGTAGAGCATCCCTAAGGCCTAGTGCTAGTAGGGAAGGAGGTTGGAGGAGAAAAGTATAGCGCTTAGAAAGCGCGCGGACCACTCAGGTTGAAATACTAACAAGGATTTTCTATGCTCAAATGCAAATTTAGTGGGGAAAAAAGGCTTTGCAAAGAAAGAGGAATGTTTGTAAAGTATAATATTGAAAAGAAAGAAGCTGTTGTGATTTTTGTAGGGTGAATTAAAAAGCCATTCCAACAGCTCCAGTTTATGACGTCATTTCAAGTGAAACTTCCGCTGCAACACTTTCGTTGAAATTACTCTTATTGAGTCAAAATATGTATAACTTCACTAATAATAATAAATAAATAATTAATCAATAACTCGGCACTTGCCCTTGCAATCTTCGATTTAGCTGCGAGTACATATTTAAGTTACGCTGATGTCAACGGTGTATAACTTTTTGAATGTCAGCGTTAGTTTCGGAGACGAATGATTATGAGTGAAAAAACTTAAATATAATATTTTTTTTTAAATTTTTACCACGTTATTTGTATTTACTTGGTAAGTAATGGCTTTGAAATAAAGTAATTTCAAAATTAAAAGCACGTGAATCTAACGAAGTTTGTCGCAATAAATGTTTCGCAGATGGAAATATGGCGTATTATTTGTAGCGATATCTTAAAGAATGAGTACAGAATATAATCGGTATTCAGAGTTTTGATGTTCTTGCACACATTGAACAACTGCAAAAAAAAAAAAAAAAAATGCATCAATTATTCACGCCCAGCTAAAGGATTGATTGAGCATCTGGAGCATGTACATGTACATATTACAAGCCTGTAGTAATAAGTTCGAATGGGAAATCTATTTGACCTCTTATATAAATGGTTCAACTGCTTTTCTAGATTCTTCAACAAAATTTAATGGTCACATTGTATCAACTGATAGATTTTATAATTTTGATCCAAGAGTCTCAAAATAGGCAGCAAATGAATCACAGTTGCTTGAAACATATTTTCTCATTAAATTCTAATACGTCATTATATTCAAAATCCGATACTACATGACTCTTAGCTTTCAATGACCGTGCAGTGAAATCTTCCACTTCAACTTTTCCACCGTACATAAGTGCTTTTGAGCTTCGTGTCAGATCTTCCCGCCCAAGTCATTGCAGTAACGAGGTGCTGGCCGGAACTAACAGAAAATCCATCTTCGACACTTCATACAACCACAAAATGATCCGTTTACAAAAACGAAAACTCCATTACGTCAACTACAATACATACACAGAAACCGCTTTCGAAATAAAATGAAATAAAAATCATCCGGTCATGAAGCACGCTTACAAGTTGCCTTCTCATTTGGACAGCCTGCTTCTTGACACCTGCTTTACAGACAAGGAAAGCCCTAATTATTGCTGTTCTTTTTCACACTTAACGAGTCTGGACTGACACCCTAGGGTTATAAGTTCCACTGATTATCCAGGTCGAAATGATAGGGTGGTGGCTATAATATGGTCCCTTAATGTGCTACTGAATTCTCTTTATTTTCACTTAGTCGTGAGCTGCTTTCACTTAACTGTTTGCGCTCCTTGTTAGAACAGTTTTATGGTTTCACATAGGTTTCACACGTTAGTTTCGTAAGCTCAAAAAGTTTATAAGTTCTTCGTAATTGTACATATGAGCTACGAGTTTTCAGAATTCATGTTACATTAAGATTCTCCCCTTTACTTAGTTTCGTTCATTACTGCTTTTGTTGCACTTGAGTTGAAGGGCCATTCCCTGTTAGAAAATTTTACGTCGTAATAAAATGTAAAGTAGAACAATTCTAGATAGTAATAGGTATTGGCTTAATGATCAGGGTCTGATGAAAGTCTTAAACGCCCTAAAGCCAAGCAAGTCTTTATTAAGGGGGATACATTCCACTTTCCCTTAATCCGCAACTGATCTCCGACATCTTGAACTGGAACTCTCGTGTCACCATACACCTCAGAAGGCGACTACACTCGAGACATTCTAAGGAATTACTCTCGAAGGCAGTTCGTAATCTAAGACTTTGGTTTTTAAGCGACTGTCACACTCAATATAAACGTCATAATTCATCCTGTCGTCACGTGCATGCTCCAGACATTATTTCAATGTCTGGTGCATGCTCGCTTGAGAATGTATATATTCAGGGCCGTTTGGAGGCGGCGGAATGAAAGGTAATAGCCGCTAAAAAACCAAGCTTTTAAGCAGAAAATCGTATCGTGTGCAATACCATCCTGCTTCAGTTGTTTGACAGTGCTGAGTATTAAAGATTAGGATTCATTCTGTTCCTTTAAGGATTCGAAAAATCTCTTCACACTGGAAATAAAGTGAACTTCACTAGGCAATCCCTAAACCAGCATCCGTTGATTAACAGAAAGTCTATTTAGAAGGCCTATTCCATCGCATTGGTGGCTGGGTCGAACTTCGTAAGTTAATTATGTTTAAAAGTAGTTTCTGTGAACAAAAAGATGGGATAAATAATAGTACAGATATATCTAAATTTCAGCTATTTTACATATTTTAGATAATAATTTAATTTTTTCCTGCATAGGCATCCCACTCAAATTTATATTTTATAAGAGTATGAACTTTCGTCACAGGCTGCGTTGATGTAGTACGGTGCTCACGTGATAGAACGTAAGTGACTAGTCAGCTGTCAGCGTGGTTGTCTGTTCTTTTAATTCCACCGTCTATCTGACGCTAAATTCGAAATTCTATCAGCGTAGAAAACGAATTTCATCCGCTTTAGAAGACGTGCTTTCAAAATATTTAAAGCAGAACATAACTTTAATTATTTTATTAATTTAAATATTAATTAAATATTTTTGCTCTGATTTTGTGATACTGCTTTTTTGCTTCTGTGACAGAAAAGTTGCTGTGATGTAATATCTTAGGATATCTTTTATGCACCTTCCTGGTAAAAGTTGTGTGTTTCAGAACTCTAAAAATTTTCGCGTAGCTCAGGTAGTATAAAAAGAAATTAGTAAAAATAAATCAAAGGAAACCTATTTGTGCATTAGTAGAAATCGAAAAAATAACAAAAAACGTTCAAATGGCAAAATTTCAAAGAAAACAAATCGAAACAGCCAAATTTGATAATATAAAAATAAACTATTAATAGCATATTATAAACAACAAATAAAAAACAGCAAATATTATCCACAATTTTATGCAACAAAGCTACTACAGTGCATTTAGGAACGTGATACATGATTTGAAACAATTACTAAGAAAAAATAAAGATAAAAAAATATAAACCGTTTAACCATTAAAAAATAAGTGAATAAATAAATCTCTTACTTTAGAAAAGGAGCGCTGAATTTGCAAATTTTTCGCAACGATAAAAGCCCCTGTTTTAAGGTATCAAAGAACACTTTTTAGTGCGTATAAATGCATGGGTTTTTCCCCCTCTCCTAAAAGCTCAAAAATGTGATCTCAAAGTTTATAAAATATTCGTCTTTTTCATATTTTCATGAGCTTATTAAGCAAATAATTCAAACATAGACATCTAGAATACAAGAAATTATGCGCTAAATAGTACACTAAAAATTTTGCGTTAAGTTGCCACCATTTTTGGTGTTACTGAACCCGATTTTTGGTGTTCAGTTGGTGTAAAGTTGAAAATTCTTCATTTTTTTATCTATTTTAAATTTTTTTATGTATCTGTCTAAAATTATATAGACCGTGTAATGTTTTTCAGCACTTGAAATTTGTTACGAATCGAACTTTCATTACGATTGCTCATTCTATGAAAACAAAATGAATGATCAATAGTAATGAACTTTTGATACGTAAATGAGTTAACGAACATAATATGAAAAAAAAACCCCTTCTGCTGTCTGTATTTTTTTAGCCAAGCACTTAAAAAAAATTTTAAATTTTAAACTTTACACCACCAAAAATGATGTTCAGTAACACTAAAAATGGTGACAACTGAACGCAAAATTTGCACAGTGCATGTTTCTATAACGTACATTTCAATAATGAAATGCTATAACAAAATGGATACAGAAAGATTACGTAGGTTGACAAATAATTTCAATGATGAACATTCATAGGGAAACTAAACACAACACATCCTTTTGACAGTTAAATATTTAGAATTCATTATGCGTATCTAAAAGTTCCAGCTGTTTACAAAGAAAAAGAAAATTATTTGATTTCAGCTCATTCAATAATAAAATCGTGTTTAATTGGTCAGAAATGAAGAACGTAAATGTTTTATTCTTATTTGAACAAACGCAAGGATATGTTTGCACAATTGTGCTTTCCAAGTAGATCTTGAACGGAAAAAACTGAATGTGCTCCTTACAGCTAGGTTGCAGTTTTACAGTAGAAGGATTGCTATCAGGGTCGTTTGTCTAGCTTTTTATTACATTAGTTTTATTTAATTAAATTTGATTTCCTAAATAAAAGTGTATAAGTTACGAAAAAAATTTGTTTTTTGATCCTTTTTGGTTTTTTTACTAATTCTTCCACTTCTGTAAAGTTTAGATTGATTCACAAAGTGCGAAAAATATCATTGTTCAGTTAGTCTAATAAATGGTATAAATTATATATAAAAATATGTCTCTCGAAAAATTCTCGATGTCTTCGTATGAGAACATATGTTCGGAGATTAATTTCAAATATTGAAATATTTCGCTTAAGTATAAAAAAAAATAATTGAATAAAAAATAAATAAATAAACTTTTAATACAAACTGTGGCAGATATGGGCTAAAACTAACTAGCAAATTCCCCCCCCCCCCCCCAAGAAGCAGAATAACTATGATACTCAATCGAGCATTTTATTAGCATTATAAGCATTGTGATTTGACAGTTTAGAAGAGCAGTTTTACTTACATAACGAAGTTTTCAAAATCATAACGCTACAATTTTTTCTACGATTCATCATATTCGAAACGGTATTTTAAACATAAAAATAATTTTAGTTAAATCATTCATCTCCTTCGAAATGTAAAGATTTAAATTTTTTTTTGTCTATAAATGATACTATTTGCAACTAAGATTTAATGCCCAAACCAATACCATTTTAAATGACTTCTCCTATTCAAACAGAAGTTTGAAAAAAAATAAAACACAATACAATATAACCTCTTAACCGGCTCCGGATTAACCGGCCTTTGCTTTATCCGGACCATATTTTCAAAATAGAAAAAACAAAAGTAGCTTTTAGACAGCTAGTTATATGGAAGAAACAAGTGCTGCGGCGGTACTCGAGTGAATTTTTTCACTCATGTGGACGGAGCAAGAGCGCTTGAAGAGTCATTGAGAAACGTCGAGCAGCAACCATCGGCTACTCCCATGGATGTGATATTCCTAAAGAAATGGCGGTACTAGGCGGGAAAGTGCCGGGCTTCTCGTCTGCAGTAAAAACGGGTCACAGACTTCTTTACTAGCTCTTGATAACTGGTATGTAACTCTCAAAGTAACTGTACTAAAACGCAATAAACCATCACACCTCCACTCTGTTTTAAATTGCATAATATAACACCCATTTTTTGCTATATCCTGCTTTAACCGTATTTTGACTTAACCGGCTTACCATCGGTACTACTTTATTGTATATATATATATTTATACATAATATAGTAGAACCTACATCATACATCGTTCCCGTATCTTCCATTCTCCCTCGCGGTATCGTCTTGATGATCCCACCAGGAAGATTATTTGTTATGTCGACCCGAATGCATCGTTTTTCAGTATGTATAAAATTTATTCTATTCGAGGTTTTAAAAATTGAATGAGTACTGCTTTCATTCATTCCATTCAAAATTAAATTAAAGATGAAACACTGCTATTTTTTCAAGGCTATATTCTACTCTAAACCAATTGTAAAGATCAAAATACTATTACTTTATGTTCTTTTTTTTCTAAAACATTCAGTGAGATGTGAAACAAAATGCAATATCGGAATGATTGTCGGCCTCGAACAATATGCTGTTTTCAATAAGTGTATGAAAGATTATTAGCATCAAATTTGATTATTTACAAGTTTATTAAATAGAATATAAGATAAAGCCCGTAGAATTGGCGCACAATGGAAAATCCATAATAAAAAAGAATAAAACTTTTGGTGAATATTATAGACTACAACCTTTCTGTATGCATTTTTATCATTATTTTGTCGTTACACTGTAACTTAAAGCGACAGCTGGAATAAAACTAACACACCTATTTTTAGTTTCTCTTCTTATAGGGCGGGTGAGGTCACGCACATGGGTGGTTACATGCATGCACTGTTAAAAATTTCCGTAGGAAAATAGTAAAATAACCTTTTATTTGATTGTTATTTTACCATATTTAATTACAACAGTTAAATAATCATTAAAAAGATGGTATTCAAACCGCTGATTGCGAAAAAAATCGTTCATTCTCTGTTTATCTTAAAGAACGTTTAACTAACCGTAATTTTCAAGCGCTCAATAAGAATCGGGAGTCCATCTTGGTTGCGAAACCTTGCCGGCTGTACGTTGTTTTAAAATAGGAATACGGATTTATCAGTTAAAATTTGCATGTGCATATAAGAAAAGAAGAAAAAAAAAGTGGCTTAAGCAGTGGATACTAATAGAAACACATACACACGTAAATCAAAAATTGGAGACATCGGATTCCCAAACTGTTTGCGAATGAGCGAACCCATAATTTGAGCTGCTGAAGCTTGTTTGTATTTTAATTTTTGCAGCAAATAAAATGATTTTCGTCAATATACAGTAAATTTAGACCAAAAATAAATTTAGTACACCACGCATTCGGGGTTCGAGTCCTGCAAGCTTCGTTTGTGGTTTCTACGCCTCTAAGAGTCTACGCCTCGAAATGGTTCAAAAAGAGTGAAAATTGTGTTTTGAAACCATTTTTAAATCTTTAATAAACCGTAAACTTTTGTATTTACGGTTTTTTAACCAAGTTGATTGGAAATGGTTAGGTCTCGTAAAGATAGAAAAATGTTCCAAATTGTAAATTTAACGGTAAATTAGATGACAAACTGCTGCCGGTCATTTAACCGTAGTTTCATGATGAAATTTCTAACAGTGTGGGAAATGGCTTTCGATAATAAGTAGATTATATTAATACTAACTGCAAATAAATTGTCAAAATAGTTGAAAAAGCATTTGCTTAAAAAGTATCTTGTATTACTCACATCACAATAAAAATAAGAGGAACAGTAATTCAAGCCCTTACATTTGGAAAGCAAACACGCATCCCCTTCCCCCCAAAAATTTAAGTGCGCCGTCTCCCCGATAGCGAAAGCTTACCAGGATTAACCTTACTATCACTTACTTGCTTTTTCATATTCACGATAAAACAATTGGCTCAAAAGCGCAAATTACAAATTCTCAATACTCGTCTAAAGTAGAGAATTAAAATTTCTCATTTAATGTTGCTTTTACTTCCCTTTCGTATCAATATTAATTCATTATATGCCCTAAAATTTTATTTTCAAAATCGTTTTGATAAACTTTACGCTACAGTGCTTAAAGCTAAAATGTGACATGAGTTGCAGGCAGTCTGCGTGTTGACCACCATTAACGTGATGTATTGAATCTCAAACTTCAATACCTCGTATACTTTTTGAAAAATGACATACACGTGGTGTACCTCTATTTTTTGTTGGCCAGACGGATCGAGGAGTAATGCCCTACTATACAAGAAGTGGCTGCCAATTTTTAAGTTATCAATAATATTAGTAGAAATTGTGTTAAGAAGAGTGTTATATTACATATTTTAAATGTATGTATATACTGCAATTAAACGTTTGAATTTTTACTTTTGAGTAGCTGGAGAAACTTAACACGATCGAATTTGGCCATCTCTCCCTAAATGTGAGATGAGTTGCCCCAGTGAAGAGAGAATGATGCCCCGCTAAAATAAGTCAATTGAAATAGCAGACACGAAACATTTTGCACATTTGTTACGATAAAAAAAAATATTTACCACCTTTAAACTTAAAAAATAATATCAAAAATGAAGGTACATTTCTAAGTTTTGAAAATAACACTAAACATAAAGTTAAATCTTTGAAAGAAGCATAAAAAGTTATAATCTTTTTTTAAACGTTGAAGATGTAACATGACAATAAAATTTCATCTAAACTCTTAATTTTATACTTTCTTCAGCAAATATTGCGTATTTCACCCATACATAGGAAAACTTTCATGCATCCACGTTTTACAATGAATGCATTCAAACCATTCAATAATTGATGTGATTTTATAATAATTTTCAAGGAAATTTTAGAAAGTATCGATTGAAATCGATATCTTCTGGTTAATTTGTTAAGCTTTTTAAAACTGGTAAAAATGGTTGAGGTTACTTAGAGATGCGAACATGAGAGTTACTTAACCCTTTCTAAGGTGGTGGGAAGTATGGTTCCCACCAAATTCATAAAATTATAGATGTTTATAGTAAGCTATTTTAGCCTTTCTGATTGGCAGAATCTTGCCAAAGACTCTGGAAAATATATTAACCACCACATGCATCAAAGTTCAAATATTATAACCATCCCTCCCTCAAAGGGGGGAGTGGAAAAAATCATGCTAATATTATTTACTGTCCTATAGGAATTTTTTTTTTTTGAAACAAAACAAAATCTGAAAAATATTTTAACATACCGATACTACAAAAAAAATGGCCCTTTAAAGGGTTAAAGTAAAAAGACATTAGAATAACAAAGTGATACTGAAGGTGTGGAGTTGAGTTAAAATAAAAAAGCCTAGATGCGCCGTCCCCTTTCGACTACACTACTGTTTAAACGTTATTACCACACTGTAAAAAAAAATCTCCTGAAAGTAATGGAAAAAGTACGGCAGCAGAGTTGCCGGAAATGTTCCGTTTCTGATTATATTTTCCCGAAATTTGACAGAAGTTCCTTTCCTTTTTTCTCCGTTTATCCAAATCAGGTTGTGAAAATGCAGCAACCGTAAAACGGAAAAGTTCCGTGCTCGTATTTTCAGGCCGTGATATTTCCGTTTTTAGAAGGAAAAACCATGTACCACTACGGAAATCTTCCAAAATCAGTCAAAAAATACTCTGAAAATTCAGGGTTTTTTTTTAACAGAGCAGCCCCGTGCGAGAATTTGCGTAGTATTTTATTGACATATTCGTTATTATTTGAATTTAAACGACAGTGGTGTACTTGATGAATTTTCAGGCAAAGCCAAGACTTTACAAACTCAAGGTTATATGGGGAGAGAGTTTTTAAACAAAAACTGGTGAGGTTTGAACTGGTTGCAAACATCTAAATGTAATTATTAGCATTATATGAAAAAATGACTAGGCCATTAAGAGTGAGGTAAAAGAATAAATTATTTACGTTGAGTATTTACTTCTGATGACGTGAGTAAAAATCTAACCTAAATCAAAGTGGAAAATGTAACATACTATTAGCCTGACAGTCATTTTGCATTAGTTTATAATAAGGCTGCTGTAATTCGGACTTTGTAACATATGCTATGTGTTTACTGTCTACTTGATCTCTTGATATTTCGTTTGCTGTTTTGATGTATATGGTATGGCCTCGATGCATAAATTTAACTAGGGGCTGTGAAGAATGTAATGCTTATTTGTGCTATAAATAACGGGAATTTTTTTAAGTTTACTTGTGCACAAAGTTCTTTATATTATTTTAATGTGAACAATATTTCATCCTAGCTTTCCAAAGCAGTTGTGGTTATAGCTTTCAGATGTTTTAATGTTTTTTTTTAAAGAATGCCAATGTTATCAAAATCTCTGGGTTATGGTTTGACAAGCTCGGCAAAGTGTGCTATCGCTAACGTATTTCGATTCGTACTTAAAATTTACACATTTTAGTTCCGTTGTTATGAAAATTAAACATTTTGTTTAGTTATTTAAAATTTAATTGCTTGTAGACATGAAAAATCACTAAAGTATTTGTGTACTACTTAAACAGGAAAGTGAGATCACGTACATCATGTTCTTGGGTGCTTAAACAGGTAGGCGCACGGTGAACCACAGGTAAACTTCTAGTCGTGAATAACAGTTTATTACACAGAATCAGCAACTTGAAGGTGTGATGCACTCCCCTTATTCCCCCACCAAAAAACTGCAAACAATACCTAAAAACATCTGTCCGTCCGTACCTTAATGCCAGTCTAATGGTCAGGAAGAGGTGAGAAAAACATGCACTAGAATACAATAGATAGTTTTGCACCCAGATGTATAATCATGTGGTAAACTGTACTTAAAAATCGCTTAGTCATTTCTGAAGTAGGGTGGTGAATGGTGATATATTTTTCTTAAAAAAGGAAAGAAAAGGAAGAGGAAAAAAGAGAAACATTGTATTGTTTCTAGATTGTCTCCACTTCGAGTTAGCATTACTGGACAATACTATAACATATATCTGCATGCACGCGGAATAATATAATTTCAATGTGTAAATAAATAAATTGCAATGCATATATATATATATATATATGTGTGTGTGTGCGCGCGTATTTTCATAAGTATAATTAACATTTACTCCCTCTCATATTTATTTTTTAAAAAAATCAAAAATATAATTTTAATCTATGTTTAAATAATGGTACATGATTAAATTATTTCTTTATTTATTTTATAAAATAATAATAAAGAAATAATTTATTCATGTAGCATTTTTGCCTTTGGCATTGCATGCAGTTTCAATGGTCATACCTAGTGTTTACATGAGCTCAGTAATTCATCTTTAAAAGTAATCTAAAAAGCCTTATATTTATGTACATTTATATCAAAATATGAAATAATCTAGTTATGTTTCTTCTTTATAGAATAAAATTATAAATGTACGAAATATGTTTTCCCTTTGGTGTAGTTACTACCTAAGTTAACAAGCGCACAATGATGTAATTCTGAAAACATATCTTGAACAATAATACAGTTACAACAAAGATCCTCATTGCTAATGATATATATATATATATATATATTGTCAAACATTTTAAAAGAAACAAATATGTACAGTCTGGTAAAAATTTTAACTTCGTTTTGATTTAAAGCTGACCGAAATTTGATTACTGTACATTACTTTACTCAAAAATTTGAGTACTAAAAAAATATTTTTAAAAAATATACGAAAAAAATGTTTTAAAAAATACGGAGTTTTTTTCTTTTAAAAATAAATAGATAAAACCTTCTCTACTTTTTACCAAGAGGTTTCAAGCAAATGATGAAACTACCAAAATTTATCACAATCTAAAATTAGATATTTCTAAAGCAAAACTATTGCGTATAGTGCAAGAAGGTAAAAGTATTATCAGTAGGATTACTATTATTCTGTTAGCAATGAAGTACCGTAATTATCTGTGTATAGCCCGGTGGTTATCTACGAAAAACTCCTTTTTTTACTATCTGCGGGCAATATAACGATGCGGGCATCACACGGAATTTTAAAAAATAAATTTTATTATTGAAAAGAAAATTATTCATTGTTACATTGAAAAAATAAATGATAGGTTTCGAAACGATGATCCAATTTCATCCATCCCTCTTAACTTCCTCATGCAAGCCTTTGCTTCCACACCAATTAACACAATAGGAGGGTAGGACCAGAGCAGAGGTCCCTGTATAAACAAAATGTATAAACAAAATATGGTAAAATGTAAACTTTTTACAATATAAATTTAAATGTTAAGTGTTCTGTAATTTAAAATTGTTTCCTTATAAACAGTGTACCTTACAGAGTGATTTGTTCATGTAATTGTTTTTGTTTTGGGTGCGGCTTATACAACGATGCGGGTTATGCACCGAACCTGATTTTTTCAGGATGATTTTTCCTTCCTGCGGACTATACAACGATACGGGATATTTGCCGATAATTACGGTAATCGATTATGCGCCTTTAAAAAAAAGAGTAACAATTCATCTTTGTTTTCTTAAATAATTAGAATCCGGCATAAAACCTAAGCTTGTTGTAGCATAGAGCTTTGTGTACTAAAAACGGATGAAAGTTGTTTTTACAACAATCACTACATAAGTCAAAAGATATACTTTTCTTCTGGCTTAGGTTCTCAAGCTGTTATCATCGAACGCAAATCAGCAGCAATGTTTTTCAACCAATCCGAGCTCCAGACTCGTCAATCATGAAAGCATTACTACACGTATGAGAAAACCACTTCTGAAATTTCAAATTTGTTTCGTTGGAGTTATTGTGCCATGTCTAACTGCTTTGACAAAAATGATGACCCGTGACAATATTTTTTTTCCAGTACTTGACAAATTGTTATTCACAATTATTATTATTTTTTAAGAAAAAGTCTGAACAACAAATTAATGAAAGTGAATATTTGCAATTTCGAAATTAGTAACAACATTCTTCAAACCCCTGAATGCCGATTAAATGCAAATAATGAGCCAAATCGA